>OY720402.1:20625731-21246811 GCA_963082905.1 Oligia fasciuncula | reverse complement strand
GTGAAGAAACATTGGCAAAATTTAAAAATAATGACACTCTTACGATACCGTGGTGGTCAAACGAGCTTGCTGATATGCTGAATGAGGTCAACACCAAGCGACGCCGCATTCGATGCGCCGCCCCAGTCCGGAGAGCGGGGGTCGTCGAGGAGTACCTGCAAGCAAAAGAAAAATATGAGCTCGAAGCAAAAAAGGCACAGACTTCAAGCTGGAAACAGTTCTGTGAAAAACAGGATAAGGAAGGAGTATGGGAGGGCATCTACAGGGTTATAGGACGGACAGCTACGAGACATGAGGACTTACCTTTGTTGAAGGATGGGGAGCCACTCGACGGGGAGGACTCGGCTCTGCTGCTAGCGGAGACCTTCTACCCCGAAGACCTGAAAGAGGAGGACAACGATGACCACCGTCGGACGCGAGAAGCGGCCAGTCGTGTAAACGAGTGGACGCATGATGAGCACCATGACCCACCGTTTACACTTCAGGAGCTGAAAACCGCGGTGGTCAGTTTCAATCCGAAGAAGGCACCGGGGGCGGATGGTCTCACAGCCGACATCTGTGCCCAAGCCATTTTCCAGGACCCGGAGATGTTCCTGGCGCTGGCCAACAAGTGCCTCGAGCGGGGCCACTTCCCCGGGGCCTGGAAGGTGGCAACAGTGGTCATACTGAGGAAGCCGGGAAAGGACTGTTACACCGCTCCCAAGTCTTACAGACCCATCGGCCTCCTACCAGTCCTGGGAAAAATACTCGAAAAAATGTTGGTAGCAAGGCTGAAGTGGCATCTGATCCCGCGGTTGAGTACTCGTCAGTTTGGTTTCATGCCCCAGAAGAGCACCGAGGACTCCCTCTACGCCATGATACAACACATCAAAACAAAGCTGAACCAAAAGAAGCTGATCACTGTTGTATCGCTTGACATAGAGGGAGCCTTCGACAGCGCATGGTGGCCAGCAATCAGGACCAGACTGGCTGAGGAAAGGTGCCCGGTGAATCTCAGACGGATGCTGGACAGCTACCTGACTGATAGGAGTGTCCGAGTTAGGTACGCCGGAGCAGAGTGCCACAGAAATACCAGCAAAGGTTGCGTCCAAGGGTCGATAGGCGGTCCGATCCTTTGGAACTTGGTGTTGGACCCCTTGCTAAAGGGGCTGGAAGAGCGGGGGTATCACTGCCAGGCTTTCGCCGACGACGTGGTGATGATCTTCGACGGTGACACAGGATTGGAGGTTCAGGGGCATGCCAATGCCGCCCTCGAATATGTTCGGGGGTGGGGCATCCGAAATAAGCTGAAGTTTGCACCACACAAAACCTGCGCGATGGTAGTAACCAGGAAGCTAAAGTACGATGTCCCACTCCTAAGCATGGGCGGGGTTGACATTGGCATGTCAAAAGAAATAAAAATACTGGGGCTCACGATAGACCACCAGCTCACTTTCAACACCCACGCCGCCAACGTGTGCAGAAAGGCTGCAAATATTTACAAACAGCTGTCTAGAGCGGCCAAAGTGAGCTGGGGTCTGCACCCGGAGATCATCCGAACCATCTACACGGCGGCGGTGGAGCCGGTGGTGATGTACGCGGCGAGTGCTTGGGCGCCGGCAACTAGGAAGATAGGAGTGCAGAAAATGCTGAACACGGTCCAGCGAGGATTCGCCCAAAAGCTCTGCAAATCCTACCGCACCGTCTCGCTGAACGCGTCCCTGGTGCTGGCTGGGATACTACCACTCGACCTGCGAATACAAGAAGCAGCCGCTCTGTACGAGGCAAAGAGGGGAGTACCCCAGCCAGCCCTTGCGGGCAGGGAGGTGGAGAGTGTGGTGGCATTTGCAGAGACTCCACATCCGGCGAAACATATGGCCATGGGGTTCGTGAGTCTGGAGGACCAGACCCTGGTGGATATTCACAATCACCAGGAGGTACGATTTTTCACAGACGGCAGCAAGCTTGAGGGCAAGGTCGGAGCAGCACTGTCACTGTGGGACGGTGAGGCCGAGATCAGGTCCTTGAAGCTTAGCTTGCCGTCATGCTGCACGGTCTACCAGGCGGAACTCCTGGCCATATGCGTAGCCACGAGGGAAATCCTCAAACGCAAAGAGGGAACCTTCGGAATCTATAGTGACTCAAAGGCTGCACTTCAAACAGTCACAAACCAGGGTTCCCTCCACGCCTTGGCGGTGGAAGCAAGGGCAAACGTGGGCGCGGCTTTATCCCAGAGCAAAGATGTTTCCTTGTTCTGGGTGAAGGCACACGCAGGGTTGCAAGGCAACGAACGCGCAGACTACCTTGCGAAAGAGGCTGCGCTCAGATCTAAAAAGAAGCCGGACTATGACCGCTGCCCGGTTTCATTCGTCAAGCGGCAGATCCGTATGGGGTCGCTCGACGAATGGAACCGGAGATACAAAAATGGCGAAACAGCCTCCGTAACCAAAATGTTCTTCCCGGACGCAGTAGATGCCTTCAGGATTGTAAACAAAGTGAAGCCGACCGGAGTTATAACACAGATCCTGACTGGGCACGGTGGGTTTTCCGAGTACCTGCATCGCTTTAAGCGGAAAGAAAGCCCATCGTGCATATGTGAGCCAGATGCGCTGGAAACGGTCCCACATATTTTGACAGAATGTCCTGCGTTTGGAACACAGAGATTATATGCGGAGATGAAATTAGATACAGAGATAAACAGAAGCAATATTAGTAAAATCATGACGAACGATAAATCTAGGAATATCTTATTAGAATACGCAACAGCAATAGCCACAACAGCCATTAAAAGAAACAAGGTAACGTAAAGCTATGCTTTTAATATATAAAAGTTTATATACAGACAAAGCATAGAAAACAAAAAGTTAATAATTCAAATAATAGACGTAAATTTTAGATAATAAACAATACAGATTAAAAAATTAAAACAGATACAACTTTCTTTTAAATTTCGCAAAATCACAATATAAAAACGTAATTACAAATTAAAAATAATATCATAAAAAGGTCTCTGATCATGTCAGAGGGACACTTGCAAAGGCAGGAGTGTGGTTTTAGCCGGTAAGAGTCCGGCACTACCCAGACTGCATCACCAGTGGGACAGTCTGGGTGTCCATGAGGATTTCCCACTCCTGCCAAAACAAAAAAAAAAAAAAAAAAAAAAAAAAAAAAAAAAAAAAACCTAACCTAACCTAACCTAACCTAACCTAACCTAACCTAACCTAACCTAACCTAACCTAACCTAACCTAACCTAACCTAACCTAACCTAACCTAACCTAACCTAACCTAACCTAACCTAACCTAACCTAACCTAACCTAACCTAACCTAACCTAACCTAACCTAACCTAACCTAACCTAACCTAACCTAACCTAACCTAACCTAACCTAACCTAACCTAACCTAACCTAACCTAACCTAACCTAACCTAACCTAACCTAACCTAACCTAACCTAACCTAACCTAACCTAACCTAACCTAACCTAACCTAACCTAACCTAACCTAACCTAACCTAACCTAACCTAACCTAACCTAACCTAACCTAACCTAACCTAACCTAACCTAACCTAACCTAACCTAACCTAACCTAACCTAACCTAACCTAACCTAACCTAACCTAACCTAACCTAACCTAACCTAACCTAACCTAACCTAACCTAACCTAACCTAACCTAACCTAACCTAACCTAACCTAACCTAACCTAACCTAACCTAACCTAACCTAACCTAACCTAACCTAACCTAACCTAACCTAACCTAACCTAACCTAACCTAACCTAACCTAACCTAACCTAACCTAACCTAACCTAACCTAACCTAACCTAACCTAACCTAACCTAACCTAACCTAACCTAACCTAACCTAACCTAACCTAACCTAACCTAACCTAACCTAACCTAACCTAACCTAACCTAACCTAACCTAACCTAACCTAACCTAACCTAACCTAACCTAACCTAACCTAACCTAACCTAACCTAACCTAACCTAACCTAACCTAACCTAACCTAACCTAACCTAACCTAACCTAACCTAACCTAACCTAACCTAACCTAACCTAACCTAACCTAACCTAACCTAACCTAACCTAACCTAACCTAACCTAACCTAACCTAACCTAACCTTTTTTTTTTTTTTTTTTTTTTTTTTTTGTTTGCGCTGGGAAAAAATGCATTACGCATACCCTCCCATCGGGGGATGGGGGGCTATGTGGGACTCCCCGGGCTGACCCGGTATACCCACTAAAATAACCCAGCGATACTCCCGCTTCGTCCTGGTGGCGGGGGACTGGGAAACCGGCAAAGCCTTGACGTCCAGTCCTCCGCCGACGATTGCCCTCCAAGGCGGACCTCACGCCCCCCCCGTGGGGAGGGGGAGAGGCCCGGGAGTTACAGACGAGGGTGGTGATGGGTGCAATGCGGGCGAAGGCACCCCCGTGCCTGTCGCCCGCCCATCGCCACCATGAGGAGGGAGAGGGCGGTGCCTTCTCCGACCCCTTCGTCTGCGGAGCGGCGCGGCGGCGCGCGCTCCGCCTCCTCCTTTTGCGAGATTGCGTCCTCGCAAAAGGAGGCTACTGCTGCTGCCCAGGCCCCCCCGCTCCCCAGCATGGCGTTGACCACGCCGGGAAGCGAGAGGTCCTGTCCGATCCCCGGACCAGGGCGGTTTGGGGAGGAGTTGACCCCTACCAGGGCCAACTCTCCCCACGCGGCGGCCACGTATCCCGGTCCCCTCTCTAAGAGCGAGAGGGGAGGGGAGTCTGTGGGAGACCGCGACACCAGGATGCGATGTTCGACCCTGCCCATCAGTCGGACATCGCACCCCCCTCCGCAGCCACCGTCGCGGGAGCGACGGTGCTTTTCGCAGCAGCAGCAGGACCGGTCGGCGCCTGCGCTTTGCCCCGCTTAGGGGGAGGATTGCAGTTCCTCCCCCTCATCATGTGGTCTGCCGGGCAGCCACTGGCGGCACACACCGCGCAGTGCGGCGTGGCGGCCTCGCAGGAGGCGGCCTTGTGGCCCCCCTTGCCGCAACGGAAGCATGTATCCGTCCTGTCGACAGTGGACGGACACAGGGGCCGGGTGTGTCCGATGCCGAGGCACCGGAAACACCGCAGGGGCTGCTCCTCGAGCGCCCGGACTGCACCCGAGCTGTAACCAACTGTGAGCCGTCCCTTAGCAAGGACGGCTTTGGCAGCGGCGACTGGGCACTCGAGGCGGATGGTGCCCATGCCGCCGCGGCCGGGCCTTATGTCCCTGCCTCGGACCGCCGCGATGTCACAGCCCCCTATCGCTGCGACCGCCGCCACCACCTCCTCTTTGGTGACGGAGTCGTCGAGGTCAGCGACCTCTAAGGCCGCTGACTTCACCGGCCGCGCCACCTTGGCCGAATCGGCGATCACTTCCTTCAGCTTCGCGGCAAAGAGGTCCGCATGCGCACTCCCCTCCTTCCCCGGGAACTCGAAGATGCGGGCCCCGGCCTGCGTCTTGCGGCAAGTGACGCTGCCGATCCCCAGTTGGGTGGGATCGGCATTCGCACGCGCCCGCACCAGGACGGACATGTAGGTCTCCCCTCGGTCCGCAGCCTCCGTGGTGAGAGTCACCACGACGGCCGCGGTTTTCGGGGGGACCAGCCGCCTCTTTCCCCTCCCTTTCGCCGTCGCCTTTCCTTTGCCGGTCGTCTGCTGCGACTGGCTGGGAGCGGTGGGGGCGCGGACGGCGGGGACGGCCGTCGCCGACTTTTTGCCCTTCCCCTTGCGGACCACCTCCGTCCACTCGTTGGACGGGGTCGTCGAGGGGAGGAGGAGGGCGTCTTCCGCCTGGGAGGAGGTGGACGGTCCCGGCTCACACTGCCTCGTATCCGCCGCAAGCGGCGGCCGGTGGCGCTTCTCCGGCAGGAGCCGGTCCTCGATGCCTGCAATACAGGCTCTTGTGAAGGCCCTCTCCTCCCGCACCACCTTGCGGATGATGTCCTCAAGGTTGGAGGGAGGGCCCTCTGCTGCAGGGCTCGTCCCGGCCTGTTGTGGCAGGGCCGTGACCTCAGCCAGCTTCTGATGAAGCTGGCTGACCTCCGACTGCAGGCGATCCACCCTCGCCTGCAGTTGCCGCGTCTCGTCGCTGGTCTTCCGCTGCACCAGCTCCGCGACGACACCTCGCATGCTGGCGGCCCTACATTTCAGGGCCTTCTGCAACGTGCCCTTCAGGTTGGAGGACTTAGAGGCGACCTCCACGATCTCCTCCTCGTCCTCCTCCGCCATTCTCTGGAGCTCCGCCAGAGACCGGTCCGCATAAACAACACGGGACGCGCCGTACCCGGACTTGGCCCGGGCGACGTGCGCCCGCTTTTCCGCGGCGGCGACCCGCTCCTCCAGCTCCTGCTGGAGCTGAGCCCGCCGAGCCAGATCCAGTTGGCGTTGGGCGTTCGCCAGCCCAACGACATGGGTCTCCGCGGCCACCGTCGGCCTTCCAGCCTTCGGCAACCGCGTCGACCCCGAGCCCGAGGAGCCCTCGGACCCACCACTCCGGTGGATTCGCTTGAGCGAACGCGCTCCGGTGGAGTCGTCCGCGTCCGATACTGTGAGCAGCGAGTCGCTGTCAGACGACTCGTCCGCCGCTGCGAAGAAGCTGGCCGCAGAAGTCGCGCGGCCAGCCTCTGACGCCGAAGCGTCGGATTGGCCCTGAGAAGGGCCTTTTGGTTGGCCCTGAGAAGGGCCTTTTGGTTGCTTTATAAAGCGCCCGCAGGCATCCCGCATAGGGCACGACATAATAAAATAATATAAAATTCCAACAGGTTCGTAAACGCACAAGACAAGATAAAATAAAATCGCTACGAAAGCACAGTGCACTTTGGCCGTACCCAGTCTGCCACTCCGTTACGGTGGTCAGAGCTGGGCCGTTTCCAGGGGACACGACGAGGACGTAAGCACTGTGGGGTGGTCCCCCAACCTAACCTTTTTTTTTTTTTTTTTTTTTTTTTGTTTGCGCTGGGAAAAAATGCATTACGCATACCCTCCCATCGGGGGATGGGGGGCTATGTGGGACTCCCCGGGCTGACCCGGTATACCCACTAAAATAACCCAGCGACACTCCCGCTTCGTCAGAGTGGCGGGGGACTGGGAAACCGGCAAAGCCTTGACATCCAGTCCTCCGCCGACGATGGCCCTCCAAGGCGGACCCCTCACTCCCCCCCCGTGGGGAGGGGGAAGGGCCCGGGAGTGACAGACGAAGGTGGTGATGGGTGCAATGCGGGCGAGGGCACCCCCGTGCCTGTCGCCCGCCCATCGCCACCATGAGGAGGGAGAGGACGGCGCCTTCTCCGACCCCTTCGTCTGCGGAGCGGCGCAGCGAGAGGGTCGTCCTCCCGCGCGCGCTCCGCCTCCTCCTTTTGCGAGATTACGTCCTCGCAAAAGGAGGCTACCGCTGACCAGGCCCCCTCGCTCTCCAGCATGGCGTTGATCACACTGGGGAGCGAGAGGTCCTGTCCGACCACCGCGGTCAGACCGCGGCGCAGCTCGGACCACGCTGGGCACACCTCAAGCGTGTGCTGTGCCGTGTCCTCCGCCGCGCCGCAGTCGTGGCAGGCCGGGGTCTCCTCCCTTCCAATCCGGTGCAGGTGCGTTCCGAAACAGCCGTGGCCGGACAACACCTGCACCAGACGGAACGAGAGGAAACCATGGGACCGCTCGAGCCAGCCCTGCAGGACCGGACCGAGCGCGTCCAACGTGCGGCGGCCGAAGGCGGCGGCGGCGAGATCCTCCGTCCAGTGGAGGACGATGGCGTCTCTCGCCTCCCGCCGCACGGCTTCCCGTTCTTCGGCGACAGGGCGCTCCCCGAGCGACCTCCGCTGCGCAGTCCATTCGTAGACTCTGGCCAGCACCCAAGCCTCCAACTCCCAAGGAGGGGTGCCGGCCAGAGCGCACGCCGCCGAAAAGCCTACGGAGCGGTAGGCCCTCGCCACCCGCAGTGCAATGGCCCTTTGGGGCTTGCGGAGGGCGGTCGCATTCTCCCTCCTGTGGAGGGAGTCCGCCCAGATGGGGGCCCCGTAAAGGGCCATGCTCCTGAGAATGCCGGCATACAGGCGCCGGCATTTCTCCTTGGGCCCCCCCAGGTTCGGGAGGAGCCACGAGAGGGCGTCAGCAGCTTTCAACAGGCGCGTCGACAGCCCGCTGAAATGCGGGCCGAAGCGCCACCTGTCGTCCAGCACCAGACCCAGATACTTCATCTGGGGCTGGACCGCTATCCTGACGCCCTCTACGACGATGTGGGCGTCTGGAGGGCAGCGCTGCCGAGGCCCGCGAAAGAACACGGCCTCGGTCTTGTGCAGCGCCACCTTCAATCCCAGGCGGCGGATCCTCTCTGCGACCAAGGATCCGCCAGCCGAGGCCAGACAGGCCGCCTCCCCAAAGCTCCTCCCCCGGGCAGTGAGGAGAGTGTCATCCGCGTAGCAGATGACACTCGTACCCTCTAGGAGGGCCCCCCTCAGGAGCCAGTCGAACCCGATGTTCCACAGGGGGGGCCCCAGCACTGACCCCTGCGGAACACCGGACTCTGCGCCGTACCGCCTCACCGTGGCAGTCTTGTCTACGAGGAGGACCTCTCGGCCCTCCAAGTAGCTGGCCAGGAGGTTCTGCAGGTATTGGGGCACTCCATGATATCGGAGCGCCTCCAATATCGTCGAGTGGGGGACGGAGTTGAAGGCATTTGCAATGTCGAACGACACCGCCAGCACTCCGTCCCCCGCCTCCACCGCCTCCTTCACCTGGCCTTTGAGCAGGGCCAGCGCGTCGATCGTCGAACGCCCTCGGCGGAAGCCGAATTGGGCGTCCGACAGGTCCGGCCCCACTCCCCGCAAAAGACCAGAGAGCCGGGACGCGACGATCCCCTCGAACAGTTTACCGACCTCATCGAGCAGGACGATGGGCCGGTATGCCGATGGGGAGTCCACCGGGCGTCCCTCCTTTCGGAGGAGGCAGAGCTGCCCCTCCTTCCAAAGCTTCGGGAACCTCCCAGCCGTAAAGCACGCGCTGAAGAGGTCCCGAAACCTTTCCTCCATCTGGGAGGCGGCGATCGCCACCACTCGTGCCGGGACGCCGTCTGGTCCGGGGGCCGTCTTCTTGGCGCGGAGGCTGAGGACCCCCTCGCGGAATTCCGACGCCGTCACCGGGGGTACCTCCTCCTCCGGTGGAGCCGCCCCTTGCGGGGGAGCCATCGTTGGTGGGGCGAAGTCGGTCCTGCGCGGAAACAGGGACCGGACCACCCCATCCAGCAACGCTGGCTCGAGGGTCTCCGTCAGGGGGGGACCATAGGGGCGGAGCTGGTTCCGCGCCGCCTTGTATGGTCTCCCGTAAGGGTCCCTGTCGAGACCCTCCAGCATCTCGGCCCTCGCCGAGTCTTCTGCAGCGCCCATCGCCGCCTTGAGGACCGTCTTCGCCTCCCGGTAACAAGCGTAAAGGCGGTCCTCTTCCGCGGGAATACGGTTTCGGGCGCTGCGGCGTCGGCTCCGCGTGTAGGCCCTTCTGGCCGCCACGCAGGCGCTCCGGAGACCCGACAGCTCCTCCGTCCACCAATAGACGGCACGACGGGGAGGCGGGCGGCGAGACCGAGGCATGCTGGAGTCGCACACCTCGGTCAAGGACCCCCTGAGTCGGACCGCTGCGGCGTCCACGTCCAGGACCTCGACAGGGGGCGACAGCCAGTCCTGGAGGAAGGCCGCCTCCTCGGCTGCCTCCCGGTCCAGGCGGGTGAGTGCCCACCGCGGGAAGGGAGATTGCCCGGCGCGGGCCGTCCCCCCTCCCTGCCCCCAACCTAACCTAACCTAACCTAACCTAACCTAACCTAACCTAACCTAACCTAACCTTTTTTTTTTTTTTTTTTGTTCCGGGGTGGAAAATCCTCATGGATGTCCGCCGCCCTGGGGTGGGCGGCGGGGTCTGTCAGACTCTTACTGACTAAAAACCACCCCGGTGTTCCGTCCCACACCTACGCCGGGGGTCGCGGGAACGTACGATCCTTCCGCAACCCCCGACTGGTGCCGGCCCGCCACTGCGGGCCTCGTCGGGTCAGGGGGGGGAGTGAGGTGTTTGACTCCCCCCGTGACGTCTAAGAGGGGCGCGCGTGGAACACTACGCGCCGCCACCTCGGGTCCTGATGTGTGGGGGGCGACGGACGTCCCCGAGTCCGTCGCCCCTGGACCCATTTAGGGGGGCTGGAAGAGGGCGTTGTCCGCCCTCCGCCGACGCCCGGTGCGCCTGCTGCGGGCCGGGTGAGTGGACGAGATCTCCCTCTCCCTTTCCGCAGCCTCCTTCTGCGAGATGACCGTTTCGCAGAAGGAAACCACCGCGTCCCAGGACTCTTCGCTGCCGACCATCGACTCGACCACGGCCGGCAGCGACAGGTCACTGCCTACTTCTGAGATGAGGGCACGGCGCGGCTCCTCCCAAGCGGCACACTCTGCCAGCGTATGCCACGCCGTGTCCTCCCGGCAGTCGACGCAGTGGTGACACCGGGCGTCCGGCTCCCTGTTTATGCGACACAGGTACTTCCCGAAGCAACCATGCCCCGAGAGCACCTGCGTCACCCGAAACGACAGGGAGCCGTGCCTCCTCCCGAGCCAGCGCTCGAGCACTGGCTGGACCGCCCCGATGGTACCGAGGCCGGCGGTAGGGCGTGAAAGCCTGTCCCGCCAATCCGCCACCAGGACCTCGCGAAGCTGAGACCGACGCAGCTCCATATGGCGCTGCATCAGCCTTTCGCCTCGCGCCCGCGCTTCCTCACGCCACCGGTACAGTGACGCAAGTACTTTCGCCTCCAGGTCCCAGGGCGGGGATCCAGCCAGTACGCAAGCCGCCTCGTAGGAGATCGTGCGATAGCCCCGAACGACCCTGACGGCCATCGCTCTCTGCGGCTTCCGCAAGACTGCGATGCTACCGGCCGTCAGGTCAGTCGCCCAGATCGGGGCCCCATACAGGGCCATCGATCGCACGATCCCCACGTAGAGCCGCCTACAGGCGGCGCTCGGGCCCCCCAGATTGGGAAGCAGCGTTGACAGCGCCCCAGCCGCGCCCAACAATTTGGGCGCCAGCCGCCGGAAGTGGGGGCCGAAATCCCACCGGCTGTCGAGCACCAATCCCAGGTACTTCATGGTAGACTCGACAGCGATCCGAGCCCCCTCGACCACGATGTGTGAGCCGGGCGGCGGCGCCCGCCGGGGGCCATGAAACACCATGGCCCCCGACTTGTTGAGGGCCACCTCCAGGCCCAGGCGACGTATGCGGCTCACCACCTGTGACACCGCATCCGTCACTAGCAACGCTGCCTCCCTGTGCGAGCTCCCCCGGGCAGTGACCAGCGTGTCATCGGCATAACACGTCAGGTCCACGCCCGGTTGGAGCTCACCCCTCAACACCCAGTCGTACCCGATGTTCCACAGGGGCGGGCCTACGACCGAGCCCTGTGGAACACCGCACGACACGCGGTGCTGGCGTTCGCCATCGCGTCCCATGTAGGTGACACTCCTCTCCGACAGATAAGCCCCAACAATGCGGCGGAGGTAGGGAGGCACCCGATGATACCTCAGTGCCTCCCGAATACAACTCCAGGGCAGGGTGTTGAAGGCGTTGGAGATGTCCAAGGACACCGCCAACAACACCTCGCCCCGGGCCACCGCTTCCTCCGCCAGGACTCTCACCCGCGACACAGCGTGAATGGTGGAGCGCCCGTGCCGAAAACCGAACTGGCTGCCGTCCAGGTCCGGCCCCTCTCCGCACAAGTGGCTGACGAGGCGGGCTGCGATTATCCGCTCAAACAGCTTACCCACCTCGTCTAGCAGCACTATGGGCCGGTACGCGGACGGCGAGTCCGCGGGGCGCCCCGGCTTCCTGAGCAGGACCAGACGACCAGATTTCCACAAAGTGGGAAACTGGCCCTGCTCAAGGCACGCTGTGTAGAGTCCTCTCAGTTGGGGCTCAAGCTCCTTCAGAGCGAGGGCTAACACGCAGCCGTGGATCCCGTCGGGCCCCGGAGCCACGTTCTTGGCCCGGAGCCGCATCACGGCTGCCCCCATCTCTGCCTCTGTCACCTCTGGGACGCTGATGGCGTTCTCTTCAGCAGACTCTGCGGCTGTGGGCAAAGCCATCGGCGGCGGAGTGTGCTCCGCTCTTGCCGGGAAGAGGGCTGCGACTACCTCCTCCAGCAGCTCGGGTTGAAGACTCTCCGTGAGTGGGGGCGCCGCGGCTCGAAGTTTCCCTCGAACCGCGCGATAAGGGCGCCCCCACGGATCCCCGTCTAGAGTCTCCAACATCTCCTCCCTGGCTCGCGTCTTCGCCTCGTCGATGGCCAGCCACAGAGTCCTCTTCGCCGCGCGGTACACCTCATACAGCGCGGCTTCTTCGTCAGGGACCCGACGACGTCTCCTTCGGTATCGGGTGTACCGGCGCCTGACCGCCACGCACGCGACGCGCAGCTGCGCGATCTCGGCGGTCCACCAGTACACCTGGCGCCTTGCCGACTGTGCGTGGACCCGGGGCATGGACGCGTCGCTGATTTGCGTCATCGCCCCGCGGAACCACAGCGCCTCCTGCTCGACGTCGACGGGTCCGTCCGTTGCCGACTCCCGGAACCAGGCCTGGACAATAGCAGCCTCCTCGAGAAGCTCCCTGTCGATGCGCTTTCGCGCCCAGCGCGGACCGTCCGCACGCGGGGCCGGAAAACCGCGGCCGCCGGCGGTCTGGGCGGAGACGTCGAAACGGATGTACCTGTGATCCGACAACGTCTCCACCTCCGCGGCGACACGCCAGTCGCGGACACGGCTCGCGACAGCAGGGCTAGCGAGCGAGACGTCCACTATAGACCCGCCCCGCTGCCGCACGCACGTGTGCACCGAGCCCCGATTTAGGACAGTCAAGCCAGTCGTGACCGCCCACTCCTCCAGCACCTCGCCCCTAGCATCGGTCACTGGAGATCCCCACGCCGCAGACTTGGCGTTGAGATCCCCCAGCAACAGCACCGGGCGAGGGTGGAGTCGGCCCACGACGGCACCCAACTCGACAAGGAACCTCTCGAAGTCGGCGAGACTCTTGTTGGGCGAAAAGTACGCCCCAACCGTGCCAATGCCGTCCACGAGGGCGGCCACCCAGCCGTGACCTCGGGACGGGTCGGCAAGAGTCCCGCCAATGATGGCTACCAAACCGTCCAGGTCTCCCACCCAGTTATCCCTGGGGGGGACAAAGTACGGTTCGGCAACCACAGCCACATGAATCGACCACTCTGCCATGCTCTGGAGCAAGAGATCCTGAGCTCTAGCAGAGTGGTTGATATTGCCCTGGAGGAAATGGTAGAGCGCCATTATGCGCAATCCATTCCCTCCGCACCATTCCTAGGCCGGGAGTCGGCCGCAGGGCTGCCAGGCTGAGGGGGGGGTAGAGAGCCCCCGGCAGCCTTGGCACCCTTTCTCTTCCCTTTCTGGGCAGGCACGCCACAGGCCTTTCCGCCTGCTCTGTGCCCAGCGGGCCTCCCTGCAGCTGTACAGAGGCTGCAGTTTGGCGCCGCGGAGCACTGGGCCGCCTTGTGGCCGGCCTGACCGCAGCGATAGCACTGCTCACTGCGGTCTACTGAGGTGCACCGTGCCCTGACATGCCCAATGTCGAGGCAACGGTAGCACCGCAAGGCCCTGGGTTGCAGCAGCTTCACCCTCGCTGCAACCCATCCCACCAACAGACGCCCAGCGTCGGCGACTTTGTTCGCCGCCACCACCGGGCACCGTACCCAGATCGCGCCGAGCCCAGAAGCGTCGACGCGAATCTCGCCCGTCCGCACGTTCTCGGGCGGACATCCTCCAGCTCTGGCGACAGCCGCCGCGACCTCGGCCGGAGTCGTCGAGTCGTCCAGTCCGTCGACGCGCATTTCAGCGGTCTTCATCGGCCTGGACACCCGAACGTCCTCCGGGTTGAGGACCTCCTTCAGCTTGGCGGCCAGGACGTCCGCCTTTTCACCGCTAGAGGCACCCGACACCTCTAGCAGTCGCGCCCCCGTAATCGCCGGCCTCATTCTGAGGCCGGACGGTATGCCAAGGTCGGGGAACGCGACTTTGGCTTTTGCCTCCGTAAGGACCGCCTTATAGGAGACGCCCCTTTCGACGGCTCCGGGCTGCAGCGTAATCACTACAGCCGCGGAGCGTGGGGCTCTGACCCTAGGCGGCCCCTGAGCCTTCTTGGGTGCCGGTGCTCCAGCGGATGCCAGTGGCGGCTGTGCCGCCTTCTTCCTACGGCGGCCCCTCTTGACGACCGTCGTCCAGGTCTCCGTGGTGGACCCGGGCGCAGTCGCCGAGGGTGCGGTCGCCGGGGCTGCAGTCGCCGAGGCCGCGGCCGCTTGGGGCGCGGCCGTCCGGGTAGCGGACGCGGACTTTTTGGCCCCCTTCCCGGCCTGACTCGACCCAGCCACCGCGGCCCTTGGCCCTGGTTTTTCTGGCCCTTTCTCCCTCCGTTTGTCCGCAGCGAGCGGTGGGCGAAGGTTTTCGGCCGGGAGGAGTCTAGCCTCTATGGCCTCCAACCGGGCACCCACCATACTCCCACACTGCATCATGCAGATGCGCGCGATCCTCTCGACCTCCGCATCCGCAAGTGCAGGAGCCAACGACGGAGCTGGAAACGGAGCCAATGCCGGGGCCGCGCCGGGAGAGTTGCCAACGGCCGGGGGAGTTGCCCTCTGGGCAGCAAACTGCCGTTTGAGGTCCTCCAGCTCGGATCGGAGACGGCTGTTCTCCTCCCATAGCTTCGCCGTCTCCTCCGTGCTCGTGCGATTAAGGAGGACCCCAACCGCCTCCTTGATGTCGTCAGCCGCCTCCTTTAGGGCGCGCGTGAACGTGCCCTTCAGGCTACCGGATTTGGTGGCAACCTTTAGGACGACATCCACGCCGTCCATCACTTGGCGGCTGAGAGCCACCGCCGACACGCTCCCCCCGGCAGCTATCCGAGCGGATCGCCGCTCTCGGGCCTGTCGGGCCAACTCGCTGACTTCGTCAGCCGCGACAGCCTTCCTTTGCGCCCGCTTAGCAGCGTTCGCCTCCGCCTTGTTGGACCCCAGCAAGGGCCCGGGGTCACTCTCCGCGCCCTCCGTCGGACGCGCTACGGGAGCTGGTGTTGCGGGCCGAGAGATCGGCACAAATCGACCCGCACGGTCACGGCCGGGAGCTCCGCTCGCGCGACCCCGCCCTCTCTGTGCCGTTGGCACCTTGGCGGCCGACAGGTTCTCTTCACTGGAAGAGAGGCCCATCGACCCCGAGTCCCTGCTTAGTGGGCGCTTCCTCCAAAATTTGGAGGTGCACTCCTGGAAGTTTAAGTCCTTTTCAGGACATGAGCCTCCTCGGCTCTTGTTGCCATCAACGATGGCAAACGGTTCTTTTGCATCGCACAGGCGCTCCAGGCTAACCCGGAGCTCCTTTTCTTGCGACGCAAGTGGTTGACGCAGGTCGGCGGTGGTCTGCCGGCCCACGAGACTATTGGTGCCCCCCCCAGATACGAAGGGGCTGCCTTCCGAAGAAGGGCGGGATTGTCCCTCCTTGGGTAGGAGGGTACCCGCCTGGGGAATAGTTTTTCCATTAGCCTTTTCCATGTTTTTCCTTTTAAGGGTGAGGTCCCTTTTCGCCGCGCTAACGACCGGATCCCCTCCGGCCATTCATCCCCTCGGCGCGCTAGACCTTGGGATTGGGGTGATTTTTTATAGAGGTTGTCTACCTCGCGGCCCGGGCCTCAGTGGCCCGGACCCCCGGTCCTGTCAATTCAGGATTACGGGGTGGCCGACGGTTGGGCAGAACCAACCGCCGCCCCGGCGTCCCCACGCTGCCGCCGGATGCCGGACAGACGCAGCGCGGACATTGGACACCCTCCACTACCCACGCTCTCGCAGGTACAGCGGCGCGAACCGCCCCTACCCAGTCTACGCCCACTCACATCCCTCTGTAATCAGAGGAGGAGTGGACGTATGACCGTCCATCTGTAGCCCGGTTCCCTTCACCGACCATCAAGGATGATCGGTGATTGGAACCTGACCTTCCCCCGTGTGTTGAAAATTAGCCGCCAGCCCCAAGTGTCCACCAAAACCTAGTGGGCAGTTGGTGCTGACGTTGCCCAGGATGCGCCACGAGGAGGCTTTCAACATGCACCCCAACCTAACCTAACCTAACCTAACCTTTTTTTTTTTTTTTTTTTTTTTTTTTTGTTTGCGCTGGGAAAAAAATGCATTACGCATACCCTCCCATCGGGGGATGGGGGGCTATGTGGGACTCCCCGGGCTGACCCGGTATACCCACTAAAATAACCCAGCGATACTCCCGCTTCGTCCTAGTGGCGGGGGACTGGGAAACCGGCAAAGCCTTGACGTCCAGTCCTCCGCCGACGATTGCCCTCCAAGGCGGACCCCTCACGCCCCCCCCGTGGGGAGGGGGAGGGGCCCGGGAGTTACAGACGAGGGTGGTGATGGGTGCAATGCGGGCGAAGGCACCCCCGTGCCTGTCGCCCGCCCATCGCCACCATGAGGAGGGAGAGGGCGGTGCCTTCTCCGACCCCTTCGTCTGCGGAGCGGCGCAGCGGCGCGCGCTCCGCCTCCTCCTTTTGCGAGATTGCGTCCTCGCAAAAGGAGGCTACTGCTGCTGCCCAGGCCCCCTCGCTCCCCAGCATGGCGTTGACCACGCCGGGAAGCGAGAGGTCCTGTCCGATCACCGGACCAGGGCGGTTTGGGGAGAAGTTGACCCCTACCAGGGCCAACTCTCCCCACGCGGCGGCCACGTATCCCGGTCCCCTCTCTAAGAGCGAGAGGGGAGGGGAGTCCGTGGAAGACCGCGACACCTGGATGCGATGTTCGACCCTACCCATCAGTCGGACATCGCACCCCCCTCCGCAGCCACCGTCGCAGGAGCGACGGTGCTTTTCGCAGCAGCAGCAGGACCGGTCGGCGCCTGTGCTTTGCCCCGCTTAGGGGGAGGATTGCAGTTCCTCCCCCTCATCATGTGGTCTGCCGGGCAGCCACTGGCGGCACACACCGCGCAGTGCGGCGTGGCGGCCTCGCAGGAGGCGGCCTTGTGGCCCTCCTTGCCGCACCGGAAGCACGTGTCCGTCCTGTCCACCGCGGACGGACACAACCTAACCTAACCTAACCTAACCTAACCTTTTTTTTTTTTTTTTTTTTTTGTTTGCGCTGGGAAAAAATGCATTACGCATACCCGCCCATCGGGGGATGGGGGGCTATGTGGGACTCCCCGGGCTGACCCGGTATACCCACTAAAATAACCCAGCGACACTCCCGCTTCGTCAGAGTGGCGGGAGGACTGGGAAACCGGCAAAGCCTTGACATCCAGTCCTCCGCCGACGATGGCCCTCCAAGGCGGACCCCTCACGCCCCCCCCGTAGGGAGGGGGAAGGGCCCGGGAGTGACAGACGAAGGTGGTGATGGGTGCAATGCGGGCGAAGGCACCCCCGTGCCTGTCGCCCGCCCATCGCCACCATGAGGAGGGAGAGGACGGCGCCTTCTCCGACCCCTTCGTCTGCGGAGCGGCGCAGCGAGAGGGTCATCCTCCCGCGCGCGCTCCGCCTCCTCCTTTTGCGAGATGACGTCCTCGCAAAAGGAGGCTACCGCTGACCAGGACCCCTCGCTCTCCAGCATGGCGTTGATCACGCTGGGGAGCGAGAGGTCCTGTCCCACCACCGCGGTCAGACCGCGACGCGGCTCGGACCACGCTGGGCACACCTCCAGCGTGTGCTGTGCCGTGTCCTCCGCCGCGCCGCAGTCGTGGCAGGCCGGGGTCTCCTCCCTTCCAATCCGGTGCAGGTGCGTTCCGAAACAGCCGTGGCCGGACAACACCTGCACCAGGCGGAACGAGAGGAAACCGTGGGACCGCTCGAGCCAGCCCTGCAGGACCGGACCGAGCGCGTCCAACGTACGGCGGCCAAAGGCGGCGGTGGCGAGGTCCTCCGTCCAGTGGAGGACGATGGCGTCCCTCGCCTCCCGCCGCACGGCCTCCCGCTCCTCGGCGACGGGGCGCTCCCCGAGCGCCCTCCGCTGCGCAGTCCACTCGTAGACTCTGGCCAGCACCCAAGCCTCCAACTCCCAAGGAGGGGTGCCGGCCAGAGCGCACGCCGCCGAGAAGCCCACGGAGCGGTAGGCCCTCGCCACCCGCAGTGCAATGGCCCTTTGGGGCTTGCGGAGGGCGGTCGCGTTCTCCCTCCTGTGCAGGGAGTCCGCCCAGATGGGGGCCCCGTAAAGGGCCATGCTCCTGAGAATGCCGGCATAGAGGCGCCGGCATTTCTCCTTGGGCCCCCCCAGGTTCGGGAGGAGCCACGAGAGGGCGTCAGCAGCTTTCAACAGGCGCGTCGACAGCCCGCTGAAATGCGGGCCGAAGCGCCACCTGTCGTCCAGCACCAGACCCAGATACTTCATCTGGGGCTGGACCGCTATCCTGACGCCCTCTACGACGATGTGGGCGTCTGGAGGGCAGCGCTGCCGAGGCCCGCGGAAGAATACGGCCTCGGTCTTGTGCAGCGCCACCTTCAATCCGAGCCGGCGGATCCTCTCTGCGACCAAGGATCCGCCAGCCGAGGCCAGACAGGCCGCCTCCCCAAAGCTCCTCCCCCGGGCAGTGAGGAGAGTGTCATCCGCGTAGCAGATGACACTCGTGCCCGGAAGGAGGGCTCCCCGCAGCAGCCAGTCGAAACCGATGTTCCACAGGGGGGGCCCCAGCACTGACCCCTGCGGAACACCGGACTCTGCGCCGTATCGCCTCACCGTGGCCGTTTTGTCCACGAGGAGGACCTCTCGGCCCTCCAAGTAGCTGGCCAGGAGGTTCCGCAGATATTGGGGCACTCCGTGATATCGGAGCGCCTCCAATATTGTCGAATGGGGGACGGAGTTGAAGGCATTTGCAATGTCGAACGACACCGCCAGCACTCCGTCCCCCGCCTCCACCGCCTCCTTCACCTGGCCTTTGAGCAGGGCCAGCGCGTCGATCGTCGAACGCCCTCGACGGAAGCCGAATTGGGCGTCCGACAGGTCCGGCCCCACTCCCCGCAAAAGACCAGCGAGCCGGGACGCGACGATCCCCTCGAACATCTTACCGACCTCATCGAGCAGGACGATGGGCCGGTATGCCGATGGGGAGTCCACCGGGCGTCCCTCCTTTCGGAGGAGGCAGAGCTGCCCCTCCTTCCACAGTTTCGGGAACCTCCCAGCCGTAAAGCACGCGCTGAAGAGGTCCCGAAACCTTTCCTCCATTTGGGAGGCGGCGATCGCCACCACCCGTGCCGGGACGCCGTCTGGTCCGGGGGCCGTCTTCTTGGCGCGGAGGCTGAGGACCCCCTCGCGGAATTCCGACGCCGTCACCGGGGGTACCTCCTCCTCCGGTGGAGCCGCCCCTTGCGGGGGAGCCATCGTTGGTGGGGCGAAGTCGGTCCTGCGCGGAAACAGGGACCGGACCACCCCATCCAGCAACGCTGGCTCGAGGGTCTCCGTCAGGGGGGGACCATAGGGGCGGAGCTGGTTCCGCGCCGCCTTGTACGGTCTCCCATACGGGTCCCTGTCGAGACCCTCCAGCATCTCGGCCCTCGCCGAGTCTTCTGCAGCGCCCATCGCCGCCTTGAGGACCGTCTTCGCCTCTCGGTAAGAGGCGTAAAGGCGGTCCTCTTCCGCGGGGACGCGGTTTCGGGCGCTGCGGCGTCGGCTCCGCGTGTAGGCCCTCCTGGCCGCCACGCAGGCACTCCGGAGACCCGACAGCTCCTCCGTCCACCAATAGACGGCACGACGGGGAGGCGGGCGGCGTGACCGAGGCATGCTGGAGTCGCACACCTCGGTCAGGGACCCCCTGAGCCGGACCGCTGCGGCGTCCACGTCCAGGACCTCGACAGGGGGCGACAGCCAGTCCTGGAGGAAGGCCGCCTCCTCGGCTGCCTCTCGGTCCAGGCGGGTGAGTGCCCACCGCGGGAAGGGAGATTGCCCGGCGCGGGCCGTCCCCCCCCCCCTGGGTGGAGATGTCGAACCGCACATATCGGTGGTCCGACAACGTCTCCACCATCTCCACCCGCCAGTTGACGACGCGGGCGGCTAGCGCGGGGGTGGCAAACGAGACGTCCACCACCGACCCGCCGTGTTGCCGCACACACGTGTGGACCGCCCCCCTGTTGAGGAGGGACACACCGCACGAGGCCGCCCAAAATTCGACGGCACGTCCCCGGACGTTGCAACCCGCGGCCGGGTTGCCCCAGGCCGCCGACTTGGCGTTCAGGTCGCCCAGCACCACGACCTGGCGTGGCGCCGCCCTCCCTACGACTGCGGTGAGGATCTCGAGGAAATCCTCAAAGTCCGAGAGAGGGCGGTTTGGGGAGAAGTAGACCCCTACTAGGGCCATGTCTCCCCACGCGGCGGCCACGTATCCCGGTCCCTTCTCTAAGAGCGAGAGGGGAGGGGAGTCCGTGGAAGACCGCGACACCAACGCCACCAAGCCGTCCCGGTCGCCCAGCCAACGGCCGGGGACCGAGTAAGGCTCGGCGACCACCGCCAAGTCCACCAACCACTCAGCCATGGTCTGCATCAGCAGATCCTGGGCTGCCCTGCAGTGGTTGGCGTTCGCCTGGAGGATGCGATGTTCGACCCTATCCATCGATGGTCATCACACCCCCCTCCGCAGCCACCGTCGCAGGAACGACGGTGCTCTTGGCAGCCGCAGCAGGACCAGTCGGCGCCTGCGCTTTGCCCCGCTTAGGGGGAGGATTGCAGTTCCTCCCCCTCATCGTGTGGTCTGCCGGGCAGCCACTGGCGGCACACACCGCGCAGTGCGGCGTGGCGGCCTTGCAGGAGGCGGCTTTGTGGCCCTCCTTGCCGCAACGGAAGCAAGTGTCCGTCCTGTCCACCGCGGACGGACACAGGGGCCGGGTGTGTCCGATGCCGAGGCACCGGAAACACCGCAGAGGCTGGTCCTCGAGTGCCCGCACTGCACCCGAGCTGAACCCGACCGTGAGCCGTCCCTTGGCAAGGACGGCTTTGGCGGCGGCGATTGGGCACTCGAGGCGTATGGTGCCCATGCCGCCGCGGCCGGGCCTTATGGCCCTGCCTTGGACCGCCGCGATGCCGCAGCCCCCTACCGCTGCGACCGCCGCCACCACCTCCTCCTTGGTGACGGAGTCGTCCAAGTCGGCCACCTCTATGGCCGCCGACTTGACCGGCCGGGCCACCTTGGCCGAATCGGCGATCGCCTCCTGCAGCTTGGCTGCGAAGAGGTCGGCATGGGCACTCCCCTCCGCCCCCGGGAACTCGAAGATTCGAGCCCCGGCCTGCGTCTTGCGGCAGGTGACGCTGCCGATCCCCAATTGGGCGGGGTCGGCATTGGCACGCGCCCGCACCAAGACGGACGCGTACGTCTCCCCCCGTTCCGCAGCCTCTGCGGTGAGCGTCACCACGACGGCTGCGGTTTTCGGGGGGACCAGCCGCCCCTTTCCTCTCCCTCTCCCTTTCGCCGTCCCCTTTCCCTTGCCGGTCGTCTGCGACTGGGTGGGAACGGTGGCGGCGCGGACGGCAGGGACGGCCGTCGCCGACTTCTTGCCCTTCCCCTTCCCCTTACGGACCACCTCCGTCCACTCGTTGGACGGGGTCGTCGAGGGGAGGAGGAGGGCGTCTTCCGCCTGGGCGGAGGTGGACGGTACCGGCTCGCGCTGCGCCGCATCCGCCGCAAGCGGCGGCCGGAGGCGCTTCTCCGGTAGGAGCCGGTCCTCTATTCCTGCAATGCAGGCTCTCGTGAAGAACCTAACCTAACCTAACCTAACCTAACCTAACCTAACCTAACCCAGTACCCCCCCAGCTCTCGTGGCGGTCGGATCGTTTTTAGAGCCGCTCCGCGCATAAAAGTTCATTTAATTGGTATTTTCGAACGCTAGAAAGTCGCGAAGTATATCAAAAGAACCGTCTTAGTGCCGTGCAAGTGACTGTGAAAACCCCGTGAGCCGGAAAACTCCGGGGAAAAAGTTATCAGTGGAAAACTGAAAAAGTGTCGACTTGTGAAATCTTCGGAGGCCTATAACTCCGAAAAACGAGTGGTGACCCAAAATTTTTATTGCACCATATTGTGAGGCACAGAAAGACGCATCTAGTGACATCAAGCTGAAAAAATTGTGACCGCGGATTCCTGAGAAAACGGCTGAAAACTGCGAACATAACCTCAAAATCGGACCACATGGTTTTCGAACGGGGCGTTCCTGGTTGCTGATTTTTTGGGAGAGAACAGGAGGTACACGGACGAGACCAACGACACTTCGATTGGATTTTTAGTAATATCAGGTACCGAGAAATTATTATTTGAAGATACAGACTTTGGACCCCTGTCCTGAAAAATTCTCAGGCAGGACCCCTATTTTTTCCGGCGAATCCTGCTGCGCGCTCATTAGAAGAAGAGATCCAGCTTAATTTCAGAATTTTTATGTGTTTATTTTGCCCAATAACCTAGTTTTTGTAAATTTTTCAGTTTTTTAATAATTTATGACCTTTGAATTACAAAATATATATTTTTTGAGCTAGCACCTTATAGAACCGTATTTTACACAAATTCTCATATTTTTTCCGGATTTTTAAGTGTAAGGGCTGTAAAGCTATCTTATTTTTAGTTAATTTATCAGTTTTAATAGAAATAAATAGTTTTAAAAATATTTTAGAAGTAAAATTGTGTTTGGAACATATATTCCAATTAGTTTAAGCCCAAACTTGCCCCCAATAGCCCCAAAAACGGAGGAAATAGACTTTTTCAGCCATATTGGTTTCTTTGGTTGATAACTTCAACCACGATTATCTCCGGAGCTATTGGGCGCAGAACTTCCAGTTCTTCACAGTTCCCAGGGGGGGACACTCGGGAACAGTATCCTAAAATTTCAGGCGTTTTTCAGGCCTGAAAATTTTCAGCGCTGAAAACATTTTTGACATACGCGGGAGGTCAGGGCAAGTTCCACATTTGAAACCGCAACTCTCTGCGATAAGCGGTTGCGGAGTTGCAGCCACTTGAAGTTGGCATCTGACAGTTGGGCGGCCATATTGGAAAACTTTGACTCAACGTAGCTCCGGACTCAGTGGTCGCAGAGAGTTGCCGTTTTAAAATCTCTGCTTGAGGAGACAAATCCTATCGTGTAGAATAGGTTTCAGGCGTTTCAGGGCTGAAAATTATCAGGGATCTGGAGGCCATCTTGCGCGTAGGAGCGGGTCGGGCCAAGCCAGAAAAGTCCAAACTCGGGTGTTCTACGACCAGCCAAAGCGGAGATATCACCTGTCAAACATTGACTTTGACAGTTGCACCGCCATCTTTGTTAAATTTTAAACACCCATATCTCCGCAACGGAGGGTCGTAGAGCGACCGGATTTGTTTTGGGGGGTTTCACTTACCCTTGCCTAGCGAGTGGACTGGCTTTCAGGCGTTTTCAGGACGAAAGATTTTTTCAGCCTGAAAACCGTCTCAGTGGATAGGTCTCAGCGAGGCAAGTGCGGAAAGCCCAAGCACGGGGGTTTTTGGGCCGGCGGTCCCGGAGATAACCTCCTGTAACCACTTTTCGGCCGCCATCTTGGCAAAAAACCAAAATCTTTAGGTTGCAATATCTCCGGAACCCTTTGGCGGAGTTGTACCGAATTTGGGGTCGTTTGAAAGGGCTCGAGGAGAGCTATCCACTGACGGTATCAAATCGACTCTACATAGAGCTCTGTAAACTTTTGCTCTTTAACGGCTGTTTTCGACTCCTAGAAGTAAAAATTTACTTATAGGACTATTGTTTGACCCTATTCGTTAAACCAGACGGTTGACGGTGTTGACTCTACATTGAGAAAACACCTAATATTTAACTAAAGATCTACGATCTTAAACGCACTTTTATTCATTTTTATTATACACTTTTACTTTTTACTTTTACTGACGCATACCCCCAACATGTTGGGAAGGACCCCAATAAAGAAGGTGGACTGGAGTGATAAATCACCACCAAAATCCAGGACATCACCTCCAAATGATCGACGCAGCGCTGGAGACGCGGAAGCTGCTAGCTGTTCAGGCACCGCTCTAACATCTTCCTTAACCACCAAGACGATGCAGGCTGGCCCTGCAAAAACGGCACAAAAACCCCTAGAGACGCAGGAAAGCATATCGCCTCCCAATGTGAGACGCAGCGTCGGAGAGTGGGAAGCCGCGGGTCCCTCCAGCGCGAACCCAACGCCCCTCCCCACCTTAGTCACTAAGACGGCGCAGGCTGGCCCTGCGAAACTACAAAAGCCACTCCAACAGAGGCTCGTACAGGTGTACTCGCCGCCGAAAACACAATACGCGGATCGGTCGGCAGAGGCGAGGGCCTGCCTGACCAGGGCAAAAGTCCTGCTCGGCACCTCGAGGAACACCAAAACAGAAATTAAAACTGGCATTACCGAGGCGCTGGACCGATTGTACCAGCTAGTAAAGGAGGCCGAAAAATCGGCCAAGACAAAAAAGGTGGGGCCCGACAACGCGCAGCCCGAAGGCGTCGCAGCCGACCGCACCTTCACCAGCCTAGCCGACCCTAGCAGTACCGAACTGCAGGATCAGATAAGGAGCCACTCTTTGCTGCTGGAGAGCCACTCTAAAGGGATGGAGGAGCTTAGAGTGGCAATCGAGCAGCACAGACACAGCGTGGAAAACGGAGCAACTACCAACACCTATGCAAGCGTAACCCATAGCGGTAAAGTTAACTCGACGCGAAGCACGCTCCACTCTATAGTGGTTACCTCCACGGACGAGGCGGAGACTGGGGACGAAGTTCTGGAGAAGGTGCGGAAGGCGGCTGACGCGAAGGAAGGCTGGGTGAGGGTCGAAAAGGTAAGGAAAGCGAAAGACAGAAAGATCATCATGGGCTTCCAAACAACCACAGAAAGAGATAAAATCAAGGAAAGACTGGCAAGGGATAGTAAGGACCTCCGTGTCGAGGAGGTGAAGAACAAAGACCCCATGTTGGTACTCAGGAGCGTCCTCTCGGTCAATACAGATGAGGACATCTGTAAAGCCCTGAGGAACCAGAACCGGGAGGTTTTTCGCCACCTCGACAAGGAGGAGGACAGGGTGGTGGTGAAGTTCCGGAGGAGGACGAGGAACCCACACACCTGTCACGTTGTGGTCAGCGTCTCGCCGATCATCTGGAAACGGGCAACAGAACTCGGGTGCCTGCACGTGGACCTCCAGCGTGTGAGGGTCGAAGACCAGACCCCACTGGTGCAGTGCACACGCTGTCTGGGCTACGGGCACGGTAAACGGTTCTGCAAGGAATCAGTTGACTTGTGCAGCCACTGTGGCGGGCCACACCTGAGGTCGGAATGCTCCGACTTTCTGACGGGTGCCCTGCCAAGGTGTCGGAACTGCACAAGAGCCAAGCTCGGGGACGCTGGCCATAACGCCTTTAGCCCGGAATGTCAGACACGCCACAGGTGGGATGAGATAGCAAGAGCTACTGTCGCATACTGCTAAGGGCACCCGCGGAAACCCAAACCCCTACAGACTGATACAGGCCAACCTCCAGCGGAAAAGACTGGCGACCAACGAGCTTCTTATCGAAGCGGAAAAGCGCGGGGTCGCCATTGCTCTCCTCCAGGAACCATACGTGGGCGGGGCCAAAGTAATGAGGAGTCATAGAGGCGTTCGGATCTTCCAGAGCACAGACATCGGAGAGGGTACTGTTAAGGCCGCAATAGCGGTCTTCGATCAAGACCTAATCGTCGAACAGTACCCGAAACTCACCACGAACAACATCACCGTGGTGGGGATCCGAACCACTGCTTGGAAGATCACACTAGTCTCCTTTTACTTTGAGCCAGACCAGCCAATCGAACCATACCTCGATCATCTCAAACGCGTTGAGGTGGAGGTGGGTTCCAGAATGTGGATTCTTGGAGGAGACGCAAACGCAAAGAGTACCTGGTGGGGAAGCCTGACCATCGACCGCAGAGGAGAAGAAGTGTCCGGAGTCCTCGATGAGCTGGACCTAAACATACTCAACAGAGGGGAAATTCCGACTTTCGACACTATCAGAGGAGGCAAAAGATACCGCAGCCACGTCGACATTACGGCATGCTCGACTGATATTCTGGACCTGGTAGACGACTGGAGGGTAGATGAGGGCCTCACGAGCTCGGACCACAACGGCATCGTATTCAACATTAAGGTAAAGAGATCAAAAGGCATACAAATCAGCAGAACAACTAGAATCTACAACACAAAAAAAGCAAATTGGCCCGAGTTTCGTGAGAAACTCGGCCAATTAATGCAAGAGAATAATATTAATAAATTAGAAATAGACACATTAAATACAGTCAATCACATTAATACAATAATAAGAAAATACACACAAGTAATAAGAGACGCATGCACCTCATCAATGCCTATGAAAAAGAGTAATGAAGTGCTCACCTTGCCGTGGTGGTCCGAGAAACTTGAGAAGATGAAGCGGGAAGTCGCAACCAGGAAACGCAGAATCAGGTGTGCTGCACCGGCCCGAAGATCGAAAGTCGTCGAAGAGTACCTGAAACAGAAAGTTGAGTATGAGACGGAAGCAGCCAAAGACATGATCGAGAGTTGGAAGAACTTCTGCGCCAAACAGGACAGAGAAGGGGTTTGGGAAGGAATCTACCGGGTAATAGGAAGGACCAAGGGAAGGGGAGAGGACCAGCCGCTAGTGAAGGACGGGGAGGTGCTGAACACGAAAGGTTCAGTCGAACTGCTGGCGAACACTTTTTACCCTGAAGACGATACGGACAGTGACAGCGCGTGCCACCGTCTCATCAGAGAAAAGGCCGGCGTTGTGAATGCTGGAGGGCAAGATAACTCATGCGATCCACCATTCACGATGGCTGAACTGATGGCGGCATGCGGGTCCTTCAACGCTAAAAAAGCTCCGGGAGCGGATGGTTTCACCGCCGATATTTGTTGCCAAGCTATTGGAGGTGCCCCTGAGGTAGCCCTTGCTCTCCTGAACAGCTGCCTGAAATGCCACCACTTTCCGGAAGCCTGGAAGGAGGCGATTGTAATTGTTTTAAAGAAACCTGGAAAGGACGACTACAGCACCCCAAAGGCATACAGACCAATTGGCCTTTTGCCAATACTAGGCAAAATATATGAGAAGATGTTGGTAGCCCGCCTCAAGTTCCATTTGATCCCAAGGATGAGTACTCGCCAGTATGGATTTATGCCCCAGAGGAGCACAGAAGACTCCCTTTATGCTCTAATGCAGCACATACGCAGCAAGCTGGAGCTGAAGAAAATAGTAGTTGTAGTATCTTTGGACATAGAGGGGGCTTTTGATAGCGCCTGGTGGCCAGCCATAAGAGTCCGTCTGGCTGAGGAAAAGTGTCCAATCGGCTTGAGGAGGGTTATCGACAGCTATCTCGAAAATCGAAGGGTCAGGGTCAGGTACGCAGGTGAAGAGTTCGGCAAAGCCACAAGTAAGGGTTGTGTCCAGGGTTCCATAGGGGGACCAATATTCTGGAACCTTTTGTTGGATCCGCTTCTAAAGAGCCTGGAAGCTAGGGGTGACTATTGCCAGGCCTTTGCTGACGACGTTGTGCTTGTCTTCGATGGTGACACGGCGCTGGAGATCGAGGGACGTGCCAATGCCGCTCTCGAACATGTTCGGGCGTGGGGGGTACAAAACAAACTTAAATTTGCTCCGCAAAAAACCAACGCAATGGTTATAACTCGCAAACTAAAATACGACACCCCACGCCTGAGCATGGGCGGGATCGACATTGCCATGTCCAATGAGATCAAAATCCTAGGTGTCACTATTGACGACAAGCTGACTTTTAACACACACGTCGCAAACGTGTGCAGAAAGGCAATAGGAATCCACAAACAGCTAACCAGGGCTGCAAAGACCAGCTGGGGACTTCACCCTGAAGTCATAAGGATAATATATGTGGCCACCGTGGAACCAATCATCCTGTACGCAGCCAGCGTATGGGCCCCGGCCGCTAGAAAGTTAGGCGTCATGAAGCAGCTGGGAGCGGTCCAGCGCGGTATCGCACAGAAGCTGTGCAAGGGATACAGGACGGTCTCCTTGAACTCCGCACTGGTGCTGGCTGGGATACTACCCCTCGACCTCCGCGTCCGCGAGGCAGCATCGTTATACGAGGCCAGGAGGGGGGTGCCCCAGCCGGCACTTGGCGACAGGAGTGTAGAGCAGGCTGCTTCGGCAATGGAGGCCCCACACCCCGCGGAGCGCGCTGAGCTAGAGCTCATAAGCCTGGTAAACCAAGAGCAACTAGATGCCCAGAGCGAACATGAAGTTCGTATCTTTACGGACGGGAGCAAGATCGGGGGCAAGGTTGGAGCGGCACTGTCCATATGGAGCGGTGGCGCCGAAACCAAAACTCTCAAGCTTGCTCTCCCTCACTACTCCACTGTTTACCAGGCTGAGCTCCTGGCGATATGCGTCGCAACCAGGGAGATCCTAAAGCACAGTGCGCAGTCGTTCGGAATCTTCAGTGACTCTATGGCGGCCCTCCAAACGCTTCAAAATTATAACCGACACCATCCCCTGGCAGTAGAGACAAGGGCCAACCTCAGGTCCCTGTCGCTCCAAAACAAGACTGTTACCTTGTTTTGGATCAAAGCCCACGCGGGGTTGGAAGGAAACGAGAGGGCCGACGAACTAGCCAAGAGTGCCGCTGAGGGTTCCAAACGAAAGCCCAACTACGACCTGTGCCCGGTTTCATACGTCAAGCGATGCATTCGAACGGCAACTCTTGACGAGTGGAACCGGAGATACTGCGCTGGAGAAACGGCTTCAGGGACGAAGCTGTTTTTTCCGGATGCGGTGGCGGCGTACGGGATAGTCAGGAAGATGAAAATTAGCAATGTAACTACCCAGATCATGACGGGGCACGGTGGGTTCTCGGAATACTTGAATCGCTTCAAGCGCAAGGAGAGCCCATCGTGCATATGCGATCCCGACATTGCCGAGACGGTGCCACATATATTGTTCAGCTGTCCTGTATTCGACAGGGAAAGACTTGAGGCTGAACACTTACTCGACACCAAACTGGATGGGGAAAATGTGTGGCTCATAATGAAAGGGAAAAAGAGAGAGGTGTTTTTAGAATATTGTGTAAAAATCTGCGATAGGGTAATAAAAAGGAATAAATAGCCTAAGTAAAAATGCTTACATAATATCGTATAGAATATTAGGGTCAAGCATTGAAAACAGTCGTAACAAACTTACTAAGATACACCGGAAAATTGTTTGTATGTATAATTATTAATATGTTTCCCATTTGGATAAAGTAGTACTGATAGCCGCTAAAACTGTAATAGAAATAAGGATTATGATTTAAACCCAGAAAATGTACTAGTATTATGGAATAGAAAATAGAAGTAGTCCTAAGAATAAGGTTAATATAAGTAAGAATAGTTTATTAGATTATAGATGGTTGTAATACTGCAATAAAAAATTGTAATAGTGTACGGAATAGAAAATAAAAATAGACTTAAGCAATTGTATTAGAAATAAGAATAGTCTAAAAGATTGTTAAAAGATACAAAACCATGTTATAATAATAGAAACTAGAATAAGAATAATTGTAGAAGAATAATAAAAGTTTCCTTGTTGTGTTAAACCCGAAATAAAACTAGAAAATAGAATAAAGTACAGAATAGGGATGAAGTAGAAGGGCGTCCTACCCTTAGAGACAGAAAGAAGAAAGAATGAAAGAAAGATAAAGTATGAAGAATAAAAGTACGAGAGGAATAATTGCGAGAACTAGAATGAATGATAAGACTAACATAGGCTCCGATTACGTTGGAGGTAGAAGTATTAAAAAAAAAAAAAAAAAAAAAAAAAAAAAAAAAAAAAAAAAAACCTAACCTAACCTAACCTAACCTAACCTAACCTAACCTAACCTAACCTAACCTAACCTAACCCGAGCTAACCTAACCCGAGCTAACCTAACCCGAGCGAACCTAACCCGAGCGAACCTAACCCGAGCGAACCTAACCCGAGCGAACCTAACCCGAGCGAACCTAACCCGAGCGAACCTAACCCGAGCGAACCTAACCCGAGCGAACCTAACCCGAGCGAACCTAACCCGAGCGAACCTAACCCGAGCGAACCTAACCCGAGCGAACCTAACCCGAGCGAACCTAACCCGAGCGAACCTAACCCGAGCGAACCTAACCCGAGCGAACCTAACCCGAGCGTTTCTCTCGGCAAAATTAAAATACCCCCCCCCCCCCTTCCACCGGGATGCGGGTTTTTTTTTTTTTTTTTTTTTTTTTTTTTTTTTTTTTTTTTTTTTTTTTTTATGTACTTGCCGGTGCCGGTACCTTCATGACCACCATAATTTAAGTAATGCTAAATACAACGTGGCGCTACAATGGTGACATTAATTTAACACACGGGCCTACCCGTGGGCACTAGCCCTAGCTAGTGCCCATTAATCATATTTAACTTGATAGGTTAAAATAATTCGTAAATTGAAAAAAAAAAATTTTGATGAAATTACTACGCTTCGCGCGATCGTACTCGTGATCGGTCCGATTCTTTGTCGGCATTTATCAAAGAAACCGAGCGGCGCCGGCGCGGGCGGCGCGCAAGTGGTACCTACAGCGGAGGTGCTTATTTAAACGTCACCCTCTCTTGTTACTATTAGTTATAACTGTCACCAGTCATCACTCATCACTGCTGCAGCCAGCTTTTATTTGTCTCCTAGCACTCTGGCGGAGGCTAGTTTTGGGTTAGTCTTCGAAATACTGTAGCACATTTTGTCGTGTAGGCGGTCGATCTGGGCGTTGAGACCTAGCATCCACTAGCCAGTTTTCGTGGATGCGCTGAAGAGCTACTACAATAGTGCGAGGATTAGTAGGGCATTGTTTTGAATCGCCATATCTCTCGCGATATGTCCTTATCGCAAGGGCGGCCGGCATTTTGATGACATTCTCCATAAATTAGGATCATGTCCGCATATTCAGCTGCTGTGTAGTTCGGATGTGTATTTGCCATCACGATCACAAGTTTACACAAGCACATAACACAATAATAAAACCGTCCGTATCGCAAGAGATGTAAACGTACCTACTAGATTAGAAAACGAAAACAAAGCAGTGTCTTTATCGCAGTACCATAATCAAATTACTATCCTAATTACACAAAAATAAATAAATAAAACAATAGGTACCTAAGCGTCTTTTTCGCGGAAACATTCAGAACAATATTAGACGACTTAATTATGCGCACTAGTTTGACGAAGTGTGCACAGAGCACTTTTAATACTGGTAATAGAGGGCCATCTCTAGGGATTTTAATGCCAATCTGTCACGAGTAGCACCATCTGGATTTCGTGTTCCATAACTAACCATATTACCTACCTACTATCCTTCACATTTTCATTTGGTTACTTTTGCAAATATTTCCCAGCTATAGATTGTTTTTTAAGTAAAACCATGTTTGGTATTGTGAAATTAATTTCACAGTAGCATGAAAATAAAACCGCAACACTTAACTAATAGCGTCCAAATATCGCAAACAGACACCGAATTCAGTCGGCCTTCGCCCCGCGGATACACTCAACGCAAGGACGGACTGCCGAATCTGATCATGAACTCTTTAAGCCTTTACGGAGGAGCAGAGCGTATTAGCAGCAAAGAAAACAGCATAAACAACACGAAAACAATTCAGCGCACACGCAGGTCGCAGAACTCGCAGATTGCAAAACGTGTCAGCCATTTTCTTTTGACAATTTTTAATTTTGAGTTGACATTTGTGATTTTTTTTAACAGTCGTTAAAATAAATCAATAATATAAACAAAAATTTCCCTGTAATTTAAGTCTTTAAAATTAAAGTAAAATAATGAAAATAAATTAGAAATTAAAATATTAATTTTCAACAAGTCTTAAGTCGTTTCGTAGCGACATCTAGTACGTCCTATGTGAATTGTTTGCCTTAAATTTAGAACACAATTCATAGATGGCGCACCTAAAAATATTGCTGTGAACATGAAGGCAACTTTACCCCCCCTGGAAGTGTGTCAAGGACACGGGTTCGGGTTCGGCTAGCTCTAGAAAAGCAAAAAGAATTCGAGTGCAGTGCGGGGGTGCGGGGGTGCGGTGGGTGGAAGGGGGCGCGGGTCGCCTGCGCCGCCATCACTTTGTCGATGGGATGGCGGCGGGCGGCGGCGGAAAGAAAGAGATAATATCCCTTTGTCGGCGAGTGGCGCGCACGCGCCGCTTTTCTTCAATTCGCCTACTCTTTGCATTTGTTTCATTCTAATAGTATTGCTTATTCGTTTTAATTTCATTGATGCGATGTTATGATCCGTGACCCCGGCAAATGACCGCTGCGCGACAGTTGTTTAAGGCGAAAGCGCCAGAGTAGCCCGCGAAATTCATTTTTTTTTAGTTTTTTTGCAATTTGCTGGTCAGTATTAAGTTGTACGTTGATTAAAATATGATTCGCGGCCGTAACAAATATGTATTTACAGAATTATAATCATTAAAGTCATCAACACAACTCTCTAAGACCATGTAATCCCCAAGAATGACTATTTCATGAAATCTTGACATTTGTTAGATGCTTGGCTCTACATGAGATCTGATAACTTTTTGGCAGTGCGAGCCATATATGTGCGGTCTCGTCTTGGCAACATTTTACATGAAAATGTTTTTGGTGGGATTTTGTCTTTCATTATAACGACTATCGGCATTTAAAACTTTCGGTGTTTTGGGCGTCGGTATTTCAATCATCGGTATTATGAACTTTCGGGACTTTGATACGTACCCCCAAAAACATAATGTTGAAAAAAAGTTATTAAAAAAATAAAAAACTCGACTGCTGCGGTAAAAAACTTAAGACTGCACCGAGCGCACAGTGGCGCCCTCATCGTTTGTTTGGTTATTTCTTTTATTTTAGAATGAAAATGCAGAAAATAAGCACTATAAGTTGTGCTCCACAAGATTATACGTTAATATTAGTATAAACGGTAGTTTTAAATTGTTTAGTTTTATTATAATCACTAAAACGGAAAATAGTGGCCACTATTATTCGTTTTAGTGATTATAATAAAACTAAACAATTTAAAACTACCGTTTATACTAATATTAACATATAATCTTGTGGAGCACAACTTATAGTGCTTATTTTCTGCATTTTCATTCTAAAATAAAAGAAATAACCAAACAAACGATGAGGGCGCCACTGTGCGCTCGGTGCAGCCTTAAGGCGCTGAATAGACCCAAATAGGCTTGTCTCCAACAATTTTTTAGCCAAATCTATACAGTTTGAGACAGCGGAAAAAATATATGTTAATCTTGAACATATTTCCTAAAACTTCGTTGTTTTCAAAACACGTTTTCGAAAAGTTTTCTCGATACAAAAAATGGTAAACTAACCTCCTAAACTGATCTTCCAACAAAAAAATCTGAATTATTTACCAACGTACGTTGGTAAAATTTATAACAATAACGTATCATATCAAAATACAAAACTTGGTTGTCTAATATTTTTGACAACTCAACTTATTTTTAAGTAATTAATTATTTTGTGGTTTGTAAAAATGTACGAGCGTCGCGAAATCGCGCTTCTCTTTCTTATGTACGTGTTAGATAATAAAGTATAATCTATCTTTAAGTATATATATATGTATATATATTACCCAAATCTAAAGCTTTGAATATCAGAATGGTTACTAGTTATTTACTATGTGTAAGTCCCTATGTATGTGGTATGTAGGGAAAGGATATTATGGAATAAAGCACAGAAAGACAAGCTACGGCATTTATTTCAATTTGGGCTTGTCAGTATTTAATCAGAAAACTAGCCGTCCGTTCGGAAATCTAGGTCAGCATGGAGAAGAACGGACAAGAAACTCCATGGAAATAGTATTCTATCAACAAAGCACATTGTCATACATTATAGTTATCTTAAAAACAATTCGGTCTTTCGGACTCTGAGTAATAACAACATAATAACAATAGCTAGGAATATTTCCATTATACATTAGCAATATTGGCCACATTATTATAACATAAACAGAACACCATAATTATCAGCAATAATCAAGATAATAATATCAATTTAACTTACATGACATCTGGTCGATCTATTCCACATAATAACGTCACTAGTACTAATCAATTTAACATCTGTAGGCCGGAGCTCCGTTCTGGCCGATGTCTCGAACCAGAATGATCCCTGCCAGTCAGAGCTCCCCCTTTTTTGTCGTGAACAAACAACTTTGACGTTTCTATCTACCGTCATTTAAAATATCAACGACATAAAAGGCGGATATCCGTTTGGAATATTTTATATAAGTTTTATAACAGTAAAAGGAATACATATGATAACAATAACTATAAATTAACAATTATCTCATCATTTCATTCATTATCTCATCATTTCATTCATTATCTCATCATTTCATTCATTATCTCAATTACCTATTATACGCAATCCGACAGTGATCGCTTAGGCGCGCTGCTAGACGGACGTATGTCGCTTTGCCTCGCAACCCGTTCATTTCATATTATCATCAAACAAAAATGTCGGAGGCCAGCAAAAAATCACTTCTATACTAACAAACCAATACGTCCCATGGAAGTAGTAATATAAGTAATTTTTATATTGACAAAACAGGTACATACACGAACAGAAAAAATGAAACTCTAAACAAATAGTTACTAGGCTATTTTGTACAACGCATTGCGTAAATTCATCGCTTATAACAAGGCTCGCTTGGTCGAGTGGTTTTTGCATAGATTCTGAATAGCGAGTTATCGGGTTCGAAACCAAGTTGAGTCTTATCAGGGAATTCGTATTGGTTTTTAAGTTTTATGATATTATCATTGTTTTTTTTAGTCTTAGGATATTTTTATTGTTTTTTTTTTTATTTATTTTGTATATTTTTAGAATAATTATTAAAGTTCTTTACAGTAAAAAGAGACGTTTGGCGAACAGTTCAGAAGCGAAGCAGACGCGCGAATCCGCTTGCGCGACGAGACAGTTGCGCGACAAAGTTGAGGAAAATGAGATTTCTCCATAACATCACGCATGTATTCTTTCAAAGGGTTGGGCAGGAGTGTATAGTACACCCACAATTCACCAATGCTTCATCATGGATATCGTTTATGATTTTCGAAAGTTGTAAAGCCGATAGAAAAGTCGAAATTAAAATCCAAGATGGCGGCTGAAAAGATTTTTCAAATTTGTCATCATGGGTGTCGTTTTCATGGTTTTCGAGGGTGCTGAAGCCGATAGTGAGGTCAAAATGAAAATCAAAGATGGCGGACGTGAAAAGTTTCAAATTTTTCATCATGGGTGTCGTTTTCATGGTTTTCGAGGGTGCTGAAGCCGATAGTGATGTCAAAATGAAAATTCAAGATGGCGGACGCGAAAATGTTCAAAGTTAGCGTGATCGGTGTCGTTTTCGTGGTTTTCGAGGGCGCTGAAGTCGATAGTGGGGTCAAAATAAAAATCCAAGATGGCGGACGTGAAAAATTTCAAATTTTTCATCATAGGTGTCTTTCCCTGATAGACTCAACCAAGTCTTTTAATCTTATTGAAGCTTGCCCATATCTTGGACGGCTATTTGTGTTTTGAGCCACTTGACAAAATTTGATAAATTTTTAGCTCCGTTAGGCTTTGCTGCTGACGTAATCCGTCTAAAAACTTCCATTGTCGGCACGGTTGGCGCATTGGTTAAGCGATTGACTGCTGCGCTGCGTGTCGCGGGGTCGATTGGCAACATTTTACATGAAAATGTTTTTAGTGGGATTTTATAGTTACTTATCAGTTTAAGTTATAGGTATTTATATTACTTATTAGCTAATAGGCTAGATTGTAATGTAAATAAAGTATCACCAACTGTGCTACTTTAAAAAAGAAAAAAAAACGACTGGTTTTGCTGTTAGTATCAGGAATTTCGAGGGTTAGAAGCGAAAAGGGGTTCGCTGGGGCTGAAATATTTGCATTGCGATTCCTGTATGCACTTTTTCAAGTACGTTACTGTAGGCAATTTTCCGGCTGACTCAATTGATGCAGTGCTAATGGTATGATCTGCAATTAGCTGCTGAGGTGCAGATTGCGTTTGGATTGCCTGATTTTTCATGTTGCATTATAATATCCCTTTTTTCAATCGTTGCCCGACTGGGAACATGATTGTGCTGGCATTTTAATGTTACTGAATCACCAGACAAGTGGCATCGACCCCGACACTTGTCACCTTTATCATGCCGCCTATATCGTCAATGCATCTCCAATATGTGTTTTCATAATTATTTTTATCAAAACTATATTTATACAACTTTGTTTTTAGTATAAGTATGCGAAACCTGAATATAGTTTGTTCAGAATAAGTAACTGAATCGATTCCAATAATTTTTACCCAATGTTATATTTTTCTTAAAAATATAGAAAAAACTGGCCAAGTGCGAGTCGAACTCGCACACGACGGGTTCCGTACCACAAGGCAGAAACGCCGAAAAAAACACGTTTGTTGTATGGGAGCCCCCCTTAAATATTTATTTTATTTTGTTTTTAGTATTTGTTGTTATAGCGGCAACAGAAATACATCATCTGTGAAAATTTCAACTGTCTAGCTACCGCGGTTCTGGAGATACAGCCTGGCGACAGACAGACGGCAAAAACGCCGAGAAAAACACGTTTTTTTGCATGGGAGCCCCCCTTAAATATTAATTTTATTTTGTATTTAGTATTTGTTGTTATAGCGGCAACAGAAATACATCATCTGTGAAAATTTCAACTGTCTAGCTACCGCGGTTCTTGAGATACAGCCTGGCGACAGACAGACGGCAAAAACGCCGAAAAAAACACGTTTTTTTGCATGGGAGCCCCCCTTAAATATTAATTTTATTTTGTTTTTAGTATTTGTTGTTATAGCGGCAACAGAAATAGATAATCTGTAAAAATTTCAACTGTCTAGCTACCGCGGTTCTTGAGATACAGCCTGGCGACACACAGACGGCAAAAACGCCGAAAAAAACACGTTTTTTTGCGTTTTTTTTGTATGGGAGCCCCCCTTAAATATTTATTTTATTTTGTTTTTAGTATTTGTTGTTATAGCGGCAACAGAAATACATCATCTGTGAAAATTTCAACTGTCTAGCTACCGCGGTTCTTGAGATACAGCCTGGTGACAGACAGACGGACGGACGGACGGACAGCAGAGTCTTAGTAATAGGGTTCCGTTTTTACCCTTTGGGTACGGAACCCTAAAAAGGTTAAAAGTTGGACACCAAGCGACACTAAGTAGGTTATCCAATCTCCGCGCCGAACGGTTGATGAGAAACTGATGGTGGTGGAGATGACAGTAGAAATTGACGAGAAGCTGATGGTGATGCAGATGACAGGAGTAGTTGACGAGAAGGATGATGGTAGTAATAAGGGGGCACGTTGATGGAAGTTAATTAAAATAGGAGGGTAGATTAGAACAAAAAGTATCTTCGTTGGAACTCATATTGATATGTGGCTGTTCCCCTGCGTTACCGGGTAGGCTACCTTGCCAAACACAAATATATCAATAAAGACAACAACACAGACAACAGACAGCAACACCATAAGCCCGCAGGCGTGAATTTGATGGGAGTTTTAGCCAGACATAGGTCCGCTTCGCTTGCACCATAAATAACATTATTTAGTCTCTGTCAACTTCAAGAAACTGAATAAAATTGCAGGATGTTTTAAATTCGTTTAGCGTCAAATGTATTTAGTGATTTGTGGTGCAAGCGGGCCTCATACTGTTACCACCTTCACCGCTTGGAGGTACTCCCAGGTTATGCTATTGCTGTTTTTATTTCATTTAGCCAGCAGCTTTGCCACAACAAAAGATACCCATCACGCTAACTTTGAACATTTTCGCGTCCGCCATGTTGGATTTTCATTTTGACCTCATTATCGGCTTCAGCACCCTCGAAAACCGTGAAAACGACCCCCATGATGAAAACTTTTCACGTCCGCCATATTGGATTTTCATTTTGACCTCACTATCGGCTTCAGCACCCTAGAAAACCATGAAAACGACACCCATGATGACAAATTTGAAAATCTTTTCAGCCGCCATCTTGGATTTTCATTTCTACCTTTCTATCGGCTTTAAAACTTTCGAAAACCATAAACGATATCTATGATGAAGCATTAGTGAATTGTGGGTGTACTATACACTCCTGGCCAACCCTTTGAAAGAATACACGCATGATGTTATGGAAAAATCTCATTTCCTCAACTTTGTCGCATAACTGTCTCGTTGCGCAAGCGGATTCGTGCAAGTGTCTTTCGCGCAAGTGGATTCGCGCAAGTGTCCTTCGCGCAAGTGTCTTTCGCGCAAGAGTATTTCGCGCAAACGATCATTCGCGCAAAAGTCCATTTGCGCAAAAGTCTATTCGCGCAAAAGTCCATTCGCGGAAATGTCTTTTGCGCAGGTGTCCCAGATCCGTTTCTGAACTGTTCGCCAAACGTGTCTTTTTATTGTAAAGAACATTAATAAATATGTATTCTAAAAATATACAAAATAAATTAAAAAAAAAAAAACAATGAAAATATTCTAAATATATACAAAATAAATTAAAAAAACAATGATAATATCCTATAACTAAAAAAACCAATACAAATTCCCTGTTATGACTCAACTTGGTTTCGAACTCGATAACTCGCTATTCAGAATCTATGCAAAAACCATTAGACCAACCAAGCCTTGTTAAAAGCGATGAATTTACGCTATGCGTTGTACAAAATAGCCTGTAAGGAACTATTTGTTTAGAGTTTCATTATTTCTGTTCGTGTACCTGTTTCGTCAATATTACATTATAAAAATTACTTACTTTACTACTTCCATGAGATGAATATACAAGAGCGCCATCTATTGGTAATTATTATTAACCGCGTCACCGTGCCTGACTCGGTAGTTCACTGTATCACCGCCCTTTAAGAATGGCGCTAGGATATCGGAGAAATAGTGGGCGTGGCTAAAAATACCGAAACATCGGAACTCAATTTCGGGTGACAGCCCCTTAAGTTAAAAAACTGAAAAGCTAAAAACAAGGCCATTTTAAATTAAATAAAAGTTGGAAGCAGACGGGACCCAATTTGGGTCTCGTCTGCTTATTTTTTTTTTTAATAACTTTTTTTATTTCCAGCTTTTTAGTTTACAAATGTGAAAGATTTCGCTGACGATTTAGTTCTTGGTACGTGTTTTTTACGATTTGTCACTTCGAATTACTTTTAATCATATAAGTTGTTTATATTTTTGTAATCATCTTTTATTTTGAATTTTTTTGAAGACATACATACATACATAGTAGTCGCCATATTGAATTTTCACTAACGTCATGTCTTTAGTGACATCCGCCGGACTAAGAGGAATCGATTGACGTGTGAATCATAAAAATCGGCCCAGGCGTTTGGTCCGTATAGTGCTTCAAAGGAACATACATAGGCTGATGAACACATTACCACTCCTTTGCGTCGCGCAGTCGGGTAAAAAGAAGGCCAAGTTCCTTACTTCATGTAGATGTTTGACCAGCAAAAGAGTTGAAATCGAAACCAACGCCAAGTTTTAAACCATTTTCTTTACACCGGCCTTATTTTGCAATTCTGTTGTAAGTAATTTGTGTTTGAAACTTTCTTAGATATCAATACAATAAAAATTTTCCAATTAAACTTGGCAGGTTTTCAGAAAACCATAAAATAATATAAATAGAAAATCCGCCAAGTTTAAATGGAAAATTTATATTGTATTGATATCTAAAAAAGTTTATTACGACGTAGGATATTTAACCATTCGATAATATAAACTTTCGTTATTTCAATTTTTGGTTTTATGGTCGTTCGATATTTCCATTTTCGATGTTTCGAACATCGATATTTTAACAGTAGGTATTTTAATCTTCGATATTCAAATACGTACCCCACGCGAAGTCTCTAGTGCGAAATCATTATTATATATAATTTGTAGGTACTCGTACCCAGATTTAAGCCTTTTTGTAACATGTTTTATACATTCTGGCTCGCAATAAATGAATATAATAATAAGATAAAATAATGAGAGAGGAGATCAGTTGTACGGTGCAACCGCACATTCTGCAATTCAGCAGTTCACGCCACACATTCATTTCAACTCGTAATGAGTTCAGTTCGCGTTGGGCTAGCTATCTGCCAGGCGTTCTCGTGACAGCCAACAAGGGCCGCGTCACTCACTTCATTTCCACACCATCAGCATCAGTCCATTAAGCTCATTTTACCTTTACGTACCTTTGGGACAATACAGTATGTTTCAGTACTTACTTTCCTTTATTCCACTCACCCCTCATCTAAAAGAAATGTATGGTCTAGCAAGGGATCATACAACAGTAAAACTATCAAGTAAACTCAGTTTATTTTTTATTACAACAACTTTTCATTTTCACTTTACAACCTTTACAAACAAAAATACTCCATTTGATTGAACCACTCACAAAACGTACAACACACTGTTCAACATTATTTACATAAAATACAATATTTACAAGATGGCGATCTGCGTCGTACAACAATAAATAGTTAATGGTGCCGATTCTGTTGTTCACAAACTTAACTAAATTTAAGTTCAGTGCATCTGTTTCTTTCTATTTCATTAAGAAAAGGACAGAAGATAAATATTAGTTAAGTCCTGTCAAATTAGTCCGCGCCTGACGTAGATTGACGTATTTTTAGTAGCCAATTTTTTAATCTCGTCTAAACTTGTCTATGGAGTATCTTAATTTGACAGGACTAAACTAATATTTTATCTTCTGTCCTTTTCTTAATGAAATAGGTAAGAAAAAGATGCACTGAACTTAAATTTAGTTTAGTTTGTGAACAAGGGAATCGGCGCCAATGTCGCGGGCCGTGGGCCAGTACTCCACTAGTATCACAGAGTGACGTCACGCGCAGTGGGGTGACGTCACACGAGCACGGTGAGGCGCTCGGGCGGCGGGTGGCGCGAGGGCGGCGGCTCGGGCGGCGGCAGCGCGCGCTTGGTGAGCTCCTTGTCGCGCGGAGGCGTGTCGTTGCGCGCGTCGGCGTTCTGCGCCTTGTACAGAGAGTGCGCGCGCGGCAGCTCGTCCGGCGGCCGCCGCGCCGCGCCCGCCGGCTCCTCGCGCAGCGGGTTGGCGTAGCGCCGCAGGTTCTCCTCGTTCTGCAGGTTGTTGGACTTCTCCTCGTCGCAGCGGCGCGAGCTCTCGGCTGCGGCGGCGGCCCGGCGCCGGCGCATCAAAAGCGTCGCGCCCACCGCGGCGCCCGCCAGCACCACCAGCGCCAGCGCCGCCAGCGTCAGCGCCAGCGCGGGCGACGGCGTGGTAGGGTCGCTGGCGGGTGAGGGCGCGGGCGCGTGCGGCACGCGCAGGCGCAGCGCGGCGCCCAGAAGGGCGTGGTGCGCGAGGCGCCGACGCGACACTAGCTCGCTGAGCGCGCGCACGGCGGCGCCCAGTGCCTCGGCTCGCTCGGCACCGTCCGTGCCCACTTCGTCGCCGATCCACTGTTTAATGCAGAAAAAAATGTGAAGATCATCTGGGAAATTACCTAACTTGTAGATCCGCCAAAACAGTTTTTTTAATACAGTTGCTCAAAAAGTGGTGTATTGCAGGGACGTATAGCGTTCGGGATGTGGGCTATTACATACTAGTGCTTTTTTTTTACCTTTCCCGAACTCGTGCGTGTCTCTTTCCCAACTGTCAAAATAATGTCTATTAAAAAGAAAAACCAACCATGAAGTTTTTACTAAAGAGTTTTTGTGATTCATGAAAATACGTATATTTCTAAAAAGAACCTACTAATTTATTTCAATATCAGATTTAATGATTTAATTGAATGAGTTAGGTTAGGTTTCATTTCATTTCATCTCATTAAATTTCATTTTACTTTCATATCAATAAAAAAAATATACTGAAGACTAAGCTGTATGGATAGTTCCCTTTGCCTACCAAAATGGGTGAAGAAAAAAAAAACTGCTTATATTCTACGGTTGGCGCCATTTTCCAGAAATTTTCTTTGCGAGTTTAGTTGTTTGTTGCACAAAATGAGTAATTTCGACCCTATTTTTTTTTAATTAACACCACCGGAACTCAGTATAATTGCACAAAATGCTTCGGAGAACATTTTACCGGAAAAGTCAAAAAGTCGTTACATATCCACATACGACTAATTTGTTGCGTGGAGAGAACAGAAAAAAAGCAATATTGTGTTTTTATTATTTTATTAAATTGCTTAATTTTTTCGCAACTGTATTAAAAATAGTCGTTCAGTACACCTGCGGAACCGTCACTGCAACTTGTTCCGACTGTCAAACCTCGCCTTCGGCTGCGCCTCGGCTCGGGTAGACATTTGTCGGAACTCTTTGCAATGACAGCCTTTCCGCACTTGTAATGAAATATACTATTCTTAATTTACATGTTACCAACACGTAAAAAAAAATGTTTTGCCGGATCCGGTGGGAGGCAGCGTTGGATATGCATTCTTACCAGGGCAAGATCAAGCGCGTCGTCGTCATCCGGCGCCAGGTCACAGAGCAGCGCAAGCGGCGGCGCGGGCGGGGCGCGCGCGGCCAGCGCGGCGGCGAGCGCGCGGCGCAGCGCGGCGCACGCGCGCTCCACGTGCGCGCCGCGGGCGAGCCGCTCGCGCGCCAGCTGCAGCGAGGCGCGCGCGCAGCCGGCCGGCAGGCGAGCGTCGCGCGCGCCGGGCCAGCACGCGGCCGGCGCCGGCAGCGCGGGCGGCTCCACGCGCCGCCCCGACACGCGCCGGCACTCGCCGATGGGCGCGCACGGCGCTCGCAGGCACAGCGCCGGCGCGGCGGGCACGCACACCTGCGACAATCAGATTAGTTTTCGTAACCAGTTCTATTACCTACTGGACTAACTGCACTACCCTTTCCATGTATCCACAGAGTGTTTGACCTCTTTATTTGATGTAGTAATTCTAAGACAAGTCAAGTTTCTTGTATACCGGGTCAATTAAATTAGCTAGCGAAACTCCGCGGACGTGCATGATGGGTAGCGATGTCTTAAATGACGATAAAACTACAGAAATCTGGGGGCACGGGAGTGCCCCCGCCAAGACGACCCAAGGGAAGCGCAAGGGCACTACCAACCTTTTCTCGAAGCACTTCGTCGTATTTTTGAACCTTCATAACTTTTTACTTCCTTCGCTACCATCATGGCATGGACGTAAGGTGAAAAATTTATTCACTGTTCATTACTCAAAACTCAAATCATTTATTTCAATTAAAACTTGTACAGGCACTTTTGAATTGTCAAAATTAAATAGTCTGTCAGTTAGTCAGAAAGTTGAAGCTAGTTACCCATTCCAAAGCGTAGATCTCTATGGAGAAGAACGGGCAAGAAACTCCATGGACACTCTTTTAAATCAAGATATTACAAAATCCTGGGTACATTATTCTTGTTGCTTCTATATGTGAGAACAATGTAAAAAAGACAGAAATGAAGAAACAATTCAAGACATAAGATTAAAAATAAGCCTTGGCAGTTAAGAGATGACCAGTCTCAACCGACGGCGCCCGTTCACGAACATGACGCGTGGATCAGCACCATCCAGCTCAACCATTTTGTAGGGAACCGAATGATCCAACACACGCGCCACCATCGGTGAGACATTTAAGTGAGCATGACACGTTCTCAACTGCCATGCTATTTCAAGTCAACATCAAAAATCATAATAAACGGAAACATGGTTCTTACATTTACAAAATTTAAAAAAAAAAATGATTCTAAATTATACAAAACTACAGTTTGCAATTTATTTAAGAGGTAAATAGAATTTTATTACCTACCAAACAGGAAGAGATATTTAATATTGAAGTATTCAACAATTAAAAATTGATTGAATAAATTAAAAAAGTTATGTTCGTAATGTCAGAAACACAAAAAAAGAAAAAGGGAAGCACCTCTTCCAAATATTGAAATTAACTACAAAGATAGTCTTACAATCTTCAGCAGCTCCAACAATACTTTCAAGTGTCAATCAATTAGTTGTGGTTGTGGAGCAGGACCAGCATTGAGCCAGGCATTTTTATCAGCGATGTAATCCCCTAACTTATAATATGCCTGACTGCATAGTGTGCGTTTTATACAAGACTTGAATTTTGTCTCATTCAGTTGAAGAATGTGGGGAGGTATTTTATTATAACATTTTAAACAGTACCCCATAAAAGATGAATCTACTTTAGCCAGTCTGAAACCTGGTTGAACTAATAGGTCCCTATTTCTAGTACTATAATTATGTCTTTCACCTCTTTTACTAAAAAGATGTAAGTTTTTCCTTACATACATGATGTTTTCGTAGATATATTGACAAGGCACCGTCATGATGTTAATTTCCTTAAACAGTTCCCTTAGAGAATCGCGCCTGCGGAGATTATATATAGCTCTGATGGCTCTTTTCTTTTCTGTTATACAATAGTTCTTGTAGTACCTAACGAAACGGCCAAGCCTCATATTTTGACTAAGGTGTAGAGTTTGTGAAGTAAGGGCGTGTAGAGTCAGAAGCTTGGCTCTACATGAGATCTGATAACTTTTTGACAGTGCGAGCCATATGTGGTCTCGTCTTGGCAACATTTTACATGAAAATGTTTTTGGTGGGATCAGATTTTCTCAACTTATACTTCAAGTAACAAAACATGCAACAGTCGTTGAACCCCAAAAAATCATCAAATCTTTTTTGTTTTCATTAGTATCACGCAAAGAGAATATAACCACTAGGGAGCGTATAAGCCGATTTCTTCGAAGCACACGACTCTCTACCGCGATACCGCGGGCCGGGGGACGAGGAACAACGCGCGGCTGCTATTGGTCAGTTCTTGTAGGTATGCCTGTCGTTAGGGCTGCTCTACTTCATGAAGAGAGAATAGTCAATATCGATAAAATGGATTGTAACATTGAAAAATACTCAATTCAAATCATAGAAATAATATTTAATCAAAATCAATCAATTACAAAAAAACATGTATCCTGTTATTATTGATTTTTAAAATGAATTAATTTGGTATAATTATGTTTTACGAATTAAAGTTTTAGTAATAATTTGGTGTAAAATTGTCCGACCACACTGGGACCGAGCGGTCCCAGCACAGAGCATGTGGGACCCAGCGGTGCCTGACGACATAAAAATTATCCTGGACCGATCGTTCCCGGTCGGGGAGAGAGAGAACAAAAAAATCCCGGAACAATACATTAAAAAAAACCGACAAACTGTGCACCTCCTCCTTTTTAGGGTTCCGTTGCCAAATGGCAAAAAACGGAACCCTTATGGATTCGTCATGTCTGTCTGTCCGTCCGTATGTCACAGCCACTTTTTTCCGAAACTATAAGAGCTACACTGTTGAAACTTGGTAAGTAGATGTATTCTGTGAACCGCATTAAGATTTTCACAAAAAAAATAGAAAAAAACAATAAATTATGGGGGTTCCCCATACTTAGAACTGAGACTCTTTAATTTCGAAAGTCGGTCTCAAAAAAAGAATATGCAGAACCAACGACACCGATTTCCGAAATTAAAGTTTTGTTTTCACTTTGTAGTGTTTTTTTTTGGAAGTCGGTTTTTTTTTACACTAAGTTACACACACATACCTCGTCGGTGCGGCACGGCTGCGCGCTGGGCATGTGGCAGTCGGGCAGGCCGCACCACAGGCGCGTGCAGGCCGGCGCGCCCGCGTCGCACCAGCAGGCGTTGCAGCCCCACCACCACGTGCCGTTGTCGGCGCCGCACACGCCGGGCTCGCCGTCCGCGCCGCCGGGCGCGCCGCTCTCTGCGCCCGGGCCGGCCTCGTCGCCCTCGTCGCCGTCCGCTCCGAGCCCCGCCAGCACTGCCGCAGCAATGTGAAAAATTATACCACAGTGGACAAGACTGCTAGACCACAATCGGTAGTGAGCGGGCAACGTTACTTACTCTCGAGGCAACGGCGTGCCGCGCGTTGAGGTGGCGGCGGGCACACGCAGCGCGCGCCGCGCTCGGGGCTGCGCGGGTCGGGCACGCAGGCGGCGGCCGGCGGGCACGCGGGCGAGCACGCGGCGGGCGGCGGCGCGGCGCGCACGCTGCACGTGTCGCCCGCCCAGCCCGGCGCGCACTCGCACGCCCACCAGCCCGCGCCGCCCATGCAGCGCCCGCCGTTGTGGCACGGCGCGGAAGAGCACGGCTCGGCGGCGAGCTCGCAACGCGCGCCCGTGCGGCCCTCGCGGCACGCACACGCCCAGCCCGGCGGCGCGGCCGTGGGCACGCACGAGCCGCCCGCCGCGCACGGGCACGCGGGCGCGGCGGGTGACAGCGGCGCTGACACGAGCGGAGAGTCACATGCAGCGCCCGCCCACCCGGTGGCGCAGGCGCATCGCCAGCCACCGCCTTCGTGCACGCATGTGCCTCCGTTGGCACATGTACCTTCAGGGCAACGGTCGATCCCTTCGATTCGCACTGAGCACGTTTTTCCTGTAAAGACATAAATGCACATAATCATACCAAAGAGAGGAGAATTATACGAGTTTAGTTAGTTTGACAAGTCTGGAAGTCAGCATCATGGTCGGTACCTGTCCAGCCGTCGCGGCAGATGCACGTGAAGTCCGCGGCACCGTGCACGCAGCTGCCGTTGTTGCGACACGGGCTGGTCGCGCACTCGTCCACCTCTGTAACGAAACGAACACGGTGTAGCGTTACAGTAGCACTTGCTGCAGAAGCGACGGTAACGTTTAGAGTACGCACGCATGTCGCAGAGCGTGCCGGTGTGGCCGGGCTCGCAGGCGCAGCGCGAAGGCGCGGGCGGCACGCGCACGCAGCGCCCGCGCACGCATGAGGCGCCCGCCGTGCACACGTCGCTCTCTGCACGCGCGGAACAAACATGTTACAACCAAGGATGGACAACAAAATGTCCCTTCCAGGAATAACGACCACACAACATTTACACTTCGTCGCTGCATCCCGACATTTACATAATGCACTAAGTAATGCACCAAACTCAATTTTTACACTTAAAAATAACAATATAACACACTCAATTTCATAGACGGGCTCCGACCGCGTCCACCGCGCGGCCCGCGCCAAAGTAGCCTGAAAATAAAGGTCTTATTATTATTATTATTTAACATCCGTTGTCTTTCCATAGACGGGCTCTGACCGTGCACGGCGCGCGGCCCGCGGCGCCCGGACCTATACATCCGTTGTCTTTCCATAGACGGGCTCTGACCGTGCCCGGCGCGCGGCCCGCGGCGCCCGGACCTTTACATCCGTTGTCTTTCCATAGACGGGCTCTGACCGCGCCCGGCGCACGGCTCGCGGCGCCCGGACCTTTACATCCGTTCTCTTTCCATAGACGGGCTCTGATCTGCGGCGCCCGGATCATTACACCCGTTGTCTATCCATAGACGGGCTCTGACCGCACCCGGACCATTACATCCGTTGTCATTCCATAGACGGGCTCTAACCGCGCCCGGCGCGCGGCCCGCGGCGCCCGGACCTTTACATCCGTTGTCTTTCCATAGACGGGCTCTGACCGTGCCCGGCGCGCGGCCCGCGGCGCCCGGACCTTTACATCCGTTGTCTTTCCATAGACGGGCTCTGACCGCGCCCGGCGCACGGCTCGCGGCGCCCGGACCTTCACATCCGTTGTCTTTCCATAGACGGGCTCTGATCTGCGGCGCCCGGATCATTAGACCCGTTGTCTATCCATAGACGGGCTCTGACCGCGCCCGGACCATTACATCCGTTGTCATTCCATAGACGGGCTCTAACCGCGCCCGGCGCGCGGCCCGCGGCTCCTGGACCATTACATCCGTTGTCTATCCATAGACGGGCTCTAACCGCGCCCGGCGCGCGGCCCGCGGCTCCTGGACCATTACATCCGTTGTCTATCCATAGACGGGCTCTGACCGCGCCCGGACCATTACATCCGTTGTCTATCCATAGACGGGCTCTAACCGCGACCGGCGCGCGGCCCGCGTTTCCTGGACCATTACTTCCGTTGTCTATCCATAGACGGGTTCTAACCGCGCCCGGCGCGCGGCCCGCGTTTCCTGGACCATTACATCCGTTGTCTATCCATAGACGGGTTCTAAGTGCGCCCGGCGCGCGGCTCCTGGACCATTACATCCGTTGTCTATCCATAGACGGGTTCTAACCGCGCCCGGCGCGCGGCCCGCGGCTCCTGGACCATTACATCCGTTGTCTATCCATAGACGGGCTCTAACCACGCCCGGCGCGCGGCCCGCGGCGCCCGGACCATTAAACCCGTTGTCTATCCATAGACGGGCTCTGACCCGTGGCGCCCGGACCATTACACCCGTTGTCTATCCATAGACGGGCTCTGACCCGTGGCGCCCGGACCATTACACCCGTTGTCTATCCATAGACGGGCTCTGACCCGTGGCGCCCGGACCATTACACCCGTTGTCTATCCATAGACGGGCTCTGACCCGTGGCGCCCGGACCATTACACCCGTTGTCTATCCATAGACGGACTCTGTCTGACCTGTTTTCTTTCATGCGCTTCATAAGTGCGGGCGTCGAAACAACTCTTGCTATTTAAGTATATTTAAGTGTACTTGTTTATTTATATAAAATATTTTGTATTGTGTTTAATTTAATTAAAATAGTATTTAATTTTTTTTTTATCGAAATTGTTGTTAGATTAGTTCCTAGTAGTGTACTTTCGTTCGTATTCGTATACGCGTGTGAGTGTTTACAATGGGGTGAAGGCGACATGATGATCCAGGCATGGCACAACAATGACGTCGCCAGAATAAACAGTGGTATAGATTGTGCCATCCACGAAGACGCACCCCTCTCTTCTTACTAATAAACAGTGGTATAGATTGTGCCATCCACGAAGACGCACCCCTCTCTTCTTACTAATAAACAGTGGTATAGATTGTGCCATCCACGAAGACGCACCCCTCTCTTCTCACTAATAAACAGTGGTATAGATTGTGCCATCCACGAAGACGCACCCCTCTCTTCTTACTAATAAACAGTGGTATAGATTGTGCCATCCACGAAGACGCACCCCTCTCTTCTTACTAATAAACAGTGGTATAGATTGTGCCATCCACGAAGACGCACCCCTCTCTTCTTACTAATAAACAGTGGTATAGATTGTGCCATCCACGAAGACGCACCCCTCTCTTCTTACTAATAAACAGTGGTATAGATTGTGCCATCCACGAAGACGCACCCCTCTCTTCTCACTAATAAACAGTGGTATAGATTGTGCCATCCACGAAGACGCACCCCTCTCTTCTCACTAATAAACAGTGGTATAGATTGTGCCATCCACGAAGACGCACCCCTCTCTTCTTACTAATAAACAGTGGTATAGATTGTGCCATCCACGAAGACGCACCCCTCTCTTCTCACTAATAAACAGTGGTATAGATTGTGCCATCCACGAAGACGCACCCCTCTCTTCTCACTAATAAACAGTGGTATAGATTGTGCCATCCACGAAGACGCACCCCTCTCTTCTCACTAATAAACAGTGGTATAGATTGTGCCATCCACGAAGACGCACCCCTCTCTTCTTACTAATAAACAGTGGTATAGATTGTGCCATCCACGAAGACGCACCCCTCTCTTCTTACTAATAAACAGTGGTATAGATTGTGCCATCCACGAAGACGCACCCCTCTCTTCTTACTAATAAACAGTGGTATAGATTGTGCCATCCACGAAGACGCACCCCTCTCTTCTTACTAATAAACAGTGGTATAGATTGTGCCATCCACGAAGACGCACCCCTCTCTTCTTACTAATAAACAGTGGTATAGATTGTGCCATCCACGAAGACGCACCCCTCTCTTCTTACTAATAAACAGTGGTATAGATTGTGCCATCCACGAAGACGCACCCCTCTCTTCTTACTAATAAACAGTGGTATAGATTGTGCCATCCACGAAGACGCACCCCTCTCTTCTTACTAATCGCTAGTGGTTATCGCTAGTTAAATCCGCTAGTGTTTTAATTTTTGATACACACTAATTACCTACTTTAAGTAATTACTGTATATCGACAAAACTAAAACACTAGCGGAATGTTGCACACTTGTAAGCGATTAGGAAGAAGAGTGGGGTGCGTCTTCCTGGATGGCGCTACCTGTACACTGGTGAGTAAGTATGAATAATGAAAAGCAAGTGAATTAGGTACGTACGTTCCCTGGCGGCGCGCTGCGTGCAGTTCTTGCCGGTCCAGCCGGGCGCGCAGTGGCAGTAGTAGTCGCTCTGCGCCGTGTAGCACGCCGCGCCGTTGCCGCACGGCGCGCCGGCGCAGTGGTCGCGGTCGTCCTGTAACAGCGCGCGGCTCACGTCACCCCGGTGTGAACACAGTCAAGTACAGTGCTAACAATACCACACAACTCAACAGTACATTCATAAACTTCTTAACATAATTGTGTTTAGAAGAGACTCACCGCGCAGTAGCGTCCATAACAGGAGGTCAGCTAAAAAAGCAGAAGACGGGTTAGTGGTTGTTAGAGCTAGGGCGACCGGTCCTCCTGAGCGGGTGACGCGCAGATCGTTAGTGACACATTAGTAGACAGACAGGCGAGCGCAGGGGTGTCGGTGCGGTACCTCGCAGTTGGTGCCGGAGAAGCCGACGGGGCAGATGCAGCGGTAGGCGTTGAGCAGGTCGACGCACTCGCCGCCGTTGCGGCAGGGGCGCGGCGCGCAGTCGTCGATGTCGCGTGCGCACGTGCGGCCCGCGTAGCCGGCCGCGCAAGCGCAGTGGAAGTCGTCCACAAGGTCGATGCAGGTAGCGCCGTGCAGGCACTGACCCGTGCAGTCGTCCACGTTGGCTTCGCAGTCGCGGCCCGTCCAGCCAGCCAGGCAGGCACAGCTGTAGCCGCCCGCCGTGTTGTTGCAGGCGACCGCGTTCACGCACGGGCCCAGCGCGCCCTCGGCCGCGCCCTCCGCGTCTCTCTGCTCACACTCGTTCACGTCTGCGGGATAAACACAGCGGTGGCGTACAGACAGACGTAGGCACACGACAGTCGAGGCGAGATAAGTTCGTGATGGAAGGCAGTCAGACAGCGTACCTTCAGAGCAGGTGGGTCCGGTCCAGCCGGGCGCGCACTCGCAGGAGAAGGCGTCGAGGCGGTCTCGGCAGGTGGCGCCGTTGCGGCACGGTGCACTGGCGCAGTCGTCCACGTCCTGGTCGCACAGCGCGCCGCCCCAGCCGCGCTGACACGCGCATGCGAACCCGCGCGGTGACGACGTCAGCGCGCACTCGCCGTGCACGCACGGTTGCGGCGCGCACGGGTTGTCAACGCGCTCGCAGTCCGTGCCAGAGAAGCCCTCGGCACAGCGGCACAGGTACTGGTCCGGCGCCGTGTTCTCACACGTGCCGCCGTGCTGGCACGGTTCATGCGTGCCACAGTAGTTGAGATCTGCGCGATGAAAATATTGTAGAGTTATAAAGGGTCCGTTAACAGCGAGTCCACAAATAAGCTAAAAATGTATGCTTGTAAAAATTAGTTAGTGTAATTGATTGTATTGAAAAATAAAGGGGAAAAAAAAGCGGAAAAGGCGACGGTGGCAAAGTGGGTAAATTAACAGACTAGAATAGAATATTCTTTATTATGTACACCATAAATATTACAGATATAAATGTAGAAATTTTACAAGGCGTGACACAATGTGCGGTCTTATCGCTAAAAGCGATAAAGACAACCTTGCGCTTGTAAAGACAACCTTTGGATGGATTTAGAGAGAAAAGAGAGACAATACTGCAGCTAGGCTGAGGTGTAACAGATTAAAGAGCATCACGTAGATCAAGCAGGTATGCAAGTTCGGTGTCGTACCTTGGTCGCAGAGGATACCGCCCCAGTTGGTGTCGCAGGTGCAGTCCCACGAGGAACCGTTGCAGTAGCCGTGCTTGCAGCCCGGGTAGGGCTGGCACTGAGAGCATAACTCACCGCGCCATCCCGGCCGGCAACTGTAACCATGCAGCACACGGTAAGAACATCATTGTGAACAGTGCCGAGCGGTTTGAATCGATTTCATTTGATTTATTATTCTTGAACTAGTCATTCGTAAAAAAGCTTACTCACTCGCAGTCGCCAGGATGATCGCAGCGACCGTGTGTCGGGTGACAACCTTCCTTGCATACGGCTGAAAACAAAGAAATCAACTGTATCAGTACTTTTCTCCCGTACGCACACAAGTGTAGGTAGGGACCGAGCAGAAAAGAGAACTCACGCTTCTCGCAGTTGTCGCCCTGCCAGCCGGGCAGGCAGCGCTTGTCGCCCTCGGCGGTGCACGAGTAGTGACCGAACTTGTCGTCGCGCGGCCGGCAGAACGTGGTGCACGTGGTGTTGTAGTAGTTGGGCTGGCACAGCACGCGCACGCGGTACGCCACCGCCGCCGCCGCGCCCGCGTGCTGCAGCGCGTGCCACTCCGCGCTCGGCTCCACGATGCCCGACCACCACGCCTCCTCCACCAGCCCCGCCTCTGTCACACGTAACGCAATCAGCACACGCCGTCCTCACCCACGTACACGCACACTCACACACTCCACAAGCTCACTCACCTGGCTCCGGGTATTCAAAGTCATCGAACGCTTGCAGTATCAGCGTGAAGGATCTCTGCGAATGGACAGTGTCAAAGTTTAGCTAAATGATAAGTGGATGAGTGGACAGTTCAAACCGACGCGTGTCGATAATGCAATAATATAATGATAAATGTAAAATGATTTTATTTCTGTAAGAAGGTTTGTACCATAGAAGGTTTCTAGAAACACTTTTACATGTCAATCATATTTTAAAAACTAAATTGGGTCGGCGTTTCCTATCTGACTACTCTGCGAAGAAAGGCCGAAACAAGCTCAGAGGCCACAGTCTCTTTTAAAGTCCAGACCTAATCTTGGTCAAATCATAATTATATGGAGACCTTATAGATTGGTGTCTGAAATGGTCTATGAGGAAAGAAAGAGATTGAGTAGACCTGTCGAGTCAGTGCACGCATGTGTCAGTAATCGTGCAGCTCAGAACTTTAGGAGCTCCACGATTCAAGGAAGGACATTTGGGTAGGCCAAATAAGTTACTCAAACTGCCAGACCGTGATTAAAACTAACTAAGAAAAAGCAGAAGATAGTCACCGTCCAGCGGAAGGAGAAGGGCAGCGCTAGCGTGTAGAGCGGCTCGGCGAGCGTGAAGGAGTCGGTGCCGAGCGCGGGCGACGCGGCGCGGCCGAACGAGCAGGCGCCGGGCGCGGCGGCGGACTGGTACTCCTTGAGGCACAGCGAGAAGCGCGTGCGGCACGGCGCGGCGCACGCGGGCTCGGCGGGCCGCGCGCCGCCGCCGCAACACGCGCCCGACGCCAGCGCCGCGCGGTAGTTTGAGAACTCGAGGATCTGCAGCTCGAACACGCCCGCCCCCGCCGCGCACTGCAACACACGATCTTGTACTAGCTGCAACTGGCTGCACTCTTCGCTGATAGTATGTAATGGGGGACACGCTAAAGTACTGCCGGGAGCAGTACAGGAAAACTTTCATCAGTGGAGTTTGCTCACATAAGTTATTTTGGTTCGTTATGTTTGAAGAGTTGAAGAGCGCAAGCCCGCGCCGCACGGCCAGCCACGTGGGACTGCACACAGCTGTGCTAGTCATATTGCATAAATAACTATTTCGACTTTACGAAAATAATATTGCGAATAGGTACATTATACAAATAGGTACGATTGGACGACTGATTGTTATTATGTGAAAACCAGCGAATTTCGTACTATTCATCTCAAATATTTTGTTGATAATCATAGTTGTAATACCCGATACCCCAATAGGCTCCCAATGTAATGTTATTTTTTTAATCTTTGTTATTTTAAAGTTAAGCTACTCAACATATATTACAATATTTGTCTAGTGGCAACTTTTTAATTATGTATTAATGTGATAAGACTAAAACTCAAAGCATTTATTTCAAATAAACTAATTACCGGCACTTTTGAATTGTCAAGGGGTCGGTCAGTCAGAAAGATGAAGCTACTAACCCATTCCAAAGCGTAGTAAGTACCTATGGAGAAGAACGGGCAAGAAACTTCATGGACACTCTTTTATATCATAAAATTAGAACAAAGTATTGGTTACATCATGCATGTTGAAATTATACATTGTGAGAACGATGTAGAAAGAGGTGAACGGTAAAAGCGTCGATACTAAAAAAAGATAAAACCAAAAAAAATATTCAGAAATGAAAATAAATTAAATTAAGCCGTGGCGGCTAAGAGATGCCCAGTCCCTACTGACGACGCCCGTTCACGAACATGACGTATGGATCAGCACCATTTAGCTCAACCATTTTGAAGAGAACTTAATGATCCAACACACACGCCACCACCAGCGAGACATTTGAGTGAGCATGACCTACTCTCAGCCGCCAGGGCACATTCAATTCAATGAATGACGTACCCAGTAAATGGTAGCTTTATAGATTAGGTGCATAGTGCTCACACGTGTGTTAAGCAATTATACAATGATAAGAGATTGAATTTATACAATACAAAGATAGTTTTTTCAATCTTCAGCAGCTTCAAATATATTTTCCAATGCTAATTAATTAGTTTATGCGCCCTTGTGGAGCAGGACCAGCGTTGAGACAAGCATTTTGTCAGCAATGTAATTCCCCAACCTATAATACCTAATTATGCTTTTTATGTAAGATTTGAATTTCGATTCATTGAGTTGAAGTCTTGGAGTATGTGGGGAGGTATTTTATTGTAACATTTAAACAGTACCCGATGAAGGATGAGTCTACTTTAGCCAGTCTGAAACCGGGTTGAACTAATTGGCCCCTATTCCTCTAAGTATCTGTTACCTCTGTTACTGACAAGATTTTAATTTTTCCTTCCGTACATGAAAGTCCGAAAGGGTTACCGCTACCCCGGAACATAAAGGGCTAAGGAAGGAACACGGGTGGGTTTTAGTCAGTAAGAGTCTGACACCCTTCCGCTCCGCCCAGAGCAGGAGGGGTCATTTGATGATTTTCCACCCCAAAAAAAAGTAGGGTGTTATTTATGCCGTCAAGATTTGATGTACGTCTATTTATTAAAAAAAATAATAAGGAAGTATCATCACAAAATAACACCATTTGTGGTTTGTTAAAAATCATACATAAAAGGGGTAGATCATTAATATTTACTGAAAATAGGAAAAGACCTAATATCGACCCTTGTGGAACACCCATTTTTACTTTTAAACCAAGTGAATTGACCCCATTTATTTGAACTTTTTATTGTTTATCATTTAAATGAGATTTTTTTAAACTGAGCGCAAGTTTACCTAGTCCGTAATGCTCAAGTTGCAAGAGTAAGGTTTCATGATTAACGCAGTCAAATGCCTTGGAGAGGTCACAAAAGATTCCTATGGCATCTTGGGCTTCCTCCCACGCTGTAAAATGTGTTTTATTAAGGTGACACCGGCGTCAGTCGTACAACGTCCTTTGGTGAAACCATATTGCTAATTGTGTAATATTTCGTTGTTAAAATGATTAAGCAATTACCTTTTCAAATACCTTGCTGAATACTGGCAACACGGATAATGATCTATAATTATTAGTTTCTTTGCTGTCCCCAGATTTAAAAAGTGGAATAACCTTACTGCATTTAATAAAATCTGGGAAGACTCCTTGATCTACACACAAATTTAACACTAAAGCTAAGTATGGTGCTATAGTTTCGATTATAGATGATCTTTGGGGATCCTGCCGATTTGCCAAAATTTCACTACCCAAACAAATTTTGGCAACCTTTTTTTATACCAATGCAATTTTTGGAATGATTTTAGTACGCACATTTACATTTGGTCAAATTTTTACTTGGCAAAATATTGTCATTTAGGCATTTGGTCTTTAATCAAATGATTTATTACAGCAAACAATCTTTAGACAATAAACGTTTGGTCAAATGATTTGTTATAATAATAATAATAATATTTTTATTTCGAGCAACAAGACTCATAGTGTTAGTAACAATATACTTACAAACTATGTTAGTAATACACATACAAAGACAAAAACAATACCAAACACAGAAAACCGATTGTGACATCACTGCTGCATGGTGACAGGCCCAGCCGAAACCTTGCAGCAATGATTCACAAACGGACAATCAAGCCTGCTTGCTATCATAGACAGGATGCTGTTGGCGCTGCCCCGTACCCTACGGACCAAGGATGCACACCGCCACCGCATCACCGTGTAAAAACAGTCCACGTGAGCTTCAGCCAACATCCCTGATGCGCTGCAGTACCGGGGCAACCCCATCAAAACCCTGAATGCATTATTGTATTGGACGCGAAGGGCGCCGTATGATTTTTGAGTATAATGAACCCACAGACTGCAAGTGTAGAAAGACGTACAGTAAGCACTAAATATAGTGCGCTTGACCTCTTTAGAGGCACGCCTGAATCTGCGGGCAATCATGTTAGCTCTCACACACAGCGCCCTCCGCTCCCTGTCAATATCCTCATCGTCTTTGAGGCCAGTGGTCAATAAGTGACCCAGATATTTAAATCTATCTACAATCACAAGCGGTATACCGTTTAGCTTAACTGAAGGTACCGCTTCCGGGTATTTACCCCTGGCCCCAAAGACCATGACTACACTCTTCTTAACATTATTATTATAATCCCACCAAAAACATTTTCATGAAAAATGTTGCCAAGACGAGACCACATATTATTATCTCCTTTATTCAATTAAATTCTTATAAATTATATTTTTAAATATTAGTATAAAGAAATATAAAAACATTTAAAAATAGTAGCCCACCGGTATCGGGAACAGGGTCCAAGCTACCGGCGGTCAGGGCTCCAGAGAGAGGAACCTCCTAACTATTCGGGCCGTGTCCAGAAGTACCGCTTTCTGGATCAAGCCCTTGATCCAGCTGCCCAACGAGCCAACTCCAAGCTTCTAACTCTACACGCCCTAACTTCACAAACTCTACACCTTAGTCAAAATTATGAGGCTTGGCCGTTTCGTTACTACAAGAACTATTGTATAACAGAAAAGTAATGAACAGTGAATAATTTTTTCACCTTACGCCCATGTGATGGTAGCGAAACGATCATCGGCGATATACAGGGCGTTAATAAATTAACACCCTGTATAATCGCGAAAAAGGATCAGCTGTTCCCTACATTTTGACGAGTTATGCGAACATAAATGTAGGGAACAGCTGATTTTTTTTCGCGATTTCAGGTTTGGCCCCATAGTAAAAGTTGTTCATAATGATGAGTACAATGACCTCTTAAGAGGTTTTGGGTTAATTCATTAACACCTTGTACAGAAAAAAAATATGGAAAAAAAACAGGCCACCCGAAACTGAACTAGTTAGACGTGTTTTTTTTTTTTTAAGTCTACCAGAATACTTAATATTATTATTACCACTGTTTACGAGAGCAGTGGTGGCCCAGTGGTCACGGACACGACTAACGAGTTGTAGGTCGTAGGTTCGAACCCAGACAGGCGCTTTACTTTGTGTAAGTTATTTCATCACCACACATGTCGGCTGTCATATAGACAGTACATGTGTCAATAACATAAGTTACGCGGACGACATGGTGTTGCTCAGTCCATCGATGAGCGGACTGAGGAAGCTACTCACGATCTGCGAGATGTATGCGGAGGCGCACGGCCTCTTAAATACAACTCAAAAAAGAGTGAGGTCTTAGTGTTTACGGTACCTAAACAACAGCCCCGTCGTGTACCTCCGGTATATCTCAACGGCCGGCGTAGTACCTAATGTAGTGAATAGTTTTAAGTACCTAGGTCATGTTGTCACTAGTGACCTGCGGGATGATGGCGACATAACTCAAACTCAAACTCTTGATTGCATTCATGTGTTCACATAGTTGTTACAATAGGTATACTTAATTAAGTTCCAACATGAAACCCGGTTAGGGCACGGCAACATAATAATAATAATTTTAAACATACTTAATCTATCTATCTACCTATAAATATTTATGATTTTAATTTAGTTTTCTAATTTGATTTTAATTTATATTATTTTATTAATTATTTTTATATGTATTTATTATGATTACAATTTCAATTTTATTATAAATGTACCTAAAACATATGATCTTATGGATTGAAATAAATGATTTTGAATTTGAATAAATATAAAAATGAATTTACGTTTGTTAGTTTTTGGCAATAAAAGTAGTAACGACAACTTTAATTGGCGGTACGAAGTTTCACTAAAATCTACACTATGGGCTATGGGTCCGAAATTTTTAATTTATTACATAGGTATTTTTATTTTATTTTTATATTATTGTTTTGATTATAATTTGATTTGATTTTATTCGAGTTATTTTGATTTAAGTTAATTTATTTTGTTTATATTAATTTGATTTATATTGATTTCATTTTATTTGATTTGATGTAAGTAGGTACTTACTCTAATTTGTTTTATATCTTTTTTAATTTAATTTATTTATTATGTTTTCTATAATATATATATTTTTTTATTTATTTTTTTCCATACAACGTGGCAATGCTGCCAGTATTTTGGGCACGTTTCCTGTTGACAGCGATGCGGATGAATTTTTTGATTCCCTTTGATTATTTCCTCTCCTTTTGAAATTTGACATTGAAATATTAGCCGAGCCTTTATCTGACTTCTTCAATAAATGTATAAAAGAGGGTATCTTCCCAGAACAGCTAAAAATGGCGAAAGTAATACCTGTATTTAAAAAGGGAAGTAAGTCTGATCCTAAGAACTATAGACCCATCTCTCTGTTACCAGTGCTATCGAAATTATTTGAAAAGATACTTAAAAGTCGACTTTTAGCCCACTTGCGATTAAATAAAGTTTTGAATAAAAGACAATTTGGGTATCAAAAGGGTGTTGGCACTTCAGACGCCATATATACGTTATTGGATGATGTGATAAGGAAAATTAATAATAAAATGAGAGTTGCAGGGATTTTTCTAGATTTAAGCTCTGCATTTGACACAATTGACCATGAATTACTTCTGACTAAAATGAGTCATTACGGAATAAGAGGAAATGCTTTGCGACTATTCTCTTCCTACTTAAAAAACAGGCGAATGTACGTTGAAATTGACAAAACTCAGAATAACTATAAGAAAAGGTATAAATCCAAAATTGTACGCATATCAATGGGTGTCCCACAGGGATCTATTTTAGGACCTATTTTATTTTTATTATTTATTAATGACTTGATTAATTATCTAAATACTATTTTACCGGACATTGAATTAGTAATTTTCGCAGATGACACAAATGCCATAGTGGCAGCTAATGACATGGTAGAGTTGACAGAAAGGGTAAATGCTACGTTACAGGCATTTCATGTGTGGTTCACGGCAAATAAATTATTTATTAATAGTAAAAAAACTCAAATAATGTTATTCAAAACTACAGCCCGTAACAAAGATAATTTAAATGTTGCCTTAAATGAAGTCGACATTGAGCTCGTTGCCGAAGTAAAATTTTTAGGTATACATATTGACCAACTGTTAAACTGGAAACCAGAATTAAAAGCAATTGATGCATCGGTATCGTCTGCATGTTACGCTCTGAGAGCCCTGAGAAATGAAATCGGCATAAATCAGCTAAAAATGGTATATTTTGCGCTAGTAGAGTCAAAAATTAGGTATAGCATACTTTTTTGGGGAAATAGCTATGAATATAATAGTAGAAGAGCTTTCGTACTACAAAAACGTGCAATTCGTACTATGGTCCGCATCTCACAAAGGGAAAGTTGCCGACAACATTTTATCAATTTAGGCATACTTACAGTACCAAGTCTTTATGTACTGGTACTTTTAAGTAATATGGCCAAATACATACAGGACTATGAGACAGTAGAAGAACGGCAGATAAGGGAAGGCACCCGTAGACTGGACTTGAAGAATAAAAATTTTACTAATCATAACCTAAGAATTGTTAAACATAGTCCACGATACCAGTCTGTAAAACTTTTTAACAGGTTGCCTTTAGAAATAAAAAGTACTGTCTACAGTAGTGTTTTCAAAATGAAACTAAAAAAATTCCTATTGAATAAGTGTCTTTATTCTGTAGAAGAATTGTAATTTTATTGAGATATTCATGGGTTGTTAAATTTTATGGGTTTTTTTTTTTTTTTTAAATTCTGATTTATTGCTTTATAAATTTAATATTATTATTTTTAATTAACTCGATCAATCTATGCTAATTTATTTCAGTTAATTATTTTATTGTTATCATTTTAATTTTAAGGTGTTGGTAATGTTGTTTAATTTACAGCTGGTCGAAGTACCTACTATTGAAGAAATGTAAATCTATTATTTTTAAATTATTGATGTAATTTATGAAATCTAAATTATGTATTTCTTTTTTTATTTCTTCTTTTAGTGTACTTATGTAGTGTTGTGTATGTAAAATTATTGTGTAATATTGTGTGTAAATTCAGATACAAGTTACTTGTTTATGAATAAATGACTATGACTATGACTATGACTATTTTTATATACTTGTACATATTATTATTTTTATCCATACCTACAGTTTGAAAATGTTTTCTATTAATTTGTGTCATGTGGTAATTAATGGGTGTTCTTTACCTGAAATAAAATGAATTTATTATTATTTAATCATAGCTACTAATTATTTTGTTCTAGGTATTCTGCGACCGAGTAAAAGCATTTCTGTGTTAGATATTCTTTTAATTTTCTGTTAAATTGATTAAATTTGGTTTCTTCTTTTATTTGCTCCGGTAATTTGTTGAAAATTTTTATTGCCATGTAATATGGGCTATGGTAAAGCATTTTGATCCGAGAGGGAGGAAGATGCAATTTGTTTTTATGGCGTGTGTTAACGTTATGAATATCTTTTGTTTTTGGAAAAATGTTGCTATTTTTAAATACAAATATGCAAAGGTCATGTATATATATAGAAGGCAAAGTTAGGAGTTTTAATTTAACAAAATATGGCCTACAGCTTTGGGTATTGTCGATATGGGCTAGTATCCTGACACATTTTTTTTGGATTATGAACACTTCGCATGCGTTGACGCTGTTTCCCCATAACATCACTCCATATCTTAGCCACGAGTTTGCGTAGGCGTAGTATGCCGATAGCGCTGTTTCTGTATTTGTGCTGTACTTAAGTTGAAATAAGGCATATGTAAATTTAGATAATTTAGATTTAACTGTTTCTATGTGCTTTTTCCAATTGAGATGTGTGTCTATGTTTATACCGAGTAAGTTAAATGTAGTTACTGTTTCTATAGGGATGTCATTAAAAATTACATTTGAACTAAGGGGGGGGCTTTTATACGATTTGAATTGCATTATCTTAGTTTTGTTCCAGTTTATTTCTAAGTTGTGATCTTGTAGCCAAAGTGTTACTGTCTGGAGAGTATTTTGTAAGATTGTATTTGGGTCGCAGTTTTTGTCACATTTAATAAGTATGGAGATATCATCAGCAAAGAGTATAGGTAATGTGGTTTGTTTGTTTAGAATTTTTGGGAGGTCATTTACATAAATTAAAAATAGTATGCAGCCTACAACGCTGCCTTGAGGGATGGAGCATGTGAGATTACGCATCTGGGATCGAACTGCTATTGTTTCCCTATTTTTAATATTGTGGTCTTCAACCTGGACTATTTGTTTTCTCTCGCTTAAATAAGATTTAAACCAATTGTAAGCAGGGCCACGTATACCTGAACCGTATAGTTTTTTTTAGTAATATGGTATATGATACTTTATCATAGGCTTTTGACATATCAAGTAGCAGGCCTAACGCATACTTTTTATCATTTATTTGTTGGAGAGCTGTTTGGACATATTTATAAACTGCACATGTTGTGGATCTTGTCTTTCTGAAACCATTTTGACAGTCGTCAAGAATATTGTATTTTTCTAAGAAAACGGTTAGTCTATTACACATTGCCTTTTCAAAAATCTTTGAAAAGGTCGGTAACAACGCTATGGGTCTGTAATTATTAGGGGTATGAATATCATCTTTTTTGTGTATGGGTTTTACTAGGGAAATCTTTAGTAAATCAGGAAATTCTCCAAACTCGAAGCTCTGATTTATTAAGAATGTGAGCGGAGCTGACAATTCTTCTGCACATTGTTTTACTAATATAGGGGGTATGTCATCTATTCCACAGCTATGCTTATTTTTAATTGCTTTAATTATATTTAGTATTTCTTTTTTATTTACTGGGCGGAGATACAATGATGTAGTTGGTGAGTTCATTACTGGACGTCCAGTTTTTAAGGGAATGTTTGTATTTGCATCAACTTCTGTTTCACCTACTGTAGCAAAAAAGTCGTTAAATATATTTGATATCTTTTTAGGGCATGAAATAGTTTTATTGTTTACTTTTAGTGAAATATTTTCACAATGTCTTGCCTTACTTTTGCCAGTTTTGTTATTTATAATATTCCACATAGTTTTAGTTTTATTATCTGACTTATTCATTTGTCTGGTATATTCTATTTTCTTTGAAAGTTTTATGCTACGTTTTAATGTTTTGCTAAATTTGTTATGATATGTTTTTATAATATTGCTTTTAGATTCATTTAGTATAATTCTTAGTACTCTTTTGTGTTTGCATGATATTTTTAACCCTGTTGTCATCCATCCTTTAGCTTTTTTAAATTTTACTTTCACTCTTTGTTTTGGTATTATTTTATTTAAGAGCTGTGTTATAGTTGTGATGAATGTATAGTAGTTTTCGTTAACGTTATTATTTGTATTTATAATTATTTCCCAATCAATTTCTCTTAATGCATTTTTAAAGTTTGTTATGTTTTTATCTGTAAATAGTCTTTTTTGTTTATACCATATTTTGTTGTTGTTTATATATAGGCAATTTGTATTCAATTTTAAGTTGATAGATTTGTGATCAGAGAGTCCGTAATCTTCGACATATTCTTTCTTTATTAGGGATTTATAATTGGTGAAAAGTAAATCAATGCAAGTGGAAGTAGTTTTTGTTATCCGTGTGGGTTCGCGAATTATTTGTTTGAGGTTGTGTGAGCGCATTAAGGTAAGAAGGTTCTGTGTTTGTTTGTTTTTGTCGAGTATATTAATATTGAAATCTCCACCAAATATGATATATTTATTTTTATCTCTGGTATTCAGTCTATTTAAAAGTTTTTCCATTTGTTCATAAAATATATTTATATGGCGATCTGGTCTATATAACCCTATGAATATACAGTTTAATTCAGGGACTTCAATTGCACAGATTTCTATTATAAATTCTTAGCGCGAGTGCAGGGCGTTGGCGGTAAGGAGCAATATGATCACCCGAAGGTTCGCTCGCTGCACGGCAGACGTCAAAGTCAGTTTATTTAAGGCGTTCTGTCAGTCCTTCTACTCGAGCGGCCTGTGGGTGTCATATACGAGCCGAGCCTACAACGTCCTGCAATACAACAACGCTTTCAGGATGCTGTTGCAGTTGCCGCGGCGTTGCAGTGCATCTGGAATGTTTGCTGCAGTTCACACGGATGGCTTTCACGCCATCATGCGTAAGAAAGCGGCTTCCTTACTGCAACGCTTGCGTAACACTCGTAACAGTATCCTGAAAATGATTGCTGGCAGACCAGACTGCTCCATCCAGAGGCACTGGGTGGAAATAGCAATAGGTTTGAAATGAAGTACCTACTAACAACACTAACATAGCATATAAGCACAATCTGTTACTAACAACTAATAACTTATGGACTTTCAGGTCTGAAATAAAGATTTTTTTATTTTTTTTTATTTAAAACGGTGAAGGAAAACATCGTGAGGAAACCGGCATGTCCTAGAACCAAAAATTCGAAGACATGTGACATCCACCAACCCGCACTGGGCCCGCGTGGTGGATTACAGCCCACTCGCTCATTGAGAGGAGGCCTGTGTCCCAGCAGTGGGAACATTATAGGCTGATTATGGACTGGCTGTTTAGAATTTGTCCCAAGTGGAAAAAACACCCTTGTAATAAAACGTCTTCAAAGTTAGATATTATGCTTGAAATGGCTGCCTTAAAACTGCGAAAACTGACGATACGAAATATTTGGCAAATGTTATTTTGCGTAAAATGAGTTATTCCAGCTGAAATATTTGACTAAATAAAAATTGGTAAAAGTACTACTAGTTATTGTTTAAACGATCACTTGCCAAACATTAGGTTTGGGTTACAATTATTTGTGAAGAGATTTTTTGCTAAGTAATAATTTGGCAAATGAAATTATGCGGAAAATTGTTTGGGAAGTGATAATTTGGCAATTTCTTTTTGGTGAAACAAGGGAGACCCTGATCTTTGATAGACATTCCCCATAGACCTTCGATCAATTTGATTTTGATTTGTCGAACTATCATGAGGTTTATAATATGTTTAAATTGAAATTCAACCGGGCAGCCTGGAACGTTCGCTCTTAATAAATCAATTGATACGTCAGGTGAGGAATTTAAGGCTTCCGTCGTTTTTGATAGTATATTCTGTATATTAGTAAAGAAATTTACAAATTCTTGAGTTACTTCTAAGTTAGAGCTTATGGCACCACGTGAAGTCTCCAATGTGTAATCAGTGTTTCGTTTTTTAGGGTTCCGGTGTAGGTACCTACAAGGAACCCTTATAGTTTCGTCATGTCCGTCTGTCTGTCCGAAGTTTTGCTAAGAGACCGCTAGTACTAGAAAGCTATAATTTTGAAGGAGTGTGTATATAAATTACGCCGACAAAGTGGTAAAATAAAATTGTGGAAAATATTTTTTTTTAGGGTAGCTCCCCTACATGTGAAGTGGAAATGATTTTTTTTTTCGTAGTCTACCCCATCGTGTTGGATATCGTTGAATAGGTCTTCTAAAATGACTTGAGGGTTACTAAATATATTTTTCGATTTAATGCTCCATTTACGAAATACTAACTTTAAAGTGCAAATTTTTGTTCCAGTAGGGCGTCCCCCCCCCTCTAAAACCTAAACTTCTGGCTTGAAAAATCTGGAAAAATTCACGATGATAGTGCATTTCATGAACTTTAAAGGAAAACTATAGGAATTAAGATAACTTTATTAGTTTAGGAGTAATAGTCGTTGAACTTGGGTGTTGGATAATTTTGTACCAAATACAAAATCCTTAGAATTAATCCTATATAGTGACTGAACGAAGTAGTTACTTGTTTATGACGGGTAAAGAGTTAAAGACTTGCATTAAAAAACAAAATATGAAATAAAAAAACCATAATAAATTATCATAAGTTTCACAATACTGCCGCTAGATGGAATGATGGAATTACAATTTTGTGAATTGAAGTAATAACTTGGCAGCAATCGTACTCTTATTTTTTAGCTTTACAAGGAAGAAAGTGGTTCTTATTAGTTAATGTCTAATCTGTTTAAATAATTATCTTCGAAAATCAATTTTTTGGTTGTGTTTAGTATCGCTATTCGATAACAGATGGCGTTGTGCCGTGACGCCACTTTTGTAGATCGCGGTGTTAAGATTTTCTTGCAAGGTATGACCTCCGTGGTTACGTTATGTGTTAAAGTTTTGATTTACTCTGGACACCCTTGCATAATTGTTATTATAACCATTAACTCCTAATATTTTTACCATTACATAATTATATTCAGAATAAAGAACTACAGAATCGTACTATAATAGTGATAACGGGGCTAATACGGAACCCTACACTGTGCGTGGCCCGACACGCACTTGGCCGGTTTTCCTACTAGTTTCTTTATTTATAATTTTCGTAACTGTTTTTATTTTGTTTTGATTTTGTTGCTGATGTACAGACAGGTCTTTGGCTATCTTGCAGGCATTTCTACAAAAAATTAAATATGTAGCAACATACTTGCTGAAAGTTTTAGTATTGATGTAAGGCTTAAGGCCATACAGCTAGAACAGTCTTTCCCTGTTTAGTATTGATGTAAGGCTTAAGGCCATACAGCTAGAACAGTCTTTCCCTGTTTATCCTAATACCACTACTTGCTCAGTCACTAAATATAAAATTAGGGTAAAATTATGATTGTTTTCTTTTCAAAAGTTTTATTGAATTGAGTGTGCACTACTGAAAAGAAATCTTCGTTACCATACAATTTATTTGCATCATCCATATTATGGCCCACATCATTTAACTTATTATTTAGGGTGCTATTGAATCTATTTAGTTTACCAGTCGTTCTTCTTGGTCTAAATTGTATTTGCACTTTTTACAAAGGTGTTTTAAAATTAAAAGTTACCGTTTATCCACTATGATCAGACGGCAGATAATTTACGATGGCTTTATCTAAATAATCATTTAGATAAAGCCATCGTAAATTATCTGCCGTCGCACCACAATCGCAAAAGACATTATCGATACAAGTAGCAGAAATTGGTTACTCTAGTCGGTTCTGTAAAAACATTAGATAAATTGAACGATTTGAAAAGGATTAAAAATGTTCACAGATGATGCATTTCTGTTGCCGCTATAACAACAAATACTAAAAACAGAATAAATATTTAAGGGGCTTACAGGACCTAAACGCAAAAAACACAAGTTTTAGAAACAATAAAAGTATATTTTTAAAATTTCATTCTGACTTTTTTTCTTTTTGCTCGGCTCCTAAGGCTTCAAATCTGACCGGTAGTTCCAGAGATTATCGCGTTCAAACAAACAAAATCTTCAGCTTTATTATTAGTATACTAGCGGCCCGTCCCGGCTTCGCACGGGTGGACATGATTTTTTTAATATTTTTACCTTTTTATTTATATTTTTTTAATGCTGTTCTGATGAGCATAATCAATATGTGGATCGTAACTGAATGCCGATCTATTTACTATGAGCTAAAATTCTATTACGCGTCCTAGTTGTTGTCTTTCTCTCTGTGCAATAATCGCTGCGAGCTTTCGGCGCTATAGGTTTCCCGGGCACGCGTTCGCGAGTTCCTAACTCTATTATCAGCGAGGCGCTGCGAGCGTTCGGCACTCGATTGTCGTTCGTATAGTTGGAATGATCTGGCATTTTGTTCTGCAAGGCAAAGCGAACATTCTGCGCTAGATTCGTTTGCCCGTGCTTGCGAGTTTCTAGCTCTATTTTCTGCAAGTCACTGCGAGCGTTCAGCACTCGATTGTCGTTCGTGTAGTTGTGATGATCGGGCATTTTGTGCTGAAAAACGAAGCGAACGTTCGGTGCTAGATTCCATCGCGCGTGCTTGTGACATTCTGTCATTATTTTGAGCAAGGCGTTGCGAACGTTCGGCGCTAGATTCCCTTGTACGTGCTCGTGAAGTCGTGACATTCTGTCACTATTTTGAACAATCGTTGTGAACGTTTGGCGCTAGATTCTGTGGCCCGCGATTACGACGCATACGCTCTCTGTTTTGCGAGACGATCTGAATTTTCAGATGATTCTCCAATACGTCGTATTTTTGCTAATCTCGCTTGGGAGCAACTTTTAGATAGTTGAGACTTTTTTTCGTAGGCATATCAAATCAAATCGTTTTATTTCAGGTATACACCCATATAAAATTTAAATTACATATTGTTGACTTTTTTTTAAATCAGATAAAATAAGAATACCTACTTAGAACTTTTGAGAAATACTTACTATTGAAAAAGTGAGAGAATACTATAAAAAATAAACAGTAAAGCGTGAATAAACCATTTTTAATTAGTTCTGAGAAGAACTGTTTAACTTGGAAAAATAAAATAGTCAAAAAAATGTTCAATGTCGGTTACGTCCGCTGCGTAGGGACCTATTTCATAGATGTGTTTATTTTTTCTATTTCTATGACTTATTAAATTCGTAATATCTATTGAATGGAATAACCAATTTGAACAATTCAAAAATTAATATACATGAATTTTAAACAGAAGTATGACTAACATAGTCTAATTTTGGTCGGTATTTCTATCAAGTTTTAAAATGTAAAAAGTGGTTATTGTGACATAACGATAATAGTTGGACATAAAGTATCGCGAAGTTTTTTGTAGCTTTATTGATGTTCTTTAATATTGTAGAACATACTTTTATTCTATCATCATTAGTTTCCGCAGCGCATGCGACGAAAGATGTTTTATGGCATTTTTTTTACACCTTGGGTTACGTTACTAAAGTTTTAGTAAGGATCCCTAATCTTTTCTAGCAATAAATATAGCCTATGTTACTCAGGGTGAATGGAGCTTTCTAATGGTGAAAGAATTTTTTAAATCGGCATAGTAGTTTTTGAGTTTATTCATTACAAACATACACACAAAAATACAAATCTTTCTTCTTTATAATATTAGTGTAGAAGTGTAGATTAGTATAGATTATTTTAGTATAGATTTGATACGATAGGAAAAAATCATGAAGATACCTCTAAAAACTTTATTTTTACAATAAAAACCGTACTAATATACATACAATCATTATGATTTTTTGTCAGATTATTCTACAAGCAACATACTAAAGAACCAATGTTTTAATTTTTTAGTCCAAACAATAGATTTTTTTGTAAATAGAAAATAATTGCTTCATATTTTGTGATAAATTACCAGCGTTGTGTCATCGCGCTTCTCTTTCTTTTCTATGCAGTCCAACAAAGACTGCGCTTTAGGTCATGTAGTCGCCTTAAGGGGGCTGCCATACAACAAACGTGTTTTTTCGGCGTTTTTGCCTTGTGGTATGGAACCCTTCGTGTGCGAATCCGACTCGCACTTGGCCAGTTTTTATATCTCGGCTGAATCCTATTATTAAAAAAGTCCCGAAGTGCCGATTTTAGTATAATAACAATACCGTCGGCGTTACAAATAATAGTTTAATAACGAAAATGATTAAATGCCTTTATTTATTAGAGCAATCAACAATCTACACATAATAAAATAGTAAAGAAGTCGAAACTGTTCATTGAATATTTTTGAAAAAAAACTAATAATTGCTACGAGGTGGTGTGGTCAGTGGGCGTGTGTGTAGTGTGTGTACGAGTTTGATGCTGGAAATATAGTTTTTAGAATTTGTGCCCGTTTGTCTTTATATTTTTGTAAAAAAAAAAAAAAAATATGTATAAAATGTATATTACATTTTTTTTTTTATATTAGCCTGTTCTGTCCCACTGCTGGGCAAAGGCCTCCCCCATTTCCTTCCACATTTCCTTATACTGTGCCTTCTCCGTCCAGTCATAATTAATAAAAATAATAATAATAATAATAATAAGTTATAAAGAAATATTCACAATGAACCATAATCCAACAAAATTACACCAAAAACTGCCGAACCGGAGGTGACATCTGTCATGTCACCTCCGTTAAAACTAAATAAATACAGGACAAGACAATGTTGACAAGATCTGCCGCCGCTAGACGTGCACGCCTAACACCTCCGGACTCTTCGCTCAGCTCCGCCTCGCCGCCGCCGGTACCCAGCCCCACTGTGAGCGCTGTGACGACACCGACCGCGGCAGTTGCGTCGAGCTCGAGCGACGAGTACTTCTCTCCGCCCACGACGCCACCACCTGCTCGTCGACGGGGAGGACGCCGGCCGCCGGACGGCTTAGGACCTCGAGGCCCACCGGCCTCTGATAGGGTCCCAGCTCCCGGCGGAAGTGTGCAGCGCATGAGATGGACACGATCCATCAATGAAAATGTCATGCGCTCATACTATGGGGCTACAGAGGGGGGAAACAATCTGACCGCGTACCGTGTTCGGATGCTCTCTCTGTTTCAGGTGCTTGAACCAGCTGTCAACGTTTCGGCACAACGATTATCGGATCAGGTGCGTGTCATTCAGCGTAACCATATGTTGGATGACACTGTACTTGATCGCCTGCGAAGTGAAATGCAGAGTAGCCATGTCATCACCCCCCAGTCGCAGACTGCTGTACTACTACCGCAGTCTGATACAAGTCATGCTGACGAGGGGAGTAATGACAGGGCTACAAACGTAAGTACCCAATGTAATGAGGAATTGAGGAGTGCTTTGGAGGATGCGATTCAGGAATATCGCTTCATGTCACCCGAACTTAGGCCACGCTTACCTCGTTTGCCCATGCATAACAAAAATAGGGCGCTGGTGGCGGTTCTGGATTCGCAGTTGTCAAACTATTTTGATGGCTGCGAAGACCTCACCGATGCTCATTCGATTCTGTACTGCGCGGCTGCAGCGGCATGTCGTGTAGCTCACGTCAAATTTGCCAATGACTCTAGAGCTACACGACCGAAACCAGCCGTACCAGCTTGGCAGTGCAGAATTGAACGCCGTATTGGTGGGGCCAGAGCGCTCATTGGCAAACTAATCTGCTTCAGGGAGGGCAATACTCGCCCTAGAGTGATGCGCTTTGTGAGACGGGCATTCTTGGGGACTGATATCAGTCCTCAAGACTATATGTCTTGTGTCACGGAGCGCATCGACTTCCTGAAGCAGAAAGTGTATGCATGGGCGAACCGTATTCGTCGGTACAGGCGGCGAGTGGAGCGATACACTCAGAATCGCACATTCCAGAGTGATGAAAGGTGGGTTTATAGGGCTTGGGAGCGACCGGACCAAGGTGTTACTGACACGTGCCTACCGGATGATGACGCTATGTGCTCGTTCTGGCGAAACATCTGGTCGGTGCCTGTCAGTCACACCGAGGGTGATTGGATTGGGAAGATTGAGCGAGCGTGCGATCTAATACCAGAAATGGGGGTACTTACCATCAGCCCCCAAGATGTTGCTCGTGCAGTCCGACCGTTGCCTAACTGGAAATCTCCAGGGCCGGACGGGCTGCACAACTTTTGGATAAAATGGTTCCAAGGGTCGCACGCCTGCTTGGCATCCCAGTTCCAGTCAGCCTTAGAGTCAGGGTCGCTGCCCCAGTTCCTAACGACAGGAATAACCCACCTGCTCCATAAATCAGGTAGTACCGCGGATCCCAAAAATTATAGACCGATCACTTGTTTACCGACGGTCTATAAAGTTCTTACATCCATTTTGAGAGCGAAAATTAACAAACATATAGACACCAACTCCATCATGTCTGTCTCTCAAAATGGATGTAAGAACGGGTCCCGGGGTACTAAGGAGCTGCTCCTCATTGATATGGCCATTAGCCAACAGGTTCGTCGTTCCCGAAAGGATCTGTCGACATGCTGGATAGATTATAAGAAGGCCTATGACTCGGTGCCACATACATGGCTCATGAGGGTGTTGGAGTTGTACAAAGTAGATGCAACTCTGCGCACCTTCCTGATGTCGTGTATGGGGCAATGGAGGACGGTCCTTCGATATCCAGGATGTCGAAATATTCAGAGGAATAGCGAACCGATAAGGATCGAGCGAGGCATATTTCAGGGTGATAGTTTGAGTCCGCTTTGGTTCTGCTTAGCCTTGAATCCCCTAAGCACGCTGCTGGAGGATTCAGGTCTAGGCTATCGGCTGAGGAGAGGTGGTCAGGTTATATCGCACCTCCTCTACATGGATGACCTAAAACTCTTTGCCCCCAACAATTTGCAACTAATGGAGCTACTGAAAGTAACTCAAACTTTCAGTAGCGCCATCAGGATGGAATTTGGTGTGGACAAATGTGCGGTCATGCATGTAAAGCGAGGGGAGATTGTTGAATCCGTGGGAACCCAACTCTCGGATTCCACAAACCTTAGAACCCTCTCCGCATCCGAAACCTATAAGTATTTGGGTATGTCGGAAGCGTTAGGCATCAATGTTACTGACATGAAGCAATCGTTGAAGGAGCGCTTCTTTGGCCGCCTGAAAAAAGTACTTAATAGTCTTCTATCAGGCGGAAACAAGGTGCGCGCCTTCAACGGTTGGGTCATGCCGGTTTTGATGTGCTCTTTTGGCATACTCAAATGGACTCAGACCGAACTCGACGCCCTGGTTAGGAGGGTCCGTACGTTGCTGACTGCAAATCGAATGCATCACCCACGGTCATCGGTAATGAGGCTGTATATCCCGCGAAAGTGTGGAGGTCGAGGGTTTTTAAACGCTAAGACCCTCCACAATCGCGAGATATGCAGTCTCAGGGAATATTTTCTAGAAACCGACGTGGGGATGCATCGAGATGTAGTCGCCGTGGACAAGGGCCTCACCCCGCTCTCCTTGGCTAAAGAGAACTGGCGCAAGCCAGTAGTGCTTGACACTAATGATCGCATGGAGGTATGGCAGAGTAAGGAGCTTCACGGACGCTTTTTCCGGGCCCTACATGGACCCGATGTTGATCTATTAGCGTCCGTAGCCTGGCTGCATTTCGGTGACCTCTTTGGGGAAACCGAAGGTTTTGTCTGTGCAATTATGGACGAAGTTATGATGACGAACAATTACCGGAGATTTATTGTGAAAGACGGCACGGTTGACATCTGTCGGGCATGCCACCGGCCGGGAGAATCAATCAGGCATATTATCTCCGGGTGTTCTCGTCTAGCTAACGAAGAGTACTTGCATAGACACAACCTTGTAGCCAGGATAATCCATCAGCAACTTGCTCTGAAATACAACCTTGTGGAATCGGAGGTGCCGTACTACAGGTATGTGCCCGACCCAGTTCTCGAAAATGGTAATATCACATTATATTGGGATCGATCCATCATCACTGACAGGACTATTGTTGCCAATAAGCCTGATATAGTGGTGGTGGATCGAACAGAGCGGCGCGCAATGATTGTTGACATAACCGTCCCGCATGATGGGAACCTCGTGAAAGCCGAGAAAGATAAACAAATCAAGTATCTTGACTTGGCTCACGAGGTTGTCGACATGTGGGATGTGGACTCAGCGATCATTGTGCCGATAGTCGTGACAGCCAATGGTCTAATAGCCAAGAGCCTCGACCAACACCTGAGGAGGCTCTCGTTGGGCAGCTGGATCAAGGGCTTGATCCAGAAAGCGGTACTTCTGGACACGGCCCGAATAGTTAGGAGGTTCCTCTCTCTGGAGCCCTGACCGCCGGTAGCTTGGACCCTGTTCCCGATACCGGTGGGCTACTATTTTTTATATTTTTAAATGTTTTTATATTTCTTTATACTAATATTTAAAAATATAATTTATAGGAATTTAAATGAATAAAGGAGATAATAATAATATTATTATAGGTATATATATTTTTTTGTGTTGTTATAATATATTAATATTTTGAAAAAAATATATTACAGTAATATTTGATTAAGATCTTTGTCTACAGGACCTAACTTTAGTCTTAAAATAATAATAATAATATGTACAAGTATATAAAAAGGAGAGGAAATCATCAAAGGGCATCAAAAACTTCTTCTTCATCATCTCTGTGAACAGGTAACGTGCCATTCATTAAGTACTTTAAATAATATTAAGTTCTAATGTTTCGTCATTGTATTTAGCTCATTATTCTATCCGTTATAAATACTGCTCTTAAAGATATATCCCGATAACATTAACTCGAATAATAATATTTTCGTTTTCATGTCTTTGTTTCCTTTGTAATAAAGAACAAAACGTGACATTGGCTGAATGTACAAAACGTGCAAAACCAAAAGAAAAAACAAACACTAGGATTAATCTAAACATTATTTTGTGTTTATTATATTTCTTATAAACTTAGGCTGTTTAGCGGTTTTGCTAATGCCTTTATTTATACATACACGCGCTCGCATCGCTAGCGCGGCGCCCGGAAAAACAAAACCAGCGCGCCATTTTCCAGAAAAGTTAATAACAATATAAGTCGGTTTTTTTTTCTTGCAAGTGTGTTGAAAAACGTCGTATGAAACGCGTGTGCATTGATCACACACACTCGGCTTCCTTATCGCGCTCGCCTGCTGCTCGCGCTTATAATACCGCCTCGGGTGCAATGATCAACATAGCATACATGTAAGTTTAACAACAAGTTTTTTTTACCTTTTTGGCAACTAACCCGATGTAATTGGCATATTAGCCACGCCATTATACTTACCAACAAATAAAATGATAACTATATTCAAGCAAAAAAAAAAGTAAACAAAACTTAATAGGTAAGTAAATAAAAGCCTCCAGGCATAAAGCGCGTGCCCGCTTACATATGTATATGCAATGCTGCGTTATGTTCACATAGCTGTCACTAGAAGTCGCAAGTGATAAACTAGGACCATCGCAGTAACTTAAATAAACAGTTAATTACTATCTAATAACAATAACATGGTCAGCAAGACAGTATATATACAAGGTGTTGATTTGCATCCTAGTCAATATTGTATATATGTTTCATATGAATTTATCTGTTTTAGTCTCGTTAAAATTCTTTAAGTCGGGGGTTTTTAAATTATTTCATCCTTTTCCAATTACATTTAATTTTATTATTATTTTGTGTCGGGGGTTTTTAAAATTTTTAATTTAATTTTTTGTTTCATGCTTTTTGTAGGGACTCCTTAATTTTTGTATTTAATTTCTTTTATTTTCTTTCCTTTTAAGATTCAGGTAATTTGGTTTGAATCAGGTTTTTTATCCGTCAAAAACAATTATTAATTTATAGTTGAAGAATAATTATTTTAAAGAACAATAAACAGATATTTTTGTTGTATTATATCCTTTTTCTAGTTCTTCCTTTAGCTGTCTGATGTAGAAATACGTTTGTTAAGTGGGATTATTCCATTCGTAATAAAAACTTTTTAACAAAAAAAAAACGACTTCCAAAAAAACACTACAAAGTGAAAAATAACTTTAATTTCGGAAGTCGGTGTCTTTGGATCTCTATTTTAGTTTTTGCCACCAACTTCTAAAATTAAAGTTATATTTCACTTTTTCACTTTGTAGTGTTTTTTTGGAAGTCGGTTTTTTTTTGGTAAAAAGTTTTTATTTCTCGCTTTTAAGTGGGTCTGTTTATAATGTGTCTAAGTTACAATAGCCAAATGTCAACTTGCCCAACCCCATTTACAAAATATTGCTTTTCCCGATGCAAATTCAAATCGAAATTCAAAATAATTTATTGTGGATCATAGGTTCATAGAATGGTGTGTTAGTACAGGTAAGTCTGCTATGTCCCGCCATTGAGGCATACAAAATTCACATTTTATGTTTGGTTCATAATTAAAATACAATACATCAAATTATCAATTATTAAGATTAAATTAGTACAATATCTATGTCAAATTAGTCATTAATAATATTTATGTCAAATTACAAATTACCTAGTCCTGAAAAATATTTACGTCAAATTACAAATTAGTCAATGTATTGTCATTTAGAAATTCTCTTATAGAGTAGTAACATTTACTTAACAATAATTCATGTAGTTTTTTTTTTAAGGCATTTATATCGCTCATATTTCTAAGAAAAGGTGGAAGTTTATTAAAGATACGTGGCCCATACAAAAGATGCTCTGGTGCAAAAGCTTTGTTTTACTGGCTACAGTGCGCAGCTTGTCTTTCTGTCTGGCCCTAGTGCAAAATTCAAATAAGTTTGGATTTCATTTTATGAACATTACAGTTTCATATATATGTATACACTAGGGAGAGTTAATATTTTTAAATTTGTAAAATGCAGGGACGTTAATTGTTGAGGAGTTCTCGTAGTATTCCACCATCAACTCCATTTCACCATTCGCATTATGACGAGCATAAATTACTTAGCAACCATATTAAAGTAATCGAATTGCAACCCGTGAAATACTTATTATTAAGTAGTTCCGCCATCTGTGGTCATCTTCATCAGTCAAAATAAATTAACAATCAATTGACAAACGACAACGTCACGTTCAACCAACATGTCGTGACAACGTCACGTTCAACCAACATGTCGTGACAACGTCACGTTCAACCAACATGTCGTGACAACGTCACGTTCAACCAACATGTCGTGAGCGTGACAACGACGACGACGACGAAAGGGTTTGTCGTCGTCGTGTCAATTTAAATCAGTCGATGCGTAGGTACTCCTTACTGTTAAGGAGTTGTACCTTCCATCCTCAGCTCAGCTGATGATCACCATACGCAAGTACTTAAATTACTTCATAAGATTTGCGAAAAACGATGTGTGGGACCATAAAATTTATTTGAGGGTTGCCCTCGATTTCTCCAGGATCCAATCATCAGATCCTATCTTGGTGACTATGGGACCACTTCAGAAGTATCTCCTTTCGAACAAAAAAATAATTTTGAAAATCGGTCCACCATTGACTGGCCTGTTGGTCTAGTGGTCAGTGACTATGACTGCTATGCCGGAGGTCGTGGGTTCGATTCCCACCCAGGACAAATGTTTGTGTGATGAGCATGATCATTTGTTCTGTGTCTGGGTGTAATTTATCCATATATGTATGTATTTAGAAATATATAAGTATGTTTATCAGTTGTCTAGTACTCATAACACAAGCTCTGCTTAGCTTGAGACTAGACGGCGTTGTGTGATAGTTGTGGAATATTATTTTTTATTTTTTTTATATTTTAACATATCTCGGGACCATGGGGTCCCGGTCCTTTGGAAGGCGTACGAGGGGCCGAAGCCAACTCGCAGAGGCCCGTTAGAGATTTTCAATGAAATGAGGCACCAACCGACGATTATCCCTGTTCGCACTATACAAGTGCACCCAAGGATAACCCCCGGTTGGTGTAGGACTATTGCAAAAAGGAAACAAAAATATTGGATTATGGGTTTTGGTGGCTAAAGTGAACTGGTTATCTAGGACTATGGAAAACTATAGCCCCTGCCTGACCGATGTTCTCTATAAATTACACAGATTAAATGGCAGGGGGTGACTTGCACACTCAGTAATAGGCCCCGAAAACGGTCGCTAGCACATAGTGTCGTAGCGGCAAGGGGGCAACATGTCCTGAGGTGCTTATGAGGAGTGGAGAGGTATTCCACGGCTATCAGGACAATCCCGGAAGTACGGTCAAGATCCCTACCAGCATCTTACTGGAATACTTCCCTCCTCCGAGCACGTTTGCTCTTGCGAATCTCCACTCAAGCCAGCCAATAAAGGCAAGAATGAGGTGGGAGCTCTGTTCCTCGTCATTGTTCACTCCAGCCGGCCAATAAAGGCAAGCCAGAGGTGAGGAACAAGACTTCTCCCTGGAGATAGGGTCCGTGGGGTCGCTACTGCCCAACAGCTCGCCACATGCTGCCCTGCGGATTTCTGTATCTCTCTTGGTCTGGCTCCTAACTCTAGACCTGTTCCGGCAAAGTAAACCCTTCCGGCACAGGCCTAGAGTTCTGAGCGCGCAAGCCCCACCACGACGTCAACGTAGAGATACGGATTATTATTATTATTTATTGGCGGAGTAATCGCGTAACAAACACACAAAAAGAAAAAAAAAACATACCGTCGAATTGAGAACCTCCTCATTTTTTAAAGTCGGTTAAAAATGGTCAAACTCAGTGGTCGTAAGTACCATAGAAACAGGTGCGCATCCCTGATGACGCGGCCTCGCGGCAGTAGCAACAGTATCCTTAGTGGGTCTGGGTTCACAGATCGTTATAGAAACAGGTGCGCATCCCTGATGACGCGGCCTCGCGGCAGTAGCAACAGTATCCTTAGTGGGTCTGGGTTCACAGATCGTTATAGAAACAGGTGCGCATCCCTGATGACGCGGCCTCGCGGCAGTAGCAACAGTATCCTTAGTGGGTCTGGGTTCACAGATCGTTATAGAAACAGGTGCGCATCCCTGATGACGCGGCCTCGCGGCAGTAGCAACAGTATCCTTAGTGGGTCTGGGTTCACAGATCGTTATAGAAACAGGTGCGCATCCCTGATGACGCGGCCTCGCGGCAGTAGCAACAGTATCCTTAGTGGGTCTGGGTTCACAGATCGTTATAGAAACAGGTGCGCATCCCTGATGACGCGGCCTCGCGGCAGTAGCAACAGTATCCTTAGTGGGTCTGGGTTCACAGATCGTTATAGAAACAGGTGCGCATCCCTGATGACGCGGCCTCGCGGCAGTAGCAACAGTATCCTTAGTGGGTCTGGGTTCACAGATCGTTATAGAAACAGGTGCGCATCCCTGATGACGCGGCCTCGCGGCAGTAGCAACAGTATCCTTAGTGGGTCTGGGTTCACAGATCGTTATAGAAACAGGTGCGCATCCCTGATGACGCGGCCTCGCGGCAGTAGCAACAGTATCCTTAGTGGGTCTCGGTTCACAGATCGTTATAGAAACAGGTGCGCATCCCTGATGACGCGGCCTCGCGGCAGTAGCAACAGTATCCTTAGTGGGTCTGGGTTCACAGATCGTTATAGAAACAGGTGCGCATCCCTGATGACGCGGCCTCGCGGCAGTAGCAACAGTATCCTTAGTGGGTGTGAACCCACTAAGGATACTTAGTGGGTTCACAGATCGGTGAGGGCTCCCAATGTAAAATGTGCAATGTTGTGGATGTGGCTTCACGCTGAATTTAAATTTTAATTGTATGTAAACCTGTGTCTGTGTCTAGTAGATACGATACACTAGATGTTAAGTAAAATTGTTACTAACCGTATGCACTCTGTCTAAAAATCAAAGTTTCTATTCTATAGTGTACAACTAAACATCATCATCATCTGCCTAGCCTTTTCCCAACTATGTTGGGGTCGGCTTCCAGTCTAACCGGATGCAGCTGAATACCAGTATTTTATATGGAGCGACTGCCTATCTGACCTCCACAACCCAGTTACTGGGTAATACGATACCCCTTGGTAAGACTGGTTGTCAGACTTGACAGACAGACAGTGTATCATGATAAAGAGTGTTCTAATTTCTCGCGAACATTTATAGAGAATTTTTTTTTAAAGTAAAGGGACACGAATGAACAATTTTAAAAACATTTATTTTTGTATTAACTCCGATCCTAATAACCCCTGAACTTTCAACTTTTGAACGTCCGACTCGCTTCCGACTACAAGTATCTGTCCAGCGTTCAAGCTAAAAGTTGTTAAACACCTAATAATTGTTTTACTCAGTACTAACTAAATATAATATAATATAATATTCCACAACTATCACACAACGCCGTCTAGTCTCAAGCTAAGCAGAGCTTGTGTTATGAGTACTAGACAACTGATAAACATACTTATATATTTCTAAATACATACATATATAGATAAATTACACCCAGACACAGAACAAATGATCATGCTCATCACACAAACATTTGTCCTGGGTGGGAATCGAACCCACGACCTCCGGCATAGCAGTCATAGTCACTGACCACTAGACCAACAGGCCAGTCACCATACCATACCAGTCATATAACCGCGAGGGCGGGCGGCTCGGCGGGGGCGGGCGGCGCAGCGGGAATGACAGCGAGAGCGCGTGTCAGAGCTTTGTTTACATCGTGCCGTTTGTTTGTTAGGGCGCGTCGGCGCAAGCGCAGGCGGGGCTCTGCGATCCGCCCACTGCGCCCCGCCCTCGCCACCGCGCACGCCCCGCGTGCCTGCACGCCCACCGGCCCACCACGCTAGCCGCACATAACGCGCCTCAACGAGATTACTACTATAAAACTTTCTTCATGAATGATAGAGTACTTAATTTTATTTAAAAAGAGTTTAGCTATTTTTTTTAGTGTTTTTGGATATTTCCTAGATATTATACTTGGGCGTATTGAAAGATTCTGGATTCTGATAAATAAGACTGGATATAAGACTTACGATATATATATTGTTTTTCAAAGTATATTTAAGCATCTATGCAATTAATGCATCTTTGCATTCGGTGAAACCATTGTACAAAGCAGTTGGAGCAGCCTTCCTTAGGGACCTCTTCAATGTACAAAGCAGTTGGAGCAGCCGTCCTTAGGGACCTCTTCAATGTACAAAGCAGTTGGAGCAGCCTTCCTTAGTGACCTCTTCAATGTACAAAGTAGTTGGAGCAGCCTTCCTTAGGGACCTCTTCAATGTACAAAGCAGTTGGAGCAGCCTTCCTTAGGGACCTCTTCAATGGCTTCATGGAACGCATTCACCGCCGATTCTGTGCCTCTAAGTTTGTCTTTAATTTTTGGAAACAAAAAGAAGTCGCAGGGTGCGAGGACCGGGCTGTAAGGCGGATGCATCATCAGTTCCACATTTGCAGCATTCAAATAGGCTTGTTACCTTAGCGGAATGTGAGGATGTGTTATCGTGGTGAAGGAGGACATTGCTTCGAGGACGCTTTTCGCGAACTTTTTCTAAGACTTTGGGCAATCAGGTGTTGAGGTACCAATGTGCAGCCACTGTCTTTTGATTTGCCGAAAAAGAAGCAACCATTTTTTTTCCCTTTTTTTAAGTTTCGTCGGCAAATCTTAAAAAGGAAAGACTCACTCTGCCGACTGGCTTTTTTTTCGGGTTCAAAGCAGTACACCTAGGTTTCGTCACCTGTCACGATATTATAGACAGACAATGACTGTCTTCCGTTAAACTTTTTTATCATTTTACGGCACCACTGGACACGCAGTCGTTTCTGGTCCTCCGTTAAGTCAAGCGGTATCCATTGAGTGCAAAGCTTCCGAACCTTCAGATGCACATATGTTTTGCACTTGGCTCATTCCAGCTAAAAAAAGCACGAATTTGCTGGCAAGTGATTTTTTTTCAGTTTCAATAAGTTGTCGTACGGTATCAATAGTCTGTAACCGCAGTCGCCGGCCGACCTTCACGTACCTCGTCATGGAGATGATCACGTCCACGTCTAAATTTTCCAAACCACGAATACACAGATAAGCGACATGGTGCTTCATCACCAAATGCCAATTGAAGTCTCTGGGAACTCTCTTGTTGACTTAAGCCACAACGAAATTCATAAAAAATAATTGAACGAAAATGTTCACGAGTTAAATTAATTTTGATAGCGACACACAATTTTCGAAAGGATGTCACAGCGACAAAACAAATGACACTCTCGAACATTAAAAAGTAACATGTTCCCAAAGAGTTCCATTTTCGAATTCCATAATTATTTTTTTATCACATCTATTCAAAAATAGCTAGTGTATTATTCGTAAACAGGGACTAAAATAGCTCTTTAATCCCTAGAGACTAAAAGTGATTTGAATTTGGAATGTGGATATTGATAAGTAGTAAAAGTTCCAATCACCAAAGAGATCAATCACGAACGTTGTATGAACAAGTAACAGTCTGTATGACAAAGTAAAACGCGCGAGCCAAAATAAGAAGAAAAGTTTGTGAAAAAATAAAAAAACGCGCGAAAAGCAAAGCCTTCGTTTGTAACTGTTTTCTCAAATTATGATTTTACTTAGTTTTATAAAAAATAAGTATGTCTTCCTCAAGTAATTGTATGTAAATAAATAAACGTACTATTCTTACTCATACGTTGCACTTACTAGTTATTCATAGAAGGTGATAAAAAGTAGAGTATTCACCTCGGGAGCAACACTATTTAAGCTCGAGTGACGTACTTTAAATCCCTCGCTGCGCTCAGGATTCTACTTTTTAGAACCCCTCGCTGCGCTCGGGATTCTACTCTAGAGTCCTTCGCTCCGCTCTGGATTCAAAGAAAGAGTCTTGCCTTCAAAATAGTTGTTTGCTCCCTTGGCAAACCGTCTTCTATTTCATTCTTTTATTTTAAGTGGCCAGCTCCAGTAGCTTTCAGTATGCCCCACGTACACGTACCTACGGCTTAAGGCTGCGCTAGTCGGCAATATTGCTTGCAACCACTATGGGACTATAATGTGTGCGGTGATCTCCACTGTTTGGCATCATACGTACAAACTTTGTACGTATGATGCCAAACAGTGGTTTGATATTGATTTGTCTCGCCGTTATCGACAGCTGCACGTCAAATAAAAACTCATTTGAAAGATACGAACTTATTTCAACATTAATTTAACTCTAATCAATAAGAGAAGGAGTGTGAAATCTCCAAAACAATATTGTTACCATCACCGCATCATAGTTAATACTTACTAGTTACTGTTTAATAATATTGAGTAGATTGGCACAACAACTCAAAGGTATGAACTATATCAAGACTGTTGTGAAGTTTTGACACTTTGAAAGCGTGTTGTTAGAACACAATGACAATGGTCAAGTCAAATTACCTGAAAATTAACTGCTGATTTTCTCCTATGGTCGTATCTTTTTTTCACGATAGATTTTTTGGTGTCACAGCACAGAATAACTAATAGTATAACCATAGTAAAAGATACTTTGATGACACCACACCATCAATTATCATTAGTTTCAGCTTTGGGCTTTGGTTTTAATAAGTTTTTATATTTTATTCGTCTTTTTGATAGATTCTTTCATATTTATTTACTTGTTCCATTACAGGATATAACCCAATGCGGTTATATTTTGTAAATGTGAGGACTTTGTAGGCCTTGTAGACTTTAGATCTTTCTACCATATTTTTATTTTATTAAGAAGGTATCTGGTACTTGTTGACAGGCCTACGCTGTCCTCCCATACCTACTGTAATTAGCAAACTAAGCCAATTATTTTTAAAAGAGTAACCGTGGAGTTCCTTCCCGGCTCTTTTCCATAGGAAACGACCAATTGGAACCGTGCACTTAGCTTCTGACGATTCATAAGTGCCCATGTAGGCTTATGTGATATAACATATTTTGATTTTGGGCAACATGTTTAAAAAATCCGGGCAAGAGCGAGTCGGACTCGCGCACCGAGGGTTCCGTACCATCATATGTTTTTAAATTTTCACCGGCGAGCTACTTACTAGATCTCCTTCAAACCAATTTTCGGTGGAAGTTTACATGATAATGTACATCATAATTTTTTTTTAGTTTTTTCATTCTCTTATTTTAGAAGTTACAGGGGGGACACCCACATTTTACCACTATGGAAGTGTCTCTCGCGCAAACTATTCAGTTTAGAAAAAAATTATATTAGTAACCTCAATATCATTTTTGAAGACCTATCCATAGATACCCCAAACGTATGGGATTGATGAAAAAATTTTTTTTGAGTTTCAGTTCTAAGTATGGGGAACCCCCATAATTTATTGTTTTTTTCTATTTTTAACCCCCGACGTAAAAACGACGGGGTGTTATAAGTTTAACGTGTCTGTGTGTGTGTGTCTGTCTGTGGCATCGTAGCTCCCGAACGGATGAACCGATTTTGATTTTCTTTTTTTTGTTTGAAAGGTGAATTAGTCGGGAGTGTTCTTAGCTATGTTTGATGAAAATCGGTCCCAGATGGCCGCCGCCACAAAATGGCGGATTACAAATTTTTTCACAAACCCCTCAATATGGGTATCAAATGAAAGGGCTTGACTAGTAGAATGCTATGCACTATGATAAATTTCAAATCCAAGATGGCCGCGACCACAAAATGGCGAATTACATTTTTTTTCACTACTCCCTCAATATGGATATCAAATGAAAGGGCTTGACTAGTAGACTACTATTACACTATAATAAATTTCAAATCCAAGATGGCCGCCACCACAAAATGGCGAATTACTTTTTTTTTCACAACTCCTTCAATATAGGTGTCAAATAAAAGGGCTTTTGTGGATTGTCTATGTTTTTATAATTAAAGCAGTTGTCATCCAGACTTATGTTTCATTACACTACATGGTGACAGCGGTGAAAATTTATTTGATTTAAATGGTTTAAGTCGGTTATAAAGGCACGTTGTGGTCTGTAAAATCGTCGGGGACGGTTCAAGAGCGCTATGGAACACGCGCGACCACCAACAGAATTGTGTTTGGAGGGCAGCTCCGTCAGCCGGGCTGACGCATGGCGGCGATGGAGGTCGCAATTCATGTTATTTTTGAAAGCATCGGGGGTGCAAAAGGAAGAAACGGGTATTCAAGCCAGCTTAATGATAAATTTAATCGGACCTGAAGGATTTGAAGTCTTTGAGATATTTTCTTTTGACAAGGAGAGCGATAAAGATGATGTGAACCTATTACTTACGAAATTTGATGAATATTTTGGAGTCAAACAGAATATAACATTAGCAAGGTACACTTTTTTTACAAGGGGTCAGGAAGTCGGAGAATCGATTGATCAGTATGTTACTGCTTTACGATTATTGAGCAAAAATTGTAATTTCAAAAGTTTGGAAGAGGAATTGATTCGCGACCGTATTGTATGTGGGATCCAGAGTACTGGAGCGAGAGATCGATTGTTGAGAGCAGAGGACCTGACTTTGGAAAAAGCCATTAAAATCGTCCAGGTTGATCAAATTTCCATAGATAATCAACGTTTATTGGAGAAGCGTGGTGCTGGTACCTCAGGATTGGTGCAGGTTGATGCAGTTGGCGTGCGCGGTGTAGGCGGTCGCGGTGGGCGTGGCGGCTGGCGCGGCAGCGGACGTCGACAGGGGCGCGGTGTGGCCAATGTTGCTGCTGGTTCCAACATAGCGCGAAGATTTGATCATTCTAGCGAGACCGGAAATTGTCTCAGGTGCGGAGGCCAATGCAATGAACCCAATCTATGTCCGGCTATTTCAGTGCAGTGCTATGTGTGCGAAAATTATGGACATTTTGCTAGAATGTGCACGTTAAAAAAAGGAGTTAAAAAAATTTATGATGTAGGCTTAACTGAAGCACAAGGCAATGAAGAAGATAATAATTGTGAGTCATTTTTTATATCAGTTTTGTGCAATGTCTCGGAGATTACTTCATCTGAGGGTTGGTTTGAAACACTTCAAGGGGAGTGCGGTTCTGAAAAATTTAAATTAGATACGGGAGCTGATATTAATGTTTTATCGTATAAGCGATTTTTATTGTTAGGCTATGACAGTAAGCTAATTGGTGACAAACAAGGTGTTAGATTGCAATCTTATAGTGGAGATATTATTCCTATAAAAGGCATATTTTGCAAATTAAAATGGTGGTATAAGGGTGTTTTGTATGAATTAAAATTTGCAATTGCGGTTAGTGATTGTCAGAGTGTGCTGGGGTTGCAAACTTGTCTAGCTTTAGGATTAGTTAAAAGAATTCATAATATAAATCTTACAGATTATCGAGATTTGTTTGATGGGTTAGGCTGTTTGCCAGGTGAATATCACATTGTTGTAGACAAAACTGTGATGCCGGTGATTTGTGCAACCCGTAAGGTACCATTAGGAGTTCGCGATAAGTTACAAGATGAGTTAAATAGAATGATAGAGTTAGGTGTTATTAGAAAAGTGAGTCATCCAACTCCATGGGTGAATTCATTAGTGATTGTTGCTAAGAAAAATGGGCAGTTGCGTATATGTCTAGACCCGAGGCCGCTTAATAAGGCAATACAGCGTGCACATTTTCAATTGCCAACAATAAATGAATTGGCTACTAAGTTTCACGGTGCTAACTATTTTTCAGTTTTAGACGCATTTTCAGGGTTTTGGTCGATAAAACTGGATGATGCAAGTGCAGACTTATGTACATTCAGTACACCGTTTGGGCGATATCAATATTTACGATTGCCATTTGGTCTTAATTGTGCACCGGAAGTGTTTCATGCGAAAATCAAACAATTACTTGAAGGCCTAGAGGGGGTAGATTCGTTTATTGACGATATCATTTGCTGGGGTAGGACTAAAGACGAACACGATCTGCGTTTGAAAGAGTTGTTAAAAAGGGCACGAGAAATTAATTTGAAGTTCAACAAAGATAAATGTCGAATATGTGTTGAGGAAGTGACTTATTTGGGTCATATTTTTAACAAAGATGGAATGAAAGTGGATTCTGAGAAAGTAAGAGCGATAAATAATATGCCGGAACCGACGGATCGGAAAAGCTTAGAAAGGTTTTTAGGGGCTGTAAATTATCTTTCTAAATTTATACCTAATTACTCAGACCATACTTTTCAATTAACTAGATTATTAAAGAAAGATATGACTTGGTGTTGGGAAGCTGGTCATAAGGACGCATTTAATAAATTAAAAGAATTGTTATGTGATGCACCAGTACTATCTTTGTACGATGTTAGTAGTCCGGTGGTGTTATCAGTGGACGCAAGCAGTGTGGCACTGGGCGCTGTGCTCATGCAGGAGGGGCGTCCAGTAGAGTACGCGTCACGCACGCTCACTGACACGCAACAAAGATACGCACAAATAGAAAAGGAAATGTTAGCAATAGTATTCGCTTGTGAAAAGTTTCATCAGTATATTTATGGAAAAAATAGTGTGGTCGTCGAATCGGATCATAAACCACTGGAGAGCATTTTTAGAAAATCTTTAGATTCGGTCCCAGCTCGCTTGCAGCGAATGATGTTAAAGGTTCAAGCTTATGAGTTGGTGGTCACTTATAAGCCTGGGAAATATATGTACATACCTGATACATTGTCGCGGGCACCTCTTCCGGATTTGTATGACGATAAAATTAGCAGAGCTATACTATGCCAAATTAAAATGATAGTCAATAATTTACCCATGTCGCAAAATAAGTTTAGCCTCGTCAAGCGGGAAACTAGTAAGGATGAGTGTTTAAAATTGTTGCTAAAATATATTAATCAAGGGTGGCCAGATAAGTTTAACTTACACAATGATTTAAGATACTATTGGTCGATAAGAGATGAGCTGTACTGTGTAGATGGTGTCGTATTTAAAGACAAACAGGTTGAGATACCGCATTCTATGCAAAGGGACATGTTAAAGCTTATTCACGAAGGGCATTTAGGGATTGATCGTTGTAAGAGACGTGCTCGTGAAGTGATATTTTGGCCTGGTATAACAAGAGATATTGAGGATTATGTGAGAAGATGTAAAATATGTCAGGAAACAGCAAACAAACCGTGTAGGGAACCTATGATTCCGGTAGCTATACCAGAATTGCCATGGAATAAAATTGGAACAGATATATTTGAGTATGGAAAGCAAAGTTATTTAATATTAATTGATTATTATTCTGGTTTTATTGAGGTCGCATATTTGAAAGACACTACGTCAAACTCAATAATATGTATTATGAAAGAAAATTTTGCACGGTATGGTATACCGGATACAGTTATCAGTGACAATGGTCCACAATATTCATGTCGTAACTTTATTAATTTTTCTTTGGAATGGGGTTTTAAACACGTCACTTCATCTCCGTATTATGCTCAATCTAATGGCAAGAGTGAAAGAGCAGTTCAAACCATTAAAAATATATTGAAAAAATCAGTAGACAGAAAATCTGATTTTTATTTAAATTTGCTAAGTTACAGGAATACACCGCGGGAAAATTTGAATTCACCTGCACAGTTAATGATGGGCCGGCGTTTAAATTGTAGACTACCAGTCCATCCAGATTTATTAAAACAAAGTAATTGTAATAACTTACAACATAAAAAAATGTTGGAAAAACAAATAAAAACTAAAAGTTTCTATGATCAGCATTGTAAACTGCTACCTGAATTGAATGTGGGTGACGAAGTTATAATGTTAGGATTAGGAAATACAAATAAAAGAAGTCGTGGCAAAATAATGGGAAAAGCGTCAACTCCACGTTCTTATATTGTTAAAAACAAAAAAGGTATATATCGCCGTAATCGTCGACATTTGATAAGGTCTGTAAAGGATCCTGCAGAAAATATTTTGTCTGATATTGATGATGAGTATTTTTCGGGGGATGATAAGGATGATGATTATGTGCCAAGTACTAAAATAAATGTATCGTCATCTTACTCGCCACCTCATACTCGTAGCAAGACTTAGAAACAATTTGTGTATACCTAAGAGTTTTTTATAATGTACCTACAACTAAGTTGATTGATTTATTTTAAGTTTGTTCATTATTTTTAGTTTATCTGTTAAGTGGAATTAATTGATTTTAAGTTTGTTCTTTATTATTATTTTATCTTATTTAAGGGGAAGGTGTTGTGGATTGTCTATGTTTTTATAATTAAAGCAGTTGTCATCCAGACTTATGTTTCATTACACTACAGACAAGTAGAATAATGTACACTTTATTGATAGGGAATGAGGAATATTAACTAACGAAATGAAACTAAACACTTGAAAATTAAATAAATTCTAGTGCATAAATTAAAATTTAAAAACCCCCGACACAAAATAATAAAAAAATTAAGGAATCCCTCCAAAAAGCATGAAATAAAAAAATAAATTAAAAATGTAAAAACCCCCGACACAAAATAATAAAAAAAATAATAAAAAAATGAAGGTATCCCTACAAAAAGCATGAAATAAAATTTTATTTAAATAGAAATTCATATGGAAGTCGGGGGACCTCTTAGAATAGAAGGTGTTCCATAGAACGGTCCCCCGACTTCCATATGAATTTCTATTTAAATAAAATTTTATTTCATGCTTTTCGTAGGGATACCTTCATTTTTTTATTATTTTGTGTCGGGGGTTTTTAAATTTTTAATTTATTATTTTTTTTGTGAAAATCTTAATGCGGTTCATAGCATCTACTTACCAAGTTTCAACAGTGTAGTTCTTATAGTTTCGGAAAAAAGTGGCTGTGACATACGGACGGACAGACAGACAGACATGACGAATCCATATACATGCACTGAATGACACGGCTGACAGGATCGATTTATTTTCATGCTCTCTCAATGAATTCACAAAACTAATGTTATACGTGTTATGTTATTTAAGCTAGTTATTTAATATAGTCTAAGTAAGGACCACGCTACCGCATTAGGAACTTCCTGTAATGGTAGCTGTGTATGTGATAAATAAATAAATAAATAAGGGTTCCGTTTTTGCCATTTGGCTACGGAACCCTAAAAACCTGATTCTGACTGACGAACATTTAACACAAAAAATAGTTATCAAGTGTTGCGCTTACCAGCGAACATATTTATTTATATACATACATAGATTTACTAAACATCATTCGACACTTACCCAATAAACGGTTTAAAAGCAGTATTAATAAAAGTATAATATTATACGGACGGAGTATAATATACGGTTTATTAGTATAATATACGTTATGTATGTTTTATTGTATTATGTAATAGGTACACCACAGACTACCTACAGTATTTGTCTGTCCTTCCCCTTTTTAATCCATCCAAAGGTTGTCTTTAAAAGATCGCTTTTAGCGATAAGACCGCCCATATTGTGTCACCCTATGTACAGTTTCTATTTTTATGTCTGTAATTTATTTGGTGTACATAATAAAGAGTATTTCTATTCTATTCTATTAAAACCAAACTTTGTAAAAAAGGGTAGGCAGAAGGCACTATAACATTTGTGATTATTTACAAGGCAAAAAGCTTGGGATTGAGCTGCTCGCTCTGCCTTGAGATAAAACCATAAAACTTGACATTTTAATTATAGTACAAAACCATCTCACCACCTTCTATACACATTGGCCTCAATGAATAATACATTATTATTATATACAAAATTATATAATTATTTACTTTGTCGAGTATTATTTTTACTTTAATTAATTATTCTGAATGGAGAACTATGTGTCTTTACTTTAAAACATGATTTATAGTATTACGAACCTCGGCCTTTCGACCAAGGCCTTTCTTTAACAGTTGATAGGAAATGTTGTGATTGAGTTATAAACATGGTATTTTTACGTTTATAAATCTGATACGATGGAGAATAATTTAAAGTAATCAAAAAGGGTAGGTAATCAGGGCTTTTATTGAGTAATTTTACAATTGTTGTAAAAATTTATGAAAAAATATCAGATTTTTGTTTAAAACAAACCATAATTCTCAATTGAGGGGCGATTGTTTACAAAGGAGGTCACAGCAGCGAATTTTTTTTTAAAAAATGCAACGTTTTCTTTTTTTTTTTTTTTTTTAAATATTTTTTCCGTCAATAAAATTAAGCTTAGTTTCTCTCATTTCGATATGTGCACATTATGAAGACTCACACTGTATTAGGGCTTCCAAACAAATATACAAAATTTTATAGACGTATGTATGTATGTATAGTGTAGTGGGCATGTAAAATTTTACAAAAGTCTTTGAAAGTGAAAATTATAGTGGAATTCGTTCGAGGACTAAAATAAGCACTTACGCGACACTTTGCGTTTGTGTTTGCCATCGAATGGCAGATGGTAGATTTCTGTACACTTATTATACAGATCGATAGAGCGTCAACAGTACTTCACTATGTGGTGCAGACTTCGCAAGTAAAGCCAAGTTATGTTAGTTGGTTTCTCTCTAGTATTTATATTTTTAGTGTTCTGTGAGTAAATCAGCAAAACAGGACTAGGAATTATGAAACTGCTAGGCAATATGGCGCCTTTCGTAAATACACAAACAGAAAGAGAAGGATCATTGGGTAATCCGAGTATAAAATTCTTAACACATCATTAGCTAATATTGTAATATATTATTTTTCTGTCAAAATATTGTGCGCATCATAAGCTATTCATTCAATCAGCTATTCTAAGGTTTATCGCTGTCAAAGTAAAACGTATCAGACGTATTTTTTGACAATAATCGTATTTTATATCTTAGACAATTATTTATTGTTTTTTTTTTGTCTTTTCTGCGACTATCTGATTAAATGCAACCACGGGCCTAAAACTGAGCCTTGACGGACACCTGCTGCACCGCACCGTCTTTTGCCGTTTACTTCTATTTCGGAAGTAAATGTTAATGTAGATAAATGTCATAATTTGAATTCCAATAAGATTTCAACACCCGATGGATCATTTGATTATTTCATACACAACAAGATGACACAAAAATTTAACCGGAGCAGTTTCGATTAGGTGAAAGAAAATTTTGACATGTGTTTTTTGAGAGCGGGCAGGCTGAAGCCATCTTCTTTCGCCACTGCTCTGCAGCTGTTTGGAATCTCATGTTGGCCTTCTTTCGCCACTGCTCTGCAGCTGTTTGGAATCTCATGTTGGCCTTCTTTCGCCACTGCTCTGCAGCTGTTTGGAATCTCATGTTGGCCTTCTTTCGCCACTGCTCTGCAGCTGTTTGGAATCTCATGTTGGCCTTCTTTCGCCACTGCTCTGCAGCTGTTTGGAATCTCATGTTGGCCGATGGCCGCCCACCGGAAAAGGTCGCAGGAGCCCAATCTTAGAATCTTTCTAGAATGAACTTCATTTTATACATATAGCGAAAGTTACCAATATACCTAGTCATACATTGTTCTCACATAAAGAAGCAACAAGAATAACGTAACCAGGATTTTGTAATATCTTATTTATTTATAGTTAATTAAAACGGTACCACACCAATTACATTAATTAACATACATACAATTATTACGTTGACGATGATTATGTTCAATATGGTTTAATTTAAAAGTAACATGGCACAGTGGACTCCTTTGCATACTTTCTCTCACAGAACACCAGACAAATACGCATCCATTTATCCGCAAATATTCAGGGTTGGCAGTCAGAAGGACCTTTAGAGTACGACAGACTGGAGATTCGGCTCTGGCTACAGTTTTAGATGGCAGTTGCCCAAACAGATTGGCCGGCGGCTCTGACAGTGTCCGATGTATTTGTCGGGCACAAATAGTCGGCAGAAAAGGCTATGGAGCTCTGGGCAGTCGATACATCCCGTAAGATCTTACAGGCTATTTTGATTGTCCTTGGAAGTTTTTGCACCTTTTGCCCGTTCTTTGTAGGGATCTTCATACGTTTTGGAATGGGCAACTAGTTTCAATTTACTGACGACCTGACGGACTCTTTGACAATTCAAAAGTGCCTGTAAATGGTTTAATTGAAATAAATGCTTTTAAGTTTCAATTTGAATAGATCGATTTCTACAAAACTTTCTGTATGGGCAGACACGACGACATAAGTTAAGGCGGCATAAGCTATTCATTTCCAGCTGAGGTCGCGTTGAGGCTCTCCGTTCAATGAGAGGTCAGTACACTGGTAATGCTCGGTACGTTGTCGTGCGTACTTAGTTAATAGCTTCGAGGTAGGGACTAGATGGCTAGTAGTAGCACGTGATTAGGTATTCTCACATCGAGATGCAGGGCGTGAAAGTTAACATCTGTTTATTTTCCAAGATCGTGACCCAGCGGTCTACGACTCGTCTCCATGCGATGTCCTAAGACGTGTTCACAGGATAATCAGTTGGTTGATGGTTAGTTTGTGTTGTTGACGCTGGCACACGCCGTACACTCGTGTGGTCAGTAGGTCGTTGTCCTGGGCTTGTTAGTTGTTGTTTATCTATTCTTGTGCTTATTTGGTAGTCTCTTACAATTAGATACAATTGTATATTGCAACTTTATGTTGGTCAATAAGAACTTTATAAAAATATATATATTCTCAAGATAGTGGTAACAGCGAGTTTCTTAATTCTACATCCAGTTTTGGAGAAGAAGTTGGAGTACAGCGAGCATGATCCAAAAGTTGATGTTTGAGATTTATTGAGAACCGTATGGTGCTCGACGTTATGGCGGGACTGTAAGTTGGAGCCAACGATTTCGAGTAATATATTATGTCAATGGTTGGAGCTATTAAAGTACTAAGCAAACATTTTGTCTCTTATATTAGTTTTAAACAAAATTAATAATGTATAGTACAAATCTCTCTTAAATGCCCCCCTGCTTTTAATTCAATCTTAGCTTGGTGCATGACTAGGATATGGTATAATGGAGCTTCCAGACTTCAAGGTTTCCTTATTCTAAGCTGAGAGAAGGTCTTTGTTAATTTGATTGTCCGAAAGAATGTGATTGTGTGCTGGCACTGCGAGCGCGTGTAGCTGGCGGGAGTCGGAGCGGAGAGCTGCGCAGACGAGCGACGTGTCCACGTGAGCTGCATGCTGATGGAGTGATGGCCTATCAGTATGAGTGTCACGCACACGCAGCTCGCGGGACATACCGCACCGCTGCGTTGTGAGCATCGACCGTCACTGATACTTGCCATATTACTATCACACGCCGCGTCATATATCGCATTCGCAACGAATACAATTATTATCCCTTGAATTTGTGACGGAGCAGCAGACATCCAGACTCCAATGAATGAAACTTAAGATTTTGAATTATAGTGATTGTGACATCACTTAGTACATCAAGTATTTCTAAGTAAACTCTAATAGCGATCACTTTAAAGTTTTTGCCGCATTGTTTGAGTTTTTTCGGAATTTGCAATTTGGAGTTTTGCATGATTAATTTTTCGATGCAAGGGCTGGGTTCAGTGGGGCAGAAGCTTCGGACCAGTTTTGTATAAATAAGCTTAAGCTCCTGAAGAGGTTTTCCTCGTAATGTTGTCAAGTAGAGCATGTTGGTGGTATGTACTGTGGACGTACGCGCAGCAGGCAGGCGAGGGCGAGGGCGAGCAGCAGCGGCGTGCGCCGCGGGGTCCGCGCGCGGCGCATCAGGTCAGCGCAGCGCCGGGCGCCGCTGGGGCGCGCGCGCCTCCCGCATGCCGCCACGGGCTGGCGACGTCGCACTGCAGCGCTTCACTGTCTGACCGCGGCCCTGTCGGCTCCGGCACGCACTACACTCACTCACTGCACTGGGGAAAATTGCGGACACTTCGCACTACGCTGCATTCGTGCGCTCTCCGCGGGCCTCGGGCTTCGACTGCCGGCGGCGGCCACCCCCCGCCCCGCCAGCGCGCGTCCCCGCGCTCCTCGCTTGCCCCTCGGAGCTTTTAATCTGGCGCAGCACTGATTTACTTTTATTTATTGCAGCTTGCAGCTATGCGCGCTCCCCACTCGGTGCTGCGCCTGCGCCGCTTGAACCCTGCTCTTGCAGTTTCATATCGTGTGCGATTGCGACCTCATCGGTAACTTGGCCGCATACTTGAACGCTATTGTGTGATTTTTAAATCTTTGCCTTGATCGTTAGTGCTTCTTTATTGTTTTCCGAGTAGTCCAGTTAAGAGACTTTTTAGAGGGAGTTAGCTTAGATAGTATAAAATACACAATACAAATAATGAGAGGTTTTCTTTTTGAGTATTAAAAAAAATATAGTTTCCAAGAACTCTGTAGATGGCGTTGTACTGACTACGTTACTAGGTGACAAAGCCAAAACGCTTGAAAAAAAAATATTGCGTCACGTCACATACGCTCGTTGACTGACACTTTCGTTTGCTTTCGTTTTACGATCTCAAAATTACATCCAAGTGAAATAATCAAAAAATGATGTGAAGTTCCGTTCCTTGCAGTAACTTACCAAGGTCAGCGCCATCTATCCAGCGACTAGGGAAGAGTTAAAAAAAAAAAGGAAAATCCCTCATTGTCATAATATCAGACGAAATGATACAAGCAAAAGCTGCGCGTGTAAGCTGTAGATACGATTATTAACGATCATTATTATTATTTTATTTCATCATCATTATTTCCGTAACTTTTAATCAACGTTTGGTATATAAGTAAATAGGCCATAAATAGGGTATGGAATAAAGATAAAAGATAAAGATAATTTATTAATCAAACATGCGTTTACATACAAATTAGGCAGGCATGCAAGACCTTAAATATAGGTAACAAGTCCGTAGGTATGTATGTACATGTTTTGCCTGACGAAGCGTACAAATAATCATTTTTATAGAGACAGAATTGTGTGGAAAAGGGAGAGGGACGCCTTTGCCCTGCAGTGGGAAAGTACAGGCTAGTTAGACTAGACTAGATAGATAACAAACAAATAATTACTTCAATAAAGCAAAGACTAAAGACGGGGTCCCTTACATTCATTATTACATTTTATGAGAATAATATTAGTACAGAAATAATAATATAAAAGTTCAAGCATGTCAGGTATCTGTCAAAAAGTCATTTATATTATAATAACATTTATCTGTTAGTAGATTTCGAATCTTACTTTTAAATTGATTTGTTTTCATGGCTTTATATGACTGGAATGATTTCCCATTCGAAGAGTAATGAGAGTAGACTGTCAAAGCCGGAGGTGGCGTGGTGTGGAGTGAGGACAGCTTCTCACTCCGTCAGGAGTTAGTGTGAGCACCAGTAGAGCGGCACAGCGGCGCGCACGCATCTCTGCGCTGCTCTATTATTATGTCACTGAAGCTTAGTGTCTTACTGCAGATAATTGGCGCGTCGTGTGTGTGTCTAATTAGTAGGACATTGATACGCACAGAGCGAGTATCTGCGACGATCTGTTCATTAGTGCGGCCGCCAACGTCGCGCGTTGGGCGCGTCCACCAGCGACGCCCGCAGCGATGGTAGAGAGCACGTCGCGCTCCTTTAGTACAGCATGCTCCCGCCCATGAAGCCAGGCTCCGAGCTCCGGCATCATTGTGTCGCGATGCGACTTATACGTCATTAACTGATTGTAGAGAGCACGTCGCGCTCCTCTAATACAGCATGCTCCCGCCCATGAAGCCAGACTCCGAGCTCCGGCAGCATTGTGTCGCGACACGACTTATACGTCATTAACTGATTGTAGAGAGCACGTCGCGCTCCTCTAGTACAGCATGCTCCCGCCCATGAAGCCAGGCTCCGAGCTCCGGCATCATTGTGTCGCGACACGACTTATACGTCATTAACTGATTGTAGAGAGCACGTCGCGCTCCTCTAGTACAGCATGCTCCCGCCCATGAAGCCAGGCTCCGAGCTCCGGCATCATTGTGTCGCGATGCGACTTATACGTCATTAACTGATTGTAGAGAGCACGTCGCGCTCCTCTAGTACAGCATGCTCCCCCGCCCATGAAGCCAGGCTCCGAGCTCCGGCAGCATTGTGTCGCGACGCGACTTATACGTCATTAACTGATTGTAGAGAGCACGTCGCGCTCCTCTAGTACAGCATGCTCCCCCGCCCATGAAGCCAGGCTCCGAGCTCCGGCAGCATTGTGTCGCGACGCGACTTATACGTCATTAACACATTCATTAAGTAATGATTGTAGCGAGCACGTCGCGCTCCTCTAGTACAGCATGCTCCCGCCCATGAAGCCAGGCTCCGAGCTCCGGCAGCATTGTGTCGCGACGCGACTTATACGTCATTAACTGATTGTAGAGAGCACGTCGCGCTCCTCTAGTACAGCATGCTCCCGCCCATGAAGCCAGGCTCCGAGCTCCGGCAGCATTGTGTCGCGACGCGACTTATACGTCATTAACACATTCATTAAGTAATGATTGTAGCGAGCACGTCGCGCTCCTCTAGTACAGCATGCTCCCGCCCATGAAGCCAGGCTCCGAGCTCCGGCAGCATTGTGTCGCGACGCGACTTATACGTCATTAACACATTCATTAAGTAATGATTGTAGAGAGCACGTCGCGCTCCTCTAGTACAGCATGCTCCCGCCCATGAAGCCAGGCTCCGAGCTTAGGGATTCATACAATAGAAAAGAATACAGTATATTTATTTGCAAAGAATGTATGGAAAAGGCGCCATCCAGTGCCAAATCAGACAATCTTTTACTTTCTGCACTTCTTGTAGGTTCTTAAACAAGTGTTCATAAATTCTTGCTTGCTATTATTTTTATTTTTTTATTTATTTTAGGATTTCCGACAAAAGATATACGAGTACCTATTACACTAAACATTACATATCAAAGTATTTGGTAGGTGTACTACTTCAATTACAGGAGACCACAGCATGCACAATAAAATGAAGGTTTGGTATTGTTTGCCCGAAGATTATATACCATAATCATCATATTCCCGAATTTCATTTACCCGAATTTCATTTGCCCGAATGTTTTGTTTGCCCTAAAAGACATATGACATAGATACTTTTAATTGCCCGAAACTTAGATGCCATACGTATTGTTTTACATATTTTTAAATGCCATAATAATGATTAGACATAATATTTAAATAATAATAATAATAAATCGTTTATTTAGGAACAGTAACAGATAAAATCTTAATAATAGTTAAACGATGCTATCTGCAAAAGTTAATAACTGTGGCGCAGCTATCAACGCCCGGCTCCTAGTGAGAGGGTTGTTCGTTCCAGATGAGAAACATATTTTTTTTTTTAAATACCATAATGATTGTAAGACATAATATTTAAATGCCATAATAATGATTAGAAAAATATTTTATAATAAATTGTACTAATTATAATTATATAGTATGATTATTAAACTTGTTTTTAATTCTAATACCTACCTACCTATTAGCTTTCTGGCTGTCGATGTCGATAGGTGTGTAATGTTTGGTATAATAAGAATAAATTTATTTATTCTTCTCTGTTAAGTTTAATGGTCACAGTTCTAACCTAACTGAAATGGCACCTAACCAAAACCTTAAAATATTCTATGCATGGTCGAGGGTGGGCTTGGTCGACGGAGCCCCGCCACGCGGGGCTCCTACTTCTGGGTGGTTTATAAAAAAATAACCACGAAGGGGATGGCGGGGTCTATTCGCTCACTTCGCTCGCTCAAACGACCCCGCCATCGACTTCTAACCTAACCTATCCGAGTCGGGGTGCCTTAAAGTCCCGATTGCATCCAGTTTCTCCTAATATAACAACCGTTACACACCCAATGTCGATGGCAAATGATGTTATAGCATATGATAATTATGGCATATGATAATTATGGTATGTGATAATTAGGGCACGTGATAATTAGGGCTTACAATGATGATGACAAATGATGTTATGCAGTGCCGTAATTAGCCTTTTATGCGCCCGGTGCGAGCTGCTATATCCGCGCCCTATTTTTTTTTTTTTTTTCGGATGTGTAGTCATCAAATGAATGACTCTCCCGCTCTGGGTGGAGCGGAAGGGAGTGTCAGACTCTGCTCCCGCTGACCCGGCAGGCTTCGGTCCTAAGGGGCCCCTTCCTCGATGCTGACATCTCTTTGAGGCGCGCGTGGAACACGTACGCGCCGTCCGGCATGGGCCTGGTCCTGATCGGACGGTGCGCTACCCATTACTCCTGCCCGCAGGCCCGCGCCTACGGAGGCCGGGAGTCGTCACGCGGCTCCCGACGCCCAGAGCGTCTCCCGCGGCGGCTGGGACGGGAGGCTCTCTCCCTGAGCCGTCCCGCCACCTCCTTTGCTAGCATGACTGCTTCGCAGAAGGAGGTGACTGCCTCCCACTCCCTCTCGCCCCGGACCATGGCTTGCACTAGGGTCGGACGCGAGAGGTCGCCGCCGCTGCCGATCGCCTCTACGGGGACTCGGCGGTGCTCCGCCCAAGCGGGGCAGACCTCCACCGTATCCTCTGGGCGATCCTGGCTATGGTGACACCCTGGCGTTTCCTCCCGCCTGATGATGTGCAGGAACCTCCAGAAACTTCCGTGTCCGGTGAGAACCTGTGTCAGGCGGTAGGTGAGGGCGCCGTGGCGCCTCTCTAGCCACTCCTCAAAGAGGGGTCTTATCGCCGCTATCGTGGCGTGCCCTGCGCTGGGTTGCGACAGTCGCTCTTTCCATGTCGCCATGAGATCACGCCGGGGTTCCGTCCGCTCCGCCGCGATTTGCCGCGGAAGCGGATTTTCCCCCCGGCGTAGTGCCTCCGCGCGCCACTCATATAGCGCGCGAGGACTATCGCCTCCAGATCCCATGGCGGCAAACCGGCAAGGAGGCTTGCCGCTTCGCCCGAGATCGTGCGGTAGGCCTTACGGCTACCACCTTCTGGGGCGCGTTTGGGTAGTGGGCGGCTCGCCGCCGCAGTGAACGCGCCCACACCGGGGCCCCGTATAGGGCCATGGACCACACGACCCCCGCGTAAAGCCTCCGGCAGGAGGCGTTTGGCCCCCTCAGGTTGGGCAAGAGCCACTTGAAGGTGGCTCCGGCCAGTTCCAGTTTGGGGGCTAAACCTCGGAAGTGCTCGACGAAGTTCCACCGGCTGTCGAGGACGAGACCCACGTATTTCATCGTCGTCTCGACGCCGATGTGAACCCCTCCTACCGTTAGTTGGGATTCCGATGGTGGCACGTTCCGGGGCCCATGAAACGACATGGCCTCGGGCTTGTGCAATGCCACCTCGAGACCCAACTGCCGGATCCTCTCCACGACTATCGCAACCCCGCGTGTCATCGCGTCGGCCGCCACCTGATGCGACCTCCCCTGCGCCAGGACCAGCGTGTCGTCAGTGTAGCAAACCACGCTGACGCCATCAGGTAGGTCGATCCGCAGCACCCAGTCGTAGCCGATGTCCCACAGGAACGGCCCTAGAACCGATCCCTGCGTGACACCGCATGACATCTCTCGCCGGTTCCACTCACCGTCGCGACCGGGGTAGATGATGGCTCTGTCCGTCAAATACGCCTCGACTAGGTATTCGACGGAGGTAGGTCGGCACCCGGTGATACCGGAGTGCCTCCAAAATGCAGCTCCAGGGCAGGGTGTTAACCGCCACGACGACCCCACCCCGGGACACCGCGTCCCCCGTCGTGAGGGCTCTCACGCGTATGATAGCGTCCACCGTCGAGCGCCCTTTGCAGAAGCCAAACTGACTGTCCGCAAGATTCTCACCAGGTGCCCGACGAGGCGGCCCGCAATCACTCTCTCAAAGAGCTTGCCGACCTCTTCGAGCAGCACGATGGGCCGGTATGCGGAAAGTGGCTCTTATTGAACCGCTTTAAGGTCCATAATGGAGTGTATTACGAACGCGTGCTTTTTCTTTACTTTAATCCACATGTGCTGTAATACCACAGATAACTATTTACTAGTCGGAGACGCGCGCTTTTTTAATCTCATCAAACCCTGCGTTCCGAATTGGGAAATAATCGATGTGTTCCGAATTGGGAAATAACCGAATTAGCGTGAGCGCGATAACGATAACGATGTCCCGTGAATCGTCATAGATGACGTCATGACATTCGCCATCTTGCGATAATGCCGACCATGCCCTAGAATAATATCACCGTGAGCGCTGTCAAAAATGACAGTGTGTGTATGAGGTTGTGTCAGTGTGTGTTTTGTTTTGAGTTGCATCATCTTTAAATTAAACTAACGTGGCATTTTTTAAATTGTGCTTCTGGCTGACAGTCGCCACCTAACCAAAGAAGAAGAACTGAAGAAGAAATGTGGTGTTTATACAAAGAAATACTGTAATAATATCTTTTTTACGCGCTCACATGACAGTGCTTAGCACTGTCATGTGAGCGCGTTCACGAGTGTTCCGAATTGTTGCCAGCTCTCAGCAGTCATAATAGTAATATCTAAATCGGAACGCATGTGAGATGATGCATGGACGTAATATTACGTCCATGGAGATGATGTGAGCGCTGTGATGTGAGCGATTATAGCTAATTCGGAAAGCGCCCAAAGAGACTTCATGCCAAAAGAAAAAATCCGCGGGCTATATTTCAATTTTTTTTTTAAATAGTCTGTATTGTCCTTGGTCGCAAAATGAACTCGCAGGGGACCACAGACAATTTAAGGTGAATGCGCAGTGGTAGACCGCGAAATTCTTAAGTTTTTTGCAATTTTCAGGTCGGTGTCAGGTTGTATCTTGATCAAAATATGATTTGCGGCTATAACAGGTACCTCTTTACAGGATTATAATCATTAGAAACATTAATACATCTTTCTAAGTTAGATTTGTTCCTTATGAAAAAATCTCTTAAGGAAAAGTTCTTAAGGAACAAAATTCTAATGACATGAAATACATATACATTATAGGTAGTCGCGAATCATATTTGATCAAGATACAACCTGATATATAATAAGGTGAATACCTTAAATTGACCGGGGTTCCTTCCGAAACCAAACGGAAAAGACCCTGACTGGCGTTCTATTATTGCGGATTCTCACTGAACGAATGTATATTTCTCTATGCTAATTTATAGTACTTTCTAATTCCATAAATAAAACTACAATTTGACGTACGGACGCCAGCAGGTCAACCTACCCGAAACTGTCAGATTTTCTCAATCAACCTTGAACCTTATGTTTTAGCAATAAAGTCGAAAATCTATTAAAGAAATCTGACAGATTGTAGTAACTTGATGTGCTGGCGTCTGTACAACACTACAATCAGTCTAAACATTAGCTAGTTTGTGTTTATTATATTTTTTCTATAGGCTGTTTAGCGGTTTTGTCTGTGCCATAGATTAATATATTTAAAATGAGTCAATGTTGCGCGCGCATCGCTAGTGCTGGCTAGCACGGCGCGCAGGAAAACAAAACCAGTGCGCCATTTTCCATACAAGTTAATATTTAACAATACAAGCCTGTTTTTTTTTCCTCGCAAGTGTGTTGAAAAATGTCGTATGAAACGCGTGTGCATTAATCAATATACACTCGGCTTTCTTATCGCTCTCGCCTGCGGCTCGCGCGAATAATATCGCCTCGTGCATAATGATCAACTTAGCACACATGTATCATAATGTACTATTATCAATATTGCGTCATTTATATGAATTTTAAAGTTTTGTTGTGGGGTAAGATCGTAAGCTGGCGTCTGAACTTTCTATCAAGTCGTGTCTCTTTACTCGCTTTTTACGCTTTTCAGGAAAATCGTCTTCGATATCACATTCTTCACAAACTTTTACAATTATTATTACGATCTCATCGTCTTTAATATTGATAATATTATTTATTTGTAAGAAGAATAGGTATACGCGGACGACGCGAATCCACACGTATAAATAAAATAGGTATTGTTAGTGGCCCAGGTCTGGTCATTTCTGCGCCCCTCCAGGGTCTGCGCCCTGTGCCTGGGCACCGCTGGCACCGCCCTATTTACGGCACTGATGTTATGGCAAGTGATTTTATGGGAAACAAAGCTTCTAGCACGTGACTATTATAGCAAATAAGAGTAGGGCAAATGAATATTATGTCATACTAGCTTCTGCCCGCGACTTCGTCCGCGTGAAATTTCTTGTACCCCCACCCCGTCGCGTCGCAACACTTCGTATTCGCTTACCGTTCACTCTGAGTTTTTTTCTTTTTGCTCGGCTCCTAAGGGTCATAGCGTGATGTTAAATAGCCTATTATAGGCTATTTAACATCACGCTATGACCCTAGCTATGATAGCTATGATAGCCCAATTCTTGAGGAAGGCTATAATAGCCTTCCTCAAGAATTGGGCTATCAAATGCAAAAAGAATTCAAATCTTACCGGTAGTTAAAGAGATTATAACATAGCCTAAGAGGTAGAGTATGATTCTTATACAGAATCGGCAACATATACGATAAATATATGTATTTCTAAACCAAATATCAAAACTGTATTTCAAACTCTGCATGTTTTAGGATGAATAAAGATTTTTAATTATTTTATAAGTTTAATTATTCCAAAATAAGTGAAAATAGTATTGGTTACTTAAGATACTTCGTATCGTATTATATTTTCCATGACATAGCATATTCACGGTTGTATACCCCGTAGGTGTAGGTAGAAATTGTGAATAAAATGAAACTGAACATTGTTTTTCAGGAAACCCCATATATTTAAGACTTGAATCAAACGGTTTGTTATTTTGTAGCTCGTAACAAGAATTATGAGATAAGAAATAGGTCTGTTGAACCAAAATAAAATTGTGGACGGGATCCACAGAACAGATAAAGAAGGTTTTATCTGTTCTGTGACGGGATCTATAGTATACTTTGCCCATCGTATTTTTGTAATCGCGGCAGGCCCGGGCGGAGATGGCGGGATGAGCTGGACTCCTTTGATAAGGATTGGTCCTGCTCAGAGACGCCAAGGAAGGAGGGAGGGTTGGGAGGCCCTTGCCCAGTAGTGGGACAATAACGGCGAAACAAAAAATAGTAAGGTCTGGGAGCGATTTTAATGCCTAAAACATAGTTTCAAAAACTTTTGTTTTGTTTGTTTGTCTGAATGTATGTTCCAGTATCACGCAAACACTACTGGATAATTGTTTGTTTGTCTGAATGTATGTTCCAGTATCACGCAAATACTACTGGATAATAGATTCTGTTGAAATTTAGCACAGATATTCCTTAAAAGTCTGCTCAGTTTATAGGCTATAAATGATCGCGTTATTTGCTATGCGGGATGTGCAATATTATCAATAGCAATATAGCATTATTTTCGTAATCTGGCAGTTTATCGCAAAGTGTATGACAAGGTCAAGGTCAAGGGTCAAGGCCAAGGTCAAGACATGAAGCTTAGGGCTCTTTTGTGATTATGTTAGGTGAGTGATAATGAAAAATACCGTGTGTGTGCAGTCTACTGTATAAATTTTAGTGATAGCCGTTCGTCAGGAATAATCTATAAAAATGCATCAGTCAGTGTTGTGCCTTTAGATAGTACTAGCAGCGCCCCGCGGTTTCACCCCGCATGTGTCGATTACGTGGGAATATCCGGATAAAAACTATCCTATGTCCTTCCCCGGGATGCAATCTAGGCGTGAAAATGTAACATACAGACAGACCGACAGACGGAGTTACTTTCGAATTTATAATATTAATAGTATGGATGGATTAGCAATATCCTTCAAAATGATTCAGATTGTGATTGAAAGTCTACGCGATTGGGTGCAGCTTCCTGTCTCAACAACGCGATTGGGTGCAGCTTCCAGTCTCAACAACGCGAACAGTTTAAAAGCTCAATTAACGCACATTAGTACATTCAGAATAACTGTGATTCAAGGGAAGCTATGTCTGACATTGATATAATATGTCTTATTGATGGCAGGTGTGCGGGGTGGTGAGCTGAACGGTGGCGGGGCGCCATAGGGCTGAGACGTGGCAGATAAATGGGCGGAAGCTGCGAGATGTTATCCCGCGAGTCGCGAACGGGCCACATCCGTCGCGCTGCGATAGTGCATCGACAGCGTGCAACTGTGCCGCGTCGTACAGCGTCACGCCGCGTCGGTCGGTCGCGCCGCGCGGACACACGCACGCGCACACCCTCGCACACACCGTTTGCTACGTGAACTACTTGAGCAGGAAGTAGCACCAAGCCAAGTGATACTTTTCGATAGAAGATGTGTAGGCTTATTATTGGGAAAACTTCTGTCTACCTTCTCAAATATTTTTTGTTGTTGTAAATGCTCTTCTATCTGTGAAAACTTGTAATTGGCCTTATTTCTGTTATTCTAAATCGTACAAAAGTGTTTAGCTGTAAGTTTTCCAAAAACTGTAAAATAAAATAAAATAAAATAATATAAAATTAACAGCAAAAATATCTAGTGGGACAGTTGACTTATATATTAACTAGCTATTCCCCTCGGTTTCACCCGCATAAATGTCGATCCCGTGGGAATATCAAGATAAAAAGTAGCCTCTAAGTTAATCAATCTACATGGTCTTCACACGATCTGACCAAGTTTTTGTCTGGACTTTAAAAGAGACTGTGACTTCTGAGTTTGTTTCGGCCTTTCTTCTCAGAATAGTCAGTTAGGAAACGCCGACCTCATCTAGTTTAAAAAAAAAAAATGATTGACGTGTAAAAGTGTTTGTACAAACCTACTTACAGAAATAAAATCATTTATCATTTATTTATCAATCCAGGGTATCAGCTACCTCCATACAACATTTTATCAAAATTGGTCCAGCCGTTTGAGCGTGAAGAAGTAACAAACATACACACACACCCCCACACACACTCACAAACTTACGCCTTTATAATATTAGTGTGATTACTAGTATGGGGATCGTTTATTTTATTAACTAATAGCTTCTGCCCGCGACTTCGTTCCCGTGAAAGTCATCGTGACTCGTCACCACAATTTACCTACTAAAAAAACAGCCACATTTTAAGAAATACCTTCCTGTATACTAAATTCGTAGTTTTGGTCTCAGCACCCAAAATATGATGAGAGTCAAAACTGGTGTCGCGGGAGCAAGCAAGGTACAGTTGTCCGTGTGAGAAGCAGCTTGTCCTGAGGTCGACACCCGCAGCCTTCAATAGTAATTACCCATTACTTGCGAAACTTTTAGTGTTTTTATGAACGCCTCCGTTCATAAATAATGAATTAATGACACCTGACCATAGATATTTATTTTGAGTTATTCCGGTCTGATCCCCTGAACCCCCCTCCACCCCCCTCCTCGATCCCCTGCTAGTTCTTCTTCTGTTTTAATCTCTGTCCTATTCACTATAAACTTTCTCATTCCGTATCACCAAAGATGACAGAAGAGACCATAAACTATGAGAATAAATAAACGTTATTTATGTATTTCTGTGTACGTTCTACGAACTATCCATATTATAATAATTTAAGAAAACGTAAAAAAGGTAGCACAAAAATATCAATTGTTGGGAATGTAACATAGGTTTGCAAACCAGTCTTCGAACCGCTAAGCTATTTGCTTTCTTAAAAGTTGACTAAAATAACCGTTCTTATATTACACTAGCTTCTGCCCGCGACTTCGTACGCGGATCCTGTTGCTTATGCCAGCGACAACGGGGTCGTCAAAATCGAAGATCTGAAACGTCTGATGTCGAATTCTAAGAGCCCGGGGACTGGAAAACAACGGGATGCGCGAGACGATTCGAGACGTCATTTTCAGGCAATAGAATCAATAAGGTGGTAAACTTGGCCTTGCACTTAGAATGTTGGCATAAATGGGCCTTCTGAAATCTGTTTCGCAACAAAAGATGTCATTTGAAAGGTATTATTGTACGAACGTATGTTGTCCAAGAAATGTTCTGACTGTGAATGGTCACCGATTAGCAGTGATCTTAATATTTCTGGAAGATTTTGTAATATTTCATTAGGTACTTTCCCACCTGAGTAACACATACCGTTTGTTTCTTTTTGCCATTTAACAGCTTCACAAAAAGTACAATGTTTAACCATACCTCCGATGGCGGAATATGTGGCGTAGTCAATCATAGGAGTATACGTAAATTCACTCCGTTCCTTATCAACCCAAGGAAGGTCGCCATGCCCTACGGCTATATCTTGAGACACATCCGATTCTTCAGATGATATCGACATTCTGTTCAGAGAATGTCGAAGTCGATCAGAATTCAAACGTTCGTTGCGCTCTTCTTAATCTGTCTCTTCATGCCGTACTCCAGCAATTCTTTCTTTCTCACTTTCTAACTGATTATGAATATTTTGTTGTGTGCGTGTTCGGGACAATGTATGATAATCTCACGTTCATCACTCGTTTCAAAAGACCTGTTAGTAGATGTGCGAATACGCTGAGAACTCAAGCGTGATTCTGTATCGGTAAACGTTTCCGATTCGCGAGACAATGCATGTCGCTCACGATCAGCGGACAGTCGCGCATCACGTTCCGCACTTGTCTCTAGAGACCTAGAAGCAGATGCGTAGATACGCTGAGAACTCAAGTGCAATATTCTCTATCCGTGAACGTCTCCGACTCGCGAGAAAATGCATGACGACTTGTTCACGATCAGCGGTCAGTCGCGCATCATATTCTTCACTGGTCTCTAGAGATCGGGATGTAGATGCGTAAATACGATGAGAACGCAGGCGCGCTTCGCGATCTGAAGAGGTTTCCACGGAGCGAGTTGCAGCCTGATGTTCTCGAACAGCATCAAGTCTCTCCTGACGCTCTTCGGTAGATTCTTGGGATCTTATGATCCCCAATCTTTTAGCTCCTTTGGAACATTGGGAAAGATTTGACCTCTTTCTAGGCATGGTTATAGTTTTATTGTGAAGATACCTGATCAATTAAAATCTAAGTGACTGTTCCCCTACCAAGGGTGCCCAGACACGGGGTCGTCTGGCGCCCATGTGCTGATTTGGTCCCTGGGGTGGTCACGGCGTGCTATGTGTTCTGGTGCGCCGGTGATGGGAAGGACTCCCCAGAGGAGGGTCCGGTGACTTAACAAATGTTCGCCGTGATTCTTTAAATTGACATAACTTTTTTATTTATGAACCGATTGACATGAAATAAACACTATGTTAAGTTAAGCTTACTACAATATATTAGTGAAAACCGCATCTAAATCGAATAAGCCGTTTCTGATATCAGCGTGCACAAAAAAACAGACAAACAGACAAAAAAAAATAATTACAATTTCGGGTTCGGCATCGATATAATAACAACCCCTGCTACTTTTTTTTTATATATTTCCATTGTACAATTTTACTACCACTTTTCTACAATTTTATTATATGTAATATATATGTATATATAATAATATACATATATTGGGATAGTTTCAAATATCTGCTTGTAACGGTTCCAACGCTACAATTTTTTTTTTGTTTTATTTGGGGACCCCCCTATTTTTTCACTTTTTTTTATTTTTAGATTTTTTCCTACGCTTACACACAATTACCGAGCTGGATTCCAAATTTCATCCTTCTAGGTCATCTGGAAGTAGGTTAGAATTAGGTACTATATGTCAGTCAGTCAGTGCTAAAATTTACGACTTTTTGATCTTTAGAACCGTTTGAGTTAGCTTCATGAAATTTGGGCTTCTAGATGTCCTTGTGGATAATTATAATTAAACACACGTAGTTTTGTGTGTTTACGTTAAAGAGGTTTTGAGTTATAGAAGGGTCAAAAGTGGCACCAATTGGTTCGTGTAATATTACACTCGGCGCTGGCTAGCCAGTTCCTTTGCTTGAACTTGGCTTCACACGCTGCCGCGTGTCTAGATGTAACGTTGAAACCTAAAACTATTCATAAAAGTTTTCATTAGCATTGCCATTCAACGTGGCAATGCTGCCAGTCTTCTGGGCCCGTTTCCGGATGACAGCGATGCGGACGAGTTCCTATATGTTATCTGCAATATTATTGCTCGTCTTTTTACAATTTGCGGTAAAGTATACTTATACTTAGAAGAATACGAACAAAATGCAATACTTGTCATCCCCTTAGCATATAGCGTGCTAATTTTAAGTATATATTTACTTAAATAATGACATGTACATTTACTGTATAAAGTATTATATGATTTTAATTATTGTGAGACTATGTGGGTAATTTTTTGTTTTTTCTCTCTTCGTTTTAATCATGATCTGGCAGTTTGAGTAGTTTATGCGGCCTACCCAAATGTCCTGTCTTTGGTATTGTTCGTCGAATCGTTGAGCTCCTTAAGTTCTGAGTTGAGCTGCACGGTTACTGACAAATGCGTGCACTGACTGGACAGGTCCGCTCAATCTGTGTGGTTCTTTCCTCAAAAGACCATTTCAGACACTAATCTACATGGTCCTCTAAGATTATGTCCGGATTTTTTATATACACATTGACATTGATGAATTTTATTTAGACAATGACATGAATATTTACTTTGTAAGTAATTTTTATTATTATTTTTTATTTAATTATTGTGAATGTGAGGACTATGTGGGTCATTTCTTTTTTCCTTCTTAGTTTTAATCATGATCTGGCAGTTTGAGTAGTTTATGCGGCCTACCCAAATGTCCTGTCTTTGGTATTGTTCGTCGAATCGTTGAGCTCCTCAAGTTCTGAGTTGAGCTGCACGATATTTGACAAATGCGTGCACTGATTGGACAGGTCCGCTCAATCTGTGTGGTTCTTTCCTCAAAAGACCATTTCAGACACCAATCTACATGGTCTTCACACGATCTGACCAAGATTTTGTCTGGAATTTAAAAGAGACTGTGACTTCTGAGTTTGTTTCGGCCTTTCTTCTCAGAATAGTCAGTTAGGAAACGCCGACCTCATCTAGTTTAAAAAAAAATATGATTGACGTGTAAAAGTGTTTGTACAAACCTACTTACAGAAATAAAAATCATTTATCGTTTATCATTTATCAATTCATAGCCTACAGACTGACCGCAGACTTTCAGGGATATCTATGCAAAGAACAATGACCATTTTACACCTGACTGTGTATAGTAATGAAATAAATGTTAAAATTTAGCTAATTGGGTTATGTATCAAATAAACTTATAACAATTTTAAAAGAAACGCAGGATAAATATATTTTTAAGTTTTTCTATAAGCATATTTTACGTATAAGGTACCTACACATATTGCCATGTTTGGAACGCATCTCAATTACCTTTTTCTACGACGTTAAATGATAAATGTAATTGAGTATGTAATTGAGTTCGGATGACTGAAACGGTTTTTTTTACATTTGACAGTCCTACGATTAAAATTGGCGCGTCCTTCGTTGGTGTGTTTGCGTCTCGTTGTGTGCTGTGCCATTTTGTGTGTGTTACTTCTTTTTACGACCATTGCTGACCCCTGGACCTCGATATCTTCCTCATCTGACGACCTTTGCTTTCCATATTCCACAGCTAAGTAAATATTCCTATTTTAGATTATTTAGTTCTAACTTTTTAACGGTAAATCCTAACCTAAAAAGTAACATTAATATTTGTTGGACTTAGTAGCGTTTAAATCGTAAAAATGACTATGAGACATTATTTTCTAAACATACTAGTCTGTGTACTATACCTTATAACTATACATAAACTTTTATTGTCAGGTTTTGAAATGTATGGAAAGTGGTCATTCTTCTTTGAACAAAATCTCTCCAGGTAGTTTTTGCGTGATGCTGGAAGTGTTTATATTCTCTTTGTGCTGGAACATACATTCAGACAAACAGGCAAACCAAGTAAACAGTCAAAATACAAAAAAATATTATTTTCGGCATTAGAATCGTTCATAAATGATTTTTTTATTTAATGTGCAGTTTTGGCTTCGCTACGCTTTTGTTATATGTAGATATAGATTTAGTTCAGCATTTTATCATGTGTGGTGTGACTCAGTGACTAAGCAAAAATACATACTAGTACTAGTGTACTTACTATAAAGTGTTCATGATACCGCATTTACACAATCGTGCTCGCTATTCGCCTCGTGGCTCGACGAACGATTCGACGAACCATGGGCCTTCGCGAACTACTGTTCAACCACAAATGGTGTTATTTGCTGATGACACTTCCTTAATTTTTAAGGTAAATAGACGTGCTACAAATTTTGACGACGTAAATAATGCCCTACTGCAGGTTCAAAATTGGTTCACTGCTAATAATTTAGTATTAAATGGAAATAAAACTAAGTGCATAAGATTTTCTTTACCAAATGTCAAGAGTAGTGATTGTGAGATAATATTGAATCAAGAGAAACTGGAATTCGTCGATAAAACTGTTTTCCTGGGGATCACGCTCGACTCAAGGCTACAATGGGGTCCTCATTTAACATCTCTTGCAGGACGGCTAAGTTCAGCAGCTTATGCTGTCAGAAAAATCCGTCAATTTACTGATGTAGATACCGCGAGACTAGTCTATTTTAGTTACTTTCATAGTATCATGTCTTACGGTATTTTACTTTGGGGACGGGCTGCAGACATCGATTCTATTTTTATTCTGCAGAAAAGAGCCATCAGAGCTATATATAATCTCCGCAGGCGCGATTCTCTAAGGGAACTGTTTAAGGAAATTAACATCATGACGGTGCCTTGTCAATATATCTACGAAAACATCATGTATGTAAGGAAAAACTTACATCTTTTTAGTAAAAGAGGTGAAAGACATAATTATAGTACTAGAAATAGGGACCTATTAGTTCAACCAGGTTTCAGACTGGCTAAAGTAGATTCATCTTTTATGGGGTACTGTTTAAAATGTTATAATAAAATACCTCCCCACATTCTTCAACTGAATGAGACAAAATTCAAGTCTTGTATAAAACGCACACTATGCAGTCAGGCATATTATAAGTTAGGGGATTACATCACTGATAAAAATGCCTGGCTCAATGCTGGTCCTGCTCCACAACCACAACTAATTGATTGACACTTGAAAGTATTGTTGGAGCTGCTGAAGATTGTAAGACTATCTTTGTAGTTAATTTCAATATTTGGAAGAGGTGCTTCCCTTTTTCTTTTTTTTGTGTTTCTGACATTACGAACATAACTTTTTTTAATTTTTTTAATTTATTCAATCAAGTTTTAATTGTTGAATACTTCAATATTAAATATCTCTTCCTGTTTGGTAGGTAATAAAATTCTATTTACCTCTTAAATTGCAAACTGTAGTTTTGTATAATTTAGAAGCATTTTTTTTAATTTTGTAAATGTAAGAACCATGTTTCCGTTTATTATGATTTTTTGATGTCGACTTGAAATAGCATGGCAGTTGAGAACGTGTCATGCTCACTTAAATGTCTCACCGATGGTGGCGCGTGTGTTGGATCATTCGGTTCCCTACAAAATGGTTGAGCTGGATGGTGCTGATCCACGCGTCATGTTCGTGAACGGGCGCCGTCGGTTGAGACTGGTCATCTCTTAACTGCCAAGGCTTATTTTTAATCTTATGTCTTGAATTGTTTCTTCATTTCTGTCTTTTTTACATTGTTCTCACATATAGAAGCAACAAGAATAATGTACCCAGGATTTTGTAATATCTTGATTTAAAAGAGTGTCCATGGAGTTTCTTGCCCGTTCTTCTCCATAGAGATCTACGCTTTGGAATGGGCAACTCATGGACGTAATATATAGAGTTACTTCTATATATTACGTCCATGGGGCAACTAGCTTCAACTTTCTGACTAACTGACAGACTATTTAATTTTGACAATTCAAAAGTGCCTGTACAAGGTTTAATTGAAATAAATGATTTGAGTTTGAGTTTGAGTTTGAGTTCACACATTCGCGGTGTGAAGTATTTTCACAACGCGAGCCACAACGCGAGCACGCGAATCAGGAGGCGAGCCACGAGGCGAATAGCGAGCCCACTGTTTACACAATGCGGGTTCGTGATTCGGCTCGTGGTTCGCCTCGCGGTTCGCGCGATTGTGTAAATGCGGCATGAAATGGCACGGATCGGCCGCGTTATAGTCGTCACTCGTCAGCGGTGATTAATTAATGCGGTCGCGCAGAGGCGCGGGCGCAGGCGGGCGGCGGGCGTTGCGCGTGCTCCGCGTTCTCACACAAATTACGCGCAGTTGACACAACGACACATCACAGTCTCACTCGAAGTGCGCGCGAATTCACCTCGCCCCATCTGGTGACGATGACGCAACATCTCGAACCACTCGCGCTGTCTCCTGCGTGACAGTGCCTCAAGAATTTCCTTTGATGGTAATTTCATAAAAAAAATCACCATTTACTTAATTTTTATACGCTGAACATTGATTTCGATAAAAACGTTTTGTATAATTCTGACTCAAAGCGGTGACAACTGATAGGACTATATCAGGTGATATAGTCTGATGATCGGTTGATACAGATGTAAGTACCTGCATCAGGTGTGACGTCACTGCTGTGTCCGTAGCACGGATGTCAGCGAGGGTGGTGCCTGGTCGTGTGAGCCGCCCCGGGCGCGCGCAGGGACTCGTGGCGCGGCACAGGTGCGCAGTCGGCCCACAGCCCGCGGCAGCCTGGGCGCGCGCAGCACGATGCGCCCCCGGCAGCCCGGGTAGTCGTGCCCGCTAATGGGGTGACGCTTACGAGGATAACTTCCGTTTCTTTTTATTAGTCCAGTCAAGAAAAGGCACGTAGTAGGAAATATTTTGCAGACTGGATCAGTATGAAGGTGTCGTGCAATTCAAATGTTGAGCATCGGTTGCATCTTTTGATAGTCTCATCAATCAGTTACATAACGTTTAGCCGGTCGCGGTGTAGCTAGCGACAGTAGCGACAGAGCCACGCGACGTCGCGTCGGGCGTCGGGCGGTTGTCGCGATGATGGATGGTAAGCGTTATATCGTAAGGTATGTTAGACAAATTGAATGAGCGTGTCGGTGTGAGGGCGCGGGCGGTTGGGCGCGGGGGCGGGAACCGGTCGCCATACGCGCAGTGGTGCGTGCGCACCTGAGATTTGAGCACCTTGCGCGATCCACACCGCGGATCGCCACCGCCTCCAGGACTCGATCGTGGCTTCAAAGCAACTATTGCTTAGTAAGTACTTGTGAATAAATGTATTGTCAGTAGCAGCAACTGTGCATTCTGTATCCCTGACCTATCCTGGCTACCCTTCTTCTTAGTCGCAGCTGTTCAATGACACGAATATTTGAATGCTGCATGAAAGAGTCTATGTAGTGGTTGATGATGGCTGCGGCCGGCGGGGTGCGCTCGCGACGACCGGTTTAATGAACGGCTCCAGCCGACCCCCCGCCCGCCGGAGACGCCCCGCGTACCCTGCGCTCCCCACCCAACGGCACCGGGTGGCGGGATCGGGCGCGGGATAAAATCTCAGCTGTGGCACAACGTGTCCTGTTTATTTTAACTAACTGGTTAGGTATGCCGAATGTTCAGCGCACCGTTCGCTCGCTCCCTTAGGGTCCGTCGCGACATCATTACTGAATCTAATTCCTAAATGTACAGTGTACATGTTCCACTCACCACGTGATAATCCGGACTCGTTAAGCAAACTAACTACCGAGTTCCTACAGATTGTGAGCTGTCATTAGATCGTTACACATTCCACCATTATACATTCTATCCGCAATATGCTCGCGGTAGACTTGTCATAATTAATTATGATACTTATAATGATGATTCTCACTTACATGACACTTTCTCTTCTTCATTCTCTCCCTTACTTGTTACATGGGCACAGTTTTGTTAATAACGAGCCTGTATCTGTTGTTGCACCACAAGCTGTTACATTCGGGCAGCGGTTGTTCTCACTGAGCCGCGCGGCTGCGCGGGCGCAGGCCTCCGGCGCGTTCTCTCACGGCGGCGCACGTGAGGCGCACCACAAGTACCCGCTGCGCTGTTCATCGCCAGCTCGCTACAGCTGCGCCGCGCACCACATTCTGGCGACCGCGCTGCAATGTCGCGCCGGCATCGGCATCGTGACGTTACATCGTATGCGAGCTGCTGCACAGTCATAGAACTTCCCAATTACTGTTCGGATGACCGGGAGCTCGAACAGCTTGTCACAGAATATTGTAGCAGCCCGGTGTTTGTAATGCGCAGCTTCAAAGATTCTTTGTTGTAAGAATATCTCTAGATTACCTATGAATGAGTCTACCAAGAACATATCGAAGACGTAAGCGTTTTGGTTCGATGGAACCATAGAAATGTAAAAGACAGGATGAAACACAGTGCGTCACTGCACTCACAAGCGAGCAGTCCAGTAACATCTCGAAGACGTAAGCGTTCGATGGAACACAGTGCGTCACTGCACTCACAAGCGAGCAGTCCAGTAACATTTCGAAGACGTAAGCGTTCGATGACACACAGTGCGTCACTGCACTCACAAGCGAGCAGTCCAGTAACATCTCGAAGACGTAAGCGTTCGATGGAAAACAGTGCGTCACTGCACTCACAAGCGAGTCCAGTAACATTTCGAAGACGTAAGCGTTCGATGGAACACAGTGCGTCACTGCACTCACAAGCGAGCAGTCCAGTAACATCTCGAAGCCGTAAGCGTTCGATGGAACACAGTGCGTCACTGCACTCACAAGCGAGCAGTCCAGTAACATTTCGAAGACGTAAGCGTTCGATGGAACACAGTGCGTCACTGCAATCACAAGCGAGCAGTCCAGTAACATCTCGAAGACGTAAGCGTTCGATGGAACATAGTGCGTCACTGCACTCACAAGAGTCACAAGCGAGCAGTCCAGTAACATATTATCGAAGACGTCAGAGTTCGATGGAACACAGTGCGTCAGTACACTCACAAGAGTCACAAGCGAGCATGTCACCAACCTCGTGTGCTAAGTCGAGATATTTAATTTGCTTCTCTTTCTCAGCTTTCACGAGGTTCCCGTCATGTGGAATGGTAACATCGACAATCATTGTGCGGCGCGCTAATCGGTCAATCACTACTATATCAGGCTTATTGGCAACAATAGTCCTGTCAGTAATGATAGACCGATCCCAGTACAATGTGACATGGTCATTTTCAAGAACTGGGTCGGGCACATACTTGTAGTATGGTACCTCAGAATCTGCAAGTTTATATTTCAAAGCAAGTTGCTGGTGAATAATCTAGCTACTTGGTTATGCCTGTGCAAGTACTCGCCGTTAGCCAGACGAGAACAACCAGAGATAATATGTCTGATAGACTCACCCGGACGGTGGCATGCCCGACACACGTCAACCGTCCCGTCCTTCATAATATGTCTCCGGTAGTTATTCGTTAAGATAACTTCGTCCATAATTGCACAGACAAAACCTTCAGTTTCCCCGAAAAGGTCACCAAAACGTAGCCAGGATACGGACGCTAAGAAGTCTACACCAGGCTCATGAAGAGCCCGGTAGAAGCGCCCGTGAAGCTCCTTGCTTTGCCATACCTTCTTGCGATCATCAGTAGAAAGTACTACAGGTTTGCGCCAGTTCTCTCTAGCCATGGAGAGCGGGGTGAGCCCCTTGTCCACTGCGACCACATCACGGTGCATACCCACTTCGGCTTTTAAAAAATATTCCCTGAGACTACACACCTCGCGGTTGTGGAGGGTCTTCGCATTTAAAAAGCCTCGACCCCCGCACTTCCGCGGGATATACAGTCTCATCACCGATGATCGTGGGTGATGCATCCGGTTTGCGGTCAGTAGTGTACGGACTCTTCTATCCAGGGCGTCGAGTTCGGTCTGAGTCCATTTGAGTATGCCGAAAGAGTACATCAAAACCGGCATGACCCAACCATTGAAGGCGCGCACCTTATTTCCGCCCGAAAGAAGACTATTTAATAACTTCTTCAGGCGACAAAAGAAGCGCTCCTTCAACGATTGCTTCATGTCAGCATCGTTGATGCCTAACGCTTCCGACATACCCAAATACTTATAGCTTTCGGATGAGGAGAGGGATCTGAGGCTTATGGAATCGGAGAGTTGAATTCCCTCGGATTCCATAATCTCCCCTCGCTTTACATGCATGACTGCACATTTGTCCACACCAAATTCCATCCTGATGGCGCTACTGAAAGTTTCAGTTACCTTCAGTAGCTCCATCAGACGCAATTTGTTGGGGGCAAAGAGTTTTAAATCATCAATGTAAAGGAGGTGAGATATGACCTGACCACCTCTCTTCAACCGATAGCCTAGACCTGAATCCTCCAGTAGTGTACTTAGAGGATTCAGGGCTAAGCAAAACCAAAGTGGACTCAAACTGTCGCCCTGAAATATTCCCCGTTTAATCCATACAGGCTCATCATTCCCCTGGATCTGTTGACATCCTGGATAACGAAGGACTGTCTTCCATTGCCCCATACACGACTCAAGGAAGGTGCGTAGAGTTGCATCTATCTTGTACAACTCCAGCACCCTCATGAGCATGTATGTGGCAACGAGTCGTAGGCCTTCTTGTAATCTATCCAACATGTCGACAGATCCTTGCGGGATCGACGAACCTGTTGGCTAATGGCCATGTCTATGAGGAGTAGCTCCTTAGTACCGCGGGACCCATTCCTACATCCATTTTGAGAGGCAGACATAATCGAGTTACTCTCAATGTGTGTATTAATTTTCGCTCTCAAAATGGATGTAAGAAGTTTATAAACCGTCGACAAACACGTGATCGGTCTATAATTCTTGGGTTCCGCGGGACTACCTGATTTATGGAGCAGGGTGGGTAACGCCTGTTGTTAGAAACTGTGGTAGCGACCCAGACTCTAAGGATGACTGGAACTGAGATGTCAGGCAAGTGTGTGAACTAATTAGCCATTTCAGCCAAAAATTGTGCAGTCCGTCCGGTCCCGGTGATTTCCAATTCGGTAACGGACGGACCGCTCTGGCCACGTCTGATGGCGTAATTAGGATTGTTTCCATTTCTGGTACAGACTCACACACTCGCTCGACATCCTGCATCCAGTCAGCCTCAGTGCTGCACCGACGAGACCAGATGCTGCACCAGAATGCACTTGTGGCGGCATCATCCGGGCGGCATACATCTGTCACATTTTGTTCAGGTCGCTCCCAAGCTCTATACACCCACCTTTCATCGCTCTGGAACATGCGATTCTGCGTGTATCGATCAACCCGCCGCGTATACCGCCGAATTCGGCTCGCCCATGCACAAACTTTCTGCTTCAGGAAGTCGATGCGCTCTGTGACACGGGACATGTATTCTCGAGGGCTGATTCCAGTCCCCGAGAATGCCCGCCTTACAAAGCGCATCACACGTGGTCGTGTATTGCCCTCCCTGAAGCAGTATAGTTTGCCGATGAGTACCCTGGCCCCATCGATACGACGTTCGATCCTGCGCTGCCAGGCTGGTACGGCTGGTTTTGGTCGAATAGCTCCGTCACAACATGGAAATTTGACGTTAGCTAAACGACATGCCGCCACAGCCGCACAGTACAAGATCGAATGTGTATCAACGAGATCCTCGCTGCTCTCGAAGAAATTCTTGAGCTGCGGGTCCAAGGCACACACCAGCGCCCTATTTTTTTTGTGCATGGGTAACCGTGGTAATCGGGGTCTAAGTTCGGTTGGAGTGGACCTATACTCGCGTAATGCATCCTCCAGTGCGCTCCTCAGTCGGACGTTGCACTGGCTACTTACTGTGTCAACCCTATCATCCTCTTCTTCAACATGATTGGACTGCGGCGGGATGGCATCAACAGTTGACGCCTGTGCCGCAGTTTGTGCCGAAGTCGAGACGATATGGTTGCTCAGTACCTCTGAGCGCAGCCTATCAAGTGCGATATCGTCCAACCTGTGATTGCGTTGGATGACCCGCACCTGATCCGACAGTCGTTGGGCCGAAACGTTGGCGGTTGGTTCCAGTTCCTGGAACAGAGACAGCATCCTATCGCGGTACGCAGTGAGGTTAATTCCCCCCTCTGTAGACCCGTAATATGCGCGCATGACGTTCTCGTTCATAGACTGAGTCCATCTCATGCGCTGCACACAACCACCGGTAGCGGGGACCCGACTCGGGGCCAGATGGCCCCTAAGTCCCAAGCTCCTCGGTGGCCGGCCTCTCCCCTGCCGACGTACAGGTGTTGGCGACGTCGGCGGGGAAAAATATTCGTCGCTCGAGCTCGACGCAACTGCTACGGCCGGTGTCACAGCACTCTCGATGGGGCTGGGTTCCGGCGGTGGCGGGGCGGGGCTGAGCGACGAGTCCGGAGGTGGAAGGCGTGCGCGGCGAGCTGCTAATCTCGTCAACATTTTTTCCATAATATTGTCATCTTCTTGTTTTTATATATCGGATCGCGGGTGACATGACAGATGTCACCTCCGCTTCGGCAGTTTTTGATAAGGGTTTCTAAATAATTCATTCATTGTATGGTTTAAATTTTTTGCTAATTCGATTTAGATTCACATTAAACACAAAAATTATAAATATAACTGGATGTACTGCTTCTATAAATTAAAAATTTGAAAATATATAGAGATGACCAAATACTACGTGTTGACGTTGTTGGTGTTGCCATTATTATTATTATTCATTTATTTTCAGATAAAAAATCCATAAAATTGTTAGTAACACAGAAATACTTATGAGAAACTAATGTTAGTAATGACAGACATGAGACATTTAAAAAATAAATACAAAAATAAAATAAACATAACACACATCCCATTGGATACTCCGATACTCGTGCGCGTGTTAAAAAAAACCATACCAGATAAACAAAATTTTCGGGATATGATGTCAGTCGTTGACTTATTAAACCTATAAAGTTTCAATTGCATAGCTCTTATACTTTAGATTTTATTGATATCTAAAATACCCCGATTTCGTCACTGACTCACTGACTCACTGATGATCATCAATATTCTAAGGTTCTTCCTGAAGTCCTAGAAATCTGAAATTTGGTATGTAAGCTAGTAATAGTACACAAACAACAAAAAAACTCTAAAACTTGGAACTTTTACCCTCCAACCCATTAAACTAGGCGATGGAAGTTTCGAAATTTCCGCAAATTTTGATGCTAGAGTTCTGAAAATTGATATAGGGACTCCTTGTTATAAATAATAAAATACATATTTCAGGATTTTTAGTAAAGAACCCCCCAAAATAAAATAAAAAAATATTTCATAATCAACTTTCAAAAAGATGTGAAATCCCACCAAAAACATTTTCATGTAAAATTTTGCCAAGACGAGACCACATATGGCTCGCACTGCCAAAAAGTTATCAGATCTCATGTAGAGCCAAGCTTCTAACTCTACACGCCCTAACTTCACAAACTCTACACCTTAGTCAAAATATGTGGCTTGGCCATTTCGCTACCATCACATGGGCGTAAGGTGAAAAATGTATTCACTGTTCATTACTTTTCTGTTATACAATAGTTCTTGTAGTAACGAAACGGCCAAGCCTCATATTTTGACTAAGGTGTAGAGTTTGTGAAGTTAGGGCGTGTAGAGTTAGAAGCTTGGCTCTACATGAGATCTGATAACTTTTTGACAGTGCGAGCCATATGTGGTCTCGTCTTCTCAACATTTTACATGAAAATGTTTTTGGTGGGATCATAATGATATCATTATGTTACTATGGTATTTATGATACTTAAGCATCGTATTACTTTAACCGCAAAGACGATTTGTGTAGGTAAATGGGAAGACTGACATTAAGATATAATTTATTCTGAGTACCTACTTATATATTGTTGACAAGAGCGTTCTCCACTCTCCATCTGTGTTCCAGAATTAAGCGTTATCGTAATCGCATTAATACACGATTGAGCTTACCTAATGCCTAATGAGTGTGAACCGAGCGCACTGTCGAGTCGAGTCACCGTGCACCGGGTGACCGGGTGCGGGATAGGAGCCGCGAGCGACCGGGCACTGGCGGCTGTGTCGCCGTGCGGCATCCCGGGCTCCCGGCCTGCGCAGCGACCGGGCACTGGCGGCACTGTCGCCGTGCGGCATCCCGGGCCCCCTGCCTGCGCAGCGACCGGGCACTGGCGGCTGTGTCGCCGTGCGGCATCCCGGGCTCCCGGCCTGCGCAGCGACCGGGCACTGGCGGCACTGTCGCCGTGCGGCATCCCGGGCCCCCTGCCTGCGCAGCGACCGGGCACTGGCGGCACTGTCGCCGTGCGGCATCCCGGGCTCCCGGCCTGCGCAGGGACCGGGCACTGGCGGTACTGTCGCCGTGCGGCATCCCGGGCTCCCGGCCTGCGCAGCGACCGGGCACTGGGCGGTACTGTCGCCGTGCGGCATCCCGGGCTCCCTGCCTGCGCAGGGACCGGGCACTGGCGGCTCTGTCGCTGTGCGGCATCCCGGCCTGCGCTACACATTATGTACGGCTTTGAATCCTTCTCGCATGGGCTTTTTTCATGGAGAATTGAAACAATCATTAGTGTTTATGTTTGCCGACAAGCGCAGACACACAGGCGCACTTCCTTCGTGCCATTGATGTATGGGAATGTAAAAAAAAAAATCCGCTCCCACTGTATATTTACCTAGACCTGTAACCAAGAACTGATTTAATCCTATACAAATAAGACTTCCTTAGGCTCGCTTTAATAACATAACATCTGAGCGGGGATTAACGTCCCGCCCCCGCGCCCCGCGCCCCCCTGTCACACAGACCGACGTGTCCAGTAAATTGGTATTAGCGGACGCATGCGCAGCTGATCCCCTGGACACGTCTACACTCCACACATACAATGCGCGCTAACCCCCACGAGTGACGGTGATTAGTGCAGCTTTGTGTCACACGTCATCGACTTCACCAAATATGAAATACAAAATATAAGTCGTCGCTTATAATAGTCGTGTGAGCCGGAGTCAGTCCGCTGTGTGCAGTGCGCAAGCGCATACACGCGCGCGGGCGCACAGGTGGACGGTGTGGGATCCGCCGATGTTTGCACACGCTGTATAAGAAAAACGAGGTTCAAATTAACGCATCCCAAACTTTGTTGTTAGAAAAAACTGGTCGTTGTTAGAAAAACAAGAGTGGTCCAGGTGTGCGGAGCGCAAACACCGCGGGCCCGAGTTTGCCGAGCACTGGGCCCGGTCGCCCCCCGCCCCCACCCCTCGCGCTCGCCCCGCACCCGCCCCGCGCTCGCCCGCACTGTTTGTCCGGCGGCCACCAAATATTATTGGATGATGATAGGCCATTTACGCGCGTCCCGGCCATTGTTGACGTAATCGACACCGCGACGTTAGCGTTAGGGTCAGCGCACACCAAGAGCAGAGCAGAGCAGAGCATTTTCTGAGATTATTGAAAAAAAATATCTTATGATTATTATCATACTTTGCAAAATTGAATACACCCAAATTTGATGCTCGACCATGCTCGAGAAAGCCGACTGCGTGTTCGAGTACCTATGCATTCTACATTTTGGTCGACCATGCGCGAGCATTTTGCAGTTCGGTCTGCGCTGACACTTACACTGCGCCCGCGTCGGTCGCCGCCCGAGCGGTATCGCTGTCTTGTGGATGTTTCTGATGTCTAGTCTGTTGTATGTGTCATCGTATAATTATGAACATCGTTACTTTATATTCTTTATGGCAATATTATAAATTAAATATTAACTATCGAGAAAATGTGAACAAAAACAAACCGTTTACAATTTACCGCATTTTTTTCGATTGTTTCTAATCTGTCCATGGGGCATGGCAAACCGACAAATTATGAACTGGTATCAGTCTTGCATACGGCGGATCGCACCTTGCGCTAATACTAAATTGCCAAGTAACTGCGCCAAACTTGGAAGTAGCGCTCGCCGACCGCTGCCGCGGCACCGTTCGCTTGGCTCGCTCGGCTCGCGCGCGATTTGTCACAGTTCTAACCTAAGCCCATTTGGTAGGGGAGCCCTGGCTTAGGTTACTGCAACCAATTCAGCTACCGCGAAGACCGACAAATCAGGACGGTTCACAATTTTACAATCGTGATAAAATCGGACAGATTGTGAACCCTGTTGATAAGTGCGGTTCGTTCACAATTTGACGATTTGACATGGATAGATATTTATTATAAACTACTTATCGATAATATAATTAATACGTTACAGTATGATACAGTTCACAGGAGGGGCCCGAGGCTAAATAATAACAGCTGCACAGGTCGATCGATCAGGTTAAGCTACGGTTGCCGCGGTTGGTCTGTGGACGGCTCTCATTCGTGGATCTTTGACAGTCGTTACGGGTAGTCAGAAGCCCGAAAATGTAAAAACCAGTCTTACCAAGGGGTATCGTATTACCCAGTAACTGGGTTGTGGAGGTCAGATAGGCAGTCGCTCCATGTAAAATACTGGTATTCAGCTGCATCCGGTTAGACTGGAAGCCGACCCCAACATAGTTGGGAAAAGGCTAGGCATATGAGATGAGTATGATTATATGATACAGTTCACAACTTATCAACAGTTTACAACCTCGCGAAATACATAAAAGAATCGAGTCCCGCGGAACGGAAAAGAGGACTCTTTTCCATTCCAGAACCTGCAGATTATAAACTAACGGTGCTCAATCATACGGTTACAGGACATAATTATGCATCCTATGCTTTGGTAAGGAATTGGAATACATAAGAAATTAAATAATTGTTTTATTTTGGTGCTATGTTTTATTTAGAGGCTTTGGAAAATGAAAAATACGTATATATATTTCCCGTACGCAAAATACGCGCCTTGACGTGGAGTTGCGAAACCAGCCCGTATTACCTATTACCTAGGCTTTGGAGCCTACATTACACAAACCTTACCTTACCTTATTGACGTGGAGTGGCGGACACCAGCCCGTATTACCTATTACCTAGGCTTTGGAGCCTACATTACACTTAACTTACCTTACCTTATTGACTTGGAGTTGCGGACACCAGCCCGTATTACATATTACCTAGGCTTTGGAGCCTACATTACACATTTACATTATTTAATTTTGCCTTTGTGTTGGGACAAAGACAAATTTAAATAATGTATTGCAAAATTGTTTAAGAATACGATTTTATTTAGATGTAGATGTCACATGGAAGCTGTACCTACAACATGTTTTGTAGGTGAAATATATTTAGTTGTCTCGAGTCTGTAGCTGTCCCGTAGTAAGTAGTTCATGTGAGACGTCACCACGGTCACGCAGGTCGGTGTGTGAGCGTGGGTGTGGCGGGTGTAGCCTACGCAGCTACGTCCCGACGACGACGTGTGAGACGTCACCACGGTCACGCATGTCGGTGTGTGAGCGTGGGTGTGGCGGGTGTAGACTACGCAGCTACGTCCCGACGACGACGTGTGAGACGTCACCACGGTCACGCATGTCGGTGTGTGAGCGTGGGTGTGGCGGGTGTAGACTACGCAGCTACGTCCCGACGACGACGTGTGAGACGTCACCACGGTCACGCATGTCGGTGTGTGAGCGTGGGTGTGGCGGGTGTAGCCTACGCAGCTACGTCCCGACGACGACGTGTGAGACGTCACCACGGTCACGCATGTCGGTGTGTGAGCGTGGGTGTAGCGGGTGTAGCCTACGCAGCTACGCTCCGACGACGACGTGTGAGACGTCACCACGGTCACGCATGTCGGTGTGTGAGCGTGGGTGTAGCGGGTGTAGCCTACGCAGCTACGTCCCGACGACGACGTGTGAGACGTCGCGTCACCACGGTCACGCATGTCGGCGTGTGTGAGCGTGGGTGTAGCGGGTGTAGCCTGCGCAGCTACGTGCCGACGACGACGTGTGAGACTTCACCACGGTCACGCATGTCGGTGTGTGAGCGTGGGTGTAGCGGGTGTAGCCTACGCAGCTACGTCCCGACGACGACGTGTACTCTCTGTATTTTGTGACGACCGACGTGCGACGCCCGACGCGCACATCCACATATTATGCTTCGGAGACGTCACACGTGCCTCAGAGACGTCTGCTTAACGGTTGCGCGCGGTCGCTTTTACATAAACTACACTTAATTATGATACGTTAATTAGTATTTATTACGTTGCAGACAAGAAACGATAACAATTTATGTTGTATGTACCTTTAACAAAAATATTGATTCTGTAAAAAGTAATAAATAGTTTATCATGTTTCTAACTGTTTGCTGATGATGACTTTGACACGTATAACCGCTGACATAATATTATAGCGTCCTACCTCTAAAAGCGAGCCCGAAAAGGGGCAACTCTGGTATGTCAGTAGGCTTTGTTGTGCCTGTAGGCTGTGCCGAATGTTGCAAGTGTCGCGCGATGCAAACGAGACCGGTGACGGGTGTCGCGAACTCGAGACATGTCGCTCGCACCGACCAGCCGCACTCGTTGATGAAGTGATGAGCGTGCGCGCGTTACTACCTACTGATACAACTGTACATAGACATAGAGCAGCGAGGAGCTCTACTGATCGCGGTGGACTAGCGGTGCTTAGTGCTGTCTGTCGTAACTAATGAAGTCTGTGGTCACAGATGTGACTCGCATGTGGGGAAAATCAGAACAGTATGTATCTTCAGCGGTGTAGCGAGACATGTAGCGTGATTAGATGGTCGGCATGTGGCGTCAAGTGGCCGCGAGCAAGCGCAAGGGGTGCGCGCCAGCACCCCTTGCGGACCGCACACACAATGAGCAACGCACTACAGACAGCTGCACAGGCGCAACACTAGTCGCTACTGTATTATTATGATGTACGGTCGTTACATACAATACAAGTCACTCGTGGCAGTGGCTCGCTGAGCGTCACAGATGTGCGAACAATGCGCGCGGTGATTGTACCAGCACGCGCTATTATACACCACTTATAATAACACGTCTAGTTAGAGCGGGCGGGCGGACGCGACTGCTGTTATCCATTCGCGCTGATTTATTTAGTCATAAACATCAATGCAGATCGGACCCGACTTTCACATTACTGGGACTGCTTTATATCTAGCCATGTAGAGAGCGCAGTTGTCACGTGTGCCGGTGTGTACCTATGTCACGTCACTCGTCCGTCATGTGTCAGCGAGGGACGTGTTGCGCGTGATTCGCTCGTGTCGGACACGGTGTGGCGACACTTTACGACGTGTTTGCGTGCCGGACGCGTACTGTCGGGACTCGGGCGAGTGTGATGCGGCTGCTAGCACAGCTATAAAGCCGCCAGCGCGCCACTTATCGGATAGTTGGACGACTTAAATATCACTCGCGCGTGAACGAAGTGCTTCTTGTGGTGCAATTGATCGGCCATACAACGGTCACGTCGGCGCGCGGCGGATGTATGCGCATGCGCGGGCTGGTGTCGGCGGCGCGGCGTCGTGAGCCTGCGCAAGGGATGGGTGGCGGCGGCGATAGCTCAGCTGTGCGCAGGCGCAGGCTCCTCTAATCAGGTGTCTGGAGGTGCATCGTGTCGCGTAAACCGCGCGCCGCTGCACTGCCGGCACGCTGCGAGCGCTCGTTAGTCGCGCATTGTCACGTCCTGACGTGCGCGTCGCTTTTTTCCATACTTACTTATTGTTAGCTTACTTATTTTAGATAACTCTGAAAGCTCCAAGTGATCGTGGCCATTGTTCTACATCAGTGAAACATTTCGGTTTCATGAACCTCTGGTGCATTGCGCGCTGTGGCAAAGAGGGCTCGTAGGGTTTCATACATATCGTCACTGTGAACTTGTTTGTAGAGAATTTCTTCGCCTAGCGGCGCAAGTATGCGAGGTACGTGGGTGTAGCGAAGTGCAGGTGCGCATGCGCAACTCACACTTGTGTCAAGACTGCAGTTACAGGTCCCTTTGGAAATGGTGTGAACAGCGCGACCTATAGGTATATGCATCATACGTAAATACCAAAGAAAACCGGGCAGACGCCGCGTCTAGAGTAGTCAATCCGGATACTGAATGGTCACTTTCCGATGAAGCATTCAAAGACATTATAAAATATTTTGGTCAACCTGAAATAGACTTATTCGCGTCCCGCGATAATGCGAATTGTACCACATTCATCTCATGGAAACAAGACCCTGACGCAGCATCCGTAGACGCATTTATGGTGGACTGGCAGAGCCATTTCTTCTACGCTTTTCCACCATTTTCCCTAGTATTAAAATGCCTTAGCAAAATTATCGATGACAAATGCACATGGCATATTAGTTTATCCCAACTGGCCATCACAGCCATGGTTCCCACTATTGCAAAGCCTTATAGTTTCCGACGTTGTTTATTTAAACCCCAATAAAAACCTCTTGCAATCTCATTTCAGGGAGTACCACCCTTTGCACAAGAACCTTACCCTGGGTGTCGCGAGGCTCTCCGGCAGGCTTTCAGGCGTCGAGGTGCCCGAGCAGAGTCGGCTACACTAATGCTATCATCCCTGTCTAACAGTACGATTCAGCAGTACAATAACTCTGGCAATATTGTACGATCAACAACATGAATGTGTTTGACCCCTCGAAATCTGCTTTAATCTCATTCTTAGCATCACAGTTTAATAGTGGGTGTGCATATGGCAGTCTAAACTCCCATCGTTCTGCCTTGTCAACCTTTTTAGGCAATAATATTGGCTCAGACGAATCTATAAAACGTCTCCTTAAAGGGGCGTATAAATTAAGACCCATAAAACCCAAGTACTCCACCGCCTGGAATCCCCAATTGGTTTTAAACCATGTCTCTACATGGTTCCCTAATAGTGAGCTCTCACTCGAAAAAATAACAAAAAAAAAAACTGATGATCCTACTTGCAATTTGTATAGCTCACAGGGTACAAACGCTGTCTTTAATTAAACTCGAGAACATACTTTTCTCTGATAGTGGCATAAAAATCGTCATAACAGACATAAAGACATCCGCACCCGGCAGAGACCAGCCAATATTGTTCTTGCCATACTTCAGGGAAAATACGCGTATATGTCCAGTTACGGTGCTCTCAGGTTATATTTCTATAACTAAAAACATAAGACCTGAGAGTACAAACGGCCACACAAACCCGCTACCACGCAAACCATCAGTAGATGGATCAAACAAGTCTTGTCAGAAAGCGGCATTGATACCAGTGTATTCGGCGCGCACAGTACACAGCACGCGTCAACCTCGGCCGCAAGCTTAGCAGGAGTTAATATAGAAACCATTCGCAAAAGCGCAGGGTGGACTAGTTCATCTAATTCATTTGCTCGTTTTTATAATAGGTGCGTTATAAACGAAGGCGAATTTGCCAAATCTGTTTGCTTACGATCAGACATACAGACTGATTATTAATTCCTATTAACTATAGGTACCTATTATAAGATTATATTACACTACAGAAATGTTTATTTATGTTAAGTTCATGTGATCGATAAGATCTTTATGTTTAGCTCGTTGAAGTTAATTCGAAATTAAGTAAATATAAATGTAACGTACCATTACGGAAACATAAGTATAACTATAAGGATGATTTGTCTAAAACCATAATGTTTAAAACCTTATTGTTTTCCATTTCAAAACTTTCTAACTCTCAACATCTACATTGACATCCATTTTTATTAATACCTAATTATCTTACAATTTAACTCTAAAATATACATATTATATAGTATATACAAGTATATAAAAAAAGAAGGGAAAAGAAAAAGAGAGGAGCTCATTGGGCATCAAAAAATTCGTCCGCATCGCTGTCAGTGGCATAAGTGCCCAAAAGGCTGGCAGCATTACCACGTTGGATGGCAATGCTTATTCTTTGGGCTAAAAATAGGTCAGCCCTCTGGTCACGTGATGAGTCAACCAACCGCTTGGCGATGTCCCGATATATTTGACGAGCACTCGGACCCCAAGGCCCTAGTGTTTCAACCCCAAACGGCTCAAACATATAGCTCCCAATAAGGTTGTTATATTTGCGCCGTTTGAGGTTTTCTGCTCCTGCAGCAGCCGCCCCAGCACAGCCCACCGTGCTAGGAAGACGGGATGGCGCGAGGGTGTCGACACAGGTAGCATCCCACACCAAAGGCCTACCCAACTTCCAAGGCATTATGGTCATTCCATCTGGCCTCTTCCCATCGTCGCGTGCCAAGCCATTGGGTTCTAAAACAGCTGGCACCCGGCGGTGACAAGAGCCCGACGGATGATGTCGTTAATGCTGGCGTGCCGTGCCATCCGACCAGCGCTCTTGCTGCAGGACAGGCCATGGTGTCCGAGGCAGTCGACTGCTTCACCGCATTGACAGCGATGTGGAGCTCCGCAAGGAGCACCCAGACGCAAGAATGTAGCGAGCCGGAATGTGGTGTCACCCAGCATAGTGCCTATGTTACATACAACATCTACATTGTTATAATCTTATCTGAAAAATGAAGCAACGAGTTATAATATATGATCAAACGAACTTCCAAGTGAAGTTAGATCATTATTATGATGAGTTGCTTCATTTGAAGATATGATCACCCTCCCTCCCTGACGCTTGAAGATTCCCAGATATAGAGAAAGTTTTATATCATACTCATGACTCTAAAAAATGAGCTACACGTCAAAGTGTCAACCGAGGTGCAGTCAGACCGGAATTACGTCACCTAATAGTTTTAAAAAATCTTTAAAATATGTGCGAAGTTACCAAGTAAGTAGGGAAACTACATTGTTATAATCATATCCTTTCGACCCTTTTGACCCAGTACATACCTTCCGACAAGAGAAGGAAAGACTTGGTTTGCATAAAGCCCCAAACCAGACATGCGTTTGCTAATCGTTTTTATGTGTTCTTAGGACCTTTTCTGTATAATAGACTTAACAAGTTACTAAGCTTCTATAGTGTAAGCTATAAAAAATGTAGCACAATGTTATCAGAACACTTAGCGTTGCTCAATTACACAGACACAGAAAAACTTCTAGAAATTTTGTCATGATCATAATTTGATTCCCTTGTAAGTATTTACTTTTGTATGTTTACATAGACTTAGTATTAGGTAATAATGTACCAATGTGCTTTTTCTCAGAATTGTTAACTAATTATTTTTTATATCAGTTTTATTTAAAAATTAACGCTCCAATTTATTTGAAATGTAAAGTGATGACCTGAAACACAGGTTTGAGTAAACCTAGTTCGCGCGGGTCGCTACCTAACACTCTAATTCCGTACCATCACTACTTGCACCTGTTTAAAAAAATATTTTTTAGTTTTAGTTTATTTTTAGGCACTATAATTGTATGGAAAATTTTCTATTCTTGGATTAATGTACAGCTTTTGTAAACGTTTTTATTAAATAAAATTATTATTATTATTATTATTTTCGTTTATTTGTCTATTTACACATCTAATTACATTTTTAAATATTTCTTAAAATATAAAATAAGTATAAAAAACATTTAAAAATATAAAAAATAGCGATCCGCCGGTGTCGGGAGCAGAGTCCAAGCTACCGGTGGTTAGGGCTCCAGAGACAGGAACCTCCTCACAATGCGAGCCGTATCGAGGAGTACTGCCTTCTGAATCAGGCCCTTGATCCAACCACCTAACGAATATTATTATTATTATTTGTTGGTATACATTTTTGTATCTCGGCTGATCAGCCGGTTTTGTAGGGCAACACGGGCCAAAGCCAAGTGCTACCCCTGAGAGTATTAACCTAAGTGATAGTTGATGATAATGTATGACGTGATGATGGTATGTTATGACTTTGTGTTGCAATGGTGGATGATGTTTGATCATGTGATATTTGTGTATCATTGTCGTTCTGCAGGAATTTTCGGACAATTCTGCAAGTGTTTAGGATAGCAGCTTTCTGTAGGGTTTGGTAGGTGGATGGAGCTAAATCTAGCGTTTTTAAAGATAGATGCAGTTGTTTGGGAATGACACCCGTGGTTGAGAGTACTACAGGGATAATGGCAACGCCTCCTAAATGCCACATTCGGGTAATTTCTATTTTTAAGTCGGTGTATTTTGACAGCTTTTCTGCAATAGTGTTTTGTAGGTTGTGTGTGTTTGGTACTGCTATATCAATAATTTGCGCGGTTTTATTAATTTTATCTAGTAAAGTTATGTCTGGTCTATTGTAATGTGTTGTTCTGTCTGTGAGGATGGCTCGATCAAAGTATAACTTGTGTGTTGCATTTTCAAGAACAGTTTCTGGATTATATTTGTAGTAAGGTACTTGGGGTGTAGTAATCAATTTATATTTTATGGCAAGTTTTTGATGTATTATGTTGGCTATCTGATCGTGCCTATGTTTATAGTCAGTTTGAACTATTGCTTTACATGCTCCAGTGATGTGTTGAATAGTTTCAGAAGAACTATGACATCGCCTACAAATATCCGTTGAATGAGGGACTCGCATGATGTGCTTTTGGTAGTTACGAGTTTCAATAACTTGGTCTTGAATTGCTGTCATGAACCCTTCAGTCTCAGGGAATAAATCTCCGCGCCTAAGCCATTCGTTCGACGCTAACTTGTCGACGTTAGGTTGGCAAAGGTCTTGGCGATGTCTTCCATGAAGTGATTTCTGGGTCCATTCCAATATTTTTGTCTGTCTGTCAGTTTGTCTCTCGTTTATTTGAGTAGTTTGATCAGCCATGTTCAGTGGGGTTAGTTTTCGGTCATTATAATATATTATTATATCTTCAAATGAAGCAACTCATCATAATAATGATCGAACTTCACTTGGAAGTTCGTTTGATCATAAATTATTTTTAAAAAGAGTAACCGTGTAGTTTCTTGCCGGTTCTTCTCCATAGGAAACGACCAATCGGAACCGTGCACCTAGCTTCTGACGTTTCTTATGTGCCCATGTAGGCTTATGTGAAATAAAATATTTTGATTTTGATGTTCCGATTTTCAAAAGTCCGAATTTTAGATTTATTCATAACTAGCTTCTGCCCGCGAAATCGTACGCGGATCCTGTTGCTTATGCCAGCGACAACGGGGTCGTCAAAATCGAAGATCTGAAATGTTTGATGTCGAATTCTAAGAACCCGGGACTGGATAACAATGGGATCCGCGAGACGATTCGAGACGTCATTTTCAGGCAATAATGAACCAATAAGGTGGTAAACTTGGCCTTTCACTTTGAATGTTGGCATAAATGGGCCTTCTCAAATCTTTTTCGCACCAAAAGATGTCATTTGAAAGGCATTATTGTACGAACGGATGTTGTCCAAAAAATGTTTTGACTGTGGATGGTCACCGATTAGCAGTGATCTTAATATTTCTGGAAGATTTTGTAATATTTCAATATGTACTTTCCCACCTGAGCAACACATACCGTTTGTTTCTTTTTGCCATTTAACAGCTTCACAAAAAGTACAATTTTGAACCATACCTCCGATGCCGGAATATGTGGCGTAGTCAATCATAGGAGTATACGTAAATGCACTCCGTTCCTTATCAACCCGAGGAAGGTCGCCATGCCCTATGGTTATATCTTGAGACACACCCGATTCTTCAGATGATATCGACATTCTGTTCAGAGAATGTCGAAGTCGATCAGAATTCAAACGTTCGTTGCGCTCTTCTTCTGTCTCTTCATGCCGTACTAATACGCTGGAAATCAAGCGTGATTCTGTATCGGTAAACGTTTCCGATTCGCGAGACAATGCATGTCACTCACGATCAGCGGACAGTAGTTGCGCATCACGTTCCGCACTTGTCTCTAGATACCTAGAAGCAGATGCGTAGATACGCTGAGAACTCAAGCGCAATTGTCTATCCGTGAACGTCTCCGACTCGCGAGACAATGCGTGACGTTCACGATCAGCGGTCAGTCGCGCATCACGTTCCCCACTTGTCTCTGGAGACCTAGAAGTCGATGCGTAGATACGCTTGGAACTCAAGCGCAATTCTCTATCCGTGAACGTCTCCGACTCGCGAGGACAATGCATGACGTTCACGATCAGCGGTCAGTCGCGTTCCACGTTCCCCACTTGTCTCTGGAGACCTAGAAGTCGATGCGTAGATACGCTTGGAACTAAAGCGCAATTCTCTATCCGTGAACGTCTCCGACTCGCGAGACAATGCATGACGTTCACGATCAGCGGTCAGTCGCGCATCATATTCTTCACTGGTCTCTAGAGACCTGGATGTGGATGCGTAAATACGCTGAGAACGCAGGCGTGCTTCGCGATCCGAAGAGGTTTCCACGGAGCGAGTTGCAGCCTGATGTTCTCGAACAGCATCAAGTCTCTCCTGATGCTCTTCGGTAGATTCTTGGGATCGTAGGACCCTCAATCTTTTAGCTCCTTTGAAACATTGGGAAAGATTTGACCTCTTTCTAGGCATTTTATTGTGAAGAGAAGATATCTGATCAATTAAAACCTAAGTGTTCAACCATGAACAAACAGAAGTTACACGCGCCAGCAACAGCATCGCAGCAGCGTCAGCATCAGAGCAAAATTCGTTTCACATACAAGCACACCGTCAGCGCTAAGAAGTGACCTACTGAGATCTTCGCTTCATCGGCTCAATACACACACAACACACATGTAAATAGGTATCAATGTGTATTGAGCACTAAAATTGTATATAATTAAGTTAATTACTGTAATAAATTAGTCATCAAGCTGGAGTCGAGTTTGATTCACCTTCCATAACTCCTCTCACTGTGGCCAAGACACCTTTAGCCATCATCGGTCCTATGAGTCTGTGGGATCGGCAGTGAGAAAACCATTTCCTGTGTACATTGCACGACGTACACAAACCCTATTTCCTACCCAAATTCCGTCTGTGCCCGTAGGTCTCTTGGTAACAGACTTCCCTCACGTAAACCAACGTAATTCACGTTTGGTGTGGTTTGTATGATAGGGTAGGGCGTTAGGGTGCTAGGTAGTTGCTGTAGGGCTAGGTTTCTATTCAGTAGGGTCTTAAGGTGATCATAGGTACCAGGCTCCATTGTTTTAAACTTAGCCACACTGTACGCAATTGGGATAACGGCCGTACTAAGCTGTGAAGCCCAGTGCGTATATTTTGGTCCTTCGAGCTATTTTTAGAATAACCAGCGTAGGTTGTTAAATCGGTACTTTAACAGTAACGTTTATGAAACAATACGTGGAAAACATTCTTCTTTTTGTCTCACGCTAATACTGACTAACTGACGATTAGACGTACTTCAGACTAGAGTACTCATCAAGCGCTTGTTTGTTGAGACTAACATACGAGCATATTTACACGCCATTTGACAAGAGCAGGAATCGGCACCACAACAAGCGAGTTCACCGATATTTTGAGGCGTCGCACTTATAGTATCAAAGGGCAATTAGGTAACGTTCGTAGGGACAATAAAGAAAAATGGACATACAAGAAATAAACGAAGTTATAAGAAGCCAAGAAGCGGATTACAATGAACTGAGACAAATATTCATTAACATCAAGAAAGACTCAGCCTCAAGAAAAACTAACAAATATATCACGGAAAGAAGAACTCGACTTACAGAAATATTTACTAGAGCATCCAGGAACCATTCACGATTAAAAGACCAAGATGTGTTGAGTGATCACAAATATATCACTACCAATTACTTCGGTTCTATCAATACGCAGTATACGCAGGCTATTGAATACCTGTTAATGTGTGAGAAAAGACTACAAGTAGTATACCAACTTTACGAGCCAGAAGATGTAAAGCCAGAAGAGGAAGAGAGCGTTAGCTCACCCAAACTATTTATTCAACTATTTCGGATTAATCAGATGCAGAGGAAGTTACAGTCAGCAGCTCAGTCAATGACTGAAGAGAAAGCGAGTTGGTATTTAGAATCATTACTGGCTACGTTACAAAAACTGTGGCAAGAAATTGAAGAAACACATCTACTCATTCTAATGGAAGATAGTACGTTGGAACACAGCTATTTTCACGAAAATATGTTTGAGAAAACACAAACGGAATACGATTTTGTGATGGAAAAATTATTTGCAACAATAGGTCAAAAATCGGCACACAACAACCACAGAACTTCGGTTAAGTTACCAAAATTAATAATTCCAACATTTAGTGGAAGTTATGAGTCATGGAGTTCCTTTTATGATTTATTCTTGAAAATAGTACACGAGGATAAGTCATTAAGTGACACAGAAAAAATGCAGTATTTAAAAACGCATGTGTCTGGTGACGCCGCTAAGCTGATCAAGCATTTAACAGTTTGTGACGCTAATTACATAACTGCATGGAATTTATTAACAAGGCGGTACAAAAATGAAAGATTAATCATTACTAAGCATATCGATAATATTCTGAGTATGTCAAGAATAAAGAAATGTAACGCCTCAAACTTAAGAGATCTCCATGATACAATCAACGAGAACCTAGAAGCACTAAAAAGTCAAAACATCAACATTTCAACTTGGGATCCAATTTTGACAAGAATACTCAGTAGAATATGGGACTCAGAAACCGATGAAAAATACGAACATCAATTAAAAGAGCCTAATAAACTACAAGAATTTTCGGCAATGATGCAATTCTTAGAAAAAAGGTTTAAGTGTCTTGAAACGTCAAGCTCGTTAAGGGAAGAGTCTTTTTTTCATGGATCGCGCCATGAGTCATCGAACTCAACAACCAAACAAGTGGATAAACATGTGATATGTTGGTTTTGCCAAAGTCACGAACACATCATTTATCAATGTGCTAGTTTTAAAACGCTATCAGTGCAAGATCGCAATAAAGTCGTAAGCGAAAAACAGATGTGCAAAAATTGTTTAAGTCATGAAACGTCGATAAAATGTCACAGCAACAAAAGTTGTGGATACTGTGGGAAAAGAGGTCATCATTCCTATTTACACCAGAGCAACAATAATAATACTACAAAAAGTGAACCAATAAAGGATGACTTGTCTACCCCATCTACAAGTAAATCCATGACGAAAACTTTATCTAATATGTCTACTGTTAACAAAACTAATGTACCAAAAACCACACTACTGGCGACGGCCTTAATAAAAACCCACTCGTCGGATGGAACATCGCATTTACTAAGGGTTCTTTGTGATCAAGGCTCAGAGGCATCATTCTGCACAGAAGAGGTTGCCCAACTATTGTCATACCCCCGTATAAAGATACATACCGAAGTGATCGGGATTGCTGACGAAAAACCTAAAACATCGAAGAACTCTATCAATGTCGTGTTACAGCCAAGATTTCCGAGTGAATATAGATTACCAGTCACACTTATAATACTACCAAAATTAACTGGCTGTTTACCAGAGAAAAATTTACCAGAACTAGAATCAGATTGTTTACAAAACAAACTATTTGCCGATCCTACGTATTACAAGAGAGGACCGATAGATATAATATTGGGGGCTCAAGAATATGGCAGCTTGCTGCTTAACGGGTTACACAAGATGCAAGACGGAATAATCGCTCAAAATAGCGAATTTGGGTGGATTTTATCAGGCACTTACGGCACTACTACTAATACTAATAAAGTCGTTAGTATGATGACACGTACTACGGAAGTTCAACAGCTGAACAAGTTTTGGGAATTAGAAGAAATTCCTGAAAAATACCAATTATCCAACGAGGATCAGGCTTGTGAAAACTATTACCAAAACACTACTATAAGAAATCCAGATGGAACATACACAGTGAAACTCCCATTCAAGAATCACAACGTAGATTACGGGAATTCGCGCAAAAAAGATATTGCAAGACTTTTACAATTAGAACGGAAGTTCGACAAAGATGAAAACTTGCGGAAAAAATACCAAGACTTCCTCGATGAATACTTAGAAATGGGCCATATGAGGAAAGTTACTAGTACTGACTATTACCAAGGTAAATACTATATACCACATCAACCAGTAATCAGGGAAGATTCACTAACTACTAAGCTACGCGTAGTGTTTGATGCATCAAGCAAATCAAGTACTAACATAAGTCTGAACGACAATATGTTTACGGGGCCAAGATTACAGCAAGATTTAGCAGTTATACTGTTACGTTGGCGTAAACACAAAATAGCGTTCATGGCTGACATCGAGAAAATGTACCGATACATAAGTATTAACGAACAAGACTTCACATACCAACGAATAGTATGGAGAAAATCTCCGAAACATATTATCGACGAATACGAATTAACTACTGTAACGTATGGAACGGCAGCAGCCCCATATCTAGCGATTAAGACTCTGCAACAACTTGCTTTTGACGAGAAAGAGAACTACCCAATAGCCAGTCAAAGAGCTCTCCAGGACTTCTATGTGGACGATATCTTGTCAGGTGATACTAATGTTGAGTCAGCACTAATACTACAAGAAAACTTGATAAAGATGCTACGAAAAGGCGGGTTTAATTTACGGAAATGGTCGTCTAACAGTATACAATTGTTAGAAAATATACCAAATGAAAGCAAAGACGACCAAGTGATGAAAATACCGCTAGATGAAACTAGGAAATCCTTAGGGGTACTGTGGTCGCCATTAGAGGATAGGTTCTGTTTTCAGATTACTATTAATCAAAATGAAAAACCAACAAAACGATTTATTTTGTCGGAAATCGCTAAAATATTTGATCCTCTGGGATGGCTAGCACCTGTTGTCATAAATATGAAACTCATGATTCAGGAACTTTGGACAAATGGCACAGAGTGGGATCAGCCCGTAGAAGAAACTATTAAAACAAGATGGATTGAACTACAAAACCAACTAAAGGCAATTGAGAAGATTTCCATCCCAAGATGGTGTAATTTTTCAAGCAATTCGAGAGTCGAGATGCATGGGTTCAGTGATGCTTCAGAAAAAGCCTACGGTGCAGTGATATACTGTCGGATACAAAGTAATAATACATTTCATGTAACTCTTTTACAAGCTAAATCAAAGGTAGCGCCAAAAAAGCAAAAAACTACATTACCAAAATTAGAGTTATGTGCTGCATTATTATTAACCCAACTGATGGAGAAAGTTATTACTGGAATGGCAATGCAAATCGCAAATATTTATTGTTGGACTGACTCAATGATTACTCTCGGCTGGATCAAAGGTGAAGCTGAGCGATGGAAGACGTTCGTAGCTAACAGGGTATCCGAAATACAAAAAATAATACCACAAGCGAAATGGAATTATGTAAATACATTACAAAATCCAGCTGACCTAATCACACGAGGGATCACGCCAAATAAATTACAAAACTTAACTCTGTGGTGGAATGGGCCAGAGTGGTTAAAAAGTGATAACATTCCTAGTAAAAAAACCATACCAGAGATATGTGAGGAGATTAAACGATGTTATCATTTATCTATTATACCAAAGAACGAAATCTGGATAAGGTTCTCAAGCTTCCAGAGGATGATACGAGTGTTATCATATTGTTATAGGTTCGTAAATAAGCAAGGATACAAAAAACCATTACGTTGTATGGAAATTAACGTAACGACTAAAAAAGTCCTCTTCATAGTACAACAAGAAGTATTTTCTGAGGAGTACAAAACCATTAAAACCGGACAAAAATTGAAAAAAGGAAACAGGTTATTATGCCTTGATCCGTTCATAGATAATGAAGGCTTACTGCGAGTAGGAGGAAGACTTCAAAACTCCAGTCTACCATATGATCAAAAACACCCAATTCTGTTATCTCATGACCATCATGTAACATTAACCATAGTTCGTGATGCACATTTAACCACATTACATGGAGGTAATAATATGACCTTAGCGTATATACGACAGAAATATTGGATACTTGGAGGAAAGCGAACAGTGAAAAGTAGCATTAGAAAATGTGTAAAGTGTACGAGATACAGATCAACCACCGCCGCACAAAAAATGGGCTCATTACCGAAACCAAGAGTGACGGAATCGTACCCATTCAGTCACACAGGCGTGGATTATGCTGGACCAATATCAGTGAGAACAATGAAAGGTAGGGGTCATAAATCTTACAAAGGCTACATTTCAATATTTGTTTGCCTATCCACGAAAGCGGTACATTTAGAGTTGGTAGGCGACTTATCAACAGAAACGTTCATAGCAGCACTACGAAGGTTTATGGCACGCAGAGGGCCAGTGTCACACATGTATAGTGACAACGCGACAAATTTTGTAGGCACTGCCAACTACTTATATAAAGAAATGTTAGACATAACCCAGTCTGACGACTTTCAAAACACATTGACCAACATTGGAACACAATGGCACTTCATTCCCCCATCATCACCTCACTTCGGAGGAATTTGGGAAGCAGGAGTAAAATCTATGAAACACCATTTACGTAGAGTAATAGGAGAGCAGACACTCACTTATGAAGAAATGAGCACGTTTTTACAACAAACTGAAGCATGTTTAAACTCGAGACCCTTATGTGCACTAAGTGAAGATATAAACGACAATATAGTGTTAACACCTAGTCATTTCCTAATAGGGAGAGAAGCAGTAGGGATACCAGACCCTCTATCGGAAACTAATACAGATCACATAAACAGATGGAAACAGATCCAAAAAATGAAAAAGGATTTCTGGAAAACCTGGACTAAAGATTATTTACACCAACTACAACAGAGGTACAAATGGAAAACTACTCAAGGAAACTTGTCAGTTGGAACTCTGGTAATTATAAAAGATGAAAAAGTTTCCCCCAGTAAATGGCCACTTGCAAAAATAAAGGAAATACATACGGGGAACGACGACTTAACCCGAGTAGTGACACTTCAAAAATCATCAGGAACAACTCAAAAACGATCAATCCACACATTAATACCATTGCCAATTGAAACAAATACGTGTAGTAGTAGTAGTAATGAAACCATGGATACAATAAAAACAAATACCGCTACAATCCTAAGAAATAACACGTGTAGTAGTAGTAGTAATGAAACCATGGATACAATAAAAACAAATACCGCTACAATCCTAAGAAATAACAAAACTAATCAAGCTAAACGATGTAATAAAGTATCCAAATGGTTCACATTGCTTTTCATAATTTTACAAATATTGGGTTCAGCAAAATCGACTACTACGACATATTCTATAAAAACACTACCACCAGGACTTTATGTTGAACAAATAGGAACAGCAAGCATTGACAGAGGAATATTTAGGATAGAAATAAATTATGAAAAACAACACCTAGAGCAAGAGTTTGTCAAAATGAAAACAGTGACGTCACAATATAGTCAGCTATGTAAAAATGCAGAAAAAATAACAGGTTCCACAATTTGCAAGCAATTGCATCACCATTTAATAGAAGAAGAAGCAAAATTTGAGCGGATTAAAGAATATTTGACAGATGTGAACCAAACTAGGAAGAAAAGGGGCATATTGGGACAGTTACTAACGTCTATCTTTGGAGTAAATGATGAGGCATACCGAGATATAGAGTCATTAAATTTAAATCAGAAAAGATTAATTGAAGCTGCCAACCATCAAACCAAATTTATGATATCAACAATCTCACAAGTCAACAAAACTGAAGAAAGAATAAAACAGAAACTTATAGGATTTCAAACTAAACTGAACCAAGTTATAGATTACATGGAGAGTTACAACCATTGGTTCAGTACAGTCGACCACAACAGTGTAAACATACGAATTATGCAGACTTACCAATTAGCATATAATTACATGGAAGAAATCATGGATTATTATAACGGATTAGTAGAAATATACTTAACCAAGGCAACAGTATATAGTGTATTAACACCAAAGAACGTCAGTTACCTGATATCATCAGCAAACCAAAAATTACCTTCAAATTTAAGAATCGTCCAACAACAGTTACTGGACACTAAGATATCTGAAAACAATACTCATATAAAAGTATACTGCTATTTTCCTATACAAGAGATAACTAAATATACTTTAATGTATATCACACCAGTCCCAAAGATAAATTCAGATAAATCTGCCCAAAGTCTAGAAGTATCTAAAACTTATATAGGGTTAGATTACAACAACGAACTATATTTTGACTTGAACTATGAGGAGTTCAAACGTTGTTTAGAATGGCATGAGCATTTCATTTGCTTTCCTGGGGCCGTGAAAAACATGCAATTAAATGAAAATTGCATGGTAAATCAACTATTCAAAAACCAGACACATACAAAATGTCCTACCAAAACATTTTATTTAACCAATACAATAATATGGAAACGACTTCACATGCCAAACACTTGGTTATTCATTGTAAGAGATCGGGTTACGACTTCAATAATTTGTGATGGACAAAGAGAAGAAGTTGAGCTTCAAAACGTTGGTGTAATACGAATCGCAGATAACTGCGTAATTAAAACGATTAATAACATATTAACTGCCAAAAGAATTGTTTCAGTACCGATTGTAACATCATACTCAAAACAAATAGATTTCCCCATAAATACGCACATGGTGCTTAAACCCATGCTAAACATTACCAAAGAAGAAGTCATAGAGAACTCAAAAGAGATTTTTCAGCATTTAATTAATAAAGAAAATGTCTTACAAACCGAGTTAGATAGTACTGTTTGGAGTCAAATTAGTTCTCACACATACTTAACAACTGCAATATCTTGTATAATCATGTTCTTAATCATTTTACTTTTAGTTTGCTACGGTCCAGCCATACTGAGATGGAGTAGAGTCAAAGTGCAACACAAGACCAGAAGAACAAGTACCGAGACAGCTAACAAACCAGCAAAAGAACGAACCTCGCTCGCTGCCAACAAGACATCTACCCACAGAACAACAGGCCAACCAATTACCACAACGGAACCGATGTACAGTTCACCACATCAACACGAATCTATTGAGTTATACCAACTGGAGCCCACGTCCTGAGAGGCGCCAGAATGTTCAACCATGAACAAACAGAAGTTACACGCGCCAGCAACAGCATCGCAGCAGCGTCAGCATCAGAGCAAAATTCGTTTCACATACAAGCACACCGTCAGCGCTAAGAAGTGACCTACTGAGATCTTCGCTTCATCGGCTCAATACACACACAACACACATGTAAATAGGTATCAATGTGTATTGAGCACTAAAATTGTATATAATTAAGTTAATTACTGTAATAAATTAGTCATCAAGCTGGAGTCGAGTTTGATTCACCTTCCATAACTCCTCTCACTGTGGCCAAGACACCTTTAGCCATGATCGGTCCTATGAGTCTGTGGGATCGGCAGTGAGAAAACCATTTCCTGTGTACATTGCACGACGTACACAAACCCTATTTCCTACCCAAATTCCGTCTGTGCCCGTAGGTCTCTTGGTAACAGACTTCCCTCACGTAAACCAACGTAATTCACGTTTGGTGTGGTTTGTATGATAGGGTAGGGCGTTAGGGTGCTAGGTAGTTGCTGTAGGGCTAGGTTTCTATTCAGTAGGGTCTTAAGGTGATCATAGGTACCAGGCTCCATTGTTTTAAACTTAGCCACACTGTACGCAATTGGGATAACGGCCGTACTAAGCTGTGAAGCCCAGTGCGTATACTAAGTGACTGCTCCCCTGTTTTACCGGGTAGGCTACCGTATCACGAAGATAAATGGAAAAGGAAATTAAACTCAAATAACATAATCCCGAAGGCATATTTTATTAGATAAAAATAAAAAAAATAATGGGAGTTTTGTCCAGTGGAGTCAAATTTTCAATGATATACCATCGTCATCGAAAATCAGTCCTAAACTGTTACCGCCTTCACCGCGTGGACGTACTCCCAGCTTATGTTATTTTATAATCCCAGCTTATGGTATTTTATAATTATACAGTGAAATCGATTATTATATTATAATAAAATTAGTGATAGCTTTGATTTCCACATCTGATGTTTCTGATCTTCGATTTTTATAAGTCAACAGGAAATGCCCATCAGACCGAACAACTTTTTCTAAGACGTCATTCCTATATGTGTTATGGCGTAGCTGGGCTCTTGGAGTTCCACATCAGGTGTTCCAGATCTTCAAATTTATTCTCTCAGCAGAAAATGCTCATCACGTGGAACAATTTTTGCTATGGTACCATTTTTGTATCTCTTATAATTTAGCTGGTCTGTTGCGGTTCTGCATCAGGTGTTCAAGTTTCCAAGATAAATTATAGCCTATATGTTGCCCAGACATAATACCTATTCAGCAAAAAAAAATCATTCAAATCCGTCCAGCAGTTAGGAAGATTAGCGTGTACAAACAAACAGACAAACAGACAGATTTTTTTTTTGGATTCGTGTCTTAATACTGTTTCTAAACCCCCCTCAATTTTTTTTTTTCATATATTCAATGTACCTACAGACACAGTTTTTTTACTGTTTTATTATTGTTTTGTATAGATATCTAAGAATTTTAATGTCTATTATTAAAAATCACGAAATCTGGGGGCACGGTAGTGCCCCCGCCAAGACGAGCTAAGCGAAGCGCAAGGGCACTACCTACCTTTTCTCGAAGCACTTCGTCGTATTTTTGAACCTTCATAACTTGGGTTTGGATTATACCAGATAAACAAAATTTTCGGGATATGATGTCAGTGGTTGACTTATTAAACCTATAAAGTTTCAATTGCATAGCTCTTATACTTTAGATTTTATTGATATCTAAAATACCCCGATTTCGTCACTGACTCACTGATTCACTGATTCACTGACTCACTGATGATCATCAATATTCTAAGGGTCTTCCTGAAGTCCTAGAAAGCTGAAATTTGGTATGTAAGCTAGTAATAGTACACAAACAACAAAAAAACTCTAAAACTTGGAACTTTTACCCTTCAACCCCTTAAAATAGGGGATGGAAGTTTGTACGAGACTTCCGCAGATTTTTATGCTAGAGTTCTGAAAATTGATATAGGGACTCCTTGTTATAAATAATAAAATACGTATTTCAGGATTTTCATTAAATAACCCCCCAACCCCCCAAAAATTTTTTTTTTATTTCATAAGCATCAATATTCTAAGGTTCTTCCTGAAGTCCTAGAAAGCTGAAATTTGGTATGTAAGCTAGTAATAGTACAAAAAAACTCTAAAACTTGGAACTTTTACCCTCCAACCCCTTAAAATAGGGGATGGAAGTTTGTACGAGACTTCCGCTAATTTTGTTGCTAGAGTTTTGAAAATTGATATAGGGACTCCTTGTTATAAATAATAAAATACGTATTTCAGGATTTTCAGTAAATAACCCCCCAACCCCCCAAAAAAATATTTTTTTATTTCATAAGCATCAATATTCTAAGGTTCTTCCTGAAGTCCTAGAAAGCTGTAATTTGGTATGTAAGCTAGTAATAGTACACAAACAATTCTAAGACTTGGAACTTTTACCCTCCAACCCCTTAAACTAGGGGATGGAAGTTTGTAAGAGACTTCCGCAAATTTTGATGCTAGAGTTCTGAAAATTGATATAGGGACTCCTTGTAATAAATAATAAAATACAAAAGTATTTCAGGATTTTTAGTAAAGAAACACCCAAAAAAAAATTATTTCATAAGCAACTTTCAAAAAGATGTGAAATCCCACCAAAAACATTTTCATGTAAAATGTTGCCAAGACGACACCACATTATGGCTCAAAAAGTTATCAGATCTCATGTAGAGCCAAGCTTCTAACTCTACACGCCCTAACTTCACAAACTCTACACCTTAGTCAAAATATGTGGCTTGGCCGTTTCGCTACCAGCACCATGGGCGTAAGGTGAAAAATTTATTCACTGTTCATTACTTTTCTGTTATACAATAGTTCTTGTAGTAACGAAACGGCCAAGCCTCATATTTTGACTAAGGTGTAGAGTTTGTGAAGTTAGGGCGTGTAGAGTTAGAAGCTTGGCTCTACATGAGATCTGATAACTTTTTGAGCCATAATGTGGTGTCGTCTTGGCAACATTTTACATGAAAATGTTTTTGGTGGGATTATATTTTACTGAAAGTCGTTATTGCGACTTTTTTGTTTTTCGATTTTCATACGTTCGAAGAATCCAATGCTCGATGGGTTCTCAGTCCAAAAAACGACATTCCGATTTCAATACTCCGAATAAACTGCTAAAATTAGGATTCTGATTCAATTAGTTGTGCGATACCACTTGTCTTCGATGCACGTTACCGCACCCGAACGCAACGAACGCAATAGGCGACGTAGGATGCAAGAGCGAGCGAAGGGCACCCCGAGGTTAGTATAGGTTACTTTAAACCCTTTACGGCCTGGCCACGGGACATTCGCTGCAGCGAAAATTCGCGCGGTGCGAACGGCGAAGCGTCTTGCGACTAAAACAAATGTATAGAAATGTACTAGCCTTGCCACGCATAACGGCGACAGGCGCGGCGGGGCGTCGCGACCGGCGAAGTTTGCCGAGCGAATCGCACGGGCAACTGGCGCCGGCGCGGCCGGCGAGTGAAACAAATACATGAATCAGTACGGCGCGAGCCACGGCGTTGCACGGCGTCGAGCGGCAGTCGCGTCGACTAGAGCAGTGATCAAACGAGTTTAGTGGTTTTTGCCGCGAATAATGAACACCGAAACTTTTATTGCTGAAATACTAGCAAGGCCACCTATTTGTAAGTCTGGCCATCCACAGCATAAATATAAACAAGTAGTCAAGAGATTGTGGGAAGAAATTAAAATAAAATTTCTGGATACATTCTGTATTTCTCGTACTTCTTGTGGAATTCTCCATCTATACTTCGATTCCTATTCAACTCATGTACCTACTCCACAATCTCTTCCAAATTATCATCTTCATCATCATCTTCCTGTCCTTATCCCATGTTACTTGGGGTCGGCGCAACACGTTTTCTTCTTCCATTCATCCATTCTCCCCTGTCAACCGTCACGCTATCATTCACTCCCTTCTCTTTCATATCATTCCTCACACAATCCATCCATCTTTTCTTCGGCCTTCCTCTCCTCCATCCCTCAAAATGTATATTCATCACTCTTTTAGTCACATGCGTTTCGTCCCTTCTCATCACATGCCCATACCAAGATAAACGATTTCCTTTCAACTTTTCTGTCACTGGCGCCACCTTTAAACTTCCTCTTATATACTCATTTCTTACTTCATCCATTCTCGTCACTCTACACATCCATCTCAATATTCACATTTCCGCTGCATGCAATCTTTTTTCATCCGTCTTCTTCACGGCCCAGCATTCAGACCCATAAAGTACGACAGGCCTTATCACGGATTTATAAATTTTCCCCTTTAACTTGAGGGGCATCCGTGGGTCGCAAGTTGTTCCTGTGACCTGTCGCCATTTCATCTATCCTGAGTTGATCCGGTGCATTACGTCTCGGTCTACTTCGCCATCTCCTTGGACCCGACCCGACCCGAGGTACCGAAAGTCGGAGCAGATCGGTAAGGGCGCTCCGGCGAGATATATGGGCACAGGACTGGAGAGTCCGCCAAAATCGCAAAACAGGTACTCGGTTTTGGTCAGACTTACTCTCAGGCCAGCGGTCTCGAGTCTTTCCCACCACACCTCCAATCTGCTCTGGACCTCTAGGCCGTTCTCGGCACCAGCACAATGTCATCGGCGAACAGCATACACCAGGGAGCCTCTTCTTGGATATCTGATGTAACAGCATCCATTATCAGCACGAAGAGGTACGGGCTGAGTGCTGAACCCTGGTGCAAGCCGACAGCCACATCGAAACTGCCAGTAGTGCCCACTGTAGACCGGACCTAGGTCCTGCATCGACTGTACATCGCTCCAATCAACTGCACATACTTCCCTGGCACACCTTTCTCCTTCAGCGCCCACGACAAAACCTCACGAGGCACTCTGTCGTATGCCTTTTCGAGGTCAACACACCTTCACACGATCTGACCAAGATTTTGTCTGGACTTTAAAAGAGACTGTGACTTCTGAGTTTGTTTCGGCCTTTCTTCTCAGAATAGTCAGTTAGGAAACGCCGACCTCATCTAGTTTAAAAAAAATATGATTGACGTGTAAAAGTGTTTGTACAAACCTACTTACAGAAATAAAAGTCATTTATCATTTATAACAAATACCATGTGCAAGTTTTTATGCGCACTTCTGTATTTCTCGCACAGCTGGCGGATGGCAAATATGGCATCTGTTGTTCCTCGACCAGGCATAAAACCGAATTGGTTTAGCGAAATTTCAGTCTCTTCTCGCAGTCGCCTTTCAATAACTTTCTCCCAAGCCTTCATACTATGTGACATTAGCTTTATTCCTCTATATTTGTTGCACTCCAGCACATCACCCTTGTTTTTAAAGATGGGCACCAGCGAACTGTTACACCATTCGTCAGGTATGGCTTCTTCCAGCAACAACTTATTGAAGAATAAAGCTAACCACGTCCATCCATCTACCCGTAATAACTTCCATACTTCAACTGGTATTCCATCCGGACCTATTGCTTTACCATTCTTCATCCCATTTACTGCTATTCTCACTTCATCCATACTAATCATTCTCACTAACCCCTCATTTACTGGTTTATTCCCAAGCACACCACTCACCAGTCATTCTCCTCATTCATCAGTCTCTCGAAATAGCTCTTCCACCTATCCTTAATTTTCTCATCATCCGAAAGAATTATTCTAGTTTCATCCTTTGTACACTTTATCTGACAAATATCCCTCGTCTTTCTCTCTCTAGCTCTAGCAAGCCGGTAGAGATGTTTTGACCTACTGGATTGTCCAGTGTGTCATAAAGCTTGTCCTGGGCTTTTGCTCTTACTATGGCCACAGCTTTCTTGGCTTTTTTCTTTAGAGCATCATACTCACTCTTTTTTCTGCTTTCAAACTAACATTCTCATCTTCAACACACTGCCATTCTTTGAACTTTCTCTTCTTATCCTGCAACACGTTCTGTATTTCTGTCGACCACCACCATGTATCCTTATCTATCGTATCCTTTCCTTTCGTCTCTCCCAAAATATATTTCGCTACACTCCTAATATGCCGTTTCATCCAGCATTCATTTACACTTCGATCATTCATGTCTCCCATATATATCATTTTATCCACCACTCGCTCTTTAAATTTCTTCGCATAGTCATTCTTCTCCAGCATATATGCCATTTTATTTTTGGGGGGGGGGGGGGCGTCGCTCTTTGTAATTATTGTTCTTTATTTCCACAACCATTTTCATAATTAGGAGTCTGTGCTGTGAGACTAGATCTTCTCCCGGTAACACTTTGCAATCTTTGATATGCTTTAAGTATTTGCGTCGTACCAGAAAGTAATCAATTTGCGTCTTGTGATTGCCACTTTTGTACGTAATTAGGTGTCCATCGTTCTTCTGGAACCAAGTGTTGGCTACTGCCAGGTCAAATGCGGTAGCGGATTGAAGCAATGTCTCTCCCTCGTTGTTTACGTTACCAAATCCCCATCCTCCATGTACTCTTTCATAAACCCCTCGCATTCTTCCCACATGTCCATTAAAATCACCTCCAACTATCAATTCTTCATGCACCGGAATGTTCGTCAAAACTGTGTCAAAGTCCTCCCAAAACTTCTCTTTCACCCTTTCATCACATTCCACCTGTGCGGTTCATACACACTTATTACATTCAGCATTACATGTTCTAACATAACTTTTACAACGATTCCCACGCCAATTCTTTTCCCGTCACTACCACAGTAGAAAAACTTGTATCCTCCACCGATTTCTCTCGCTTTCGTTCCTTTCCATTTTGTTTCTTGCAAATACGCCACATTTATTCGTCTTTTTTTTAATACTTCTGATAACTCTCTGGCTCTCCCAGTCATCGTCCCAACATTCCAACTTGCATACCTCAATCTCACTTCCCGGGCTCGCTTTACTTACGTGGCCCCCGCCCGGGGTGGTGCAACAACCCCTAGTCCTCTTCCCACAGGAGCCGGGTGCTGCCCCTGCGCGTCGCCTGTAGGGTACGCCCTAGCCCTATCGCGCATCATATTTTTACTCATCATGTTGCTTAAAGTTTTGGCAAAGTTTTACAGTCGGCCGCCTGCCTGACACCAACCCTCCTTGGGAATGCGATTGTTGATGGTTTACCCGTCATCACGCGGGCGACCCAAAGTGCTATATGGTATGCACTGGGTCTGGAGCTCCCTTAGTCAAATAGTCGCCTCTTACGACACCCACGGGACGAGATGGGGTGGTCATATTCTTTCTCCGGGACCGACACGGATTATGACATATATATTATGTGAATGTCTTAAACCAAAAAACTATTACTTTCTAAGCAATATCGAAATAACTTTGATAAAGACATTTCGCTCTCGGACTTTACGGTCGCGGCGGCGAACGTGACTGCCCGTGGCCTGCAAACGATGCCGCGCGAATGGTCGCCTCGCCCGCCGCATCGCCGTTCGCACCGCGCCGATTCCCGTGGCCAAGCCGTTACACAGAAATAGGGGCCCCGCGAAGCGGGACACCGTCGACATAGGATGCAAGAGCGAGCGAATGACAATACAAATACCTTTACCGTGCATCGAAGTCAAGTAGTATCGCAGTGAAAATCTTTCGCGGTAACTTGCATCGAAGTCAAGTAGTATCGCAGTGAAGATCTATCGCGGGAACGTGCATCGAAGTGTAGTGGCTTCGCAGAGACGGTCTTTCGCAGTAAGAAGAATACACATTTCGCTGTTAAGAAACGACCTATCTAAATTCTATAATGGCAAGGCTGTAAAACTCGAAGTCGCGTGTACTTGTACGTAACGTATGGTAACATGCCCGAAGCAGATCTGCGACGAGCAGGCGGACGAGAGGGGGAGGGAGTTATAGTAGAGGAATGTATTGAGATAGTGGTCGCACGCGCACCGCAAATAAACCGCGACATATCGCAGGCGTAGAGCGACGCGCCCGGCGCGTCCCGCCCGGAACGGTCGCGCTGGACGGCCCCGAGACCCCTGAACCGACCGCGACCGTATCCTCTGTCAGACGGTTTAATTAGGCGTGTGAAGGGGTGGGGCCGAGGGGAGGGCGAGGGAGGACTTATGTCCAGTTAATTCTGGCTAGTGCCTCGTTGGTCAAAAGTGTGCACTTCCAAAAGATCATATACGTAACTAGTTTCCGCTCGCGACTTCGTCCGCGTGAAATTTCACCCTCCCCCATTCACCCTCTTAGGGGTGGTATTTCGAAAAATCCTTAGCGGATGCCTACGTCATAACATCTACCTGCATGCCAAATTTCAGCCCGATCCCTCCAGTGGTTTGGGCTGTGCTTTGATAGATCACTATGTCAGTCAGTCACCTTTGAGTTTTATATATTTAGATTATTATATATAGATATTTAGATATTTGACGAACTAGCAGCGCAGAGAAGTAGGCAGACATCAGAGAGATACATTGAGGATATTTCCGCTGTTTCATATTGCGCCGCTCCGGTTATTTGGCGATATGATAACATAATTGTTACAATGATATCAATGTTAAAAATAACTGTAACGCTGACATAACAGCGCGCAGCGGCAGTGGATGGGGCAGTGGGGGGGGGGGGGGGCAGGGGGGCTGCACACGCCAACTGAACATACCTTATTCATAATATTAGTGTCATTCATAATTTATAACAATTATATTAATTATGTAGGTACTCGTAGGTAGTAGCTACCACCGGCTGCTGCTGCATGCTGGAGAGTGCCTCCGTGTCTAGCTTGAGATAGTAGCTAGCACCGGCATGCTGGAGAGTGCCTCCGTGTCTAGCTTGAGATAGTAGCTAGCACCGGCATGCTGGAGAGTGCCTCCGTGTCTAGCTTGAGATAAGTAGGAAAGTCTCCTGCGCACCGCTGCACGCTGCTCGCTGGATAGTAGCCAAAGAACAACATGGTTCACAACTGTGTTCAGTGTAGAATTTGGTAAGTTGACTTTCAATAAAAATTCAAGAATTTGATATAACATTACATTTACTTACTTTGTTTCAAATGATTATAGAAGCAAGTAGGCGAGCATTTGTGTGGACTCAATAAAACGTCGTTCGGTTTCGAGTTTGGAACCCTATTCAAGGACGTAGATGTGTGTTAAGTATAAAACAGTTGCATCGGTGCAAGAGTTTTAAAATCGTTTCGCTTTAGGTGGCTACACCGAAAGGAATCAATTAAAGTAAATACCGTGCATTGCAAAGTTCGGCAACGTTCCGGCTGCTCTGCGCATCCATAATGACGGTACACACACAGTCTGCCGCGCAGCGCGTATGATTGCGCCCGCGCCGCCGCGCGCCGTAATTACAGCTGCGGTTAAGTATTTGTTTCAGTTAATAGGATTCTTCACTCGCGTCTCCCCGCGCCTGCGCCTACCCGCATTTCTTAATATATATATACACACGTCTTTGCCACAAATGTGCATAACTTTAAAAAAGCAAGTGAACAGGCATCTTCTGGGCACGCTCGTTCTATCATAGACCTCATATATCGCTTTCCATCGCGTGATCGTGGTCAAGAGTGGGCCCATTTAGTAATAAAAAAATAATCTGTCGATAAAGATAGTAAGTTACTGTAAAACACTGCCTAAGACATAAGCACAAGTTATTTCGTAGTCATAACAAAGTCGGGTCGGAGCAAGCACCGACGACGCGGCGAACGTGGCAGTGTTCGGTTCTCACACCTTCCAAATATGTAGTTGCGATCTAGCTGCGATAGCGACAACATTCGCGATAGTATCGCTGGACTCATATCCTTCGCTATTACCTGCCACGTTAACCGGCCGTTAACGAGCGCTCGTTATAATTACCGCTCGCGTAATCTGATGTTATCAACAAAGTGGAGCACCGCACCGGCTCCACACAGTCCTCACCGCGCGGACAGTGCGCTGCCGCATGCCGCTACCGCAGCGGCGGCGCAGCGTACTGTCCACGGTCCCCACTGGCCGCGCCAAACCTGAGATCACTAATTTGATAACATTATACAACCGTCAACTTTGGACTCAAACAGTTAGCAAGGTTTATTCAACGGCTTGATCGCATGTTCACTGACCTTTAAGAAACAAGAGCTTCCTGTTGATGATCCACTAGTACCTACCTGATAGACTTGATAATACCAATTGGCGCAGTAGGTACCTATAGGCTTTGAGTAGCACTAACATTTGGACATCCATCGTTATCAGTGACTACTGACTACTAACCGATAGCACGCGCGCTGTGCCTACAGTGTTGATAAGCGGCGGCGCGGCGGCGCGGCGGCGCGCGGCGGTGAAGCACGCGCGCGTTATCAGCGCGCGGGGCAGCACGCGCGGATGCAGATAGCGGGTTCCGGCGGCTAACCGTCGCTAATCTGCGACAGCCGGCCCCTGCCCACAGTGCCCACTGCGGCCACGTCAGCACGCATCACACTGTCATGGCAATGTATCCACGAGCTCCGCCAATGGCTCACAGTTCACTGCTAGAGCACGGCCCCTCTAACCCCTCAGCTCGGTGCGGCTGGTTGGTAGTGGTACGTTGCGGTCGGTACCACCCACACACCTAGGTAGTTCTTAGATGATTGATGCGAGATTTCTACTAGGAAATACAACCTCGAGTCTGCCACTCGACATCTGGCATGCTAAGTACTCGTATGAACTCGAGATTTCGAGATAGACTTTTTGCCTTGACTTTTGAAACAATGGCGGGTATTAATGAAAACTTCTTGGAATAAACGTGTTAAATATTTTGTAAATAAATGTATTTACCACACACACACACACACATTTACCTTAGTCAAAATAATTATGAGGCTTGGCCGTTTCTTACTACAAGTACTCGGAACTTCGGTACTAGTATAACAGAAAAGTAATGAACTGCTCGGGGCTAGCTGGACCGAACCAACGCGAATGTATACGTACATCCGTGGTGGTGCGACCCAGACTGCCGGGCACTTCTTCTCCTGCAACCGAGCGGGTGGGCAGGTTGCGGATAGCCCAACTCCGGCTGCGGGACCGACTGTAAACAGTCGATGTCGCACCCGGAGCATCTCGAAAGAGATCCCGGACAAGAGAAGTGCCCGAACACCAAGTCCCAGGTTTAGGGTAGCCCACATACCTTATCCCATGTACCTCATAACCCTGATCACCCCAAACCCTTCCCTATCCATAACATCCCGTCTATCCACGAAATCCCTAGGCCAGATCCCAGACCTAGGGTGACCCCACAATAACCCATACCCTACCACCAAACACCCTCCCTCCTATCCCCATATCCCGTTGGTCCAGAGGACGGGTAACCTCGATTCCAAAAAAACCCACCCCCTCGTCAATGAAAAATGCAGCAGGAAAGAGTACCTACCCAGGTGGGTCCCGGCCAAGCCGGGGAATCCCACACCGCTACGGCGGTCAGCCCCCATCGTATTCTGGGGGGGGCACCCGACTGCATAACTTTGCCGTGCTCTTCAGCACGGCCGGCTGCTGACTTAGCGCCCATTAACCAGGCAGCGACACACGCGCCCACAAATATAGCCCCGGCTGCGACCAACGCGCCAAAAACCATTACCATGGCTGCGACTCACGCGCCAATACCCCCCACGACGTGCATGCCTCCCACGTCATGCCTCTGGCAACAGAGCATCGTGCGGAACAGCATCACCAACCCAGACTTAGACGGACACAGACAGAAAGTGACGGGGAAGGTTGACGAACCTGGCGACCCTACCACTCTCCCGGTCGATAAAGTACGCCTGCTGAAAGAGCGCGGAAAAATCACAAGCCGGGGGAGGAAAGTAGGCGACCGAAAGCGCAGCACCCGCGAAGGCACTAGCCAGCGCGATGCGCGATCGGACGCCGAAGAGATAGTACGCGACCAGCCCCGAATCCGCGACGGGGAAACCAGGCGCGAAAAGGGCCCGACGCGGAACCGTGCGTGCAGGGGCAAGACCGCGAAGGGGAAACCCAGCGCGAAAAACCCCTGCACACGACAGAGTCTGCCGGGGGCGCCAGCCGACCCCACCACACTAACACTGACGGGGGTATACCCCAAGACAAACCCCGACCTAGACACCGCAGAGGGAGGCGAGGTGGAAACTTGCGCCCAGGCGCCAACACCCCGACGGGCACCTCCATGCCGCAGCCTGGACCGAGTGGTACAGGGCCGGCTAAGAGGGAGCGCCCCGAAGACTCGGCTTCACCGAGCACGCTCCAGGGGGACACCAAACGCGCAAGGGTCCACTCTGCCCAAGGGGAACCGAGGACCTACGCGCGGGCCACGAAGGATATTACTGCGCGGCTCGCCGTAGCAATCTGTTTCCCTCCCCCCTCCAGAGACCTGACGAAGGACGAGGCCGAGCTGGTTAAAGCAGGCCTCGAAGAATTACTAATGAACACAGACTCGACAGCACCACTCCCTGCCTTCCGCGGATACCCACGGGTAGCGGAGGGCACTGTACACATATGGTGCGAGGACGACTACGCCCTGACTTGGTTGACCAAGAATGTACCCCTCCTTAAGCTCCCAAACACTGATCTCACACTGACAGTACTTCGGCAGTCAGACATGCCCACCCGTGTCAGAGCCTCGCTCTTTGTCCCTCGCTATAGAGGTGGCATACAGAGGCTCCAGAGCATCCTGATTCGCCAAAACACGTGGTACGACATTGCCAGATGGTCTTTGCACAGGGCAACTACCGTCGGTGGTGACAACTACGGGACCTACATGACCCTAGGTGTGCCACCGGAGGAAGTGGAAAAGGTCATGGGGCGGGAGCGACGGATATCGTACCTACTGGGTTCGATATACGTGCGCTTCTGGCCCACGACCCAGTCCTTGGACAGCAAGACGGACCCGACGACGACGACACCGACAATGACCCAGACAGACGACACAGACATTGCCGAACTGGAGGAGGTCATGGCCCGCGCGGCGATGGCTGCCGACGTAGCCAGCATATCACCCGCATCTCCCGGCTGGAGCGAGCAACTTCTAGCATCGTCGCCGGGTGAACCACACGAAGGCCAGCACAGAGAGAGGGTGGAGGTTTTGTCCGATGGATCCACCACCGACTAACCCCCCCCCCCCCATCACCATCTTCAGCACTCAACGTCATCCAGACTAATCTCCAGCACAGCCAAACTGCCACGGCTAGCTTACGCAGGGCCCTGGAGGTTAACCCCCGAACACTTGCACTGATCCAAGAGCCGTGGATCAGGAACAACAGAATCTGCGGCCTCAGTAACATCGGAGGTAAGCTAATCCTCAACACGCACAGCTCAGACAAACCCAGAACCTGTGTCTATATACCCAAAGATATCCCTACCACGCTACTCACTCAATTCTGTTCCAGAGATCTGACAGCTGTCAGGCTCCAGACCGAAGGTGAAGTCCCAGATGTTGTACTGGCCTCGGTATACATGCCGGGCGAGGACACAGACTGCCCGCCGAAAGAAATGGCCGACCTGGTACAGCACTGCGAGCGCACCAATTTAGACCTGATCATCTGCACCGATTCGAACGCCCATCACCCGCTCTGGGGCAGCGACGCATCGAACTCCAGAGGAGAGGTATTATCCACCTATTTATTTTCCACTAACCTTAACATCGTTAACCGAGGCTCGGAACCCACTTGGGTCACAGTCCGAGGACAAACGATTATTGACTTAACGCTTGCTACAGAAAACGCGACAAATTTTATAACTAATTGGCACGTATCGGACGAACCTTCTTGCTCAGACCATAGAAGAATCCGCTTCACACTAACTACAAATATAAGGAAACCCATACCGAGGCGAAATCCACGGCGCACCGATGTGCCCGGGTACAAGCGTCTCCTAGCCGCCCTACTAGCTAGGCACCTATCACAAATAACCATAAGAGAAACAGCAAAAACATTATTCTAAAAATATTCAATTAAGGAAAGAACGTGTTATTCTTATTAATAAGTTGAACAACTATCAAATTAAATTAGAAGATAGTATAAATATTTATGAAATAGACACTCAACGCTTACAAACTGAAATTCAAGTTCTTGATGACTCACTAAAGTCACTTTATAATAAATATGTGTGCTCTCGCCACCAAATTAAGGAACACATCCTTGCTACAAACGAGCTGGTAGACAGAGTGGACTTGCTGACTCTCAGCAACACTCGGTGTACTTGTCAGAGGGGATCCAACCTTGATGGTCTCCAGCCTGAGGCAACGGAGGACCCATCCCAAGTTGTGAGTGCTCTGGAGTGTAAACCCATCCAAGATATACCTGATACTGTGCAAGAACTATCTCAAGCAGTACAGTCAGCAGCTAGTAGTGTTTCCTCTTGTAGTAGTCAAGTATGTTATCAGTCAGTTATGTTTTCAGATAGTATAGGAAGAGGTTTAGGGAAATTAGTTAGTAACAACTTTAGTTTTACTACTCAAAACTATTGTTTACCTGGGACATCCTTCAAAGAAATAATGACATCAATTACAGGAAATCAATATGATTCTTATACCAACATTACTGTATTTGTAGGTAATAGTTCACATGTCAAAAAAGAAGATATCACTGACACTGTTTCTGAGCTTTTAAAGATAAATTGTAATAAAATTATTTTGTGTGCTTTTCCATATTTTGTGAGGTTATCAAATAGAAAAAACAATTATATACATATGCTTAATAAGCACATGCATTTCTTAGTAAGTCACTACAGTGACAAACTTATATTTTTTGACACCAACAGTTTTGTTGATAAGTTGAAATCGACAAGGAATACAGTGTATCTGCCCATTAGGTTTAGACATAAAATAGCGAGGCTATTAGCTTATATAAACTCAGACATAAGTAGTATGTCGAAGTCATGTACTATAATTAACACCGCAATTATTAGTAATAATTCTAATGTACAGGTGGTCACCCGAAATAACTGTAGCACTAATGCTATAACTATTTACAATAAATGTACGAAGGAGGATCCATGTGTCACTTTGGCAAATTCTAGTTCTAATGTGGGGTCCACAAGTAGTGGGATTGGGCTATCATTGCCTGGTGATGACATGGGAGTCTCGGGGCTCACTCTGGATGTTGATTTAAACTAGTTAGTAAGACAACAGAAGATACCAGTAACAATATTGTTATTCCTACCAACAACAAGGTGCCTTCTTGCTCTCAAATAGTAAAGTGTAAAAAAGGGTCTAAGCAGAATTCCTTGAAATTATTTCATCAAAATATTCAAGGATTTTCATCCAAACAATTAGAAATTGAATTATTTTTAGAAAAAACCATGTTTGAAATTATTTGTTTTACTGAACATTGGTTGAAAGATTATGAAATGTTAATTAACTATGAAAATTATAGTGTGGGCAGTTGTTTTAACCGAAAATCTATGCTGCGTGGGGGTTCATTAATCTTAGTAAAAAATTCTATTAAGTCTAAGACTCGTAAAGATATAGTTGATCTTTCGGTTGAACATAACATTGAACTGTCCTGTGTTGAGCTAGATAAGCATATTATAGTGTGCGTTTACAGACCCCCAAATTATCAAAACTACTCCATATTTGAGTCAGTAATGGAAGATGTTCTAGCAAAACTTGGAACTGGTAAAAAATCGCTAATTATCTGCGGTGACTTCAATATTAATATCTTAGAGAATAGTTCAAATAGCAGTCGATTATTAAGTCTCTTTAAATCATTCAATTTGTCAAATGTGTTTTCAGAACCAACTCGCATAACTATAAATTCTGCTACATGTATTGATAATGTTTTTTGTTGCTGCGACTACTTAGATAAAGCCATTGTGAACTATCTCCCTTCTGATCACAGCGGTCAAACCGTTGTGTTCAAGTCCAATACACTGTTACAAAAAATTCAGATAAAAACTAGACAAATAACACCAAGCAATCTAAATAGATTTAATAATAACTTAATTAGTAAGTTAGGTGTACCAGGCCATATTAAAAACAATGTGAATGAATTATATGAGGAGTTCTTTTCGATAGTGCGCACCGAGTTCAATAACACTTTAAAGATGAAAACTAAAACTATTTGCCCAAATTTTTTGTTTAGTGACTGGGCAACTAAGGGTATTAGGAAAAGTAGAGAGAAATTGTTTGAGCTGTATGGCCTTAAGCCTTATATTAACTCCGAAACTTTCAATAAATACGTTGCTACCTACTCTAAAACTTTTAGAAATACCTGCAAGACAGCTAAAGCCTTGCATATTAGCAAAAAGATTAAATCAGCCGATAATAAAATAAAGACGGTCTGGAAAATTATAAATGATGAAACTAACCGAAATAAAAGACAAAACAGTGATTTCGCACTAGAGACTTCGCGTGGTCTCATAAGCACTAACAAAGAAGTTGCTCAAGAATTTGTAAATTTCTTTACCAGTATCCCACATAAAACTACTGAAATCTTAAATTCCTCGCCTTTACGTTCTATTGATTTATTAAAAGCAAACGTTCCATCCTGCCAGATTGAATTTAAGTTCAAGCATATAAACCCTGAAATAGTAATAAAAGCTTTCAAGCAAATCAAGATCAAATTAACCGAAGATATATGGGGAATGTCTATCAAAGTATGTACCTCCATTATTGAGACTATAGCGCCGTACTTAGCATTAATATTTAATTTGTGTGTGGATCAAGGAGTCTTTCCGGATCTAATGAAATACAGTAAGGTAATACCACTTTTCAAATCGGGGGACAGTAAAGATACCAATAATTATAGACCCGTATCCGTGTTACCAGTTTTCAGCAAGGTATTTGAAAAGGTGATGCTGAACCAAATGCTCAATCATTTTACCACCAATAAAATATTACACGACCAACAATACGGTTTCACCAAGGGACGTTGTACAACTGATGCCGGTGTCACCTTATTAAAACACATATTTACGGCCTGGGAAGAGTCCCAAGACGCCATAGGAATTTTTTTGTGACCTCTCCAAAGCTTTTGATTGCGTCGAACACGAAACCTTACTCTTAAAACTTGAGCATTACGGACTGGGTAAACTTGCGCTCAGTTTAGTAAAATCTTATTTAAATGATAGACAACAGCAGGTTCAAATAAATGGTGTCAATTCACTCGGTTTAAAAGTAAAAATGGGTGTACCACAAGGCTCGATATTAGGTCCTTTCCTCTTTTTAGTATATATTAATGATCTACCCCACTTGTTAAAAACCCAACCACAAATGGTGTTATTTGCTGACGATACTTCCTTGATTTTTAAAATTAATAGACGTGCATCAAATCTTGACGACGTAAATAACGCCCTACTGCAGATCCAAGATTGGTTCACTGCTAATAATTTAGTATTAAATGGAAAAAAAACGAAGTGCATAAGATTTTCTTTACCAAATGTCAAAAGTAGTAATTGTGAAATAGTATTGAATCAAGAGAAACTAGAATTCGTCGATAAAACTGTTTTCCTGGGGATCACGCTCGACTCAAGGCTTCAATGGGGTCCTCATTTAACATCCCTTGCAGGACGGCTCAGTTCAGCAGCATATGCTGTGAGAAAAATCCGTCAATTTACTGATGTTGATACCGCGAGACTGGTCTATTTTAGTTACTTTCATAGTATCATGTCGTACGGTATTTTACTATGGGGACGGGCTGCAGACATCGAGTCTATTTTTATTCTGCAGAAAAGAGCTATCAGAGCCATATACAGCCTCCGCAGGCGTGACTCTCTAAGGGAACTGTTTAAAGATATTAACATCATGACGGTACCTTGTCAATACATCTACGAAAATATCATGTACGTAAGGAAAAATCTACATCTTTTTAGTAAAAGAGGTGAAAGACACAATTATATCACTAGAAATAGGGACCAATTAGTTCAACCAGGTTTCAGGCTGGCTAAAGTAGACTCGTCTTTCATGGGCTACTGTTTAAAATGTTACAATAAAATACCTGCCGACATACTTCAACTGAATGAAACGAAATTTAAATCTTGTATAAAACGCACACTATGCAGCCAGGCATATTATAAATTGGGGGACTACATCGCCGATAAAAGTGCTTGGCTAAACGCTGGTCCTGCTCCATAAGGACGCACAAATAAATTGATTAGCATTGGAAAATACTGTTGAAGCTGCTGAAGATTTTAAAATACACTTTTTGCATTATATAAATTCAATCTCCTAGTATTGTATAATTGCATAGCACATGTGTGAGTACTATGTACATACTATAAAGCTTCCATTTACTGGGTACGCCTTTCATTGACTTGAATGTGCCCTGGCGGCTGAGAGTATGTCATGCTCACTCAAATGTCTCGCTGATGGTGGCGCGTGTGTTGGATCATTTAGCTCCCTATAAAATGGTTGAGCTGAATGGTGCTAATACATGCGTCATGTTCGTGAACGGGCGCCGTCAGTAGGGACTGGTCATCTCTTTGCTGCCATGGCTTATTTTAATTTTATTTAATATTTGAATTGTTTTTTTTTTTCATTACGGACGCTTTTAACGTTCTGCATCGTTCTCACATGCATAATTTTTAACATGAATGATGTAAACAAGACTTTGTAACCATATTATTTTGATTTAAAAGAGTGTCCATGGAGTTTCTTGCCCGTTCTTCTCCATAGGTACCTACGCTTTGGAATGGGCAATCTAGCTTCATCTTTCTGACTGACCGACCCCTTGACAATTCAAAAGTGCCTGTAATTGGTTTAATTGAAATAAATGCTTTGAGTTTGAGTTGAGTTTGAGTTTGAACCTGCACAACTTGAATACACTGTGACAAAGCTGTCAGAATACCTAACCGAGGCATACCATGCATGCTGCAAACTAAGGGCACCACGTACCAACAGTGAGAGAAATCCCTGGTGGAACGCCGAACTTAGTAAACTCAGAAGCACACTACGGAAGCAATTTAACAGAGCAAAAAACACCAGGCTCCCGGAAGACTGGGAGCTATACAAAGAAACCCAATACACATACAAAAAGCAAATCAGAACCGCCAGAAGGGCAGCGTGGCGGAAATTCTGTGAATCCATCGAAACCAATAATGAAGCCGCAAGAGTAAGGAAGATCCTATCAACGGATCAGGACCGAACCCTTGGCGCGCTGAAGAAACCCGACAATTCATACACACTAACAGACCATGAAACCAGCAAGGTCCTTCTGGAAACTCACTTCCCAGACTGCAAACTCCTAGAAGACAGGACCTGGGAGGAGATGACAGATTGGACCCCAACGGAACAAGACTGGTCCAATGCCCACAATCTAGTAACAGAAGGCCGAATAAAGTGGGCCATCAACACATTCCAGCCATATTAGTCCGCAGGACTAGATGGCATATTCCCAGCCCTACTACAATGGGGTGTTAATCATATCACACCATGCCTGGTAGAAATCTATCGGGCCTGCATAGCACTCAGATACATACCCCTTGCATGGCGCGAAGTGAAAGTCATCTTTATACCAAAACCGGGCAAGACTGACTACACTCAACCCAAGGCGTACAGACCCATAAGCCTCACATCCTTCCTACTAAAGACCCTAGAGAGGCTTTGTGATCGACATATCCGCGATGGACCTCTCCGGGCAAAGCCACTCCACAAACAACAGCATGCGTACTCCACAGGCAAATCAACAGAATCCGCGCTACACAACGTGGTATCCAAAATTGAATGCGCAGTGGATCACAAATGCTCAGCACTGGCAGCCTTCATAGACATCGAGGGCGCCTTTGACAAAACCACTTTCAACAGCATCAGTACGGCCTTAGACAGACACAATATAGACCCGTCTCTGAGCGGCTGGATCACCAACATGCTCAAACGAAGGGCAGTACAAGTGACCGTAAACGACACCACGAGGGCCATAGTGGCGAAGGGCTGCCCGCAAGGGGGCGTCCTGTCGCCGCTTCTATGGAACCTGGTCGTAGACAGTCTAATAAAAGAAGGGTATCATTTAAGCTATCACCAATTTAATTAGTTTTGTGTTTCTTAAATAATAGGGTTTGTCCTCCAAATAGTAGATCTGTCATCAAAATGTAGTCACCAAACAATGCAAAATCAGTTCCACAATAAATCACCTAAAATCCTGAGATATAAGGTCTATAATATTTTTTTTTTAAATAATCTCTTTTTCCATATTTTTTTTCTTTAAAATTTAGTCGAGCCTCGAGCACTCGCCGGCCGCTGCCGCGGCACCGCTCGCTTCGCTCGCTCGGCTCGTGCGTAGGAGGTCACAGTTTTAACCTAACCTAACCTAAGCATTTTTTTTTAAATAATTAACCTCGTAACTAATTCGGTTCTCGATAATGTCCATTTCAAGTAACAAAACTGTTATTATAAGAACGAAGTTTATATTCATGTAATGCAATATAATTTTGTTGGTTATCGATCTCTTATTTTACACATATATTAACATTAATTTGATAATTCATACCTGGGAACAATTTTTGTTTATCTGAGAACGAAAATATTTCGTGGCGATAGATCTATTTATTAGGTGATACAACTTGATGACAAATATAAATTTTGGTGATAGAAAATATAGTTCCCATAAAAGAACTCAACGACAAAGGTTACTACACTGTAGGATACGCCGACGACATAACCATAATAATAAATGGCACCCACGAAAACACCCTGTGCAATCTAATGCGCCAGGCCCTGAAAATAGTGGAAAACTGGTGTGGTAAACACCAACTATCAGTGAACCCCACAAAAACTGAACTGGTTCTCTTCACAAAAAAGAGGAAACTGGCGACACTACAACTACCACGTTTCTTTGGTACAACCCTAAGCCTATCAACTGAAACCAAATACCTGGGCATCTTTTTGGATAAACAGCTGAACTGGGCAAAACACACTAGCTATATTACCACGAAAGCCAGCATATCCCTGTGGCAATGCAAGCGAATGCTTGGCAAGAACTGGGGGATAAGCCCCAGGGTCACTCACTGGCTATACACCACAGTCATCCGACCAATCATTACATACGGCTCACTAGTCTGGTGGCCCAGAACAGACCTGAGCACAGCCCAAAAAGACCTAGAAAAGCTGCAGCGGTTCGCATGTGTGGCAATCACTGGCTGTATGAGAACCACACCCACTGCTGCCCTACAGGCTATGCTTGGACTGCCGCCTCTACACCTCATAGTGAGAGGGGAGGCGACCCTGGCGGCCTTCAGGCTCTCTACATCAGGGACCCTGAGCAAAGACTCTAGGGTCAAACACATACGGTTAAAAGAAGATGCGATCAAACGGCAGCCAATGATGGCATCACCCTGCGACAAAGCCCCGAAACAATACTGCTTTCAAAAGCATTACAACATAGTGCTTGAAGAGGAGCGATGCGACCACTCAGGCCCGAAAGAACTGAGAATTTACACCGATGGCTCAAAGACCGACTGCGGAACTGGAGTCGGAGTCTTCTCACACGACCTCAACATAAAAATATCCAAACCGCTGGGAATGCTCAACACGGTCTACCAAGCAGAGTGTGTGGGCATAATGCAAGCGGCTTACGCCATAGCGGCCAGGAGAGTCACGGACACCCATGTCCGCATACTCTCCGATAGCGCCTCAGTTCTCCAATCCTTAGACAAAAAATGTATTACATCGAACCTAATACTAGAATGTCACAATGCGCTCGAGCGGGTAACTGTATCGAACCGCAATACAGTGACACTACAATGGATAAAAGGACACAGTGGGTCGCTAGGCAACGACGCAGCTGATGAGCTGGCCAGAAGGGCTTCCAGTATGTCAGTCTGTGGACCGGAACCTATCGTGCCCATACCTTTCAACCAACTACGCAGGTGGCTACAGGAGCACACCCACACACAAGCAGAAAGCTGGTGGACGTCGTCACCAGGATGCAGGCAGTCCAAAGAAGCCATGCCGTTATTGGATGGCAGGCTAACCAGGCGCTTACTACGACTGGACAGGAAAGGCCTGCGCCTGGTGACGGGGACCATCACGGGACACTGCTCACTAAATAAACATTTTTACACATTAGGCATAACAGACAGTCCCCTGTGCAGGGCTTGCATGGAGGCTGATGAAACCATTGCGCATGTGCTCTTTGAGTGCACAGGCGTCACCCAGATAAGGTCAGAAACCCTCGGGACACCCAGATCGTACACAGATGTTCTGAACAGACCAGGAGATTTGATCAGCTTCTGGAGGGAGGTGGGCTGGTTGGAATAACCACCGACGGCCGCCATGGCCCACGCACAATGGTCCACTGTAGGACTAAGTGCGGAAACCAAATCCCCTAACATAGAACATAGTAATGAACTGTGAATAAATGTTTCACCTTACGCCCATGTGATGGTAGCGAAACGTTCAAGCCACATATTTTGACTAAGGTGTAGAGTTTGTGAAGTTAGGGCTTGTAGACTTAGGGCGTGTAGAGTTAGAAGCTTGGCTCTACATGAGATCTGATAACTTTTTGACAGTGCGAGCCATAAATGTGGTCTGATGGTCTCGTCTTGGCAACATTTTACATGAAAATGTTTTTGGTGGGAATTCAAATCTTTTTGTAAGTTGAATAAGAAAATAATTTTTTTTTTTCTTTGGGGTTGATTTACAAAAAATTCTGAAATACGTATTTTATTATTTATAACAAGGAGTCCTTATATCAATTTTCAGACCTCTAGCATCATTTGCGGAAGTCTGATAAAAACTCCAACCCCTAGTTTAGGGGGTTGGGGGTAAAAGTTCCAAGTTTTAGATTGTTTTTTGTTGTTTGTGTATTCAAAATCAAACGTCATTTATTCAAACTAGGCTGAGAATCAGCACTTTTCAAACGTCAAAATTACAAAAGACAGTCTCCCAAAAACGCCCACCCTTCTGCCTTCACCACTTCCTAGTGCTTTCGCTGGGGAGAAGAAGTGGCGCAATAAACTCCCCAGCAGCACAGCTGTCTGTTCAGTTAGAAAATACTTGATTGATTGCTAGGTATGCAAAGTAATTAAAATTACGGGACACAGAACATTAAATTAAATTATTTGCCATATGTCAGCTAGCCACGCCAATATACCAACAAATACAATAAAAACTATACGTACTCAAGCAAAAAAAATAAGTTGTCAATGGTAATGGCGCCGATTCCCTTGTTCACAAGCACAACTTAATTTCGTCGGGTTATACGCGGAGATTTAGTATGGAAAAGTAATGAAAGCTAATTTCTCTTAAAGTGGAATACTTAGGAATCTGAATTTTTGGTCGCTATAACTTCTTAAGGAGTACTAATTTTTGTATAAATTTGGGTAGAAATCACAGAGTTTTTAATAGGGAAATCTTGAAATTAAAATTTGACACCGTGACTACCGCCACCCCACCAATGGCATGGTATATCTCGTAAACTACTGCAATAGAGTACTAGTTTTGAATTTTGGGTACTAATTTTATCTTGCAGGTTTGAGGAAAGCGACAAGCTTCTCTAACTTGGAATCAACATTCAATCGTGGTCCTGCTGAACAATTGCGAGAAAGTTATCATCGTTGATTTCTCGGTAAATACAAATGTTAGAGTTCTGTTTTTTTTACGAAATAAATCGTATTTATGGGTACTAATTATTTGTATACTTAGAATAGCTGTAGCGTGCCCCCTTTTTCGGCGCTCATGGTGGTCCTGCTGAAGGGAGCGTGACTACCGCCGGACCACCTTCAAAGTCGATTTTCTCGAAAACTCCTAAGGTACCAATTTTGTGGTTCGAGTACTAATTAGTACCAATTGAGTACTAATTATTTACCAAATATGGAAGAGATTGGCGTTGGTGGTGCGGCGGTAGTCACGGACATGCTATTTTAGTCCCTGTTTGCTAAGAATACACTATCTCTTTTTGAATAGATGTGTCAATGTGATAAAAAATGATGTTTGTAAAACAGCAAAAGACAAAACAGTAACTTTTGATTATATAATTGAACAAACTATTTACTGAAAAAAAAACCGGGCAAGAGCGAGTCGGACTCGCGCACCGAGGGTTCCGTACTATCATGTTTTTAAATTTTCATCGGCGAGGTCTATATTCATCAAAGTATTTTAGCACTGTGCACTGCGGTGTAGAATATTGCAGTTTTATGTCAGCGCCATCTCTTGACCGATAGTGGAACTAATGTAACTTTTGTTGATAATTTCTGAAAAAGTGTGCTATTTAGAGACTTCGTTTTATTTTTACTTATTTATTTATGTTTATATATACTTACACTTCTACTCTTACAACTCTTCTTCTTCTACTTTTATTTTTCTCTTCTTCTCTCTCTTTCTTCTTCTTCTTTCTCTTCTTCTTCTTATATATTTACTTTATTTTTCCTGTAATCTCTACATGAACTTCTATAACATAAAATAATTTCAGATTTTTCTCTTTGCAAACTTCGGAGATAAGGGGGGGGGACGGTATTTTTTACATTTTTCATCAAAAGTCGAAAACTATGCGGCCTAAAAAAAAGAAAAATGTTTGAGAATGTGCAAACTGCGCTCTTTCATATGATACCCCACATGCCCTAGTAGCAAAAATCTATACATAAGTATATTTTTATTTCTTTCTTATTTGCAAAATAATCAAAGTCAAAGTCAAAAAGTCCAAGCATTTATTTCAAATAGGCACATAAAAGGCACTTTTGAACGTCAAAAATTACGATAAAATAGAATTGATTCTAGTCGCCCAATTCCAAAAGGTAGTTTTCATATGGAGAAGAATGGGCAATAAACTTCACCGTTACCTACTCTTTTAAAATGTTTTACAATACAATTGGGCAAACGTCATCTAAAACTGTTCCTACGCCTTACGGTGAAACATGTACATACTTACGTACGAAATATTAATATTGTGACAGCTTGCATGCTTAATTTGCATGTATACGCATATTTTGACAAATTAATAAAATGATCTTATCTTATCTATTCTATTCTAATATGCAGAAGCCCATGAACACAGACTTCATCATCACGTGAATGTCGAGGCGATCCAACTCCTTGACAACACTGATCTAGTGCGAAGACTAAAAAGTTTGTTTAGTGCAGTGTGAGTGAACTATAACTAACAAGTGCTGACTATTATAAAGAACACGTGAATCAAGTGTCTTCCCCAAAACATAGAAGAAAGACGTTATTGGACGATTTCTTAATATTATAGTTTCTTAGCCGTATAAGTTATATTAAAATTTAAATTACTTATTAGCTAATAGGCTAGATTGTAATGTGAATAAAGTACCACCGACTGTGATAATTACCTACATTATACAAAAAAAAAAAATTGCATGCTACTTTACCGCTAATATCGCTATACCATATATTATAAATATCGCTATACCATAAGGAGCTACGCAGTAGATCATATTCATGAAATAATATTAATATAACTTTCAACAAAGCAAGTAGCTTAGCGGGTCGGCGACTGCTTTGAAAACCTATGTTCGATTCCCAACAATTGATATCTTTGTGCCTTGTCCTTGACTTTTTTTTACATTTTGTTAGACATTACATTTTATTATGACAGTTCGTGAAACGTACACAGAAGAACATAAGGCTTCTCTTCTGTCATCTTTGGTTTTAATAAAAATAAATATCTATGGTTATGTAGGTGACTGTTAGTGAGAAATCCCGTGTGATTACAATGTACTGTTACATTATCTTAGTGTTAGCTGTTCGTCAGGAATCTGTAAGAAAACAAACAATATGCAGGAACACAAGCGTTAATAAAATTCAATAAAAACTAAAAAGGTTGCTAAGAGTCTGAGACCAGAACTACAAACGCATTACCTACAGGGAAGTTTTATAAAAATGAGGCCGTTATTTTAGTTCTGTTGTGGTTGGGTTACGTTACGACTTCCACGCGAACGAAGTTGCGGGCAGAAGCTAGTTATAATTATAGTTTCACACAGGAATACAAGTACAGTTATACAGAGAGCTGTTAATTAGTTTATAAGTCATTTACCTTTTATTCCTAAATTTTATATTTTATTTTTATTTTTAGTCACCTTTTGTAAAAAATCGTCTCTATATTGTAATAATTAAGGGAAAGAGCGAGATAGCCCCAACACAAGTATTATCAATTACTTACTGGGGTTGTCTCATTTATAATCCTTGTAACTGTTTTGAGACAAATAATTTTTTTTTTAAACATTTTTAATTTTTTTTATCTGTCTGTCAGATTTTATCGAAATCCGTTCATTGGTTTAGGCGTGAAATGGTGGACCGTACAGTTATCTTAAACAAAATAGATCTGTCCTTCTGGGTAAGCAACTCGCACTGTTGGCCCTTAAAACTACTGAAGCTTTAAATTAATCCCCCACGCTTTCTGCTGCCTTACTTAAAAAGAATGTAAAGGCATGCCCTTTGGAGTTTAGGTTTCAGCATACAAGCCCCCAGGCTGTTATAAAAGCTTTTAGAGATTTTAACATTAAATCAACAGAAGATCTCTGGGGAATGTCTGTAAAAGTATGTACCTAGATCTTTCATCGAAACTATTGCGCCCTATTTAGCTTTCTTATTTAACACCAGTGTTGACCAAGGAGTCTTTCCGGATCTTATGAAACATAGTAAAGTAGTACCATTGTTCAAATCCGGTGATAGTAAAGATCCTAACAATTATAGACCTGTGTCAATTCTACCAGTTCTCAGTAAGGTGTTTGAAAAGTTGATGCTCAATCAAATGTTACGTCACTTTAATAAAAATTCCATCTTTCATGAACACCAGTACGGTTTCACCAAAGGGCGTTGCACTACTGACGCCGGTGTTACCCTAATAAAGAACATTTTTAACGCCTGGGAAGAAGCACAAGATGCCATTGGAATTTTTTGCGACCTCTCTTAGGCGTTCGATTGCGTAAACCACGAGACACTTCTGATGAAACTGGAGCACTATGGAATTAGAAAAACAGCACTTGACTTGCTAAGATCATACCTGAAAGATAGAAAGGTTAAAGTTCAAGTAAACGGCGTAAACTCATTAGGGTCTGAAATGACAATGGGTGTTCCTCAAGGTTCGATATTGGGTCCATTCCTCTTTTTAGTTTACATTAATGATTTACCCCAATTACTTCAAAATCAACCGAAGATGGTGTTATTTGCAGATGACACATCATTAAACTTTAAAATAGACCGACGGTCACAAGATCTTGACGATGTGAATAACTATATTCTTCAGGTCCAAGATTGGTTTACGGTAAATAATTTAGTACTTAATGAAAAAAAAACCAAATGCATTAGATTTAAATTACCGAATGTTAGAAGTAGCGAATGTGAAATCATATTGAATGGCCAAAAACTAGAATTTATTGATCAGACAGTTTTCCTAGGAATCACGCTAGACGAGAAATTACAATGGGGACCTCATATAACATCTATTGCGGGGCGGCTAAGCTCCGCCGCTTATGCTGTTAGAAAGATAAGACAGTTAACAGATGTAGAAACTGCGCGTTTGGTCTATTTTAGTTACTTCCACAGTATTATGTCATATGGCATTTTACTATGGGGTCGGGCTGCTGACATTGAATACATTTTTATTTTACAAAAGAGAGCTGTCAGAGCCATTTACAATCTACGTCGTCGCGAATCTCTTAGGGAACTATTTAAAAAGGTTAATATCATGACGGTACCTTGCCAATTCATTTATGAAAATATTATGTATGTAAGAAAAAATCAACATCTTTTTAATAAAATAAGTGATAGGCATAATTTTAATACTAGAAATAAAGATACATTAGATAAACCTTTTTTCAGATTATCTAAAGTACAAACATCTTTTATGGGGTACTGTGTTAAATGCTACAACAAAATACCTTGTGACAATGAAAGAAAATTTAAAACTCATATTAAAAGTACACTTCGTAAACAAGGATATTACAAATTAGAGGATTATATCCAAGATAAGAATGTTTGGAAACATGCTGGTCCTGCTCCATAGGACAGTCTAGACAAAATCAAACTTGTTCCTAATTTAATTTATATATATATATTTTTGTTTAAAATTATGACATCTTATTTTAATTCATTTTTACAATCTGCGACTACAGTGGCTCACACACTTGTTAAACCTTGTAAAACATTTTAAAAGAGTAACGGTGGACTTTCTTGCCCATTCTTCTCCATACGAAAACTACCTTTTGGAATGGGTGACTAGAATCATTTTTAATTAGTTTTTTTTTTGACGTTCAAAAGTGCCTTTAATGTGCCTATTTGAAATAAATGATTTGACTTTGACTTTGTTGTCACCATAACATTTTGCAAATTTTGCAGATAGGTCTAGCTGTTCATGCGCCCACTTGCTTCTACCAATTCTCCCGGTCCCATGGCGGACATTCACCCCCAATACCCTGAAAATAACAACAAAGGTTTAATTTTGTTTAATTAGACATTTGTCTCCAAACAATTGTCATGACGTTCAAAATAGAATAAAATATATAATACTACTGAATTACATAAATTATATAATTTATAATATTAATTTAATATACTATAAAATTATAATAAATAAATAGTTAATAGTTAATAGTTGTCGCACGCTGTGGAGGTGCTGGTCAGAAAACCCCACAGCTAGTTTTATGTTGCCTTTTTGTTTTTGTTTCTGTGTTGGTTTACTAACAATAGTTTTTAAGAATAATGTTACTAACAATTGGGCCTAGTTGCCATTAATAAACAAAATATTTATTTATTTATTATTATTAAATAGATAGGCAGTGATACGTTTATATATTTTGTTAAATTAAATACAATATTATGTAATTAAATGGGGTGGAATATACATAATAATTTACTTATTGAAAGGTAACTTACCCAATGTTATTCTACCACTGGCTCTGTTAGGTAAAACATTTTGATGTTGGTATCGTTCATTAGGTTTCCTCCACAATAGTTTTCGACCGTCACAGTCTGGCCTGAAGGATTTTTCGTCACTGAAGAGAACGATATTGTTTTCCCAACGCAAATCAATTCAGATTGGTCCGTATAGATCCCAGTAGTCCGCCGACCCATGGACATTGTCTTAACATCGCCGGTTTCTTGGTATTTGCGCACCCATAAGCGCACCGTTTGTCTGTATAGAAAATAATGGTTTTAAATAAGTTATTAAATACCACTCACAAGATACCGCAACTAGCTCAACAACAAAAAAATCAGAGAACACAAATAACATTATAATTAACTTACGGCTATGCCAGCCAAGCTGTCTCGCAATTCCTTTTATGCTCACATTTTGTTCATACAGAACAACTATTTTAGTTCTCATAAAATCAGAAATCATTTAAAAAAATAATGGATAAATCGTAGTCGTTTACTCTTCGCCGTTTTAAGTGAACGTATACAAAGTTCTAACTTGAAGGTATGGATTAATTTTATAAAGAAAACGTAAGTAAGTAAAATTAATGGATACCCTCAAATTATAACATCTTTCGATTAGACAGGGACCTAAAGATAAAATGACTCAGCCGATAGTAGATAACAATTTCATCGCAATTCATATGGGCTCGCTGGCTAGTTCGTCAAACTGCCGGTATGAGTATGACGAAGTTCGGTGATGCGATTGCTAGAATAGATTAGGGATCCTTACTAAAACTTTGGTAACGTAACCCAAGGTGTGAAAAAAAGGCCATAAAACATCTTTCGTCGCATGCGCTGCGGAAACTATTGATGATAGAACAAAAGTATGTTCCTCAATATTAAAGAACATATCAATAACTAAAAAAAGCTTCGCGATACTATATGTCCAACTATTATCGTTATGTCACAATAACAACTTTTTACATTTTAAAAGTTGATAGAAATACCGACCAAAATTAGACTATGTTAGTCATACTTCTGTTTAAATCCTTATCCAAATAAATCATATTGTTTTCAAGACTGTCTCAATTAATGTATATTAATTTTTGAATTATTAAAATTGGCTATTCCATTCAATAGATATTACGAATTTAATAAGTCATAGAAATAGAAAAAATAAACACATCTATGAAATAGGTCCCTACGCAGCGGACGTAACCGGCATTGAACATTTTTTTGACTATTTTATTTGCATTTTTTTTTTCCAATGTAGAAAGTTCTTCTCCGAACTAATTAAAAATTGTTTATTCACGCTTTACTGTTTATTTTTTATAGTATTCTCTTACTTTTTCAATAGTAAGTATTTATCAAAAGTTCTAAGTATTCTTATTTTATCTGATTTTAAAAAAGTCAACAATAATATATGTAATTCAGTTAAATTTTGTATTTTGTAATGATTTGATTTGATATGCCTAGGAATAAATTAATCGTTTAAAAAACATTAGAAAAACACGTTTTTATAAATGCACGTAAAAACTAAAAAGAAACCTCATCGTGTTCAAAGTCCGTTACGTGGCCTTTCTCACAAGTGCAAACACGACTATGATACGATATTCTATCATGGAATGCCAGTGCCTATCTTCCGGCTTCATCATCAGACCTTGAAACCTAATCGTGGTCAAAGTTCATTACAAGACTTTTCTAAGAAATCCAAAACAGCTATAATACGATTTTCCATCATGAAGTTCCAGTTCATATCTTCCGGCTCCATCATCAGATCAGTTCGACAGTATCTACCTTCGATCAATCGAAGGACAGTACCATATTATTGTATTGTCATCAGAACTACATAGAGCTGCCAATTTTCAGTACGCTACGACCCTTGGTAGATGGTTAAATTAGTTACCTTAGAGTCCATTACATAGTTAGTTACATACATCATATCTTCCGGCTCCATCATCAGATCAGTTCGACAGTACCATATTATTGTATTGTCATAAGAACTACATACAGCTGCCAATTTTCATTACGCTACGACCCTTGGAAGATGGTTAAATTAGTTACCTTAGAGTCCATTACATAGTTAGTTACATACAGGTCGACCTAATAAAAGCGTGTTAAAAAAGGTCTCAACTAGGTATCTAAAAGTTGCTCCCAAGCGAGATTAGCAAAAATACGACGTAAGTATTGGAGAATCATCTTCTGAAAATTCAGATCGTCTCGCTCGCAAATCAGAGAGCGTATGCGTCGTAATCGCGGGCCACAGAATCTAGCGCCGAACCTTCGCAACGATTGTTCAAAATAGTGACAGTCACAAGCACGCGCGAGGGAATCTAGCACCGAACGTTCGCTTCGTCTTTCAGCACAAAATGCCCGATCATCACAACTACACGAACGACAATCGAGTGCTGAACGCTCGCAGCGACTTGCAGAAAATAGAGCTAGAAACTCGCAAGCACGGGCAATCGAATCTAGCGCAGAATGTTCGCTTTGCCTTGCAGAACAAAATGCCAGATCATTCCAACTATACGAACGACAATCGAGTGCCGAACGCTCGCAGCGCCTCGCTGATAATAGAGTTAGGAACTCGCGAACGCGTGTCCGGGAAACCTAGCGCCGAACGCTCGCAGCGAGTTATTGCACAGAGAGAAAGACAACAGTCGGACGCGTAATAGAATTTTAGCTCATAGTAAATAGATCGGCATTCAGTTACGATCCACATACTGATTACGCTCATCAGAACAGCATCAAAAAATATAAATAAAAGGTAAAAATATTAAAATAAATCATGTCCACCCGTGCGAAGCCGGGACGGGCCGCTAGTATGATATAAAAGCTTGTCGCGAGATTTAAGTAGGTACAGTTCGCTTCACAAATAAGGTCCCCCCCTTGGTATTGACATCAAACCTATTTAAGTTTTTCGTAATGTAACGTAAGTGGCGTGTTGGTCTAATGGTTAACACTGCGGCTTGGCGATGCGGTGGTCACGAGTTCAAATCCGCGGATGAGAAGATTTCTTTTTCCTTTATTTTATTTATTTACCCTTTTTTTTAGTTTCTTTATTAGGTGATTTTCGTTAATTATTATTTAAGAAATCAAATGGAGGTTTGTAATAAAAGCTAGGCATTTTGATAAACAATATTCATTTATTTTTCTAATTACATTTCTAGGACTTCATGGAATCCACTTCCAGGTTGAGTATACAGTTTTCTATCTGTGTTAAATTGGGGTTATTTACTTACGGTCTTATTCATAAAAAAAGCTTATAGAAGGTTTAAAGCACACATTAGTTAAAATGCTCATTAAGCCTTTAAAACGTTCGATAAAATTTTGTATTCATAAACGCTTCCTAAACGTTCGATAACTAAAACGTCCTATAACTTCAATATAAATATAAATGTTGCCATTTTATTGAAGTCATCCAACAAATTGGTCAATATATTGAGTCGTCAAACGAGAATATCTGTCTACGCACCGAATAATTGTGACCATAGACATTATGACGTACGGAAAACTAATTTATTGTCTACGGTTTCGACAGTTTTGCCGCGTTAACGTCATAACATGGCGAGCGAAAACCTTTGAATATTTTTTTGTATTTAAAAGAAATGGAATTAAGACCGGAGACTAGTTCCAAGAAAGGGCAAAGAAGTGAATACTCGTTTTGGTTGGAGGACGATAAGGTTTGTACTGTTAGAACTAAAATGTGTTGAAAGTAAGTTTTGTTTTGTAAACAATCTTTATTTCTTATACATACTTATTCTTGCTTTTGCTTTTCCTTAGATCTTTGAAGAATTGGTCAGGGAGAGAGTTTCCATAATAGAAAATGAAGGTGGACGCTGGTGATGGCGCCAAACAAGTAGCTGAATTCTGGGCACAATAAGAAGATAGAAAATAAAAACACATACTGACTGACACCAACGCGAAAAAGGGGAAAAAGGCGGCCTGGCATGATTTACGAATTAGGTGCCTATCCAATTTACTTATAAGTTACAAAGTTCCTGAGTAAGCATGTCAAGAACTTCGTTTGATGAAGAGAAAGAATTATAACATTAATTTTGTATTTCAGGACAGTAGGAAGAATGGTGCTTCACTACAAATAATAAGCAGAAGAGGTGGCATAGATGGCAAATGAAAAGAAACAATTTAAAAATGTTGTTCTGCTAGCACAAGTTCTAGAAGCCGAATTAAAGTTTAGAGTATTTAACAAATAAATTAATTAAACTGATATCTGTATATGTATAAGCTTTTTATTATTAATGCACTACTTGCTAAAATGTTTCCTCTTTATCTTTTTTGTGTCGCGGGGACGACTGTATTTTAGATCTTGTTGGCCCAAAACTTTGCCACTTCCACAATGTTGTCAGTGGCAGCGCAGAGGTCACTTTGACTGCATGTTTTGGGACACATAGGGTAGGATAGGAGGCGGAGCATGGTTTGCGACATAGCTTCACAACCACTCCCTACTGGAGCATCTCCCTGCAGGGTGTAAACCTACATGATCCACATGGAAGTCCCTAAACCGTCTCTGGACACAAGTGGGAAGATGGACCTCTAACCAGGTAAAGTGAGGCTACCCCGGTGGAATGTTTCCTGAAAAGTTTGTAAAATAGCATTTGCATTTCCCCTTGCAACTTCTTGGGGTGACTGTATGATATTCATTGATATTGCTACCCACTAACTGAATGTCTCCATGGTCAACTGCAATATTGTAAAGGACTGCTCTAGCCACTATGGTTGTTGCATGTAAAAGACATTGAAAGCGTTGTTTCCACAGCCCAAAGCAGCAGCGTCCCACAGTAATTCTTGTTGCTATTCCTCATATCCAAGACAAACTTACGAATCTGCAGAAAATGCATTTTACAGGGAATGATAAGTTTTTTTTAGTAACAGGTACCTATACCTAGGCATATAGGTACCTAGGTATATAGGTACCGTGGTACATTTGGTTTTAAAAATACTACTTTTTTAAGACTAAATCTTACCAAACCAAATGTACCACGGTACTTAGCTGTTACTAAAAAAAACTTAACATTCCCTGTAAAATGCATTTTCTGAAGATTCGTAAGTTTGCCGTGGATGTGACGAATTATGTCCTTCGTTATATTTTCCTCGCTTCTATTTTGCATTGTAGTTATATAATAACTAACTAAATTGGTTAAACAGAAGTGCAACATAAATTAAATACAACTGCACATGTTACATTTTGTAGGTCAAACGTCATTTTCTATCAGCTGGTATAGAGTCGGCCATTTTTTTTCCTTATAGTACTGTTATAGTAGGCTTCTGGGTTTCATAACTTTATAGTAGGTTTAAAGAACGTTTTAGGGCTAAAATGCGTTTATGAATAACAATTTTTGACAACGAGACATTAGCAAGACTTTAGATGTTCTATAACTTATTATGAATAAGACCGTAAGAATATTAACTAAACACAAAATAGATACCCTGGATGAGGTTTAGAACGTTTAACATTAGATAAAGGTTCGTTTATATATATATTTATAGAAACATAACGACAATAATATTTATTTATTTAAAGTTGTGAAAACAGATTTTTTTTTATACTTACTTATCGGAAAAAAACCTTTAAAAAAAAAGAAATTTTGTCTTTGTGTCTGTGAATTACAGAGGAAGAATCAACATGCTAAACTATAATAGTATAGCAATATACATCTTTCTCTTTTATCACATTTTCTAATAACCCTTATTTAACACAACATTAGAAAAATATGTGAGGTCAGATGGTGCATCGTTAATACATTACAAGACTACTTGTAAACCAGATTATCTGGATTGATAATAATTATAAAGGTTGTTTGTTTTTGATTAACTACGAGATAATGATCCCACAAATTTTGGGAATTATTAACACTTGCTCATATATGTTCCAACGCAATTTTATCCGATACGTTACACAATCAATCTGCCGAGTAAATTGCCTTAAAATAACGGAGAGGATGTCACAGTCTATCACTTCTTGAAGTTTTGAAGGGTGCCACTAAATGAGCTTTCACAATATTACGTTGTCGCTCCATTTGTATTTTCTCTGGCCTTGGCGATCACATTTCACATCACCCGTCGCTTGATACCTTTGTATCCATCTACGAACTGTTTTTCTCTGCAATGAAAATAATAATATTAGAAATACATAAAAACATCCAACTAGTAAGTAATAATGCAACATTATTGCAACAATAAATAGGTAATATGTGGAAGTATAACATAAATCTTACCGTTATGCCCATAACTCGTGCTATTTTCTTTATGCTTTGTTCCTGTTCCCAGATAACAACAATTTTAGCCTTCAAAAAAGTTGTTAATCAAACCATACCATCGGTTAATAGAATCAACTGGTCAAAAACTTAATAAATTTGATAATATTACGACGAAGATAATTACACACAAGCAAATCGGCACGAAAACGAAACCATTTAAAAAATAATTATACCCTCAATCACAGTTTACTAAATAAAGCGAAGAAGTATTCTAAATTCAACCTTAACTCGCAGTTCATACAGCAGTTAAGTTTCTGAAGTAAAATGACGGTAGTGCAACAATCGGAATCAACACATTATATTCAACCAAACAAGAAATCTATGCTAATTTCAACCTTATCTTTTAGTTAATTGAGGAGTTAATGCGTATTGCATTTTGTAAAACTAAGGTATTAAATATAAAACGAAAGTTGAAATTTAAACCTTATTATCTAGAAGATTAGACCGTTAATAACCTTGTTCGTTATAAGGAGTAATACTATTCCAATTTTCGTTGAGGTTGACAACTGAGCCAATAGCCTAGTAGTATAAGACACGGTCTCGATGATCGGCTGGCGCCTGGTGATGCGGGTTCGTATCTTAATCGCACGCAAAGTGTCTTTTTGTAAGTTATTCTTGGTATACGGTTCGGCCAGAAGGAAGCCGAAAAAATACCTTAAAGAGTTATTAAAAACTTGAATGAAACTTGCAAATAATATCTGAGGCGGACCGTTGGATGCGCTCGGGCAGAGATTGGTGCGGCGGCGGCGGGGCGGGGGAGGGAGCTACTCAAGGCTCACGTGACGCGCCAGCGCCGCCGCGCCGCCGCCGCCGCCCGCCCGCCGCCGCCGCGTCGCTCGAGCGACGAGCGACGGCGGCGGGCCCGAGCGTGCTCGGGCGATAGTCTTTAAGTCTTGGGGGGGTTCCATTTCTCTGACGCTGACTGTACTCGTATTTACTTAGTTAAAATTAAAAAAAAAAAAAAACTATCAGATCATGTTATTTAATTTACTTGTTTATCTACACAGGTGAATCTCGCGACAAGCTCTATCATATAAATTGTGTAATGATAATAACGTTATAAGTTGATAGTAAAAGTTTTAAAGGAAAGTTTATTGTATTCTTTTTAGCGCATTGAAATAAAAACTTGTTTTAAAAAAAGTGTTTTTACTTTTAATTATTTTACTTTTACTTTTACTCACCAAATTACACAAGTCAAAGTTAACCAACCGATGCTACAGACTCGAACAATTCGACCTCGATATCATAATCGAGGACTCCAAAACCCCAGTACACCATTTCAGACGGATGAAGCAACGGAGCTTAACTCGCATAAATTCGTATTCTCAGCAAGTCCTTTCATTTGATACGCATATTGTAGAAAAGCAAAAAAAACTTAGTCAGTCATCTTTAGATGGTGGACAAATAAAGTGACGTCATTCTAAATCCAATATGGCCATGTTGGATTTAGAATGACGTCACTTTATTTTTCGAGTTATTCTCAGCAAGCCCTTTCATTAATTGATACCCATATTGTAGGAGTGCGTTAAAAATAACTGGTCCACCATCTTGGGTATACCGCCATGTTGGACTTAGAATGACTTCACTTTATTTTTCGAGTTATTCTCAGCAAGCCTTTTCCTTTGATACCCATATTGTAGGAGTGCATTAAAAATAACTGGTCCGCCATCTTGGGTGTTCCGCCATGTTGGATTTAGAATGACGTCACTTTATTTTTCGATTTATTCTCAGCAAGCCCTTTCATTTGATATCCATATTGTAAGAGTGCATTAAAAATAATTAGTCCGCCATCTTGGGTGTTCCGTCTTAAATTTACAGTGACGTCACTTAATTTTTCGAGTTATTCTCAGCAAGCCCTTTCATTTGATACCTATATTGTAAGAGTGCATTAAAAAATAACTAGTCCGCCATCTTGGGTGTTCCGCCATGTTGGATTTAGAATGACGTCACATTGCAAACCATGCATTGTCATCCAAACTAAACGTGTATGCTTCAAAATTGAGTTGCAAGAGTCCACCCGAACAAACATAGATACATAAATAAAAGCTTGTAAAAAGAAAGTTTTTAGAGGTATCTTCATGATTTTTTTCTATCGTGTCAAATTAGTTGTATTATGTTTTCATCAAAACATAATACAAAAATATGTATATGATATTTTCCAGGATAATTATATGCTAATATATCCTGAAGAATACCATGTATTTTTCTGATTTGGTTTACTATAGTCGTTCATAATTATACTATAGTCGATCATAATTATACTTTTATTGTTTCTAAAACTTGCGTTTAGGTCCTGTAAGCCTCTTTAAACCATAATTATTGAGATCGAGTGCGGAAGTGTTATCATCGAGTGCGGAAGTGTTATCATCGAGTGCGGAAGTGTTATCATCATAGCGACTGTTCACAGATTGTACTCGTATGCCTGCTACGAGTATGTTAGATCGAGTGCGGAAGTGTTATCATCATAGCGACTGTTCACAGATTGTACTCGTATGCCTGCTACGAGTATGTTAGATCGAGTGCGGAAGTGTTATCATCATAGCGACTGTTCACAGATTGTACTCGTATGCCTGCTACGAGTATGTTAGATCGAGTGCGGAAGTGTTATCATCATAGCGACTGTTCACAGATTGTACTCGTATGCCTGCTACGAGTATGTTAGATCGAGTGCGGAAGTGTTATCATCATAGCGACTGTTCACAGATTGTACTCGTATGCCTGCTACGAGTATGTTAGATCGAGTGCGGAAGTGTTATCATCATAGCGACTGTTCACAGATTGTACTCGTATGCCTGCTACGAGTATGTTAGATCGAGTGCGGAAGTGTTATCATCATAGCGACTGTTCACAGATTGTACTCGTATGCCTGCTACGAGTATGTTAGATCGAGTGCGGAAGTGTTATCATCATAGCGACTGTTCACAGATTGTACTCGTATGCCTGCTACGAGTATGTTAGATCGAGTGCGGAAGTGTTATCATCATAGCGACTGTTCACAGATTGTACTCGTATGCCTGCTACGAGTATGTTAGATCGAGTGCGGAAGTGTTATCATCATAGCGACTGTTCACAGATTGTACTCGTATGCCTGCTACGAGTATGTTAGATCGGATGTTTTCGTAGTCCGCTATTGTTGCAATGTTCATGATCGCGATCTTTGTGCACACAAGCCCGGGTTTAATGACATCAGTGTCACCGGTGTTATGACCATAGATGTACAGCCTGCATGCTGTGTCAACAGCGGGCGCGGGGGGCGGGCGCCGCCCAGCGCGCGGAGGTTACGCGCGCTGACGGAACACCGGCAGCATTGTCTACCGACCATCTATAACTGTTGAACTTGTTTTGTTCACATATGAGGCTTTCTATTGACCTTAATAATAAGTATGGCGTCACTGATGATGCCGAACCACGATCATGTCAATTATTAAAGTATAATTACCAACTGAACTACTAACGCATCAAAAAGAGATAAAGGTGTTTCAGTTCAAAGTCGTGTCGTGAATGACTTGCTTCAAACTTACGTTAGTACATAGTTGTAGGTTGTAGTGAAGGACTTCGTGCGTTATTGTTTGATAACGATAGCATTGTGGATGTGCTCGGTGGCTGCGCCGGCGCGGCAGCGTAGATTCCCGCGACAAAAACCCGTAGCGAGCAGATATGTGCGGAGCGGGAGCGGGTTATGTCAGACAGAACCAGTCAGGTGTTATGTCAGAGAGGGGAGGGGGGCACCACACACTACGGCCACCTACAGAAGTGCCGCACACGCAACAAAGTGAGTGAACGCACTGATACGTATGGTGTCGCTTCGTGTGTGTATCAGTGGAGTGCACGTTTCGGGTTCCTGCAGTTTAACCATTTGTGGAACGTGTGCATATACGTGATTTTGCGATCAGTCATTGTACAGAGTGATCCTTCTGCACTCGTGCGCGGCGTAGCGCAGGCACCTGCACGCTGTGCGGGCGTCGACCCCGCGGCGTTCCCCCTGCTACGCCGCGCCCCGCTCCTCGCGCCCCGCTCCCCGCGCTCTGTCGTGTAGAATGGAGAGGAATCCTGCGCCTGCGCACGGCGCGGCGGCGCGCACCCCGACCTTCGCCCGCGCACCCTGTACACCATCAACATCATGTATCTACCAGAACTGATGCAATCTTATGCAGTATTGCTGGCCGTTTGGCAGGTTCCTGGTATAGCATAACGATATTGTATTTTCGGTTTCGAAGGTGAAAACTGGAAGTTTTGATTTAACATACCTAATGGGCCTGCGCGATCACGAGTTCAGAAAGTTTCGACCCACTCACGGCACCCACCCGCTCATTACCGCGGGGTGTCATAGAAGCCCACCTAGGTACGGGAGCTTCACATTGATTCACTCGCGGTGGCGGGTTAACGGGGTCTGGCAGGCGACGAGCTGCTTTTTAGGGTTCCGTAGCCAAATGGCCAAAACGGAACCCTTATGGATTCGTCATGTCTGTCTGTCCGTCCGTATGTCACAGCCACTTTTTTCCGAAACTATAAGAACTATACTGTTGAAACTTGGTAAGTAGATGTATTCTGTGAACCACATTAAGATTTTCACAAAAAAAATAGAAAAAAAAAACAATTAATTTTGGGGGTGCCCCATACTTAGAACTGAAACTCAAAAAAATTTTTTTTCATCGAACCCAAACGTCTATGAATAGGTCTTTAAAAATGATATTGAGGTTTCTAATATAATTTTTTTCTAAACGAGAGACACTTCCAAAGTGGTAAAATGTGTCCCCCCCCCCTGTAACTTTTAAAATAAGAGAATGATAAAACTAAAAAAAATATATGATGTACATACATTACCATGTAAACTTCCACCGAAAATTGGTTTTAACGAGATCAAGTAAGTAGCTCGCCGGTGAAAATTTAAAAACATATATGATGGTACGGAACCCTCGGTGCGCGAGTCCGACTCGCTCTTGCCCGGTTTTTTTTTTGTAAAAACCACAAAATCTATGATACAACAACAACATTTTGCGCTAATCGCAAGTAAGATGGGACTAAGGCAGGCACCAGGAGAAGCCTATAATAGATGGTTACATTGGAATCTTGAGAGTCATGTACAACGATGAGCTAGTACGTCGCGTGTGAGCGCAGCACCTCCTCGTCTGCACAGCCCCACTGAGCGCCGGCGCAGGCAGATTGTACTCACGTGCTCCACAAAATGGAGCTGTAATTAAATACACTTTTTTACTCTACAATTTTATAAATTAAATTGGAAATGGCAGAGCGTGACTCGATATAAAACGTATCGAGTCGATGATCCGCTCGTAGAACGTGGAGATTGAATTTGTTCCCGCGTCGTGGCGGCGGCCGCGGGAGAGACAAAAACGCGTCATAGTGCGTCACGCCGCGTCACGCCGCGTCACGCCGCGCAGCGCCGCAATGTACCAGCTAATCCAATTTATTACTCTTGTGCGAGCGTGTCGGCGCGATGACACGCTCACGTCCCGCCGGCTGGCTGTGGTCGGAGGTGGCTGATTTGCCGCCCGGTATCACCCGGCGCGGACAGGACAACACCACAAAAACTACTTCTTTAGTAACCATAAAGCTTCACTAATAGACAAATTCCTCGCGCACGGCACTGAACAGACCATGACGTGCGTGAACGCACAGTCGACCGCTCAGGAGCTGGCTCCAGAGGTGGCGGTGGCGCGCAGCGTGCGCTGGAGTCGCGCACACGTGGTCGCCGCGAGTGAAGGTGCGTCAGTTTGCACGTGACGTCACAGACGACAGTGCCCCGCCGAGACCCGAACACGGCGTAACGGTACTAACTAGAAATATATTCCAAAATACAATTTACAATTTAGGTATATTTAGGTCGTTCAAGCGTAGCGAGTGCGCGATAAGAGAATTCTCATTAAGATTAGTTATAATAATAAATGGGTGCCAGCGGGCGGTCATCACACCGGCTTGCAATTTACCCCGGTCCTGAACAAAAATAGAAGCCTTCGAGCGGAGCGTGACCCCGGGGCACGGCGGGCCCGGAGCGCGGGACTGGTGCGGGGCGCGGGCTCCGGGCGCGGGGCGGGGGTGAGCAATTTACACGGCGCGGTGGCGCGCGGGCGCAGAGTAAATGACCGCGATCGTAACGAACCATCAGTCGCGGGGTTTGTTCAAATGTTTTATATTTATTGCACCGCGAGCCGCGCCGCCCGATCTCATCGGTAAGTGCCAGCCGCCGCGGATCCGCATCCGCGGTGCTTGTTGGTAGGCGGCGTCTGGCTACGGGCTATGTATGTGCACCTTGTTGTAATGTTACAGTCTTGCACATATCAATCTTCATCAAACCGAATTGAGAACCGCCTCCTTTTTTTGAAGTCGGTTAAAAATATATAACTTGTGGCAAGACATTGGTATTGCCACAAGTTATATATTATGTTGTTGATGCACAATACAGGCCTTACTCCGTCAGTGACTTCCAGACTGCGGGACTTGTAATTGTTCTTGGATTAAGGGAATCAATTTAGGGAGAATAGAGATCATAGGGTAATTGATTCTCTCGACCCTTCCCTTGAAACTGAAGTTCTGCCGACGACGACGTGCAACGACGTGTCACAGGCCGGAACAAGCTGCCGGGGATACCTGCTTTTGTTGAGGACATCACGGACGGTCACGAGTGGTCAGTTAGTAGGAGCGCTACGACATGGCCCTGCGCTGCGCGGGCGTTCTCCAGGTCCTCTGCTAAGCATTATCTTTATCCCCAATTTGTCTCGTGGCACTGCCATTCCTTGCAGTACGCACATCATCGCTGTACTTATCAACAGGCTTTCTAGATGACAATACTAGCGCTGGTCAAACTAACACATGTCACCCTCCTCTGGACAACAGATCGTGCTCCCAGCAAGGCACTGGCATGGTGGAAGGTCGCTACAGTATTGTTGTCGAAGCACTCCGGTCACTGGCAGGCATAATGTTTGTCAGTTCGGTGGTCCAGGGGCCAGACGCGGTCCTGCGCAACTCCAGTGACATTATCGGCGGCGAGTGGTGATACTATCTAACCTGCCCCCGTATTAAAATGTAAATGAGTGGCGGTTTCCGCGTGCGTGCGCGCAGGATGCGGTGTCTATTAGCGCGGCGATACAAGCCGATACTGTCCCACAGAGTATAGTGGTACACAGCGGTACATAGTGGTACACAGCTGTACATACTGGTACACAGCGGTGCATAGTGGTACACAGTGGCGACTGGCACGGTTCTACCACTAATTAATAGAGGTAGACATGACCGTAATACATTAGTTACAAAAATAATTTTGTCAATAAAAATGATCTGAATATTCGCTGCGGTCGAGCTCATTGTGCATGATAGTGTGTCTGCATCGTGTGTGATCAGGAATGCAGATCTATTTGCGTCGCGATGAGCCGGTTGGCTGCGCGCGCGCACACGGCGCAAATCGGGCGGATAATCGCGCGTGCGCCGCGGTAATTAATACCGCGCAAAAACGGCGGAAAAAAACGTGTGTACGAGCATGATGCGCAGGCGCAGCCGAGCGAGGCCGTACCAGGCCTGGCACTGCGCAGGAACTGACAGAAGGTGTAGTAGCAACAAGAGCGCTTCATTTGATTTTTCGTTATTAAGTAGGTACTCCCTGAGGCAAGATGAGTCACTCGCGCACTGAAGGTGTTTTCGGAGCCCCACAGGAGCCTTCAGTGCTCAGGTGTCCGTTAGTGACTTCTTGTTTAGCGCGGACTGTGGACTGCGGAGTGCGGACTACGGTGTAGCGCGGACGATGACGTCACGATGTGACTAGTTGTCTCTGGTAATGAGGGGCGGTCCCTCTGTGTCGCACTGCTTGTGGAGCTGATATGAATAAGTGCGGCAGGTGCGGCGCACGCGCATGTCCCTCGTTGTTACCGCCGCCGCGCCCGCGCTGGTCGCCCGTTCGCGAGTTAGTTTTTGTGGTCGCTCGGTACGTACATTACAGTCATTAGAATACCCGCCCCGGCGCATGCGGCACTTGTCGCCTTATTTCATAATTACTTTGTTTTTTGTTGCCTGTCTGTCTAACACATACCTGCTAGTTAAACAACATGAGCAGTTAATTAATTAATGATAATTAGTATATTGCGTTATTGTACGAGGATGTTTTCATTATGTATTAGGATAGCGTGGAAAATATACGACACCGCACATACGAGTATATGTAATAAGTTCCTATGACAACATTCACAAATCACAGCATATTTAAATCACGGTGCCTTGACACTCGACATCGGGAAATATACTCCAGCCCATGTTTCCTTTAAGAAAGAGGTATAAGAGTCCGACCGAAAATGGATTTTTATTTTAGGCCGAAAACGATAGCGAGGTTGAACTCTACATAGCACCTTGCTTCAGACATTTCGTAAGTGCCCTTAAAGGATAATGTGAAATAAATTACTTATATTATTATATTGTTTAAGAATTAAATAGTAGCGTTAGTCTAGCTGCCTATCGCTGAAACACATCGTGTAATGGTTACACGGTTACACGCTTACAGTTTATCCAATGAGCACGATGAAGTTACTCGTAATGTAATTAGTACATCAGATGTCGCAATTAATAAAACTGCTACCACTACACCACCACTTCTTCTACTATTATTATTATTTTTTATTTTATTTTACATAACTCGGGACCGTGCGGTCCCGGTCCTTTGGAAGGCGTACGAGGGGCCGAAGCCAACTCGCAGAGGCCCCTTACGAAATTTTAATGAAATGCGGCACCAACCGACGATTATCCCTGTGTGCACTATGAAAGTGCACCCAAGGATAACCCCCGGGACTATTGCAGGATATGGAAAAATAAAAAGTTGAACTATTGGTTTGGGTGGTTAAAGTGGACCGGTTTCCAGGAACTATGGTAAAACCATGACCCCTGCCTAATCAATGCTTTATATATACACAGATAAAATAGCAGGGGGTGACTTGCACACTCAATAATGGGCCCCCGAAAACGGCCGCTAGCACATAGTGACGTAGCGACAAGGGGGCAACATGTCCTGAGGTGCTTATGAGGAGTGGAGAGGTATTCCTCGGCTATCAGGACAATCCCGGAAGTACGGTCAAGATCCCTACCAGCATCTTACTGGAATACTTCCTTCCTCCGAGCACGTTTGCTCTTGCGAATCTCCACTCAAGCCGGCCAATAAAGGCAAGAATGAGGTGGGAGCTCTGTTCCTCGTCATTGTTCACTCCAGCCGGCCAATAAAGGCAAGCCAGAGGTGAGGAACAAGACTTCTCCCGGGAGATAGGGTCCGTGGGGTCGCTACTGCCCAACAGCTCGCCACATACTGCCCTGCTGGTTTCTGTATCCCTCTTGGTCTGGCTCCTCACGTTAGACCTGTTCCGGCAAAGTAAACTCTTCCGGCACAGGCCTAGAGTTCGGATTATATTATATTATTATTATAGTGGTATCTATTTCTTACTATCTATTTATCTTTTACTATAAATCTACTATAGCAGCGGCAGTTTTACCGATACGCACTTAATGTAACTCCGTGGTTTCGTAAGTGACGTGTTAATAGCACACGTATGACCCGCAGCAGCAGTCAGCAGCAGTAGCAGTAGCTCACACTCACTCGAACATTAACTTGTGCTGCGCCACGCGTGTACGTAAGTGACGTGTTAATAGCACACGTATGACCCGCAGCAGCAGTCAGCAGCAGTAGCAGTAGCTCACACTCACTCGAACATTAACTTGTGCTGCGCCACGCGTGTACGTAAGTGACGTGTTAATAGCACACGTGTGACCCGCAGCAGCAGTCGGCAGCAGTAGCAGTAGCTCACACTCACTCGAACATTAACTTGTGCTGCGCCACGCGTGTACGTAAGTGACGTGTTAATAGCACACGTGTGACCCGCAGCAGCAGTCGGCAGCAGTAGCAGTAGCTCACACTCACTCGAACATTAACTTGTGCTGCGCCACGCGTGTACGTAAGTGACGTGTTAATAGCACACGTATGACCCGCAGCAGCAGTCGGCAGCAGTAGCAGTAGCTCACACTCAATCGAACATTAACTTTTGCTGCGCCACGCGTGTACGTAAGTGACGTGTTAATAGCACACGTGTGACCCGCAGCAGCAGTCAGCAGCAGTAGCAGTAGCTCACACTCACTCGAACATTAACTTGTGCTGCGCCACGCGTGTACGTAAGTGACGTGTTAATAGCACACGTGTGACCCGCAGCAGCAGTCGGCAGCAGTAGCAGTAGCTCACACTCAATCGAACATTAACTTGTGCTGCGCCACGCGTGTACGTAAGTGACGTGTTAATAGCACACGTGTGACCCGCAGCAGCAGTCGGCAGCAGTAGCAGTAGCTCACACTCAATCGAACATTAACTTGTGCTGCGCCACGCGTGTACGCATGTAGGGACGCGTGTTTATCGGCAGTTATTGGAGCAACATTGTGCGAGAATTGGATAATTACAAGCAGCCATGTTATTACGCATAAAATTACCGGTGAATATTTCACTACTTACCGCTTCGCTCAGTCCGCTCCGCTTCCTCAAGCGGCGGCGGCGGTGGCGCGGGCGCAATGCTTGCTGTTCGAGTTTTCCCCGGCAGTTAATTAGCGAAGGTTTCTCACGAGCGCTAACATCGTCGTTTATTAAACTGCGCCCGGGATTCTGTTTTAGGTATTTTAATGAGCAGGTTACCTCTGTCTCGCACCCCCCGACCCCCTCGCCCCTCTTGCCCCCCCTTCGTCCCGCTCACCCCACACAACAGACGGCTGCAGGATTTATGTCCGCCGGCGCAGATTCGGCAAAAAGGCGCCACCGCCGGGAACCGGTTCACGACACGTCATACAGCAGGCGCACTGAGCACCGACGTACTGCACACACGCACACATCAGGGTCATACACGCACCAACTTGTTACTGTAAAACTTAGGTCATCATTTTATAAAAGTAATTTCATAAACGAAGCTATAAGTAACCTTGAGTTTTGTCTACCTTTGATTCCAATTATGTCCCGCGGGTAGTGATTGAGGCAAAAACATGCAGGACAGTTGCTCTTTGTTTAAAATCTCTCTCGTAGTTAAACAATTAAACAAAAAGAAAATACCGTGCGCATCAAAATATCCGTTTAAAAGTCTGGCATCCCGGGTGAGTGGCAGCGGCGGCGCGGTTCACACGGCCTGCGGGCCCCGCGGTCGCGAAGGTGTCATATTTTCATTACGCACAGTTTTATTCCGCGAGCGATCGGCGCAGGCGCAGTTCGTAAATATCTGTGTATGTGGGTAAGGCGTGGTGGACGATCGTAAACCGCGACAAATACCCCGCGCATGCCCCGTGGGAGACATTAGCCTGCGCATGTGCGAGCTATCCAAGCAAACAATTAAACTATTCATTAGAACGAGTTGTTATAATTATTGTGACAAAAAAATACACATTGTAAATTGACTGTCCGTAGAAACAACGCGCCAAGACGATCTGTCGAGTAAAAGACATCAACGCGCTCAGCAGCGCGTGCCGCATGGCCGGTGCCGCATGCCGGTGCCGCATGCCGGTGCTGCATGCCGGTGCCGCATGCCGGTGCGTCATGCCGGTGCCGCATGCCGGTGCGGCATGCCGGTGCGGCATGCCGGTGCCGCATGTCGGTGCCGCATGCCGTTGCCACATGACGGTGCCGCATGCCGGTGCCGCATGCCGGTGCCCCATGCCGGTGCCGCATGCCGGTGCTGCATGCCGGTGCAGCATGCCGGTGCCGCATGCCGGTGCTGCATGCCGGTGCCGCATGCCGGTGCCACATGCCGGTGTCGCATGCCGGTGCCGCATGCCGTTGCCACATGACGGTGCCGCATGCCGTTGCCACATGACGGTGCCGCATGCCGGTGCCCCATGCCGGTGCCGCATGCCGGTGCTGCATGCCGGTGCCGCATGCCGGTGCTGCATGCCGGTGGCGCAAGCCGGTGCCACATGCCGGTGCCGCATGCCGGTGCCGCATGCCGTTGCCACATGACGGTGCCGCATGCCGGTGCCCCATGCCGGTGCCGCATGCCGCCGGTGCTGCATGCCGGTGGCGCATGCCGGTGCCGCATGCCGGTGCCGCATGCCGGTGCCGCATGCCGTTGCCACATGACGGTGCCGCATGCCGGTGCCCCTTGCCGGTGCCGCATGCCGGTGCTGCATGCCGGTGCTGCATGCCGGTGCCGCATGCCGGTGCTGCATGCCGGTGCCGCATGCCGGTGCCGCATGCCGGTGCAACGGCACAAATTTCCTTTAATCCACTATTATACTTATTACCTCAGTAACATCTGAATCTAATAAGACAAAAGAGTTTCGTGCTGCACATGTCTTAGTTTGGCTTTGAATGGAAAAAGCTCATATCGGATAGTAAGGTTTTTTCTGCTAAGCTTTTTCCTACATTAATGAAGAAGTTGTTAGCTTTATTTGCTGATTCGGTAGGGTTTTGCTCCGAAGATAAAAGATCTAGCGCCGGTTCCGAATTTTTTGACCTAATAGTGTTAGTTTTTATGAATTTCCATAATTATAAGTTTACTGTTTATGCCTGCTTTCTGTAGTTGACTGTGATCATATTGGTTTTTTAGCTTTTTCAACAGATTATTACCGAAATTCCTATATCGTTTAATGGGTACGTATTTGAATATCGAAAATTAAAATACCGACTGTTACAATATCGATGTTCAAAACATCGAAAATTTAAATATCGATTATATCAAAATGTCGAAAATTGTTATACCTACGCTTAAAACGTCGAAGATTGAAATGCCGAGTGATTAAAATTTCGAATGATTCAAAATATCGAATGACATTTGGGTTTTTATTATGTAAAAATAATTGAAGTACATTACATGAGGTTTTCCTTGTTTTTTTTTGTAACCCACCTAGTAACTGATTCCATAATCAGCCTATAATGTTCCCACTGCTGGGACACAGGCCTCCTCTCGGTGAGAGGGAGTGGGCCGTAATCCACCACGCGGGCCCAGTGCGGATTGGCAGATGTCACATGTCTTCGAATTTTTGGTTCTAGGACATGCCGGTTTCCTCACGATGTTTTCCTTCACCGTTTTGAGAGCAGTGGTGATGAAATCATTTACACAAAGTAAAGCGCCTGTGTGGGTTCGAACCTACGACCTACAACTCGTAAGTCGCGGCCGTTACCACTTGGCCACCACTGCTCTAGTAACTGATTACCATCTAGCAAACAAGCATGCGGCAATCATGCAACATGCAAGCAAGCATGGTTTCTGTCACGGCTCCGGCGCTGCAGGGCTCCGGCAGTCCCACGCGAGCTTAACGTCGCAGATGGTCTAAACGCTCACCGCGGGTGTTAAAACGACCTGCTCCTCAGCTCGCGGGCTGCCTCGCCCCTCCGCGCCTACGCGATTCTAAATTACACTCTAGGGGCAGACAAGACTACGTGGATTCGGTTTTGCAGCGATACGTTTCTGTCACTAACTTTAGTAGCACAATAACATATTGACTTTCAAGAAAATATTTTAATTTAAAGACCTAAATAATACCTTCACGAAGAATCTAGGCTTGTACACTGGACACTGATTTTCATGGATAAAATAGGTGGAAATTGTTCCAAAACCGAATTGGGGCACCCCGAATTTACGTAGTCTTTTGGCTGTTACCCCTACAGTGTATATAAAAATCCGGAGGTGCGAAGGCAACCCCCGCCCGCTGTAACAAAGCATAGGCACCTGTGGGAGCCGTAGCGGCTGAGGCTGGTCGCCGGAGGTGACCAGCAAGCCGAAGCTGCGGAGGTGAACATGGGTGCCTATCCTTTGTTACGCAAGGGCGAAGGGGTTGCACTTCCCGTAGCGCCGGAGACGTTCCAGAAGCAACCATTTTCCACTCATACTACTTAATACAGTTCGATATTTTAACTTGTACGTATTTTTAGGGTGAATTAATGAATGTATTAAATGTTGAAAATTAACCCATTTTTAACCGACTTCAAAAAAGGAGGAGGTTCTCTATTCGACTGTATGTTTTTTTTTTTTTTGTGTGTTTGTTACGCGATTACTCCGCCAATTGTGGACCGATTTTCAAAATTATTTTTTTGTTCGAAAGGGTATACTCTCGAGGTGGTCCCATTATCATCAAATTGGAATCTGATGAGAGGATCCCATGGAAATCGAGGGAAACCCTCAAATTTTATAGGCAAAGCTATAGCGATTTGGGTATTTTTTTTAAAGTAACTTGAGCATTTGTTCTCGGAAATCATCATTTGGTAAAGTGGAGCTGATGATGAAGACCACAGATGGCCATCGGAACTACTCAATGACAAATATTTCACGGGTTGCGATTCGTTTACTTTACTATGGTTGCTAAACGATTTATCCTCGTCACAATGCGTATGGTAAGTGGTTGTTCAGAAGTTCTCCTGGTTCTTACCAGGAGAACTCCTCAACAATTAACGTCCCTGCATCGGGAAAAGCAATATTTTGTAAAAGGTGATGAGCAGTTGACATTAGGCTATTGTAACTTAGGTAAATTACAAACTGACCCACTAAAAAGTGAAAAATAAAAACTTTTTTACAAAAAAAAAAACAAACCGACTTCCAAAAAACACTATAAAGTGAAAAATAACTTTAATTTCGGAAGTCGGTGGCAAAAAACTAAAATACTAATTCAAAGACACCGACTTCCGAAATTAAAGTTATTTTTCACTTTGTAGTGTTTTTTGGAAGTCGGTTGTTTTTTTTTTGTAAAAAAGTTTTTATTACACGTAGGTATATTAATTTTCGATGTTTAAATAATATGTGTACCCATCGATATTTAGGACGTTCGATTATCTGTATTTCGATATTTAGATCTTTCGATGTAACTTTTGTAGATATTTAGATTTTAGATAATATATTGGACGTAGGATATTTACCCATTCGATAATATAAACTTTCGTTATTTTAATTTTCGGTTTTATGGTCGTTCGATATTTCCATTTTCGATGTTTCGAACATCGATATTTTAACAGTCGGTATTTTAATCTTCGATACTCAAATACGTTTTTTTTTTGACGTTCAAAAGTGCCTTTAATGTGCCTATTTGAAATAAATGATTTGACTTTGACGTACCCCGTTTAATAAATACTCGATAATAGTTCATTATCCGGTGCTTTTTTCGATTTTTGATGTAGTTTATCTCTGTCTGATACAGCGAACAAGTCCGGGCGTAATCCAAGGTTTAATATTACTATACTTTCTAGGTATTACTTTAGTAAAAGTATTTTTCGTTATCGTCGAACGTAAAAAATCGACAAAATATTGTAGAGAGACATTTGGATCACGTGAATTGTAAACGGGGTCAAAATTAATGCCGCGTAAGTCAGTTTCAAGACTCGTCATATTGAGTTTAGTATAGCTGCGCATGCAGTTATTTCTAGGTGAAGAAATTAGTAATGTTAGTAAAACAGCTTGATGATCGGTAAGTGACGAATTAGTAACCAATGTTTTGGATGGACTTTTCGATTTTATAAGGATATGTTCTAGACAAGAGCCGCTCTGGTGGGTCGGGTTATAATGAGCTGGTAATAGTCCATGAAATGAGCAAATATTCAGGTAATTATGTGAATGAGTATCGATTTTTCCGGCAGCAATGTTTATGTTGATATCACCTACCAGTACGATATTTTTAAACGAAGCTAATTTTTCTAAGTTACTGTTAAGCGAATACAAAAACCCATGAATACTTTGGGATGGAGGCCTATAAATAGCCATAATTACTGTATCGGGAATCATTTTAATTATTTTAAGCAGTTGCAGTCTAGAAAATGGGGTTCCTCTACTAATGTTTTTAAATTATTTTTAATATAAACCACTACGCCATCATTCTGGTTGAATGTTCTATCGCTTTTGTGAAGATTAAAGCCATCCATAGATGGTATATTGGCCGTTTGTTTGGATAACCAACATTCTGTTAGAACGATAATGTCGCAGCTTATATCAAGATTTTGTAACAAAACTTGGAATGAGAAGTACGAAAACAACCGGCGCAGGCACACAACATCAACACTCAATCAATCAATCAATCAATCATTTATTTTGTTAACATAGGTATGGTTACAGATATTTTGTTGTCTTAGTATGTGCACTATGCTTGCCAATATATATGGCGTACAAAATTAACAGAAGCAATTACAATTAAAGTGGCATGTCAATAGATTACAATAAGAAATAATAATTAAATTTAAAATATGTCAGGAATTCATAGATAATTAACAAATAAAATCATAAGTAAATAAAATCATAAATGCTTAATTAGCAGGTCGGAATCGTCATACCTCTGTTTCTCTGTTTTTCGAATGCGATTTCTGATCGTGGAAGCGGTTATTTGAATAGCTTTGAAAGAATCACAAGCACGCGGCGCGGAGGCGCGCGGTGCGGTGGCGCGCGGCGCGGTGACGGTGTGATCTCATCAACAATGCCCTTGAAGCTATTCAATTAATTCCCAACAATAGTATTCTAATGGCAGTAAAAGCGATGCTATCGCCTATCGGCGAGGGTCGCGCTCGTTCCCAGCGCGGCAGCGGTCGCGCCACAGGGACCACAGGGTCGCGCACTGCGGCCGCTGCGGGGCGATATCATCGCTTATCTCGCGTTCACTAAATCTTTTGGGACGCGTTAATGGGACTGTTTAATTCGTTTTTTATCGCGTTCGCATAGATTTAAATTAATTAGAGCTATTGGGTGCGATGTGTGCGCGATATTGCGACCCCTGCCTCACCAGTCAGCACACTGAGCGCTGCGCTGGCGCACACAACTCCATGCCTACTACAGTGGCCACTCACACGCTCTACAGAGCTTTGGATATTTCTTCTCAGAGTAGTCAGATAGGAAACGCCGACTTCATCTAGTTTTAAAAAAAACATGATTGACGTGTAAAAGTGTTTGTACAAACCTACTTACAAAAAATAAAATCATTTCATTTCATTTCACAGTACAGTACAGCAACGACAACTTTATTAACAAACAACTGTACATGGCAGTGTTCACATTAGTTAGGTTGTTTCAGTTTCGAATAACAGGGGATTAACAAAGTGTAGTTAGATCGCATCTCCCATACATGAGTATGTATCCCAGCTGTTAGGTAGGGTCAGTAGTGCAGCGCGGTGCAGATTACACGTTGACGAGTGACGTGGCATGCTAATGGTGACGTCACTACTATCTGACGTCAGCACGTTATCGAAGTCGGCACATCAAGGCGAAGTGCACTTGCACGCTAAACCTGATCGTAATTAATGAATTAACCCGCGGATCACAGGAATGCCTTAATTGACGACTAATTACGGCGTAATGTTACCAACACAACGGGTGACCGCCCGCCGCGCTCCCACTACGCAGCGGACACGCAGCAACCACGCTCCTCCGTCGCCGCGTCATCGACACTGACACTAATTACAAACATAATTGTTTGGCTCGCATGTACTTGTTGATCAAGTTGTACTTACCTAAAGGGGACGCAGTAAGTATGACAGTTCCAGTCGGTAGCCCTAGCCACAGTTATGACATGTTACAGTAGTACCTACAAGTAGTGTTGCTGGTGCTACCAGCTCGGGGTCAGTGACCGATAAGGGTCGTATTGTTTTGTTTACAACAGTAACCATCCATTTTATGATGCGAAGACTGCCTCTAACATCACCCAAGCATGGTTCCCAACGAGAGCCTTCCTCAGTACATAAGATGTACAGTCACGAGCACCAATATGTCAACACTTGGCCACTTTAATTTTTTCACGAAATAACGAATGTAACGTTGAAATACGACACTTTACATATACCTATGGGTTCGAAAATACTATGTTCCTACTAATATAAAATTTCATTTTCAAAAATAAAGGAGAAAGTCGACTTTGAATAAAGCCAAGTGTATACATACTTTTGCTCGTGACTGTACAGTCAACAAAAGAGGTAAGTATGCAGGATCGTCGGATATAGTTGAACTTTAGTAAGAAACGCCCGCGCAATGCTGATTCTCCGCAGGACGGCTCCAGCTACCATACTCCCCAAGTTAATAAACAGGACCTCTGCATCTCGAAATCATTAGCGGAACAGACTGCCCTAATTACCAAACTTGTATCCGACGTTGCGGAAATAAAGTCTCAAAACTTAGCCATTCAGACAACTAACGTCGCAATTCAAAATTCCAACGATGAGATTATTCAATCCATGAGCTTCTTCAACACGAAGTTTGAAGACATGAAGAATGAGATAGAAGACCTAAAGAAAACTCGAGATGCTCAGCAAAGACACATAGAACATCTAGAAAAAAAGATCATCGACCAGCAGCTCAAATCTCGCTCATCTGGCGTCGAAATCCGTAATGTGCCTACTGCTGACTCCGAAACCAGTGCCAGTCTCTCAAGTACTGTGATAACAATTTGAGAGGCTTTGGGAACGCCTATCAGTGACTCCAATATTCGAGACGTGTATCGCCTATCAGGAAAATCCACTAATACCAACTCCCCGCGCCCTATAATTGCCGAATTTGTTGCCGTAAGTTCTAAGCAATCTGTCGTTTCGGCAGTTCGATCTTTCAATAAGGGCAGGTCTAAAGACCAGAAACTCAACACCTCTCACGTCGGAATACCTGGCAAGCCGCAACCTATTTATATCGCCGAGCAACTACCATTAAGTGCAAGGAAACGTTACCATCAAGCCCGGGAATTTACATCAAGGCACGATTACAAATTCTGCTGGGTTTCCAATGGCAACATCTTCCTGAGGAAGCTGGAAGGGGACAAGCATATTCTGATTGGTTCTGATCAGTCTCTTCAAGATCTCGAATCAAAATGACTATATATTCCATTTCACCTTCTAGCGTATAACTTTTTGGTTCTGCTCCGATATTTCCTAAACACAATTATCTCAACATTAAACTCAAATTTTATATTACATATTGTACAGTGTCGACCAAAAGTCCTTAAGCATGGTCGCAAAGTTATAGTTTGAAGTTTAGTTAGTGACTTACGACCTTCTTTTAATGAGTAATTTGACACACACACCCGCATATTACTCGAATAATCACGCTATTGAATATAGTTCCGTGTCATGTTCGTCTTGTTCACATAGTTCGTAAAACTTTATGATTATACCCACAGAAATCTTAATAAATAAATTATAAGGTGGACAGATGCACCATTCACCGCGAAAGAATGTTGTGGTTCTTTGTTGGTTGATAATAATTTGATATTGTGGGTTTGTGAAGTGTGTTTAATCTATTAGAGGTGTTGTTCATTTTGAAACGCAAGCAAATTTAAATATTGAGATGAAAGCGGATTTTATCGCGCTGCGTAAAAGTGGACTTAATATTATACCACAAATATTTGATGAAACCGGACTGACTGTGAGTATTATGATTTAATTCTTTTATCGAACATTTATTTAATGAATGTATAACTGCTGATCCTTGTAGTTATTTTATTAAACGTTTTATATTTACCATAGGGTCTAAATAGAACAAAAAATATATATTTCCAAGAGTTTATTTATTTACTATTGGAATCATGAATATAGCATTAAGTATAAATTATAATCTTATCATTTTGTAACATTTGAACTATTTTCAAAATATTTTTTTTCAAAATAGTAGTTAATAATATTTTATCATTTTGCTAGTAGCCTTACAATATTCCTTTTTTGTTTTAGAGAAATTACCTACCTACTGTGAGTAGGAAGGTCAAAAGGTCGGAGGGTCCTTGCCAGTCGAACGCGATCGACAGTGGAAGGCCCCAGCTGGTCAGTGAATAAGAAACAAGTGGTTTTAACCAACCAGTTACCAGATGAAGTTGCATTGCAAGGAAATATGCAGAAATATGTTTAAATATTATAGGATCCATACGCCAGCGTTTACTTGATAGCATGGATAATAATGGGGGTAATACAACGTATTAAGTTATAAATTACAAATTGATTTTAGTAATATTAAAATAATATTGTGTCTTAACCGTATTAAGGATTATTTTGAGGTTTATAGTTTCAATCTTCTTTTCATAATGAAAATGAATACTTAAGCTATAACCGCAATTATAGAACAATATTATTTTATTAAAGATACTTACAATATTTTAAGTCTAATGGTCGTAGTTCACATGCTTTACTTCAATAAATTGTTTTTTATGAGAAAATAAACTGTTTTAAAAGTTTATTTATAAAATTATAACGAATAAAATTTTGGAAATCACTTAAAAATCTTCTTTTTTTTTAATCCCATATTTCAATAACAATATAATAATACAAATAAAATAAATATTACATTATTATTCTCGTGTATTAATTAATCGAATAATAATAAAAAAAGATAAGAATATTGTTGAAAAGATAAATTAAAGTTTCATCTCGAGATTCGAACCTAGGCCAACTTGTTTAATAATCCAATACGCAACGCTATCCGCTAGCGATACTTGTTACGAAGATGTGAATTTTAGCAATCGTATGAACCAACCAAGGTCATACGTAATTACGCCGCGCGTGTGAAAAAGCGACGGTATCATTATTTTTGTTTCGTTCGACGTTAGCCAGTGTACACACACAGATGTAGGTACGGGCCTGCGGCGCGGGCGCGGGGATGGTGTGCGCCATCGTTCACAGAAATTTCAACTTTATTGTGCCTATGCAAATTTGTTGCAGACCGTACATATCCACACTACCTCACCTAACTACAAACACAAACTTCTCCCAATATACACCGTAACACCTTACCCACGTCGCGTACATAAAGTTCTTTGTCTCAATAAGGCTTCAACTCCGTTCCTCTCTCCCCATCTACTAGCCTTTTTCTTTAATTGCCAGTCTTGTGGTTTATTCGTAACTAAAAATGGCGAATATAAATGACATCATACAAGAAATTGATGCATCTTCGTGTATAGGTACCTCCTTCAACTGCCTACCTGAACATTGTCCACGGTATATTATCCCATCAACTTTTGGTAATTTTAATCTACTTCATCTAAATATCCGCAGTGTCAGTAAAAACTTTGACTATCTCCAGCTTCTAATAAATCAAACAAAAATCACTTATGATGTTGTGATTCTCACTGAATGCTGGCTCAGTAAGGTCACTTGTTTACCTGTTCTGGACGGGTTTCAGGCTCACTCTACCCTCTCTAACTGCAATCAAAATGACGGCATTATTATATACACCAGAACTGGTTTGCAAAGTTCTGTGCGGGAACCTGAATTTGAAGGAGGTAATTGCCTGGTATGTGAAATAGGTAGCAACGAATTGGCAGTAATGGCAGTATATCGTTCACCATCTCTTAACTCCAAGAGTAACTTAAATTCCTTTATCTCTAATCTCGACAGTCTATATAATGGTGTTTCTCGCTACTCTAACATCGCTCTTATGGGTGATATGAACTTGGACCTGAGTCCAACCAACAGAAATGAGAGAACGCTCGAATACCTATCACTAAATGCCTCTCACGGACTTTTGCCCACCCATCTCATCCCTACTCGGTTAGATCGATGTTTAGACCACATCTTCCTTAAGACCAACCTCCCTCATCCTAGAATCGCATATCACAGACCACAAACCTACTGTCTTGAATATTGCTAATTACATCCCTCCGCACAAATCATCCCACAAAGTCACTCGCCTAAACTATGCAGCCATTATTACTGATCTCGAAAATGCAGACTTTTCTGGAGTGTATAACACTGACGACGTCAACACATCAACAACCATTCTCATCGACACTGTTACCTCGGTCGTCTCTAAACATTCATCTCAAGTAAATGTCCCTAGAAAAAAACATGTTTTAAAACCTTGGGTCACTCCAGGATTGTTAAAATGTATACAAAATCGAGATAGAATGCACCTCAAAGCCAATAACTCTCCAGATAACATTATCTTAAAAACTACCTATACGCGATACCGCAACTTCTGCAATGATTTACTTAGGAAACTAAGAACCGCTTATGAATCAAATGAGTTACAAGAAGGCAAAAACTGTCCCCGTAAACTGTGGCAAACTATTAACACAATCACAAACAGACATAAACCGCAGACAAGTCCCTCTGAGTTGTTGGAATTGAAACGTGATCCCATGTCTTCAATTAACGAGGTGTGTCACTTCTTTAGTTCCATAGGAAGTGACCTAGCTGAAAAAATCACATCTCAGCATCAAGCTACTAACACGCCAATTACACACTATTCCCACCCATACCGTAATAGTTCCCAACCCTCACAGGTTAATTCCCTTGGTATTTTCGATGTTTGTGAATCGGAAGTTGAGTCCCTCATACTGCAGCTACGCGACAAGAGTGCCGTGGGCTGGGATGGTCTGTCGCCGCTGCTGTTAAAACGTACTCGACATGTATTGGTCCCACCCTTGACTTTCCTCTTTAACCTATCCCTCAAAACAGGCGTATTCCTAGATGCTTTTAAAAAGGCTATTATTCACCCGATATACAAGGGCGGGGACAAAAACTGCGTCACTAACTACAGGCCTATCTCGGTTCTGCCAGCTCTTGCTAAGGTCCTAGAAAGGATTCTAAACAACCACTTAAGGCGCTTCCTTGATAAATACCGAATTATCTCCGACAACCAGTATGGCTTCAGACCAGGACTGTCAACAGAAGATGCTGTACTGGAACTAACGAAAACCGTTGCTGCAAACTTGGACAGTAAAACTAAATGCCTCGGAATCTTTCTGGACCTTTCAAAGGCATTTGATACAGTTTCTGTCCCCAAACTCATCTCAAAACTGGAAGTCATAGGTGTACGGGGTATTGCTCTAGATATTTTTCGGAGCTACCTTACTAACCGCAAACAGTGCGTCAAGATAGATACTTACCTGAGTGATGAAGAAAACAATATCCTACGGCGTTCCCCAGGGAAGCATATTGGGCCCAACCCTATTCCAAATTTACGTCAACGATCTGTGTAAGTTCAAATTTCCTAACTGCAATATTTACGCCTACGCCGACGATACAGCAGTCCTAGTCCGGGGCTCATCTTGGGACACGGTAAAAGTGAATGCGGAAGCTGTAATGTCTGAAATAATGATATGGCTAAACTCTAACCTGCTAACGCTAAACCTAAATAAAACCACTTACATTCCTTTCGGGTTAAGACGTGGTAGTACTCCTGGATCAGATTTCACCCTTGTAGCTCACTCCTGTCCTGACCCGACGGTAACTTGTGCCTGTCCCACGATGAGCCGTTCGGACACTGTTAAGTATTTGGGTGTACAGATCGATTGCGGACTAAGGTGGGACAAGCAAATTGATACCCTTACCTCGAGAACTATGCGTCTAATCCACATTTTTAAGTCCCTTAGAGATTCTGCCGATAATACCACGCTGAGGATGATTTACTACTCCCTCTGCCAATCTATATTCAGGTACTGTATAACCGCATGGGGTGGAGCAGCTACAACTTTTTTTCTTAGAATAGAGAGAGCACAAAGAGCTATACTAAAAGTAATGCCCGTTGTACCGTATTATGCACCATTGACCTGCACCATCAATGGTGCAGATGAGACTAATAAGTTTCGTTTGCACCATTGATATTAATACAACTACTTCACCATACTTTTGCCGTATGCACCATTGACCTGCACCATTAATGGTGCAGATGAGACTAATTAGTTTCGCCCGTTTTGCACCATGAATATTAATACAACTATTTCACCATACTTACCTAGTCAAATAAAAAATATATATATATATAAATAAAAAAAATATATATACCCAGCACAGAACCTCTTTCGCCCGGCATCAATTTTACATTCTTGGTCCCTATTTATACAGGAAAATCAATAATAAATTAAAAATTATGGATCTAAACTCTCACAACCTGAAAAACAAACTGACTAAATGGCTACTGTTAAAAGACTACTCATTCACGGAGTCTTTACTTACATTCATTGAATAATCCCAAAATCATTACACTACCCGACTTACACCCAATACACGATGTCTCACTCATCTACCTACCTTTAATTACTATTTATTTGTTTGTTTGTTTTTTTTTATTACTATAATTATGTATACTTAGGTTAAGGTATGTATCTATGGGTCTTTGTTACCTGATAATAAACGGTTTATTATTATTATTATTTAATCACTGCATAACCACTCTCTCTCTCACACGCACCCTTGAAGTACGCACACACCCCCACACTCACCACTCATACACTTACACATCCTTGTGGTCACTCACTCACACACCCACACTCAAACACATTTACACCGGCACACAAATGTATTACTTTACCACCCTCACGCTAAACTCCTGTCTGCCGCTATACCTACATGACTCACCGCCCTGTATGGCCTAACACTGTCTCGTAAGATACAGGACTACCTAGTTTAGGAGACAGGGTTATTTGATCTGTTTAGATTTATGTAGTTATACCATATTACTTTGTACTTCTGCTCTTGTGTACCATGAATCTTGTGTGTATCGTAATAAAGATTATTATTATCTCCTTTATTAATTTACATGCCTTATTCTATTACATTTTTAAATATTTCTTAAAAAATAAGGATAAAAAAAACATTTAAAAATATAAAAAAATAGTTATCCGCCGGTAACGGGAGCAGGGTCCAAGCTACCGGTGGTTAGGGCTCCAGAGACAGGAACCTCCTCACAATGCGAGCCGTATCGAGGAGTACTGCCGTCTCAATCAGGCCCTTGATCCAACCGCCTAACGAGAGCCTCGATAGATGTTGATCGAGGCTTTCGGCCATCAGTCCATTGGCTGATACGACAATCGGCACAATGATAGCCGAGCTCACATTCCACATGTCAACAACCTCGTGTGCTAAGTCGAGATACTTAATTTGTTTCTCTTTCTCAGCTTTCACGAGGTTCCCGTCATGTGGAATGGTAACATCGACAATCATTGTGCGGCGCGCTAATCGGTCTATCACCACTATATCAGGCTTATTGGCAACAATAGTCCTGTCAGTAATGATAGACCGATCCCAGTACAATGTGACATGGTAATTTTCAAGAACAATTTTATTATTATTAAATCGATGGATGTTCGCGAATAAAATTTAATTATATGAAAAGGTCACAAACAGCTCATTTATCAAATTAAATTTCAGCCGACAACATCCATTGGTTTCTTACTAAACTTCAACTATATCCGACGGTCCTGCATACTTATCTCTTTTGTTGACTGTACATACCTACCAGAGCAACTGATAACATCTATCAGTACATAGATGCACTCAGTGGTCACCTGATCCGGATGTCACCGTTTAATGAACACTTGACACGCGATGCGCAGGCGCACACACAGCACACGCCACTATCGCCGGATCTACGTCATACGTTTACGCTAGTTTACTGGTCGGTTCGTCTGTCAGCGACCAACTTGGGAACATCTACACTCTGTGGCTTAATGAAGAGTTTACAGTTTACTGATTGATAGACTGCACGATCAAGTTCAACATCAGCGACTTTAGTTACTATTCCTGAATTATTACAGCTTATTTAGCAAAAGCCGTTGCCGATAATTCTGTCAAGGTCTAAAGTGAATTCGAACAGCAAGCAGTGTGTTAAATAAAAGAAGAACATTGCGACAAACTGTCGGCGCAGACGCAGACGAACTATCTGCAGTTGCTGCAGCTGGGCTCACTGTTATGTACACGCAAACTTCATTTATACAATCATTCGGTTGATATGTTGACTGTAAAAGCAGCCGTCACATGATATGCGCAGCACCGCCTGCGTGTGAGCAGATTTGACGTGAACAGGAGCGCGGACGAGGGAGCATTGCGACTGTGGACGGTCGACTTCATTAGTGATTTTGAATATAAAATCAAATTAATGCAGTTGGAGTTTTATAAAACGATTTCTTTTTGTTTGCATAACGGCCAAATCACATGTACAAATATTTTGTAAGTGGCTGTTAATGAAAATCCGCGGAGTTTTTTGGTCAACCTCACAAATATAAATATGTCGGATTGGCCCAGACATCAGAAGTAAAACACAAGTTTATTCAATTGAAAAATCAGTTATCTTAAATCTAGAAAATACAGAAATGAAATACTAAAACTAATAACGGCAAAAGGCGGTCACATAGGGCAGTACTGACTGTCAGGGACAGTGGTCCATGCACCCACCGCATTTCCATTCGATACCGATACTTTTGTACTCGATACTTTGTATTCGATGCTTTTACTCAATGAGTACTTTTTGGCAGGTATCGTATCGAATAAGAAATTAAGTTTTAAATGGGTAATCTTAGAAATTACCAATTTAAAACTTGCGATCTTATATTATTATCTTACGGCTTATGTTTATGGTTGTGGCAACGCCATCTAGTTCACTCGTCGATCTTTGCTCGAAATCGTTCTTTCCGTTCACAGTTAAATTCTTAACCTTTCCTTCATTCATTTACTACACTAATCCATCACTCATTCACTCACTCGTTCAACGTTGTCATTTAATTTTATCGTATTCGGCGGTATTCGTTATTTCGTTTTGCGCTTTGTTTTTCTACTATATTAATACGGTTGATCATTATTTTGCTTGACTATTATTTGATTTATTCAAGTGTAATCTAAAAGTACTCACTATTATTCTGTGCTGTGTAACTATATTGTCTATCGATATTTGAGTCATTAGAAGAATGCCGCCTACTAAAAGTGAACTTTGGCAGTATTTTATCAAGATTAAGGCGAAAGCGCCAGGGTAGCCCGCGAAATTCAATTTTTTTTAGGTAAGAAAATTTGAATTTCGCGGGCCACCTCAGAGCTTCCCCCTTAACAACAACGAAGTGAAATGCAAGACTTGCTTCAAAACCATAAAAACGTCAGGAAATACGTCAAACATGAATAAACATCTTAAGAAACACTCTACGACAAATGCGTCAAGGTATTTTTTAATAATTTTATGCTCTAAAATGATTCCATGTTTTTATTATTATTGCTACCAAGGCTGCGTTCCGAAATGGGCGAAATTCACAACGGCCACTGCGTTCCGTAACGGGCCTAAACCGCTGAACGGATTTAACCATATTCATAGAAATAAAATTGGCGTGTCTATTTGTGATTGCGAAATAAAGGTCCATTGGTATTACAAAAACTCAAACTTGCATTAAGCATTTATTCCTACGTAAAATGTGAAAAACGTTCCACGCGAACAACGTTGGTAGAATTTGCTATTAATTATAAATACCTACCTAAATTTGAAAGTTACTATCTGTGAATCTGTTAACTTTTCACGCATAAACTACCTACCACTAATGTTATGGTTAATGTATATGCTATATTTGATTATATAAATATATGGGTCAAGAGCGGGCCCATTTAGTAATAATAAAAAAATATATGCCTAAAGTACTAAATAATTTAATTTTGTTTCTATTTTTTTTTTTGTTGAATTACAGTTGTCTTTTTTATTATTGTATTAAATTTTTGTACCAATACCATTTGTTTTTTCATGTCCTGCTCTACTGAAGTTAAACTGACGATAATTACTGACTGATATTGACCTATGCTCTATGCGAATTAGGCACTAAGAAAAGTACTCGATACCTTGAAGTATCGATACTTTTGTTTCGATACTTTTATGAGTACGATACTTTTTTTTCGATACTACTCATGAGTACAGTATCGATACTTTCTATTCGATACCGTGTCCCTACCAATAATCGGGCAGTACTGACTGTCGAGAGACAGTGGTCCGTGCACCACGACGCAACCGTTGGAAATGCGTACCGATCAAACAGCGCAGCTCCTTATAAAGGCGATCGCTAGTGGGGGGGAAACCGTTATTGGATACCAAGAGAGATACGGATTGGATACCAAGTCCTTTAGGCCAAATGATCGATAGAGTGAATGATTTGCGTCTGGTGCACGTTCCACTAGCGCCATCTAGTCGCCGTCTCTCACAGCTGCTAATCAATGAGTCTGCCGACAAGTTACAACAATGGGTGGTTGTGTTTGGGAACTCCTTTTAAGCAATTTTTTCCTGTGTTAGGAGGCCCCGCTCTTCCATAACAAAATAATTACAACAGTAACAAATATGTGGGTAATTAGACTCAAGATCAAAAGTTTGATCATAGGTCTGTCTCACACAAGACCAAGTGAGATGTCTTGAAGGCTCTAGAAGCCTGCCTGTATCTCGTCGTGCTCGAGATCAGCACAGCTTGAACAGTACGAGCTGCTACTGGCGAGTGGGGGCCCGTCATCGTCAGCCACGTCAGACCCGTCAGCCTCATGTTGTTGCTGTTATCACGATGTAGTTTCATCAGCCACATCAAGTTACGTGCTTGTTCCCCGACTGGTGCTCTAGTAAGTGAGCCACTAATATCATTACCAAAATGCCAAAATGTTTTAAAAATAAACTATCTACTGTGATTAGTAGTGAACAATATCCCATACTGATACTTGCAAACCGTTTGAAAATAAACTATCTACTGTGATTAGTAGTGAACAATATCCCATACTGATACTTGCAAACCGTTTGAAAATAAACTATCTACTGTGATTAGTAGTGAACAATATCCCATACTGATACTTGCAAACCGTTTGAAAATAAACTATCTACTGTGATTAGTAGTGAACAATATCCCATACTGATACTTGCAAACCGTTTGAAAATAAACTATCTACTGTGATTAGTAGTGAACAATATCCCATACTGATTCTTGCAGCCTGTTTGAAAATAAACTATCTACTGTCATTAGTAGTGAACAATATCCCATACTGATACTTGCCGCCTGTTTGAAAATAAACTATCTACTGTGATTAGTAGTGAACAATATCCCATACTGATACTTGCAGCCCGTCTGCTCTGCTCCGCGCGGCACTACACGTCATCTTAATACTTTCACGCACATTAGATCCCCTCACCTTACACAACACATCAATAACGCGCATTGTTACTAACAATTACACTCTTATAATATACACTCTTATGTGTGTGCCTGTGTGTGCTTCAGATCGTGATCAATCGTTTTGGTGGACCGCGCACGTCAGGACTAATCCCAGACTGAACTGACAGCTACACTGTTCAGATCACTGCATCCCATCCTTATTCAAATACATGTCTTATCCCAGTGGGATAGGGAATATAATCCTATGGGAATAATTCAGCAAGAGATGACAATTTATGTGCATAACAGTTGAAGCTGTGCCCTAATGCAATAAACGATTTGATTTGATTTTAAACAAAGTTGTGAATGTGTTGCAGAGCGCTGTTAGGTGGTGGCTGCACACGCTGGTCGATAATGCGTGGCGCACGAGCAGGACTAATGAGTGCAGCAAGTAATTATTGTAGAGTAAGAAGGCACCGCTGTGCGCCAGTGCGTCGCCGCGTGCCGCGCGCCGCTCCGATTCAAGATGATCGGTGCGCATGCGCAGACACGCGGGTGACGCCGTCGTGGTCGAGCTACAGGATGCTACCATTAGAGCTTATCATAGGAACCGGTCGGTGGCGGTCATTGATTCAAAGTCTGTGTCATTATTAATACTCACTCAGATTTTGAACGTCATCATTTTGAAATTACTAATTCATATTTTTATGGTCTATATTAAAATGTTGATTAAATAATAACTACAGATACCGTTGGCAGAAGTTATTCATCTTGCTCACACACAGTCACACAGTCACTCAACACAACACATCCAACTGTCAAACAGGCTACATATTAACTGTCTTACATGAAATACTGCACAGTAGTTCCCTGCATTCAATATTAAACGCAGCGGTCCTCCGCGACCGTTTCAATTATACCAACTTAATATTCAATCCAATTTATTTCTTTCTACTTTATCAATTAAGTAAGTAAGTAACAGAATATGTAAAACTAAAACAATAACGTGTGTATGTTACGCGGCGCTGACGGACATAAACAAGCGTTGCCCAGCTGTGGGCAGCGGTGGCCCACGTCCCACTGTGCGCATGCGCAACCTACGGGCAAGATTTCATTGATTTTCCATACAAATGAATGTCAGCAGACGGAGCGGTTTACATACCGAGACCCCTCCGAGGATGGGAGACCATCTTTACACACCAAGACCCACCCCTCCGTGCCTCGGGAAGCACGTTAACCCGTTGGTCCCGACTGTCATACATCTTTGACAGTCGTTGGACCCGGCGGCGACACGAGCACTGTTATGCAGGAGTCACTTCCGACTGTGGAGCACGGGCGAGGCTAGCGCAGGGCAGAGGTCGCTGTAACGTTAGGCACATACAAAAATACAATGTCCTTTGTGAGATGGTCGCCATTCCTACAAAATCTCAATGGCCATTCACACAGCTGTCCCATGATTAAAATAATCGTATTAAATTCTAATTCCCATGCCTTTACGATAGAAGCACTATCACGAATCCAAGATAATATTCAATTAGCAATTTCCCATATTGCCCTTACATGTGACTATGTACCAGGTTCTCAGGAAGACGTCGGAGGCTGCGCGGCGCTGTGGCGGCGGGCCCGGGAGGCACACTGTACCGTTACGCGCTGAACTAATAAGCGAGCCTGAGGCCAATATGGGCTCAAGCTCGCTTCTTAGTCATGCAGACACGCAACTACTGCTCAATACTCTCCCCGTACCGAACTACCAAATAAATAATATTGTTCTATATGGACTGCCGCTGTGCTGTGTGAGACGTGAAGCAAAGCTCGGAGTGGCCACAAGTACATAATCGCAATTCCAAGTTCATTTTTTTGCCAGAATGTAGGTATGCAATGTATTATAATTTTAAAACTATAATGGCCCCTTTACATTCTACCATGACATATGATGTGCAAATATTAGATTGTCCAACAATACATCAGACATGCGCACTGTTCTACAGAGTCCGACCCACCCTGTGGTATTCTGATTGTTTCGGTGCCACAACGTTAAAGTCAGCATGGCTTGTGAGGTAATAAAAGTTCATGGAAAGACTTCTATTTAGGTCGGAGGTTGTCGGGGGGTGCGAGGGGTGCGCAAGCGCATAATTTAATGCGTGCATTTAGCGCAGATTTATGTTGTGCGTGTTATTAGTTTACGGTATACGGCGGAGCAGTATTTTATCTCAGCGAGCAGTTATTAAAACAAGAATATCAATCAATTTTACGAGCTTGTTTCATTGCAGGTACCAGGGCATCAGAACAGGAGGAAGTAGCTGCTTCTGTGCATGTTGGCATACAACCGTTATTGCTTAACGTTCCTATTCACAAATTACAGTAAAGCATAGACTGTAAAGCACCAATAATAGACCTAATTCCATCAGATCATACATCTCAAATACTAAGTGTACCTATTAATAAATCGTGTAAACTTAAATATTGGAATACTCAAAAGCTAGACATATGTCCAGAAAATTTAAAGAAGCTAAAAACTTTTTTAAAAACGGTAATGGATGCTCTTACATCTGATATCCAAGAAGAGGCTCCCTGGTGTATGCTGTTCGCCGATGACATTGTGCTGATTGCCGAGAACGGCCTAGAGGTCCAGAGCAGATTGGAGGTGTGGTGGGAAAGACTCGAGACCGTTGGCCTGAGAGTAAGTTGGACTAAAACTGAGTATCTGTTTTGCGATTTTGGCAGTCTCTCCAATCCTGCGCCCATATCTCTCGCCGGAACGCCCTTATCGATCTGCTCAGACTTTCGGTACATCGGGTCGCTTGTCCAAGGAGATGGCGAAGTAGACCGAGACGTAACGCACCGGATCAACTCAGGATGGATGAAATGGCGACAGGTCACAGGAACAACTTGCGACCCACGGATGCCCCTAAAGTTAAAGAAACTCTATAAGTCTGTGATACGGCCTGTCGTACTTTATGGGTCTGAATGCTGGGCCGTGAAGAAAACGGATGAAAAAAGATTGCATGCAGCGGAGATGAGAATGTTGAGATGGATGTGTGGAGTGACGAGAATGGATAAAGTAAGAAATGAGCATAAGAGGGAATTTGAAAGTGGCGCCAGTGACAGAAAAGTTGAAAGGAAATCGTTTATCTTGGTATGGGCATGTGATGAGAAGGGACGAAACGCATGTGACTAAAAGAGTGATGAATATACATGATGGAACTCCCTTTTCCGCACTTAGACTCTCATTCGGTCCGTTGTGCGTGGGGATGAATACACATGTTGATGGATGAAGAGGGAGAGGAAGGCCGAAGAAAAGATGGATGGATTGTGTGAGGAATGATATGAAAGAGAAGGGAGTGAATGATAGCGTGACGGTTGACAGGGGAGAATGGAAGAAGAAAACGTGTTGCGCCGACCCCAAGTAACATGGGATAAGGGCAGGAAGATGATGACAAGTTTATAGCACTAATGACTCGACTTTTTTTACAGATGATTTTTGGGTGCTATACTATGTTTTCCAATAAAATATGTAACGATAAAAACGAATACTAAAGTCAAATGGATATCTCGTGGAATAAAAATCTGTAGTCAAAAGCAGGGAAAATTACTTTGGTCGTATTGAAAATTTTACGACTATAAAAAAATTATACGACTAACACAGAAAACTCAAAATAACCACTTTATAAACACTTCTCAAAACAAATCAACAAGTAATTAATAAATCCAAATTTCGCTTACCACAAAATCTAAAACAGTCTATAAAGAGAGGCAATTCCACTATCACACATCCCACGGATATCGCAAACGAATTTAATAACTTTTTGTAGATGTCATTATTGAAAAAAAAAATAGTAACGAAACTTAGACTGGTAAAAATACTTTTAACAACTTAACTTCACAATCATTATAATTATATGCAACCAGTTTTACCGATTGACCTAATAAAAATAATTAATAATCTTAAAAATACAAATACTGTGGGCTACGATGGAGTATGCACTCAAGTTGTAAAATATGTCTAAGAAGTTATAGCACCACCACTAACGCACATATTATTAATTTATGCATAACAAATGGTGTTTTTCCTAATAGTCTGAAAAAAGTAATCATTAAGCATATTTAAAAGAGATGATAAATCAGATGTAAAAAATTGTAGACCCATTGCCAAAATATTTTTTCAAAAGTTATTGAAAAAGTAATTTATTTATTTATTAAACTTTATGCACAAGTAAAAACTGTACAAAGGCGGACTTAATGCCTTGGACTTAATCATTAATTTACAATTCCATTTATAATTATTTTGAAAAGAATAAGTTATTTTGCAATGAACAAAAGGGATTTCGAAAGAATACTAATATCAATATGGCATTGTTCGACCTCCTTTCTTCTATTATAACATCTTTAAATGAAAGAGCTCCGGTATGTGCTATATATACCGATATGAAGAAAGCGCTAACGCGCTAGCGGAATTGAGGCTATGTGAATCATAAGATTTTCCTAAACAAACTTTAAGGATATTGAATCCGAGGTAATATTTTGAAACTTTTGAAGTCATATCTGAATACCAGATCCCAGTGCAGCAGTGCACAGAAATATTACAACTATGCCAAAAAAAGCAATTTAGTAACCATTAACACATCTCAACCAAGAGCTATAAAATACGGGGTACCTCAAGGTAGCGTGCTAGGGCCGTTACTTTTTTAAATCTATACTATACTAATATTATAAAGCTGCAGAGTTTGTTTGTTTGTTTGTTTGTTTGAACGCGCTAATCTCTGGAACTACTGGTCCGATTTGAATGATTATTTTAGTGTTGGGTAGTCCATTTATCGAGGAAGGCTATAGGCTATATTTTTTTTCTTCAAAATTAGGGATCCGTAATAAAATTGCTATTTTGTAACACAAGGTGTAAAATCGAAAACCTATTTTTGCGTGCGCTGCAAAAACTATTGACAATAGAACAAAATAATGTACTACGGGTTTGTAGAGCCCATTAAGACCTACAAAAAAGTCCGCGAGAACATATATCTAGCTATCATGGTTTAATCACAATAACCGATTTTGTGTTCAAAATAATTATTAAATCGTCTGAAGAAAAAAAACTACGTTAAATATGTATCGTAATATTAATATTTATCGAAATTAAGCATTATGTTATCAAGAGTATTTATGAAGAAGTAAAATACTTTTTGTTTCATCTCAATCGGATATTTCGTTTAAAAGTTATCACGTGTGTAAGATGTTAAGAGTTGGTACCTATTAAGGAGTTATGGGCCATAGAGTTTTTTATCTATACTAATAATAAAGCTGAAGAGTTTGTTTGTTTGAACGCGATAATCTCTTTAACTACCGGTCAGATTTGAATTCTTTTTGCATTTGATAGCCCAATTCTTGAGGAAGGCTATAGGCTATTTAACATCACGCTATGACCCTTAGGAGCCGAGCAAAAAGAAAAAAACTCAGAGTGAACGGTAAGCGAATACGAAGTGTTGCGACGCGACGGGGTGGGGGTACAAGAAATTTCACGCGGACGAAGTCGCGGGAAGAAGCTAGTATATTATATAAATGATCTCCCAATACTCATTTTTCAAAATATGGTTATTTTTGCCGATGTCAGTACAGCTGTTGTAAAGTATAATAATCCTGTCTATTACGAAAATGATATAAATGATTGTTTCAATAAAATAATTAACTGACTTAATAGCAATAACCTAGTGATTAATTTAAATAAAACAAAATTAATGCACTTTCATCAAAGGTGGGAAAAACCTCCAGTTCAATGTCACATAAGATAAGTGCCAAATAGTAGATACAAACTAGTCCAAATTTTCGGGTAGTATAATGCTTGATAGTAAACTAACATGGAAACTTCATAACGAAGTTTGTCTGAAATTAAATAAATCTGCAGCACTGTTTCAGCTGTCAAAAAAGTTAATACACAAACACTTTTAATAGCGTATCACGGAATTCACGGATTGGTTGCATCAGTTTTGAGGTTTGGCATTATTTTTGGGGGCAATCTACTGACAGAGAGACTGTTTTTAAAGCGCAAAAACGATGTATTCGGTACGTGTGGCTTAATATTACCGCACCTACTGCACTGCACCTATTAAAATTACTGACTATGGCAGCTATGTACAGACGCCAGCACATCAAGCTACTACAATCTGTCAAATTTCTTTAATAGATTTTCAACTTTATTGCTAAATCATTAGGTTCAAAGTTGATTGGGAAAATTTGACAGTTTCGGGTAGCTTGATCTGCTGGCGTCTGTACATTTACGAGACTGCTTTGTTTGTTAAAATCAATTTACCGCCAATTTTAGTTTTTTTTTTCAAATTTTTCTGTTTCAAAAACTATCCGATGTAAAAAAGAATCCAATGCGTTTTCAATAAATGAATAAACTGTGCGATAGAAAATGCAGAACCGCTATAATGAACAAGAGCTTTTTTGGCATGGCTCCGATAATTATAAATGATAAGTTTTAATATTTCATGTGCAATAAACATTTGATGTAATTATTTAAATATTTTTTAAAGAAATCTGTTTCTCTTTTTAGGTTATCTTTAATAGTAGATTTTATTAAGATATTTAATTCGTTTTAAAATAGTTTTCTTTTTTTTTTCGTAGTACCTAGGTATTTAATTTTGTATTTTTCTGTTACTTTTTTTTTTGTTTTATTGCGTGCTTTTATTTTTAACCGACTTCAAAAAAGGAGGAGGTTCTCAATTCGACGGCATGTTTTTTTTTGTGTGTTTGTTACGCGATTACTCCGCCAATTGAGGATCGATTTTAATTATTTTTTTTGTTCGAAAGGGTATATTCTCGAGGTGGTCCCATTATCATCAAGTTGGAATCTGATGAGAGGATCCCATGGAAATCGAGGGAAACCCTCAAATTTTATAGGCAAAGCTACGCGATTTGGGTATTTTTTAAAGTAACTTGAGCATTTGCTCTCGGAAATCATCATTTGGTAAAGTGGAGCTGATGATGAAGATCACAGATGGCCATCGGAACTACTCAATGACAAATATTTCACGGGTTGCGATTTACTTTAATATGGTTGCTAAACGATTTATCCTCGTCACAATGCGTATGGTGAGTGGTTGTTTAGGAGTTGGTAAGAACCAGAAGAACTCCTTAACAATTAACGTCCCTGCATAGGGAAAAGAAATATTTTGTAAAAGGTGATGAGCAGTTGACATTAGGCTATTGTAACTTTGATAAATTACAAACTGACCCACTAAAAGGTGAAAAATAAAAACTTTTTTACAAAAAAAACAACTTTTTTTTGTAAAAATGTTTTTTTTCAATATTTGTATACGCCTTCACGGCAAAACATAGTGCACATATTATTAACCTAAGACCTTTATGTAAATACCTACATATGTTTCACAAATAAATATTCTGATGAATAGTAACCCGAAAGCGTTGAAAGTACATTTTCTACAAGCGCTGCTGAAATTGTTTAAGAACATCAGTAAGTTATTGCGTTGCTACATATTATTAGCGCATCATTCAAACTCGAAACAAGTCTCCGTGGCTGTAGTAGTGCAACAAGCGCCGCGCCGCCAGTCTCCGTGGCTGTAGTAGTGCAACAAGCGCCGCGCCGCCAGTCTCCGTGGCTGTAGTAGTGCAACAAGCGCCGCGCCGCCAGTCTCCGTGGCTGTAGTAGTGCAACAAGCGCCGCGCCGCCGCGCGACTCAGCGGAGCCACTGCATCATTCAGCTCGTCAAATGAGGATATGTTTATCGTAAAAAAGTCTCGATTTGATCAGTATCCTCATTCGCGATATGTAACCGGTACATTCTGTAGGATGCACGCGGATGCCTCCGACGGATTCCTCCGGGAGCAACTAATGAGTGCGCCGGGCGGCCAGGACCTCTCCCCTCCCCTCAGCTCAGCCTCCTACATCCCCCACCTCACACCCCTCGCTTATTAGTTTTTATGTGCGGACCACCTGTTGCGCTGCGCTCGCGCATACTCGCGTGATACAAGTACTTGTGCGTTGTGCAACGACGACGCGACGCGATGCGATAGATGATGAATGATCCAAATGAATTAGTAACAGGTTACTTGTGCAGCTATTGGTTTAGTTTGGAAGACTGTCGCACTCACAACGCGTCGGTGAACTTCACAATTATTTAATTGCGCAATTTTGTTTAAAATCTGGTCATTTAATTTACGTGATCACAAATAAATTACACGAATAACTAGGTTGGGTAGGAAGGAGGAAACCCTCCCCCCCTCCCCCCCCCCAACCTAATTCGAACAACGCCAACAACAAGATCTCGATCTCAACATCGGTGAGTCGTTCAAGTTCACGAAGGCATAAAACTGTTTAATTTAATGGCTACTTTTATTTTCGAAATTAAAACAAAACAACTAAACCGTTAACTGTCTGCCACAGACACTACCTGCGGTTCTCAAATTGCTTGTTTGTATGTGGGGGTGTGTGTGTGTGTGTATGAAGAATGTGGTAAAGCGATGTATATGTGTTCGTACATTTAATTCTCTGGTCACAGTCTCATTCATTTGTATGTTGTGTCTTATTCGCTGTGTGACCGTCTTGGGGGACCTCATTATTTTATCAATGTGTAATTAGAAAGTTGATGTACACAAATAAATTGTAAGTTTCAACACTTTAATGTCAAAATGAAACAAAACGGCGCGGAATGTGTCAAAATTATAATTGTAGTCAATTACGAGCCATTCAGTAAGCGGAGCTAGGCGAACATGCTAATTCGCTGATATTGATAAAAACATGTCGCTTGTGCACGCACAGGCACGCGCAGAAGTTCTACCCCACTGTGCAGAAAGTCAATACACCGAGACGTAGAGAACAGTGAGCACGCGGCGATGTGACTGCACAACGTGCTCGCTCGCTTTACTGTAAATCTATTGCAGCAATTTAATCGTGTTCGTTTATTGTAGAGTTCATTATAATTAGAACATACTAGGTCTTCTGCAGTGCGTTGCTGCGTGGCACGCATGCGCGGGCGCATCGCTCGTGGTTCTCACGGCAGCGCAGCGTCGCGTCGTCGTCGCGAGCGCAGGACATTCATCCTAATTAATTCGGCGGCGCGTCACACCCGCCCCGACCCGCGCTGCGCACACGCATTCATACGACACTACTCACGTAATTAGTGCTAATTGATCAGTATACAGATTACACGAATAACTGAGAGACTCACTACGCTATGAACTTTAAAATACTTTAAATATTACCTACTAATGTGACCCACCAAAAACATTTTCATGTAAAATGTTGCCAAGACGATAATTCGCTACTAAAAGAACTATTGTATAACAGAAAAGTAATGAACAGTGAATAAATTTTTCACCTTACGCCCATGTGATGGTAGCGAAACGGCCAAGCCACATATTCTGACTAAGGTGTAAAGTTTGTGAAGTTAGGGCGTGTAAAGTTAGAAGCTTGGCTCTACACAAAGAGAATATATCGTCGTTGGCTCTACATGAGATCTGATAACTTTTTGGCAGTGCGAGCCATATGTGGTGTCGTCTTGGCAACATTTTACATGAAAATGTTTTAGGTGGGATTTCACATCTTTTTGAAAGTTGCGTAAGGAAATGAAAAAAAATTGTTGGGGGGTTCTTTACTAAAAATCCTGAAATATGGATTTTATTATTTATAACAAGGAGTCCCTATATCAATTTTCAGAACTCTAGCATCAAAATTTGCGGAAGTCTCGTACAAATTTCCATCCCCTAGTTTAAGGGGTTGGAAATTTACTATATATACTATTTAACTAGCTTACATTCCAAATTTCAGCTTTCTAGGACTTCAGGATGAACCTTAACAATATGATGATCATCAGTGAGTCAGTGACGAAATCGGGGTATTTTAGATATCAATAAAATCTAAAGTATAAGAGATATGCAAATTGAAACTTTATAGGTTTAATAAGTCAACCACCGACATCATATCCCGAAAATTTTATTCATCTGGTATAATCCAAACCCAAGTTAAGAAGGTTCAAAAATACGACGAAGTGCTTGGAGAAAAGGTAGGTAGTGCCCTTGCGCTTCGCTTGGCTCGTCTTGGCGATATGAGTTTTTAACTAAATTCCTCGCCCTCCCTCGCTTTTCATTTAGTAAGGGCGAACATTTCAGCCTGCCGATTGAATTTAACTTTAAGCATATTAACCCCATGTGAGTGTCCATGGAGTTAAAAATAATATTTTTTTTTTGCAGCAGGGACTGCAATGTGGTCTAAAAATTCGAAGTGGGGCTACTAGGGCATGTGGAGTATCATATGAAAGAGCGCAGTTTGCACATTCTCAATCAAGTAGGTATTCTTTTTTTTTAGGCCGCATAGTTTTAGACTTTCATGAAAAAAAAATACCGTTCCCAAGGGGGGAACGGTATTTTTTTTTCATGAAAGTCTCCGAGATTACAGGAAAAATAAATCGATGTCTCTAAATAGCACACTTTTTCAGAAATCATCAACAAAAGTTACATTAGTTCGACTATCGGTCAAGAGATGGCGCTGACCTGAAACTGCAATATTCTTAAAATATCACTTAGCGGTCAATTAATTCTTAAGCCTCTTTAAGAGGCAAATAATACCTAATCAATGATATAAATGATATTATTATCAGTGGAATTTTAATACCATACCGCAATGAATCGTCCAGTATCTCAAATTAATCGAAAAACAATAAAATACAACAGACATCGAAACGAACCGAATAACAAAATGAGTCACTCGTAATAAGTTACAGGATACCGGACGCGAGGCGGCCCGCGGGGGCCGCGGGGCGGCGCACGCCATGAGTTGAGAACCGATTCATTAGCGACAATAAGTGAACTGCGTGCGCTATATCAGTACTATCAGTAGGTATCATGACGTTTATTGTGGTGTTACGAGACAGAGCCGATACGCGTCGTGACGTCAACGCAGTGTTGTGACGAGAGCGCTCGGGGCACGTCATAACTGCGTTTACATAAACTAGGATTAACTGGATGCGGTGCATGCACGCATGCGGTGAGACGAGGGAGTTGCAGGAGTCAGGCGCAAATTATAATTTTATACTTCCTACACACAGCAGTAAACGATTTCGTAAGTCGGTAAAGAACAGAAGGCATCAACAGAAAGAGTCTGAAGTACTTCGGGTTGTAAACTGTTGACCGTGTATACAGTTATTTGTCGGCTGTCGTCAAACAAGCAAAATGAGTTTTGCCCAGAAAAGGGCCTTCATGAAAGGTTTACAGGTGCTCAGGCGCAGCCGGCGCAGGCGACCCCGCGGGCCGCGGTTGGCCACTTTACGCAACAGATATTTGACGGGTTTACAACTTCGCACTGGGCCTGTTGTCGCCCTATACGATCACGTTACACGTCGGTTCCTTGTATCCGGTGACGAGGACAGGTTAGTACCCTCTTGGATTGCCGTAGTTCAGCACTGAACTGGTGCCGCACTCATACATCACGCCCGGCGTCCGCCAAGGTTTGGGCAGAGGTGTAACTATTATAGTACCTTCATGCACATTTCCTCAGTTAATATGTTTAAAATGTCATCACGAACCTCTAAAGCTTTCTTGTTTCCCTACGGAACCACCAACCACCTACAACAGCTATGTAAGTAGGTCCTCATTCGGTATCGTTTGTCGATAAAAGTCACGGATTATGTTAAATGTGATTATAACGCCGTAAAGGATGGCCGCCGCCCACTCGGAGAGATATTTGATATATTTGGTGACTTCTTTAATATTAGATGAGTTACGTTTTATGGTGTTATAATAACATGTCATGGCTTAGCGGCAAGGGTCACAAATCACGCGCCACGCGATGCAGCACTGACACGTGGAGGACGCGCCATTACGCCGATTTACAAGCTGCCTCTGAACCTGCCTCCGCGGAACACTGTGCGGATAGGCGCAGAAGAGAACTCAAGATAAGTCACCCCATGCCACACGTGTCGTCAGTGCACACTGAGGGGAATAGGTAATTGTTTGCAAGCTTCTGGCTGGCGGTAGTCTGCCGAGGCGCGGCATGCGACATACACACTACAGCCGGCGAGCGGCGCGCGGCGTCCGGCTGGCGGTAGTCTGCCGAGGCGCGGCATGCGACATACACACTGTCAGCCGGCGAGCGGCGCGCGGCGTCCGACTGGCGGTAGTCTGCCGAGGCGCGGCATGCGACACACTCTAAGCAAGCATTTGTATCTGGGGGCACGGGAGTGCCCCCGCCAAGACGAGCCAAGCGAAGCGCAAGGGCACTACCTACCTTTTCTCGAAGCACTTCGTCGTATTTTTGAACCTTCATAACTTGGGTTTGGATTATACCAGATAAACAAAATTTTCGGAATATGATGTCAGTAGTTGACTTATTAAACCTATAAAGTTTCAATTGCATAGCTCTTATACTTTAGATTTTATTGATATCTAAAATACCCCGATTTCGTCACTGATTCACTGACTCACTGATGATCATCCATAATCTTAAGGTTCTTCCTGAAGTCCTAGAAAGCTGAAATTTGGTATGTAAGCTAGTAATAGTACACAAACAATAAAAAAATTCTAAAACTTGAAACTTTTACCCTCCAACCCCTTAAACTAGGGGATTGAAGTTTGTTTGTTGAAGACTTCCGCAAATTTTGATGCCTCTAGCATCTGAAAATTGATTTAAGGACTCCTTGTTATTTCTATACATATAATAATTCTATACATATATTAAGACAGTAAAAAAACTGTGTCTGTACATTCAATATATTTAAAAAAAAATAACTGAGGGGGGTTTAGAAACAGTAATAGAGCACGAATCAAAAAAAAAATTTTGTCTCTTTGTCTGTTTGTACACGCTAATCTTCGGAACTACTGGACGGATTTGAATGATTTTTTTTTGTTGTATAGGTATTATGTCTGGGCAAAATATAGGCTATAATTTATCTTGGAAACTTGAACACCTGATGCAGAACCGCAACAGACCAGCTAAACTATAAGAGATACAAAAACGGTACCATAGCAAAAATTGTTCCACGTGATGAGCATTTTCTGCTGAGAGAATAAATTTGAAGATCTGCAACACCTGATGTGGAACACCAAGAGCCCAGCTACACCATAACACATATAGGAATGACGTCTTAGCAAAAGTTGTTCGATCTGATGGGCATTTCCTCTTGACTTATAAAAACTGGCCAAGTGCGAATCGGACTCGCACACGAAGGGTTCCGTACCACAAGGCAAAACCGAAAAAAACACGTTTGTTGTATGGGAGCCCCCCTTAAATATTTATTTTATTTTGTTTTTAGTATTTGTTGTTATAGCGGCAACAGAAATACATCATCTGTGAAAATTTCAACTGTCTAGCTACCGCGGTTCTTGAGATACAGCCTGGTGACAGACAGACGGCAAAAACGCCGAAAACCGCACCAGAACACATAGCACGCCGTGACCACCCCGGGGACCAAACCAGCACATGGGCGCCAGACGACCCCGTGTCTGGGCACCCTTGGTAGGGGAGCAGTCACTTAGATTTTAATTGATCAGGTATCTTCTCTTCACAATAAAACTATAACCATGCCTAGAAAAAGGTCAAATCTTTTCCAATGTTCCAAAGGAGCTAAAAGATTGCGGATCATAAGATCCCAAGAATCTACCGAAGAGCGTCAGGAGAGACTTGATGCTGTTCGAGAACATCAGGCTGCAACTCGCTCCGTGGAAACCTCTTCGGATAGCGAAGCACGCCTGCGTTCTCAGCGTATTTACGCATCTACATCCATGTCTCTAGAGACCGGTGAAGAATATGATGCGCGACTGACCGCTGATCGTGAACGTCATGCATTGTCTCGCGAGTCGGATACATTCACGGATAGAGAATTGCGCTTGAGTTCCAAGCGTATCTACGCATCGACTTTTAGGTCTCCAGAGACAAGTCGGGAACGTGATGTGCGACTGACCGCTGATCGTAAATGTCACGCATTATCTCGCGAGTCGGAGACGTTCACAGATAGAGAATTGCGCTTGAGTTCTCAGCGTATCTACACATCTGCTTCTAGGTCTCTAGAGACAAGTGCGGAACGTGATGCGCGACTGTCCGCTGATCGTGAGCGACATGCATTGTCTCGCGAATCGGAAACGTTTACCGATACAGAATCACGCTTGAGTTCTCAGCGTATTCGCACATCTACTAACAGGTCTTTTGAAACAAGTGATGAACGTGAGATTATCATACATTGTCCCGAACACGCACACAACAAAATACTCATAATCAGTTAGAAAGTGAGAAAGAAAGAATTGCTGGAGTACGGCATGAAGAGACAGATTAAGAAGAGCGCAACGACTGTTTGAATTCTGATCGACTTCGACATTATCTGAACAGAATGTCGATATCATCTGAAGAATCGGATGTGTCTCAAGATATAGCCGTAGGGCATGGCGACCTTCCTTGGGTTGATAAGGAACGGAGTGCATTTACGTATATACTCCTATGATTGACTACGCCACATATTCCGCCATCGGAGGTATGGTTCAAAATTGTACTTTTTGTGAAGCTGTTAAATGGCAAAAAGAAACAAACGGTATGTGTTGCTCAGGTGGGAAAGTACATATTAAAATATTACAAAATCCTCCAAAAATATTAAGATCACTGCTAATCGGTGACCATCCACAGTCAAAACATTTCTTGGATAACATACGTTCTTACAATAATGCCTTTCAAATGACATCTTTTGGTGCAGAACAGATTTCAGCCGGTCGATTCTGTAAAAATCTCACCGTGAAAACATAGGTGAAGTGAGTTTGTTTTTGATAGGAATTGACACTATTGACAGCTCACTCTACGCTCACTTCACCGAAGTTTTCACGGTGAGATTTTTACAGAATAGCCCCGCAGAAGGCCCATTTATGCCAACATTCAAAGTGCAAGGCCAAGTTTACCACCTTATTGGTTCATTATTGCCTGAAAATGACGTCTCGAATCGTCTCGCGCATCCCGTTGTTTTTCAGTCCCTGGGCTCTTTGAATTCGACATCAGACGTTTCAGATTTTGACGACCCCGTTGTCGCTGGCATAAGCAACAGGATCCGCGTACGAAGTCGCGGGCAGAAGCTAGTCTACATCTACACTAATAATATATAATATTATAATATAATATTAATTTAATATTATAATATTAATATTATAAAGAGGAAAGATTTGTATTTTTGTGTGTATGTTTGTAATGAATAAACTCAAAAACTACTGTGCCGATTTAAAAAAATCTTTCACCATTAGAAAGCTACACCCTGAGTAACATAAGCTATATTTATTGCTAGAAAAGATTAGGGATCCTTGCTAAAACTTTAGTAACGTAACCCAAGGTGTAAAAAAAAATGCCATAAAACATCTTTCGTCGCATGCGCTGCGGAAACTATTAATGATAGAACAAAAGTATGTTCTACAATATTAAAGACCATATCAATAACTACAAAAAACTTCGTGATACTATATGTCCAACTATTATCGTTATGTCACAATAACCACTTTTTACATTTTAAAAGTTGATAGAAATACCGACCAAAATTAGACTATGTTAGTCATACTTCTATTCAAACTCAAACTCAAATCATTTATTTCAATTAAACCTTGTACAGGCACTTTTGAATTGTCAAAATTAAATAGTCTGTCAGTTAGTCAGAAAGTTGAAGCTAGTTGCCCATTCCAAAGCGTAGATCTCTATGGAGAAGAACGGGCAAGAAACTCCATGGACACTCTTTTAAATCAAGATATTACAAAATCCTGGGTACATTATTCTTGTTGCTTCTATATGTGAGAACAATGTAAAAAAGACAGAAATGAAGAAACAATTCAAGACATAAGATTAAAAATAAGCCTTGGCAGTTAAGAGATGACCAGTCTCAACCGACGGCGCCCGTTCACGAACATGACGCGTGGATCAGCACCATCCAGCTCAACCATTTTGTAGGGAACCGAATGATCCAACACACGCGCCACCATCGGTGAGACATTTAAGTGAGCATGACACGTTCTCAGCTGCCATGCTATTTCAAGTCAACATCAAAAAATCATAATAAACGGAAACATGGTTCTTACATTTACAAAATTAAAAAAAAATGCTTCTAAATTATACAAAACTACAGTTTGCAATTTATTTAAGAGGTAAATAGAATTTTATTACCTACCAAACAGGAAGAGATATTTAATATTGAAGTATTCAAAAATTAAAAATTGATTGAATAAATTAAAAAAGTTATGTTCGTAATGTCAGAAACACAAAAAAAATAAAAAGGGAAGCACCTCTTCCAAATATTGAAATTAACTACAAAGATAGTCTTACAATCTTCAGCAGCTCCAACAATACTTTCAAGTGTCAATCAATTAGTTGTGGTTGTGGAGCAGGACCAGCATTGAGCCAGGCATTTTTATCAGCGATGTAATCCCCTAACTTATAATATGCCTGACTGCATAGTGTGCGTTTTATACAAGACTTGAATTTTGTCTCATTCAGTTGAAGAATGTGGGGAGGTATTTTATTGTAACATTTTAAACAGTACCCCATAAAAGATGAATCTACTTTAGCCAGTCTGAAACCTGGTTGAACTAATAGGTCCCTATTTCTAGTACTATAATTATGTCTTTCGCCTCTTTTACTAAAAAGATGTAATTTTTTCCTTACATGCATGATGTTTTCGTAGATATATTGACAAGGCACCGTCATGATGTTAATTTCCTTAAACAGTTCCCTTAGAGAATCGCGCCTGCGGAGATTATATATAGCTCTGATGGCTCTTTTTTGCAGAATAAAAATAGAATCGATGTCTGCAGCCCGTCCCCAAAGTAAAATACCGTAAGACATGATACTATGAAAGTAACTAAAATAGACTAGTCTCGCGGTATCTACATCAGTAAATTGACGGATTTTTCTGACAGCATAAGCTGCTGAACTTAGCCGTCCTGCAAGAGATGTTAAATGAGGACCCCATTGTAGCCTTGAGTCGAGCGTGATCCCCAGGAAAACAGTTTTATCGACGAATTCCAGTTTCTCTTGATTCAATATTATCTCACAATCACTACTCTTGACATTTGGTAAAGAAAATCTTATGCACTTAGTTTTATTTCCATTTAATACTAAATTATTAGCAGTGAACCAATTTTGAACCTGCAGTAGGGCATTATTTACGTCGTCAAAATTTGTAGCACGTCTATTTACCTTAAAAATTAAGGAAGTGTCATCAGCAAATAACACCATTTGTGGTTGCTTTTTTAATAAATGGAGTAGATCATTAATATACACTAAAAAGAGGAAAGGACCCAATATTGAGCCTTGTGGCACACCAATTTTTACTATTAAACCAAGTGAATTGACACCATTTATTTGAACTTGTTGTTGCCTATCATTTAAATAAGAACTAACTAAACTGAGCGCAAGTTTTCCAAGTCCGTAATGCTCAAGTTTCAAAAGCAAGGTTTCGTGATCGACGCAATCAAATGCCTTGGAGAGGTCACAAAAGATTCCTATTGCGTCTTGGGCCTCTTCCCACGTGTTAAAAATGTGTTTTAATAAAGTTACACCGGCGTCGGTCGTACAACGCCCTTTGGTGAAACCATACTGTTGATCGTGTAAGATTTTATTCGTGTTAAAATGATTGAGCATTTGGTTAAGCATTATCTTTTCAAACATCTTGCTGAAAACCGGCAAAACGGATACGGGTCTATAATTATTGGTGTCTTTACTATCCCCGGATTTGTAAAGTGGTATTACCTTACTGTATTTCATTAAATCGGGGAAGACTCCTTGATCCACGCACGAATTAAATACTAAGGCTAAGTAAGGCGCAATAGTCTCAATTATGGAGGTACAGACCTTAATGGACATTCCCCAAAGATCTTCTGTCAATTTGATCTTAATTTGCTTAAAAGCTTTAATTACTGTTAAGGGGTTAATATGCCTAAAGTTAAATTCAACCGGGCAGGCTGAAACGTTCGCCCTTACTAAATCAAAAGCGAGGGAGGGCGAGGAATTTAAAGTTTCAGTTGTTTTGAGTGGGATACTAGTAAAGAAATTTACAAATTCTTGAGCCACTTCTTTGTTATCGCAAATGAGACCGCTTGACGTCTGTAGTGTGTAATCAGAATTATGCTTTTTATTCCTGTTCGTTTCATTATTTATAATTTTCCAAACCGTCTTTATTTTATTGTCTGCTGATTTAACCTTGTTGCTAATGTATAAGGCTTTAGCTGCTTTACAAGCGTTCTTAAAAGTTCTAGAGTAAGTAGCAACATACTTATTAAAAGTTTCCGTGTTAATATAAGGCTTAAGGCCATACATCTCGAAAAGTCTTTCCCTACTTTTCCTAAGTCCTTTAGTTGCCCAGTCACAAAATAAAAACTTAGGGCTGATACTTTTAGTGATCTTCTTAAAAGAATTATTGAACTCGGTTTGGACTACCGAAAAGAATTCATTATACAAAATATTAACATAAGGTTCACTTCCACTGTAAGGTTCTGATTACTTAATTTACAAGATAAAGTGCTATTAAATTTATTTAAATTACCTGATGGTCTGGATTGGATCTGCACTTTTTGTTGCTGTTTTGTTGTTCGGGTTGGTTCTACAAACACATTTGACAGATTGAACGATTTAAACAAATTTAATAATCTACTGGTATTTAAATTATTTTCTAAAATATTAATATTAAAGTCACCACAGATAATTACTGACCTATTACCAGTTGCAAGTTTTGCCAAAACATCTTCCATTACTGACTCAAATATAGAATAGTTTTGATAATTTGGGGGTCTGTAAACGCACACTATAACATGCTTATCTAGCTCAACACAAGACAATGCTTGTTCTTTTAAGTTCAATGCTATGTTCAACTGATAGTTCAACTATGTCTTTACGAGGTTTGAATTTAATACAACTTTTAATTAGGATTAGTGAACCACCACGCAGCATTGACTTTCGATTAAAACAACTGGCCACACTATAATTGTCATAGTTAATTAACATTTCAGAATCTTTTAACCAATGCCCAGTTATACAAATAATGTCAAACTTTGTTTTTTCTAAAAACAACTCAATTTCCAATTGTTTGGAAGAAAAACCTTGAATATTTTGATGAAATAATTTCAAGGATTTCTGCTTAGCCCCTTTTCTACGGTTCACTATTTTATTGCTAGAAAATACCTTTTTGTTATTAAGTGTAACTATACTGTTATTGGTACCTTCTGTTGTCTTACAAACTAGTTTAAAATATCTGAGCTAACCACCTTAGCATTAGTACCTACTATTACTAATTGTGGTGCTAATTATGGATGACTTCGACATACTAATTATGTCTGGGTTAATATTAAGTGCTATTAGCCTAGCTATTTTACGTCTAAAACTAATGGGCAGATACACAGTATCCCTAGTCGACCTTAACTTATCAACAAAAATGTTGGTGTCAAAAAATATAAACTTGTCACTATGATGACTAACTAAGAAATGCATGTGTCGGATTGGCCCAGACATCAGAAGTAAAACACAAGTTTATTCAATTGAACAATCAGTTATCTTAAATCTAGAAAATACAGAAATGGAACACTAAAACTAATAACGGCAAAAGGCGGTCACATAGGGCAGTACTGACTGTCAGGGACAGTGGTCCATGCACCCACCGCAATAAGGATAGTACTAATTGTCAGAGACAGCGTTCCACATCCAATAATCGGGCAGTACTGACTGTCGAGAGACAGTGGTCCGTGCACCACGACGCAACCGTTGGAAATGCGTACCGATCAAACAGCGCAGCTCCTTATAAAGGCGATCGCTAGTGGGGGGGGAAACCGTTACAATATTTTACTGGATTGGATACCAAGTCCTTTAGGCCAAATGATCGATAGAGTGAATGATTTGCGTCTGGTGCACGTTCCACTAGCGCCATCTAGTCGCCGTCTCTCACAGCTGCTAATCAATGAGTCTGCCGACACGGCCATCCTGATAAATCACTCGTTCTCGAGTGCATTCATTCGTCATCAATTCACATCGTCATCATCGTTACATATCAAATTACCAAATATCACTGGTCTAGGTATTTCTTTACAATAGAAAACCCCTACAGTTCAAACATGCTGGTCTAAATCGTCACCCACTAAAGCAGGTGAGATTCCTGCAGCTACAACTGGACTAGGTCACAACTCTTGTAACCCCTACAGTACATATTTGCTGGTCTAGATAATCATCCCATGGATGAGATCCCTGCAGCTCACTGGACTAGGTCACAATACTCTTGTAACCCCTACAGTACACATTTGCTGGTCTAGATAACCATCCCATGGATGAGATCCCTGCAGCTGACTGGACTAGGTCACAATACTCTTGCAACCCCTACAGTACATATTTGCTGGTCTAGATATCATCCCATTGATAATGACTGAGAGGCATCTAGATCAGTAATGTGGCTGCGCCGCCTCGAAGGCAAGGTCAGCGTCATGATTAAATTGACACCTTTCAAATTTTTGCTTTTAATTATGGTGTCTGACAGCCCTCTACGTATGAATTGGGGTAATCAGGATCAAATGGTACCAACACTGTGAATGGTTGTGGTGGCGCATCGGACCGGGTAGTAGAGCATCAGTTAATTATGAAAGAAATGCTTCTAAATTATTTGAGGGTAGCGGAATATTTTTCTGGCCATTTTGTGATAATGAAGTGCCAGAGGTGGGCGGACAATCCGATCCCACTTCTGATGTCGGATTGGCCCAGACATCAGAAGTAAAACACAAGTTTATTCAATTGAACAATCAGTTATCTTAAATCTAGAAAATACAGAAATGGAACACTAAAACTAATAACGGCAAAAGGCGGTCACATAGGGCAGTACTGACTGTCAGGGACAGTGGTCCATGCACCCACCGCAATAAGGATAGTACTAATTGTCAGAGACAGCGTTCCACATCCAATAATCGGGCAGTACTGACTGTCGAGAGACAGTGGTCCGTGCACCACGACGCAACCGTTGGAAATGCGTACCGATCAAACAGCGCAGCTCCTTATAAAGGCGATCGCTAGTGGGGGGGGAAACCGTTACAATATTTTACTGGATTGGATACCAAGTCCTTTAGGCCAAATGATCGATAGAGTGAATGATTTGCGTCTGGTGCACGTTCCACTAGCGCCATCTAGTCGCCGTCTCTCACAGCTGCTAATCAATGAGTCTGCCGACACATGTAATTATTTAACATGTGAATGTATTTGTTTTGTCTGTTTGACAAGTGCTCAAAATATGGAAAAGCACACAAAATTATTTTCTTACAATTTAACTTCAATAGGTCGGTGACACTATCAGAGATATCATCTTTGATAACATTTAAACTATTACCTATAAGTACAGTAATAATGTCATTAGGATCATATTCATTCCTGGTTATTGAAGACATTATTTGTTTGTAGGAAGTCTGAGGCATGCAAAAGTTTTGTGAAGAATGACACAGGTTGTTGCTAAGTAATTTACCTAATCCTTTTCCAAAACTATCAGAAAACATAATAGAGCAATAACAAACTTTACTACTACAAGGGAGAGAACTAGCATCTGTCTGAAGTACTTGCAATGGACCTTGTTCAATATCTGGCGTATCTTGATGTGGAATAAAGACCTGAGCACTTCCTGACTGGGACGGGTCCTCCGTTCCCTCAGTTTGGAGAGTGCCAAGATTGGATGTGCTTTCCAATGAGCAATGAGGGCTGCTGAGAGTCAGCGGGTCCACTCTGTCTGCATTGGAGTTGCACATGTCCACTAACTCATTTGCCGCAAGGATATGCTCCTGAATTTGTTTTTCAGACCGCACATACTTAGTATAAAGTGAATGTATCGACTCTTCAAGTACCTGAATTTCAGACTGTAAGCGTTGTGTGTCAATCTCATAAATGTTCTTACTGTCTTCTAATTTAATTTGATAATTATTTAATTTATTTAGAAGAAAAACACGTTCTTTTCTTAGTATTAGAACTGTGTTTTTGTTGTTTTCTAAATTTTAATCCTCATCCAAATAAATCATATTGTTTTCAAGACTGTCTCAATTCATGTATATTAATTTTTGAATTGTTCAAATTGGCTATTCCATTCAATAGATATTACGAATTTAATAAGTCATAGAAATAGAAAAAATAAACATATCTATGAAATAGGTCCCTACGCAGCGGACGTAACCGACATTGAACATTTTTTTGACTATTTTATTTGCAATTTTTTTTTCCAAGTTAAAAAGTTCTTCTCAGAACTAATTAAAAATTGTTTATTCACGCTTTACTGTTTATTTTTTATAGTATTCTCTCACTTTTTCAATAGTAAGTATATATATCAAAAGTTCTAAGTATTCTTATTATATCTGATTTAAAAAAAGTCAACAATATGTAATCCGGTTAAATTTTGTATCCTGAAATAAAATGATTTGATTTGATATGCCTAGGAAAAAAGGTCTCAACTCAACTATCTAAAAGTTGCTCCCAAGCGAGATTAGCAAAAATACGACGTATTGGAGAATCATCTTCTGAAAATTCAGATCGTCTCGCAAATCAGAGAGCGTCTGCGTCGTAATCGCGGGCCACAGAATCTAGCGCCGAACGTTCACAACGCCTTGCTGAAAATAGTGAACGAATCTCATGAACACGTACAAGGGAATCTAGCGCCGAACGTTCGCAACGATTGTTCAAAATAGTGACAGAATGTCACGAGCACGTACAAGGGAATCTAGCGCCGAACGTTCGCAACGCCTTGCTCAAAATAGTGACAGAATGTCACAAGCACGCGCGAGGGAATCTAGCACCGAACGTTCGCTTCGTCTTTCAGCACAAAATGCCCGATCATCACAACTACACGAACGACAATCGAGTGCTGAACGTTCGCAGCGACTTGCAGAAAATAGAGCTAGAAACTCACAAGCACGGGCAAACGAATCTAGCGCAGAATGTTCGCTTTGCCTTGCAGAACAAAATGCCAGATCATTCCAACTATACGAACGACAATCGACAGTCGTTAACAACTAGGACGCGTAATAGAATTTTAGCTCATAGTAAATAGATCGACATTCAGTACGATCCACATATTGATTAAGTATGCTCATCAGAACAGCATCAAAAAATATAAATAAAAGGTAAAAATATTAAAAAAATCATGTCCACCCGTGCGAAGCCGGGACGGTCCGCTAGTGTCAAATAATAAAGAGATTCAAATTTTTCATCTCTTTATTAGTGGTTGTAATGGGAATCATATCACTTGGTTTTATTAGGTTTTTATTTATCCTTTTGATAGATTCTTATTTTGTAAATGTGAGGACTTTGTAGGCCTTGTAGACTTTACTACTACTTTTTTTTTTGTAGACTTTTCATTTTTTATTTTACTATGCTATGCCTATGTTACTCAGGGTGAATGTAGCTTTCTAATGGTGAAATATTTTTTTAAATCGGCACAGTAGTTTTTGAGTTTATTCATTACAAACATACACACAAAAATACAAATCTTTCCTCTTTATAATATTAGTGTAGATTATATAATGTAGTCAAATAATAAAGAGATTATGTCAAAAAAGTAAATAAAAAATAAACATCGTAATTTGAGAGCAGTTAATAGACATTTAAATAGTTAAGCCGTTGATGAGGAGCCAGGGAAGCCACATGTGCAGAAGGAATTATTGCTAAACTACCTTGTCTTCAACGTAGTCCTTAATCTTATAATATGCTTTTTTGGTAAGGACACGTTTGATAAACGTTTTGAATTTTCAATCGCTAAGTCATGTTATTTAGCAGTATTACATTTTAATACATTAGCATACCTAATATGTCATTTCGAGGAGATGATCAAATGATTAGCTAATAATGGGCGATACAAACAAAATTAAATGATTAGCTAATAATGGGCTACAAACAGCGAATTATAACATTGTGTTGAAACCTCTTTCTAATTCTGCAGTTCTTCACAGATCTACATGTGATTAAGATCTTAAGATCGATAAAGCGACAAATGTCAGGCAGAGTCTCTTGACCTGTTTCACTTATTTAGCAGATACAAATACTGCCGTATAGATCCCTATCAGTATGATCAGCATTCGGCATCTTGTGAGATCATAAGGTGACTGTATACGTCTACAAATAATAGTGACACTCATAACTCCTCATCATCAATAACCCTCCATCATGTACAAGGCAATGGACGTTGTGTGTGTGGCGTGTGTTGTGTCACCAGTGTGTTATCGACTCCATGATGACGGATGACTTGCTGACAGCAGTGACAGCCACTCGTAGCCGTAACGTTAGACGTTTGACTTACAGACATACTGACGCTCCTTACGCATTAATGTACTAAATACAGCAGACCCAGACCGAATGTAGTGTCCGATTGTAATCTACTGTAGTTACTACCAGCGATGGACAAAAACACTGAAATGCGAGAAAGGGCGGCTCCCTATGTTGACTTCTACTGGTAGGCTTACTAACGGTCTCTCGAGGGGGAACCTAAGCGCTCGTCACTTCAGTGTACCTTCTGTATCTTCCTAGCTTGCTTGTGCGTAGGCGCCGTCAATTTGTCCACTATTAACTGATCACAAGCACTTTGTGAGTGATATCTGTAAATTTACAATAATTATGTTGGCCGCTGACGTTGGGGAAAGGTCGCATGTGGATGGTAGATGGTCAATAATTCGGTACTAAGTAAGCGCATGCTTGCGACGTATCGCGTCGTTTGTCTTCGGATAAGCAGCGCGTGTGAAGCGTTCAGCTGTGGTGATCCCTCACGGTGAATAATGTGCGTCATCAGTGGAGTAAGCATCCATGTACATGACGACGTGATCCAATGTACACACACGACTCATGTTGTTACTGTACATGACGACGTGATCCAATGTACACACGCGACTCATGTTGTTACGACGGTCACAGAGAACGTTCGTAAGAGCTGCTTGAAATAACTGATCATTGAAAGAACCACCACTAGCCTATGGAAGTATCAATGGTATAAATGACGATGCACAATTCCGAAATAAAAGTTTCCATAATAGTCACAGATGTCTTATCAAAGGGAGTCAATAAGTAAGGGGTAGGGGGTTACCAGCTTATTGTATAACGTAAAAGCTTTTGCTAAATTTTCATTTGGACAATGTCGTGGAACGGAATACCCCGTAGCTAAGTAATAGGTACCTACTTGTATTGTTGGGAAGATGCACCGGGTGACCGTCCCGACCTCTGCGTAGTACCGCCGTTAATCGCATCGTATCGGATCGCGTGGCGACCCCTGCAGCCGCACGCATGGAAGGTGTCACAGCGTGCGTGACTCCTGCCGCTAACACTCAAGTCCATCGTTACCGATAGTCGGCGTCCACCCGTCACCACTGCCCGGTTGAGGGTCTACTCCCTAAGTCCGTCAACGAAGTAACGAGTCCGTCTGACAGTAGCCCGATACGTCGGAACAAACCCTACTCCCTAACGATTTCGGATTCATCATTTCAAACGGAATCCTAAACAATATTCGTGAACGAATGACGCATGGCGATAGAGTTGCGTTATTTTACCGGTCGTTTACCGGTTTGCTTATTTTGTAGTTTTCTAGCTTATTAAACAAAAATGAATACTTTTTTCGTTAGAAAATTACCACATTTTTAAAAATATCCTTCTAATTATGTCTTTAAATATAGAATTGAATTATTTTTGCCATTTTTGTCCGGAAACAGGCATCACCCTGTTGATACCTTTGCCTGTTTACTTTTTGAAGGACATTTTCCACAGAGTACCTACTTTTTGACATTTTCAAATGAAATGTCAAATTGCTAGTTTTAAAATTTCCAATATTTTATTTAGCTTACTATAATTAAAATGGCCCCAACCGCTGCAGCAACACACGGGCAAATTGAGGCCCTTCTCGATTTTATGGGTGAGAACCATGAATTGGCTCGCGGGTTATTGAGGGGTGCCGATTGGAGAGTTGGGTCTAAACGGCTGTGGAAGTTGCACTAAGTCCGTCGAGCAGTGGCAAAGGGTGAGTTTAATACATTACTCATCAATATTAATATGATTTTAAGGTCTTGTCATCAGTAAAGTGAATACATTGATAATCAGCCATCCTCCAAATACTTATCTGTAGGAGTACTTACGGGTATAGTATCTTGGTATCTTGTACAGCTTCCACCTGTAAGAGATCCAGAGCCAGTAGCCACCTCACCCACCCATGCTGCTACACCTGCCGACCCACTCTCCCAGGAGCAAGCCTCTACATCAACTGAGGAAAACCTGAGATGTACTAACTCTTGATGGTGCATAATGCAAAATATATGAAATAAATGATTAAAATTTAATTATTTGTTTTAATTCAAAAAAATCCAATATAATATAATAGTACATGCTAAGTTTTGCCAATGACGGTTTGTATACCTTACAAACCGTCATTGGCAAAACTTAGCATGTACAGTGTCGACCAAAAGTCCTTAAGCAAAGTCGCAAAGTTATAGCTTGAAGTTTAGTTAGTGACTTACGACCTTCTTTTAATGAGTAATTTGACACACACACCCGCATATTACTCGAATAATCACGCTATTGAATATAGTTCCGTATCATGTTCGTCTTGTTCACATAGTTCGTAAAACTTTATGATTATACCCACAGAAATCTTAATAAATAAATTATATGGTGGACAGATGCAGTTAGACGAAATTAACTTTATTTTGGATGCGGTTTCAGTTGCAAAATCCCGTTTATGTGATGTGGAAGACATTTCTACCCACATACCTAAACCAAAACAGTATCTCTCCTTTATTCACCAGAACATCAGAAGCATTAGACGCAACCTCCCCGCATTCCAAACATTACTCAGTAGGAGTAATATAAAATGGGATCTTATTATCTTGACAGAATGTTGGCTGCCATGCACCCAGGTCATTCCTTCTCTTACGAATTATACGTCACATTCTACCTCCACCAACACTACTCAAAACGAAGGTGTGGTCATTTATCATAATTGCAGCATGAAATTATCTGTTGAAGAACCTTTACTGCTTGATGCAAACTGTCTTTTAGTAAAAATAAATATAGACACTGTTATAATAGCTATTTACCGTCCTCCTGCACAGAAAAATATATCCGGGTTCTTAAACTCTTTGAACGAGCTCCTCTTAAAATACTCCTCTACTAAAAATATTATGTTGGTTGGTGACATCAATATTGATATTACAGAAAATAATGCCGACTCTCGATCTCATAGTTATCTTAATTTAATGGCGTCTCACGGTTTACTACCAGCCCACAATTTTCCTACTCATGGACGTACATGCCTTGACCATGTAATCCTAAAAAACAAAAGGACCGCGCATTGTTTTGTAATGCATTCCTCAGTGACGGACCATGACAGTACCTCCCTTTTTCTGAATTTGTCAACTCGACCTATGCACCCGAAAAAATTTACAAAAGTAACTGACTATAGTGGTTTAGATGATGCTATGAAGGCAATGGATTTTTCCCCATTGTATACCATGAGCGACGCCAATGTAGCAGCTACTTATCTTATAGACAATTTAGCTAATGTAATTTCTCTTCATACTAAGGTTATCCCTGTCAGTAACCGTCGCCGTATTATTAAGCCTTGGATCACTCCAGGACTTTTGAGATGCTCAATAAATAGAGACAATCTTCATAAAAAGTTGAAAAAGTATCCGAATGATGAGTCATTGCGAATCACTTACAAAAGATACCGCAATTTTTGTAATGATTTATTGAAGAAAATTCGACAGGAATACGAGAAAGAGGAGATTCGTAGCTCGAAGCACAATAGCAAAAAGCTTTGGAAGGTTATTAGGAAAATTACAGACACTGACAAACCTAAGCCGCCCGCCCAGGAACTCATTCAAGTGGATAACCCCCAAACATCTATCAATGAGGTAAACTACTTCTTTTCCAATATTGGTAAATCCCTCGCTGAGAAGATATTAAATCATCACGTCCCTACTCCTACCCGTCCTTCAGTCACTCATCCACACTCAATGGCTTTTCTTCCTACAGATGAAAAGGAGATAGACTCCCTCATCTGCAACCTTAAAAATACCTGCTCTGAAAGTGTTGACCCCATTTCTGCTCGGTTCCTTAAACATTACAAGAACTACCTGGTTCCCCCGCTTACCCAGTTATTTAATCTATCATTTTCCACAGGCACATTTCCGTTACCTTTAAAAAAATCACTCGTACATCCTATCCACAAGGCTGGGGACAGAGGCTGTGTAAACAATTACCGGCCGATCTCCATTCTACCCACTCTTTCTAAATTACTAGAACGCCTCATGAACAGCAGACTGACCGATTACCTTGAGCGCAATAACCTCATATCACAGGGTCAATTTGGTTTCAGGGCTGGAAAATCTTGTGCCGACGCTGTTCATGAGCTGACAGATCATCTTGTTAATGGTCTTGATAGTAAAAAGAAGGCACTTGTCATATTCCTTGATCTGGCCAAAGCGTTTGACACAGTCTCTGTACCCAACCTATTAAACAAGCTGGAAAATATGGGGATCAGGGGTCTACCATTAAAACTTTTCCGGGACTACTTGTCTGATCGGTTCCAGAGGGTTAGAATAGGTAACTATGTTAGTGATGATCTACCTGTCACTTTTGGTGTACCTCAGGGAAGTGTGATCGGGCCCTCCCTCTTCCTTGCCTATATTAATGATCTCTGTAACCTTCAGCTACCCCATGGTAAAATCATTTCTTTTGCCGATGATACGGCACTACTTTTCACAGCAGATTCATGGGCTGATGTCTACCATTACGCACAAAAAGGTTTTGATACGGTCCTGGCTTGGTTAAAAAATAATGTCCTTACCCTTAACGTCGATAAAACCAAGTTTATAGCCTTCTCCCTCACTAACAAACATAATGAATTGCTATCCCATTTTGAGATTAAAGCACACTCTTGCACTGATACAAATTCTGACTCCTGCTCCTGTCCCATTCTCCAAAAGACTACCTCGATTAAGTACCTTGGAATTATAATCGATAGCAACTTAAGCTTCCAACCACAAATAGACAGCCTCACGACGAGAATTCGCAAGTTAATCTTTCTTTTCAAAAATCTCCGTCACGTAGCTGACATGGAGGTCATTAAGTGGGTATACTATGCAATGTGTCAGTCTCTTCTGACATACTGCATTACATCATGGGGTGGTGCTCCAAAATCTAATATTTTAAAATTGGAAAGAGCCCAAAGGATGGTACTGAAAGTAGCCTGTTTCCTGCCATACTTGTATCCTACTGTAGAGCTTTACAAACACGTCAAAGTCTTGTCAGTGAGGCAACTTTTTGTTTTATGTACTGTTCTCAAGAAGCATTCCACCTTAACGTTTGATCCCTCCTCTACCGCAGGAAAACGCCGAAAATACTCTGTCTGCAATACGACTAAAGGTCTAAGAACAAGTTTCTCTCAAAGGTTTTATACTTTCTTAGGTTCCCACTTATATAATAAAATAAATCGTTTTACAACGATTTATCATCTAACAACAAAGGCGTGTAAGATTGCTCTGGTTGAATGGCTCCTTAATTTAGATTATAAAGCAACTGAGGATTTACTAACTCATCCAAAATAGTCAAACCCCGTACTTTCCCTACATATATTAGATCACCTTTTCTCGACGTATGTACTTCTCTTTTTGTTTTACTGTTTTTAATCTGTGTGTTTTCTCATTGAGTTTATGTTATGCCCTGTATCCCTTCACATTTACTAAATAAGTAATTATGTTCTCATACCGTGTGGTGGGACCCTGGTGATCTGCTATACAGGTATTCCTAGTGCAGACACCAGTCTCTCACAAACTAGTTTCTAAGCTTGTCTAAATTTATATTATACCATTGCTTGTGAAGAGAAAATAAATTATTTGAATTTGAATTTGAATTTGAGATGCACCATTCACCGCGAAAGAATGTTGTGGTTCTTTGTTGGTTGATAATAATTTGATATTGTGGGTTAGTGAAGTGTGTTTAATCTATTAGCGGTGTTGTTCATTTTGAAACGCAAGCAAATTTAAATATTGAGATGAAAGCGGATATTATCGCGCTGCGTAAAAGTGGACTTAATATTATACCACAAATATTTGATGAAACCGGACTGACTGTGAGTATTATGATTTAATTCTTTTATCGAACATTTATTTAATTAATGTATAACTGCTGATCCTTGTACTTATTTTATTAAACGTTTTATATTTACCATAGGGTCTAAATAGAAGAAAAAAAATATATTTCCAAGAGTTTAATTTATTTACTTTTGGAATGATGAATGTAGCATTAAGTATAAATTATAATCTAATCATTTTGAAACATTTGAACTATTTTCAAAATAATTTTGTTTCAAAATAGTAGGTAATCATATTTTATCATTTTGTTAGTAGCCTTACAATATTCCTTTTTTGTTTTAGAGAAATTACCTACCTACTGTGAGTAGGAAGGTCAAAAGGTCGGAGGGTCCTTGCCAGACGAACGCGACAGTGGAAGGCCCCAGCTGGTCAGTGAATAAGAAACAAGTGGTTTTAAGTGTTTTAACCAACCAGTTACCAGATGAAGTTGCATTGCAAGGAAATATGCAAATATATGTTTAAATATTATAGGATCCATACGCCAGCGTTTACTTTATAGCATGGATAATAATGGGGGTTATACAACGTATTAAGTTATAAATTACAAATTGATTTTAGTAATATTAAAATAATATTGTGTCTTAACCGTATTAAGGATTATTTTGAGGTTTATAGTTTCAATCTTCTTTTCATAATGAAAATGAATACTTAAGCTATAACCGCAATTATAGAACAATATTATTTTATTAAAGATACTTACAATATTTTAAGTCTAATGGTCGTAGTTCACTTGCTTTACTTCAATAAATTGTTATTTATGAGAAAATAAACTGTTTTAAAAGTTTATTTATAAAATTATAACGAATAAAATTTTTTAAATCACTTAAAAATCTTTTTTTATTTTTAATCCCATATTTCAATAACAATATAATAATACAAATAAAATAAATATTACATTATTATTCTCGTGTATTAATTAATCGAATAATGATAAAAAAAGATAAGATTATTGTTGAAAAGATAAATTAAAGTTTCAACCTCGAGATTCGAACCTAGGCCAACTTGTTTAATAATCCAATACGCAACGCTATCCGCTAGCGGTACTTGTTATGAAGAGGTGAACTTTAGCAATCGTATGAACCAACCAAGGTCATACGTAATTACACCGCGCGTGTGAAAAAGCGACGGTATAATTATTTTTGTTTCGTTCGACGTTAGCCAGTCACACACAGATGTAGGTACGGGCCTGCGCGGCGCGGGCGCGGGGATGGCGCACAGAATGTTCACAGAAATTTCAACTTTGTTGTGCTTAAGCAAATTTGTTGCAGACCGTACTAAACTCTAATGGTAAAATCCCGAAACATTGTCTCTTTTTACCCGCCTGCGCTACACAAAGGAGGGTAATGTGTTTATCAGCCTATGTTTATGTACTTATGCATTTATTGACATGACTCAGACTAAGAGCCCCCGCATACTACAGACTTCCTGTCGGTCGATAGTTTGGTCGGTTTCTCCCTATGAACTCAACGTCGGGAATACTCGCCAACCTAAATAAAACCTAAATTTTGGCGTAAATTATATCTACGTTGCCTCAGCTCTTCCTGTAAAGCTTCTTCAATAATTAAAAAAGCAGCCATAGTTTTAATACTCATCTTCCGTCCGTCGACAGCACGAGAACTATTTTGATGTCGTATCAACTGACATAACTATCCGTTAAAATCGGTGTCAAGTTCAACAGTTCGGACGGGCAAAAGCACATCGGGAGTAGGGACAATTGTCAAATCGCGTTGTCATTCCTTCTTCGTTCGGACCCCGAACGAATCATCCGTCCGTAGGGTGGGGTGGTAGGAAACGCCCGTAACGAAGGCCGAAACGACGGACTTCGTGCTTAGGGAGTAGACCCCGCACGGTCTCACGGGGCTCGGGGGGGCTCGGGGGCTCTCGGTCTAGGCTGCGCTTCGAAGTCGTCCTGTCTTGAGGCTATGACGAGGATGCTTTCAATAAGGACACAAGAGCGCTTTCGGTATGATGAATACTATCATAGAAAAAAGCTCCAGCCAACTTAAACAGTAGCTTGTAATTCAGCTTCAGACTATAAGCTTGCTAGTAACGACTTGTGCTTGCTAATAACTGTAGCGCCTGCTTACTCGTAGCAGTTCATTAACTTTGAAATAAATACGTCCTTTTTAGTGAGGACTATAAATCATGCAGAAACTAATTACCATGCCAGTAATTACTAGAAGAAGTTTCCTACAGAAGCCCTTCTTTTTGCAGAAACCGATGCGCCTTGCGCCCGCGCTGCCGCCGCCGCGCCGTGAGCGATTGTGCAGGCGACGCAACATCGCGAAACAAATGATGCGGAGCGGTGCGCGCGAGCATCAACCTGACAGATATTAATAGAGAGCACGGAAAGTTATTGATAGTGAGCGAGAGCCGCGTGGACGTTCACAAATCACGGATGGACACCCGCGCCATTAGCCGCCGCTAATCTAATTCATTAGTTTAATTAAGTTAATGCAGCGCGCACGCCGCACGACGCCACACGACGCTGCACGACGCCGCGCCGCTACTCGCCGAGATAAATCGTCCCGATCTAGGAAAAAACGCTATAATAAATCTTATTGCGAATTGCGCTTGATTTCTCCGGAGTGGAATGATATAATTACATGATTGCGCCGCGGCCGGTCGGCAACCGCCGTGCGCTCCCCCGCCTCCGCCCGCTCCGATGAGAGGGGTGGGAGGGGGGCATTCCCCTGGACCATTCTTTTTGCGAGAAATTTACAATGACAGACATGTAATTATATAAAATATGTAACGCTCTCGATGCTGCTCTCGTATGCTTCGTATTGCAGTTCTTCAGAATAAAATCCGCGGCGTTAGACGGGAACGCGGGGGGCGTGGGGCGGTGGGGCGCTGCCCAACGATCAGCGAGTTTATTAACTTTTAAACAAGGTAATTAACCTCAAAGCTGACAAGTTTATAGCTTGGAAAAATAATTTTAACAAAAACGTACAGTAATTATAGATAAAAACAAACTAGTTTTTAATAGACATTACTCAGTTTGATGTGTACCTACTGTAAGCCTGGTATGTAACTAGGAGGACAGCAGTTTACATTCGGGATCATTCCAGAGACTCATCGTCGGCACAGGTATTCGAGTACCGGCACTGGAAACTGGAACAAGCGATGAAGTTGTATCTGCAAGAGATGCGCGTCGCAATGATAGCCCGCGCGCGCCTGCGTGGTCGCCATGAGAACGGATGTGCAGGACACAGGCACTGCGCTGGCGCAGGTCACTCACTCCGCTTTCATTAGTATTAGCTGTTTATTACGAATGGTGTCTATGGAGAGGCGGACGCGGGCGCTGTCGACGCCTTATCTCCAAATAAATATCTCAAATTGTCAGCCAACAAATTTGAAAGTCCTGTTCGGGCTCACACAAAGATAATCTCTAAATTATGATCGGGCGCGGGCGCATCTATCTTTAATTAACATCGCAGGGGCGCGGGCGAGCAGGCGCGGGTCGGCGCGGGTCGCGGGTCGCGGGTCGGAGCGGGCCGAACTGATCGATAGGTGCGCAAGCGCCGAGGTTCTTTGTTGCTACAAAATAAGGAAGTATTTACAGAAGATTCATTTATTTAGCAAAATAGCTACTGAGCAATAAGTCGGTGGATACCCGACTCAGGGGGTCTACTCCGAAGTGACACATTCTTCGGAACGATCCGACACACGACCGAACCGAATATTGTTGTCCTACTACGAAATAGGTTCGGATTGGCTGAGTTTGGTTGGGACCATAGACTGACTGACTGACTGGCCTGTTGGTCTAGTGGTCAGTGACTATGACTGCTATGCCGGAGGTCGTGGGTTCGATTCCCACCCAGGACAAATGTTTGTGTGATGAGCATGATCATTTGTTCTGTGTCTGGGTGTAATTTATCTATATATGTATGTATTTAGAAATATATAAGTATGTTTATCAGTTGTCTAGTACTCATAACACAAGCTCTGCTTAGCTTGAGACTAGACGGCGTTGTGTGATAGTTGTGGAATATTATTATTATTATTTTCGTTTATTTGTCTATTTACACATCTAATTACATTTTTAAATATTTCTTAAAATATAAAATAAGTATAAAAAACATTTAAAAATATAAAAAAATAGCGATCCGCCGGTGTCGGGAGCAGAGTCCAAGCTACCGGTGGTTAGGGCTCCAGAGACAGGAACCTCCTCACAATGCGAGCCGTATCGAGGAGTACTGCCTTCTGAATCAGGCCCTTGATCCAACCGCCTAACGAAAGCCTCGATAGATGTTGATCGAGGCTTTCGGCCATCAGTCCATTGGCTGATACGACAATCGGCACAATGATAGCCGAGCTCACATTCCACATGTCAACAACCTCGTGAGCTAAGTCGAGATATTTAATTTGTTTCTCTTTCTCAGCTTTCACGAGGTTCCCGTCATGTGGAATGGTAACATCGACAATCATTGTGCGGCGCACTAATCGGTCTATCACCACTATATCAGGCTTATTGGCAACAATAGTCCTGTCAGTAATGATAGACCGATCCCAGTACAATGTGACATGGTCATTTTCAAGAACTGGTTATTATTATTATTAATATTCGAAAAGAGTGTCGGACCGAACGAAATGTAGTGCTAGAGGTGAACGTTATATCGATATGGTTTTATTAGTCATTAATATTCATTTCGATATAATTGAACTGTTGAATTACAGAGTAAAATTATTTTTTAAATTAAGAAAATAGAACTTTACCTTTAATTCAATATTCATACTTAAGAACATTGTAATATTTCTCGAAAAAACAATATATTGTAGCTGGCATATAGATTGTTTTACCGATTGTCAAAATAAAAAGAAAAAGGACAAAAGTCATAGGATGTAGTCTTTGAAAGGATGACAAGTAAACAAACAAGGGGAGATATTGTGATTTTTATTATTGCAAAATTGAGAAAAAGTACTTCTAAACTCACACCAAATCTCATCTGTCGCTATCGCTATATCGATAAACGTATTTCGTCAAGTGCTGACTGAAGTGTAAAGTGTTAAAGTCAAGTTATGAGATGTATACAAAAAACAAGCTAATTATAGTACTACAAGTATAAGTTATGAACAAACATTCTGCAAGAACAAGTCACCATGTCCAGACCGACAGCGGCACAAATTGATGCTCTCCTCATCGAGATTTGGCCCAAGGCAACTTGAGGAGCATCGACAGTCGTACGCTGAATCTTCGACTGTGGGAAGAAATTTGCACCACGCTGAATGCTATATTATTTTTATAATTTTACTTGTAGCAAATTGAAGATTAGTTCTAGTTGTTTAGTATTGTAAAAAATATATTTTATTCATTATTTATCTAATGATTGTATCAGTCTTTCCCTCTCTCTTTGTACCCTCCTCAAAGCATCTGTGGCAAATGTAGCAGGCTGATGTCACCTGCCGGTAGTTGTCCGATTCAAAATCATCTTGAGTTAACTCCGGAGCACTCACTCCGGCCCTTATGCACAATGCACATTTATGCACAACACAGCAGGGTAAAATTATTCTGCCTGCTCTATCTGCATCCTAGTGCACCTCCTTCGCTGCCAAGAGACACCTCCATCAACTCTTGACTATCCCAAATGTGCGATCAATGGTGGAGCGCGCACGCAGTTTACAATATAAAAAAAACTAGAATAGGTATAAACCTTAAGAAATGTAGGTTGTACATTTTCCTTACACAAATCTTTTAATGTCTTCCTAATGCGTGGTCCGATTTACATAAATTTAGTTGGAATATTAGTTTTATACATAACTCTATCATTTAAGACCAAACTTATTTCAATATCTACATAAACAAAAAAATACATTTTCAAGTTACCTAATTATGTGACAATCCTTAGGTAAGTACATATTCCAAAAAATGCCTTACTTTGGATTAGAATATGAAAACTAATAATGAAACTAAGCTAGACATTTACTTTAACACTTTAAACAAATGTAAAACTCAATAAAATTATAGTGATTCATTAAATTCGATAAGTTTACGATACTCAAAAGGTAACTACTTTGTTGTCGTGTATTTTGACATTAATTTCACGATGATAAGATAACTCTTGTCAAACTCAAATTATCGGTCAGTCTTTTCTCGTTCAGAGTAGGGTTTACGATACAACAAGTGTCAGAATGAAGTTCTACGGATCGGAACCGACCGAACCAAATAGAAAGGACTTCGTAGTAGGAAATGGCCGAACATTCGGCCGATACGATAAATTTACCACTTCGGAGTAGACCCCCAGGACAGGTACCGTTACAAAGTCAAAGTCAAATCATTTATTTCAAATAGGCACATTAAAGGCACTTTTGAACGTAAAAAAAAACTAAATAGAAATGATTCTAGTCGCCCATTCCAAAAGGTAGGTAGTTTTCGTATGGAGAAGAATGGGCAAGAAACTCCACCGTTACTCTTTTAAAATGTTTAGGAAAAAGAGATTATTTTTAGCAGGCTATCGAGAAACGAATTAGACGAGGTTAATTATTTAAAAAAAATGCTTAGGTTAGGTTAGGTCAAAACTGTGACCTCCTACGCACGAGCCGAGCGAGCGAAGCGAGCGGTGCCGCGGCAGCGGCCGGCGAGTGCCAGAAACGACTAGATTATATAGAAAAAATGTGGAAAAAAAAACAGACTACCCGAAACTGAACTAGTTAGACGAGATTAATTATTTAAAAAAAAAAATCTACCAGAATACTTAATATTATTATTACCTGTTTAGAATTTGTCCCAGTGGAAAAAACACCCTTGTAATAAAACGTCTTCAAAGTTAGATCATAATATGCTTGAAATGGCTGCCTTAAAATTGCGAAAACTGACGATACTAAATATTTGGCAAATGTAGATTTACGTAAAATGAGTTATTCCAACTGAAATATTTGACTAAATAAAAATTGGTAAAAGTACTAGTTGGTAAACAAGTTATTGTTTAAACGTTCACAGTTTGCCAAACATTAGGTTTGGGTTACAATTATTTGTGAAGAGATTTTTCGCTAAGTAATAATTTGGCAAATGAAATTATGCGGAAAATGATTTGGGAAGTGATAATTTGGCAATTTCTTTTTGGTAAAACAAGGGAGACCCTAAAGGACATCATTCACGTAATCACGTTCCATACATTTTTGGGCCAAAATCTGAAAGTAAAAAAAAAACGTAATATTCGGATAGATCACAAAATTCCTATAATTTTTTATTATGACACCAAACCTGTGCGCCCTATGGTTATGTTGTTACATGCTTTTAAAATACAAAATACTCAGCGGTGTATCTATATTCTTCAAGGGTGGAAATTGCATCTCTGAAGCCACGGTCCAAAATAAATACGTCCCCATTTCGGTAAAACCATTGAAATAATCCGTCGCCATGATCATTTTCATTTTGTACAATATTATACATTATTTGCGCATCTGAAGAAGTAGCAGCGTGTGGACCAGAAACTTATTAATGATGAAAATACGTTCAGAATTCACTTTATTGCACATCAAAAGGACATAATACAGTATGAATAATTAAATATACATGATCAAATGTATGAAAATAACATCATAATAACATTTTTATTGTATTTTAAAATTATGTAACACCGTAACCAAATTACACATTTTTATCGTGGCACCGGCACTTTCAATTTTTGGTCCAAAATGAAAATGATGTCCAAAAACTGACTCTCTCCGGTAGGTAGTACCTATTTTCGTGATGCTGGAACATATTCAGACAAACGGAGAAAAATTCAAAAAATTATATATTGTTTATTTCGTTGCACGTTGAAATCATTCCCAGACCTCGCAAAAAATACTTAAAAAAACAATGTACAGTTTTGACTTCGCTGCGATTTAAAAAAACAATGTACAGTTTTGACTTCGCTGCGATTTTATTATATTATTAGGTAGGTATATGTATAGATATACGAGTAGAATATAGATGTCGATGAGTGCGTGCTGCTAAGTGCTATCAGTTCATCCTCCGATTCTCTGAGATGAATACCATAGTATGTTGTAAAGGGTATTTTTGTGAAACACGTGTTACTACAAAAAATTACCCCAGCTTTAGTTTTTTTTTTATAGACGCGGCGCGACCACATCGCCCGCGTCGCTTTATCATGCGATAATTAAATGCGACATAATTATGAATGTCTATTGATGAGACATTCACAATTAACATCGGCCTCGGAGCTGTGTGCTCACAGACAATGAGACCTCGACACAAGTGCAAACGAAACGCAGGGGCCCACCGGGGCCCGGCGTAGGGGGCCTATTGTCCGACGGCGGCCGCGGGCAAGAGAGGCGAAATCGCTAATTGTGAACCAATCCGTGATTAGTGCAACCAGGACAACCGGGGTCGCCGCAATTATTAGTGCAGCCAGGACAACCGGGGTCGCCGCAATTATTAGTGCAGCCAGGACAACCGGGGTCGCCGCAATTATTAGTGCAGCCAGGACAACCGGGGTCGCCGCAACTATTAGGGGCGAGATACACTTTTAATAGTGACGGTTTAGTTTGATAGATTTACTTAGAGAAGCGTGTTCTTATTACAAACAGATTAAAACAGAAGGCGAACTAGCAGGGCATCGAGGGGAAGGGGAGTGGAGGGGGGTTCAGAATAAATCGTAATTTAAAACGGAATTGATTATTGTTTCAATGGTTTTGATACAAGAAGATTACTATTAACTGATTGTTATAATTTCACTATATTTAATTTGAAGCCGTCTCTGACTATCACAATAGAATTAATGAGTGAGGTACCTACTGGTAGGTACATCCAGTAGGAGCGCATCCTCTCACATACAGTAACTAGTAAGTACTGGTGAGTTGTACCAACTCAGGCAGACACGTACACAGTTAAATATTAACTAGTTTACTTAATTAATTGTAACGACTTCAATTACAACGATCTCCCCGCCGCGGTGTGCACTCGCCCTTAATTAGCGGGACGCGCCCGCGCAGCTGCGACGGTCGCGGGCTCCGGGCTGTTGTGGACTATGGGCTATTATGGTCTATTGCAGATCACTGCAGTTCATCTACAGAGGCATCGCGCTGCCCCTCCGCACTCATTGTGTGTTAATAGCGTGACCGCGACTAAGCGCCCCTAAACTGATGGCATTATCAACGTGCGGCCACACGTGCGGAGTCTCAGCAAGGGCTTCATTATTTATTTAAAGCGCTATAACTTTGCGAATGCTTGGTGTACACTGTTTTTTTTATACTGTTAAAATGATCATGAACCCAGTTTGTTTACGTTCGTTTCGCCCCTGGATCTGCCAAACAGGAAATGAGAAATCAAACAAGAAAAGTGTCGGGCCGATAATGACCGATACCGCACTAGAAACTACTTTTTAATAGTGATGGGACAGACAAAAATATAGGGTTATCGAAAATAAAACAGAATTATAAGAGATATGTATGTTTTACTGATTTACATAAGCCAGAGGATCGTAAACTAATTTAGTACGTGTCTTTCTTTGTAGCACTCTACGCAAAGAGATTGATTGCATTTGATGCAAACAGTTTAATAATTTTAACGCCATTTTTGTTCATAGCTCCTTTGATTTCGCCCTTTTTCAACTTTAGCGTCACTATTTTCTTATAATATCGCTATAATCCCTATCGCTATAATAGCGACACGCAGACGTATTGTCGAGAAGAGAGCACAACACTGTCTGGCGGCTCGACACTTGCGCGCGCGCTCAGTGCGGCAACAGGTCGGCATCGGTCATATACCACAATAGGCCTGCCGCCGTAAGGAGCGTGTGTTTTTTACCGTCAGTGCGATGGTGGTCGAAAAGGGCCCGCCACGATGTTTTAATGCCAAATACCTACATTTGTAACCACGAGCCAAAATCTATATTTGTCTCTGTCGAACTCCTACAAATACCGAAGATAATCGGTCCGCACCAGCGAGAAAGATATAGTTTTGACCGTGCGCACCAGCGCTAAGCTCCGTCGGGCCGATTTTGGGTGATCCGCAGTGAACGTGTTAATTTATAAAAAAAAATAATTTAAAAAAATTAAACCGACTTCAAAAAGAAATAACTCAAAATTATGAAATAACTTTAATTTCGGAGGTCGGTGTCTTGGGATCTGTATTCTAATTTTGAGTTATTTCTTTTTGAAGTCGGTTTAATTTTTTTAAATTATTTTTATTTCGTAATTTTTAGTTTTTGCACTAGAATTTTAACAAGGTTTTGAGATGTTTTCCCTTTGACACTACACCCGTAGCTCGTATCAATAAGCCAGGCCGTCACACTTACACGTATTAGTCCATATCTTTAAAATTACTAAATCGATCTTGATGAAACTTGCACTGTTCCCTAAGTTGAAAAATGTAAGCCAATAAAAAAAAAATCGTCACGATCCGATTAATAGTTCCGGAGATATACGTGGACAAACATACATACATACATACATACGTCTACAAAATTTTGTATATTCGTTTGGAAGCCCTAATAGATTGTCATATGTGAATATAATGCAATTCCAATAATATTACATACATACGTATCGAATTGACCTCCTTTTTTTTGAAGTCGGTAAAAAGAAAATCAAAAACGGTTCATCCGTTCGGGAGCTACGACATCGATGCCACAGACAGACACACACACACACACCCCCACACACAGACACGTCAAACTTATAACACCCCGTCGTTTTTGCGTCGGGAGTTAAAAATGATACGAGTATAAACCGGCGCCGTTGATTACAGAACAACACAAGTCAGGTGCTGGAGTGGATTATACTTATGTTCCAATCCCGTTCCTACAGACCGATCAGACATGTTCTTGTCATCAATACTCTTTGGTCATTGTTAAGACTTATCTATCACTGTAATAGTAGCGCATGAAGAGCCGATAAGACATGTTGTATCTGTTCTCCGCGCTATGTACCACCTACTAGTGGAGTACCCGTTATACGTGCGTCCGACGAGCTTGTCACTTTATAGCCGTAATATCTTACACGGCATAAATTATAGCCCCAATTACTGCGAGAGCGATGGCCGATGTTCGATCGCGTCGATAATTAAATAAAAGTATCGACGGGTTGTCGACAAATAGACGGCGAGCGGTGATAGAGTGTGATCATCACGCGCGTGATAACGTCGCCGCGGACGGACAGCGCGATCCGACGATAACGCATGATCGCTGCACTTATCGTGAACTGACGACTGGCGATCGCGACTGCGACACCAAGCGATGGTTTTGAATTAAGATTAAAATGATACTGGAACTGAAGGTAGTACTTATATTGTTAGTAACCTACTGCACTGTATTAAGTTGTTAGGTGTGCATAGTGCATAAATATCAAAGGAATTTTGACTCATTTCAAAAATAAGTCTGAAACTATTTAGGACGCTTGATGTCAAATCAATCTTCATTTGTTTCCGTTCTTATGAAAGCTCCTCTTCTTTCACATAATTATAACGACAACTAACCAGTCCTTACCAATCATCGGTTGTCCGGTAACCGCGCCGTGTTATCTGGGTTATCATCAGCCCTCGACAGCGACACGGCGGACATGTCGCGCTAATTGAAACATATGGGCGACACGGCGACAGGGCGCGGCGACGCATGCGATGACGACGGATGACATCATCAGCGCGACACGGCAAAATCTGGCGGCAGACAGCGCAGACAAACGCACGCAATGAGGGAAACGAGCAAGTGCACGACTGTACTGTGATGAGCAGGTTTGTTAGGTACTGACAGAGGCATCGGTCTCCATGGTCGTGTGGTCGCTATGGATAGAATACCCCGGGCTTGCGACAGGAACATGGCTTGTTAGGTACTGACAGAGGCATCGGTCTCCATGGTCGTGTGGTCGCTATGGATAGAATACCCCGGGCTTGCGACAGGAACATGGCTTGTTAGGTACTGACAGAGGCATCGGTCTCCATGGTCGTGTGGTCGCTATGGATAGAATACCCCGGGCTTGCGACAGGAACATGGCTTGTTAGGTACTGACAGAGGCATCGGTCTCCATGGTCGTGTGGTCGCTATGGATAGAATACCCCGGGCTTGCGACAGGAACATGGCTTGTTAGGTACTGACAGAGGCATCGGTCTCCATGGTCGTGTGGTCGCTATGGATAGAATACCCCGGGCTTGCGACAGGAACATGGCTTGTTAGGTACTGACAGAGGCATCGGTCTCCATGGTCGTGTAGTCGCTATGGATAGAATACCCCGGGCTTGCGACAGGAACATGGCTTGTTAAGTACTGACAGAGGCATCGGTCTCCATGGTCGTGTAGTCGCTATGGATAGAATACCCCGGGCTTGCCACAGGAACATGGCTTGTTACCCGAAAACTGATAATCTTGTCTCAGAAACTTAATGGTACGTGCAGTTTTACAGAAGAGCCGCTCGAGTACGAATGATGACAATATTGTAAACGACTTGCGAAGTTTTCTCAAAATCATCATAATCATCATTTCAGCCAAAAGACGTCCATTGCTGGACATAGGCCTCCCCCAAGCACCTCCACTTCGACCGGTTCTGTGCTTCTCGCATCCAACGGGTTCCTGTGGCCTTCACAAGGTCGTCGAACCACCTTGTGGGAGGCCTTCCGACGCTACGTCTTCCGGTACGCGGTCGCTACTCCAGAACCTTTCGAACCCATCGGTCATCTGTTCTGCGAGCAATGTGTACCCACTGCCACTTAAGTTTTCTCTCTCAAAATGCCAGGTAATAATACAGAGCAGAGTCGTGGTCGTGGTCGTGGAATACGGTCTATCTAACGACGCAGAGCACTAGTTCTCTGACAGGAGTTTAACAAAGGTATCAGCGCCGATACTGCGCCGATAGCACGCGGTGCTTGCGCTGGCGCAGCCGAGATACCCGATAGCGAGCAATTATGTTGTTGCGGCTCCCGGGGGTTATCGCGACCCCGGTGGGCCACCACCTGCCCGCTTCACCCGTCACCCCCGACCTTCAGAGACTACCAAAGACACACTATCACCACATACAGAAGTATCACTTCTGACAATACTTGAATAATAAAAATGAATCAAAGTGTTGGCCACACACCTACAACATTAAGAGACAAAAAAGGTTTGACACCTATTTGCCCTTCGATCCAAAACACAAAAAAAAATTATCAAAAAAAAAAATAACAACCGACTTCCAAAAAAGACACTACAAAGTAAAAAACTGGCCAAGTGCGAGTCGGACTCGCACACTAAGGGTTCCGCACCACAAGGCCAAAACGCCGAAAAAAACACGTTTGTTGTATGGGAGCCCCCCTTAAATATTTATTTTATTTTAATTTTATTACTATAGTAAAAATACAACTGAATATTTTGTGAATATTTCAAGTGCCTACCTGTTGCCTATTGATATCGAGCAAAAAAGGGCAAAAAAATCGCGTTTGTTGTATGGGAGCCCCCCTTAAATATTTATTTTATTTTGTTTTTAGTATTTGATGTTATCGCGGCAACAGAAATACATAATTTGTGAAAATTTCAACTGTCTAGCTACCGCGGTTCTTGAGATACAGCCTGGTGACAGACAGACGGACAGACGGACGGACGGACACACAGACAGCGAAGTTTCAGAAGCCGGTGTCGTTGGGTTCGCATTTTCGTTGTTTGCCACCGACTTTTTAAATTTTTAGTTGTACTCACCCCACACAGTATATAACACTACTTGCTATGTAAATATCAGTGACAGAAAGGTATTATAACATGATCAATATAAACTAAGTGGCAAAAATACGTATTATTGGAGATAACTCAAAAACTACCTAAGCAAAGTTGATAAAACTTATATGGGACAACCCCTGAGGCATACCCTATCCATTAAAACTTATATGGGACAACCCCTGAGGCATACCCTATCCATTAAAACTTATATGGGACAACCCCTGAGGCATACCCTATCCATTAAAACTTATATGGGACAACCCCTGAGGCATACCCTATCCATTAAAACTTATATGGGACAACCCCTGAGGCATACCCTATCCATTAAAACTTATATGGGACAACCCCTGAGGCATACCCTATCCATTAAAACTTATATGGGACAACCCCTGAGGCATACCCTATCCATTAAAACTTATATGGGACAACCCCTGAGGCATACCCTATCCATTAAAACTTATATGGGACAACCCCTGAGGCATACCCTATCCCATAGATTTAATAAGAACCTTATAAATCTATACCCTATCCATTAAAAAATATATTTTTGAGATCGATTTACAATAATTGCCAGAGATATCGCGTAACATACAAAAAAATATATATACAATGTGTCAGACTCTTACTGAATAAAACCCACCATTCCTTCCTTAGCCCTTGATAGTCTGTGTCACCCCGGGCCAGCGGTGGTGACGGTGACGCAGACTGACAAGAGTTTTCATTGGTAAGTACCTAAATGTTGGCCTGTTATCTACAGACGCGACGTTCGTGTTCAGGTATAGTAGTGCACCTTCTGCTACGTACAGCTACGTCATGATAGCACTAATGGCCCCGCGCCCACGATAATTGCCCATTGATTCGGTAGAGTGCGCCCGCGCACCTGTCCCCCCGCAGGCCCCGCGGGCTAGAACAGTAGCCGGCTACTGCCCCATAGAGCTCGTTGTGAGGCCAGATACAATGTGCACCGATAACTTTATTACTTGACAAATGGACGTACTTAGTGCTACAATAGACTATCTTGAGCACCCACACACACGGCCGGGAACAAGGTATTATAATTGTATTGTTTGTATGGGGACGGATATTTGGTGGACTGAGCTCTGTAAGCTGAACTTTTCGCTATAAGTAATGGCGTAATGTAATGCATTGCTGCGGGTTCCTGGTCGCCACCGGAGACCAATTTGAATGGGGTTGACGTCACGGTGCTCGCTGCGAGGCGAATCGAATGCGGAATCCAAGATGGTGGAGCTTTTGAAGTTTCAGATTTCAGCAGCATTGTGTGAAGCGACGCGTGCATGCGACGGCCAATGGTGCGCGCGTGCAACGCTCCCAAAGCGCGATTGGTCGCCATTGTCCGGCAACCGATTGTAATCGATTTCGCGGTCAATTTGTTCCGCGATCGGCGATAGCGACTATCTGTGCAATTACGACGTCGTCGCTACTTAATTGAGCTGCGCCTGCGCCGCCGGGCCAGCGCACAATACTTTCAAGAACAATGGACAGCTCCTAGACTAGATTACGATACACTTTGAACAAGATTAACTAATTTGTTTAACTAGACAATCGTATCTAAGTATTAGGTTCGAGCCCAAGAGAAGGAAGGCACTTGTTTCTCAATAAACTAATTTAGTTTCTTCTAGACTCAATAAGTGCAGATACATTTCATTTCATTTCAACAATCAATCTGCCTAACATTTTCAACAATAAAACACTCGCACTGATTATTCGCTAGCGATCGGAGCGGAATGCATTGGCGCGGGCGCAGCGACCGCCCCAACAAATCAATGTCACGCGCAGATATCTCAACATAAATCATTGTTTTTTTTATATACTAAACGAATTAAAACAGCTTCACAACACAATCTCATTATAAAGCAACGGTGAAAGTTTAACAAAATGATGTATTTTAAACTTAACATAATTTATTAATCTCCCCCTCCCTCCACGCGCGGGTCAGGATGTCGTGTGAATACGCGCGGACGCGGCGGCCACGCGGTGCTCCTCCGCGTCATCGCGTCACTATACAGTACACAGGTACACAGCTCGGCTCGCACACGGCACAGGCAGTGCCGTGTGTTTGTTCAGGCAGCTAATCGAGTTACATACACAACACTGTGGTTGCTCGTTACTGTGCATGCGTCCTCCTATCCGACTATAATAGGGGTTTAATTATAACAGTCAGAGCACAGACAGGCGTGCGCGCGCGCATTGTCCGCGGACGATTTAATTAGCGGCGGATCAGCTTGGGTTAATGAGCAATCCTGCGCTGAATGGCTGCGCGGGCGCACACAATGGCTGATTGATTGCGTGAGTACCGAGAGACACAGCGTGCATAATGCGTGATCAATGAACATGTTCGACTGTCCGACATGAGCAGTGAACGAGATGATCCGGAACCAATCGCATCGTGTGTTTATAGCTTCATCTCGACGAGTTTGGACGCACAATTATTTCAGCGCCCGACAAATTTCTGTACTGTCCATACAATAATAAAATGACATTCTAATTGTATTGTCGCACAGTTGATCAAGGTGTACAATGAATGCCTTTGATAATGTGTTTACCGATAGGATCACATCGTATCCCAATGGTTGTTATGTAGCTGTCAGGGCCGATACCTGCGGCTAGGGCCCATCGCTGAGGTGACAGAGAACTATGCAAATGGAGTGCCTAGTTTAGTATCACGTATAATCTGCGTCGCTGAGGAGATAGAGAATTACGCAAACGGAGTGCCTAGTAAGTATCACGTATAATCTGCGTCGCTGAGGAGATAGAGAACTATGCAAATGGAGTGCCTAGTTTAGTACCACGTATATGCGTCACTGCTTCCAGCAGTGACGTCTATTGTCTAATATTCATGACTTTCTATGTGTAGTACTACATTATGATAAAATTGATGCTACATCTCATGCGATACTGCGAACAAGCATTCTATCTACATATAAATCCAATAGACACTCCGCGGTCGCGCCGCGCCGGGTCGCCGTAATTAAGTGTGGTGCGCTGGTCGGTGGTCCGGCGAGTTTCACGGCGTTTCCGTCACTCATCAACTTTTTGTCTCCGTGTCGTTGGTGGTCCGTCACTGCCGGTCACGTGGGCGGGGACAGTCCGGCCGTCTGATTGGTTGATAGACTTCTTTACGTGATGCGCTGCGTCACGACGGCGAGCGCGACTAATCGCGCGACGGTTGCTGTCACAACAAGTCGTCCGCGTGATTGCTGTCAGCTCTGAATGGCGCTAATCAGCGAGGGCCCAGTTGTGTGTCTGCCGGAATCTTGTTGGATCACGGATGAGTGCGTTATTGTTCACGTAAAGGTCACTTCCGTAGGAGTCCATGTGGGTTGGTTGTATTGACAGGATAACTATGTATGTACTAAACGAGAGAGATGCAATGCAATCGATGGGGTTCAAATTGTACGCTTAGAATTTTCCTGAATACAAAACGAAGGGTGAAGCAAGCAGCTGTGTTCACAACTTAGATTTTAGAAATGTAAACAAATCGGTTATATGTTATTTGGAAAAATACTTTAAGGTTCAGTTTGCGCTACAACTCCAACAAAATTACTTTTTAGAAGTCATAATAAAGTCAACTTAATAACACTAACATAAAGTTGATATTTTAGTGGAAAAAATTACAAATGGTAACAAGGATTTGAATATACTTTGCATTGTAAAATCTTAAATACGGCACTCAAGTTACAAAGATTACCAATTTTATTCTTATGATGACATCATTTCCAAGCAACGGACAGGGCAGTTGGCTAAAGCCCAGCTCCGATCTATCAAACAGATAACAGTATCTTGACGGACGCAAACGTTTACACTTAATGAGGAGTCAAGAGATCAAACACTTGTTTTTTAACGCGAACACACAAATATAAGTGTTGACTAAACGCCGCTATTACTGCTTCGGATGAGTGTCGGTTTTTCTGCAGTGTCCTGTGTGTGTGTGTGTGCGGGGTCATCGACCGGCCGCTCATTAGTGCGCGGTACATTCGCACAGTTCGGCGTGTGATTGTGGAGTGTGAATCAAGCGGCCGCCGGTGCGCATGCGCAGTGTAACGGTCCAGATGGACCGACAGCCGCAGCAACGTCACGACTAGGGCTGCTAGAGATAGCGATCCTACTTACGAACTTACAATAGATGGCTGAAACACGAAGTCTTACTGAATAACAACATTGTAGTTGGAACCTGGAGTAACCAACTGACAGATGTGTGACTGTGAGTTGAATATTGACATGAGACAGCTAGAGTTGGACAAAGAATGTCAAAATTATTTGTTTTAACGAAGGCAAGATGACCTTTACATTGGTGTTTGAGAAGACATCCATTGTTGATAAGAGTTTATCAACAATTTATGTTGTTACCGACAAGCAAGAGTTAGGTAAAATGACTTTGTTCACATGCTAGAGATGCATTGCAACTTGTTCACATGCTAGAGATGCATTGCAACTTGTTCACATGCTAGAGATGCATTGCAACTTGTTCACATGCTAGAGATGCATTGCAACTGGTTCACATGCTAGAGATGCATTGCAACTTGTTCACATGCTAGAGATGCATTGCAACTTGTTTACATGCTAGAGATGCATTGCAACTCTCCCTGCGCTCGGTAGCCCTAGGGTTAGCTAGACTAACGTCCAATTTAGCGCTCGGTCGCTTCCTGCCGCAAGTAAATTAAACTTCAGATATCTTGTTTATGTGCGACGTATGCTGCTCGCTAATCCAGCTGTGCTGCAATCTGCGCAGATTGGCGCAGACCTCATCATCATCGGCCTACTTGATGTAACTACTGTTTTGATTCGCTGCCGCTTCCCGGATTTCATTTGGGTTGGCTCAGCTCTCAGTTTCTTTAAACTTACAAAAAATACTTCGGAGCATTACCTTGTTGGCTGATTCCTACAATTGCACGATAGTATTCTGAACTTGTACGGTTCGTACACTTGCAGAGTTGTTGTTGTTGAGGTTGTGGTTCAGGTTGAAGCGCGTAGAGAAAAGATCACTTAGTTCCCGTTAGGTTTATTACGTATAAATAGTGTTTACAAGTAAAACTGTTGACGATTCCTTTCTCTAATGTTAGTCACCGCGTAGCAGTAATCGCACTTGTTGATTTATTGTAATGTATGTATATTTATAGTAATAAAATGACGCACGTCTGGTGCAAGCGCACCGCGTCAGCAAAACATGTACAGTTTAAGACTGTACAGAACTGCTCATGTTGTTAAAAATACTTATCGCTCTAGCAATACTTACAGTTGATACTCGCTGTCTTCATTAGGTTTTTTTTGCTTTCGAAAGAATGGGCCCTGCAATCACCAACTCAGTGCCTGCTTCACTGGTTTGAAGTAAAAAGCTTAATGAGGGCTCTGTCACGGGCTGCTGGCAGCGGTGGCGAGCCCCGCGGTGTGGATGTCCCCGCGCCGCGGCACTAATGAGCGCGCGTGCATGTCGCGGCATGACGTCAAGCCTGCGCACGCGCACCCGCACCTAATTGTCACGAACCAAGGAATAAACGTCTTCCGCTCACCTCCAGGGGATCACGCCGAGCTGAACACATACACACGTAGTCACAGACACACAGACACGCGGTGCATGTGACATGTTGCCATCAATAAGACAGTGGACGACGCATGACGCTGCGTGGACATGTCGCAGATGGATTGTAGAATCCGCTATTTTAGAAAACCGCTAGTGGTTTTACAAAACAGCTCTGTTATGTAAAACAACTGAATAATGTTCAGCGGTTTTCCGTAACTACTGAACTTAAACACGCAGAATTGCATAAACTTTTTGCATTCATCAATGCAGCGGGTCAACGATTAGCGGTTTTATAAAATAGCGTGAAATGAAACGTCAGATTGTATATTTTACTTCTGAATTTTGTCACTCGTAGCTCTGTGTGTCGTAGCAACAATGTATTTATTTATTGACACACCAACGACTCAAACTCAAACTCAAAGCATTTATTTCAATTAAATAATTTACAGGCGCTTTTGAATTGTCAATAAGTCGGTCAGTCAGAAAATATGAAGCTAGTTGCCCATTTCGAAGCGTAGGTACATACTTAAGGAGAAGAACGGGCAAGAAACTCCATGGACACTCTTATAAATTATATTTTTACAAAAATCTGGGGGCACGGGAGTGCCCCCGCCAAGACGAGCCAAGCGAAGCGCAAGGGCACTACCTACCTTTTCTCGAAGCACTTCGTCGTATTTTTGAACCTTCATAACTTGAGTTTGGATTATACCAGATAAACGAAATTTTCGGGATATGATGTCAGTGGTTGACTTATTAAACCTATAAAGTTTCAATTGCATAGCTCTTATACTTTAGATTTTATTGATATCTAAAATACCCCGATTTCGTCACTGACTCACTGACTCACTGACTCACTGATGATCATCAATATTTTAAGGGTCTTCCTGAAGTCCTAGAAAGCTGAAATTTGGTATGTAAGCTAGTAATAGTACACAAACAACAAAAAAACTCTAAAACTTGGAACTTTTACCCTTCAACCCCTTAAAATAGGGGATGGAAGTTTGTACGAGACTTCCGCAGATTTTTATGCTAGAGTTCTGAAAATTGATATAGGGACTCCTTGTTATAAATAATAAAAAACGTATTTCAGGATTTTCAGTAAATAACCCCCCAACCCCCCAAAAATTTTTTTTTTATTTCATAAGCATCAATATTCTAAGGTTCTTCCTGAAGTCCTAGAAAGCTGAAATTTGGTATGTAAGCTAGTAATAGTACACAAACAATTCTAAGACTTGGAACTTTTACCCTCCAACCCCTTAAACTAGGGGATGGGAGTTAGTATGAGACTTCCGCAAATTTTGATGCTAGAGTTCTGAAAATTGATATAGGGACTCCTTGTTACAAATAATAAAATACGTATTTCAGGATTTTCAGTAAATAACCCCCCAACCCCCCAAAAATTTTTTTTTTATTTCATAAGCATCAGTATTCTAAGGTTCTTCCTGAAGTCCTAGAAAGCTGAAATTTGGTATGTAAGCTAGTAATAGTACACAAACAATTCTAAGACTTGGAACTTTTACCCTCCAACCCCTTAAACTAGGGGATGGGAGTTTGTATGAGACTTCCGCAAATTTTGATGCTAGAGTTCTGAAAATTGATACAGGGACTCCTTGTTACAAATAATAAAATACGTATTTCAGGATTTTCAGTAAATAACCCCCCGACCTACCCAAAAAAATATTTTTTTATTTCATAAGCATCAATATTCTAAGGTTCTTCCTGAAGTCCTAGAAAGCTGAAATTTGGTATGTAAGCTAGTAATAGTACAAAAACAACAAAAAAACTCTAAAACTTGGAACTTTTACCCTCCAACCCCTTAAAATAGGGGATGGAAGTTTGTACGAGACTTCCGCAAATTTTGTTGCTAGAGTTCTGAAAATTGATATAGGGACTCCTTGTTATAAATAATAAAATACGTATTTCAGGATTTTCAGGAAATAACCCCCCAACCCCCCAAAAAATTTTTTTTTATTTCATAAGCATCAATATTCTAAGGTTCTTCCTGCAGTCCTAGAAAGCTGTAATTTGGTATGTAAGCTAGTAATAGTACACAAACAAGTCTAAGACTTGGAACTTTTACCCTCCAACCCCTTAAACTAGGGGATGGAAGTTTGTAAGAGACTTCCGCAAATTTTGATGCTAGAGTTCTGAAAATTGATATAGGGACTCCTTGTAATAAATAATAAAATACATTTTCAGGATTTTTAGTAAAGAAACCCCCAAAAAAAAAAATTATTTCATAAGCAACTTTCAAAAAGATGTGAAATCCCACCAAAACATTTTCATGTAAAATGTTGCCAAGACGACACCACATATGGCTCAAAAAGTTATCAGATCTCATGTAGAGCCAAGCTTCTTACTCTACACGCCCTAACTTCACAAACTCTACACCTTAGTCAAAATATGTGGCTTGGCCGTTTCGCTACCATCACATGGGCGTAAGGTGAAAAATTTATTCACTGTTCATTACTTTTCTGTTATACAATAGTTTTTGTAGTAACGAAACGGCCAAGCCTCATATTTTGACTAAGGTGTAGAGTTTGTGAAGTTAGGGCGTGTAGAGTAAGAAGCTTGGCTCTACATGAGATCTGATAACTTTTTGAGCCATATGTGGTGTCGTCTTGGCAACATTTTACATGAAAATGTTTTGGTGGGATATTATTTACATCGTTAATGTTGAATTTAAAATTATATGTGAGAACGATGTAAAAAAGAAGTACACGTTAAAAGCGTCCAGAGTACAGCAAATAGCAAGAAAACAACAATCCAAAAATAAAAATAAGCCGAGGCAGCTAAGTGATGACCAGCCCCAACTGACGGCGCCCGTTCACGAACATGACGCATAGATCAGCACCATTCAGCTCAACCATTTTGAAGGGAGCTAAATGATCCAACACACACGCCACCGTCAGCGAGACATTTGTGTGAGCATGACATACTATCAGCCGCCAGGGCACATTAAAGTCAATGAAAGACATATTACCCGGTAAATGGTAAATAAGGTATAGTACATACATAGAACTCACATCTGTGCTATGCAATTATTATATAATATAAATGAAATTGAGTTTATACAATGCAAAGATAGTCTTATTCCTTAAATCATTACATTAAATATATTCTATATCAACAGCTTTGCGGTGAATTTGTCACTTATAGGTGTGCACAGCACTTGTAACTACAATCAATAATAAAAATTTAAATTTAAAAGTTTACTAAAATGAAAATTAGTTAAATTAATTTTTTTTTTTTTTTTTTTTTTTTTTTTTAATAATTATAAATTGAACCTATGAAAATACAAATAAATTAGTTAAATTGGAATATTATAACAATTATAAATTGAAACTATAAAAATAACAAATAAATTAGGACATCATTATTACATTAATCTTATTACATATAATAAGACAGTAAAAAAACTGTCTGTACATTGAATATATTTAATAAAAAAAATAACTGAGGGGGGTTTATAAACAGTAATAGAGCATGAATCCAAAAAAAAAATTTTGTCTGTTTGTCTGTTTGTTTGTACACGCTAATCTTCGGAACTACTGGACGGTTTTGAATGATTTTTTTTTTGTTGTATAGGTATTATGTCTGGGCAACATACAGGCTATAATTTATCTTGGAAACTTGAACACCTGATGCAGAACCGCAACAGACCAGCTAAACTATAAGAGATACAAAAACGGTACCATAGCAAAAATTGTTCCACGTGATGAGCATTTTCTGCTGAGAGAATAAATTTGAAGATCTGCAACACCTGCCCCAGCCCAGCCCAGCCCAGCTACACCATAACACATAATTATAAGAATGACGTCTTAGCAAAAGTTGTTCGATCTGATGGGAATTTCCTCTTGACTTATAAAAACTGGCCAAGTGCGAGTCGGACTCGCACACGAAGGGTTCCGTACCACAAGGCAAAAACGCCGAAAAAAACACGTTTCTTGTATGGAAGCCCCCCTTAAATATTTGTTTAATTTTGTTTTTAGTATTTGTTGTTATAGCGGCAACAGAAATACATCATCTGTGAAAATTTCAACTGTCTAGCTACCGCGGTTCTTGAGATACAGCCTGGTGACAGACAGACGGCAAAAACGCCGAAAAAAACACGTTTTTTGTATGGAAGCCCCCCTTAAATATTTATTTTATTTTGTTTTTAGTATTTGTTGTTATAGCGGCAACAGAAATACATCATCTGTGAAAATTTCAACTGTCTAGCTACCGCGGTTCTTGAGATACAGCCTGGTGACAGACAGACGGCAAAAACGCCGAAAAAAACACGTTTGTTGTATGGAAGCCCCCCTTAAATATTTAGTTTATTTTGTTTTTAGTATTTGCTGTTATAGCGGCAACAGAAATACATCGTCTGTGAAAATTTCAACTGTCTTGCTACCGCGGTTCTTGAGATACAGCCTGGCGACAGACAGACGGTAAAAACGCCGAAAAAAACACGTTTTTTTGTACGGGAGCCCCCCTTAAATTTTTATTTTATTTTGTTTTTAGTATTTGTTGTTATAGCGGCAACAGAAATACACCATCTGTGAAAATTTCAACTGTCTAGCTACCGCGGTTCTTGAGATACAGCCTGGCGACAGACAGACGGCAAAAACGCCGAAAAAAACACGTTTTTTTGTACGGGAGCCCCCTTAAATATTTATTTTATTTTGTTTTTAGTATTTGTTGTTATAGCGGCAACAGAAATACATCATCTGTGAAAATTTCAACTGTCTAGCTACCGCGGTTCTTGAGATACAGCCTGGTGACAGATAGACGGACGGACGGACGGACGGACGGACAGCGAAGTCTTAGTAATAGGGTTCCGTTTTTACCCTTTGGGTACGGAACCCTAAAAATCGAAGATCAGAAACATCTGATGTGGAAATCAAAACTATCACTAATTTCACCTCCACGCGGTGAAGGCGGTAACAGTTTAGGACTGATTTTCGATGACGATGGTATATCATTGAAAATTTGACTCTACTGGCCAAAACTCCCTTTTTTTTTTTTAACGTGAATAAAAGCTCTTGCGCTCTGCTCTACTACGGGGAGATAGTGCAGTTATGTAGGACTTAGCCACTAAAACTCCACGGTGTCCTCCTCTGCCGCTTACGGCGGGAACACGGGCACGCGTTAGCACTCATCCGTGAACCCGCCGCGGCTGTCCATCACCGGACCCTCCTCTGGGGAGTACTCCCCATCACCGGCGCACCAGAACACATAGCACGCCGTGACCATCCCAGGGACCAAACCAGCACATGGGCGCCAGACGACCCCGTGTCTGGGCACCCTTGGTAGGGGAGCAGTCACTTAGATTTTAATTGATCAGTTATCTTCACAATAAAACTATAACCATGCCTAGAAAGAGGTCAAATCTTTCCCAATGTTCCAAAGGAGCTAAAAGATTGAGGATCATAAGATCCCAAGAATCTACCGAAGAGCGTCAGGAGAGACTTGATGCTGTTCGAGAACATCAGGCTGCAACTCGCTCCGTGGAAACCTCTTCGGATAGCGAAGCACGCCTGCGTTCTCAGCGTATATACGCATCTACATCCAGATCTCTAGAGGCCAGTGAAGAATATGATGCGCGACTGACCGCTGATCGTGAACATCATGCATTGTCTCGCGAGTCGGAGACGTTCACGGATAGAGAATTGCGCTTGAGTTCCAAGCGTATCTACGCATCGACTTTTAGGTCTCCAGAGACAAGTGGGGAACGTGATGCGCGACTGACCGCTGATCGTGAACGTCACGCATTATCTCGCGAGTCGGAGACGTTCACGGATAGAGAATTGCGCTTGAGTTCTCAGCGTATCTACGCATCTGCTTCTAGGTCTCTAGAGACAAGTGCGGAACGTGATGCGCGACTGTCCGCTGATCGTGAGCGACATGCATTGTCTCGCGAATCGGAAACGTTTACCGATACAGAATCACGCTTGAGTTCTCAGCGTATTCGCACATCTACTAACAGGTCTTTTGAAACAAGTGATGAACGTGAGATTATCATACATTGTCCCGAACACGCACACAACAATATATTCATAATCAGTTAGAAAGTGAGAAAGAAAGAATTGCTGGAGTACGGCATGAAGAGACAGATTAAGAAGAGCGCAACGAACGTTTGAATTCTGATCGACTTCATCGACGTCATCTGAAGAATCGGATGTGTCTCAAGATATAGCCGTAGGGCATGGCGACCTTCCTTGGATTGATAAGGAACGGAGTGCATTTACGTATATTCCTATGATTGACTATGCCACATATTCCGCCATCGGAGGTATGGTTAAAAATTGTACTTTTTGTGAAGCTGTTAAATGCAAAAAGAAACAAACGGTATGTGTTGCTCAGGTGGGAAAGTACATTATAGAAATATTACAAAATCCTCCAGAAATATTAAGATCACTGCTAATCGGTGACCATCCACAGTCAAAACATTTCTTGGACAACATACGTTCGTACAATAATGCCTTTCAAATGACATATTTTGTTGCGAAACAGATTTCAGAAGGCCAAGTTTAAAACCTTATTGGTTCATTATTGCCTGAAAATGACGTCTCGAATCATCTCGCGCATCCCATTGTTTTCCAGTCCCCGGGCTCTTAGAATTCGACATCAGACGTTTCAGATCTTCGATTTTGACGACCCCGTTGTCGCTGGCATAAGCAACAGGATCCGCGTACGAAGTAGCGGGCAGAAGCTAGTATTCAAGTATAAAGTAAAGTAAAATTAAAAGATATCAGAGTTTTATGAAAGACGCTCATTATGACTGCAGGTAAGCCATTTTGCATTACGTTTATACGTAATGCAGCTAATCAGCTCTGTTTCACTTAGGTTTTCTGCGTGTGCGCTGGTCCATTACCTCTGTGGCAGCCGCTGTTTTGTAAAATTTAAGTAACACGGATAAAATGTACAGTTGGCGCACCGTAAGCACCCTCGTTTCTCGATATAACATATCAGTGGGGTATCGGATTCCTAATCTATGAGAGACCTTAAGGATAGCCCTTTGTGCACGCTCAGCAGTAATCAGATAGCTTTTACCAGCGAAACCCCATGATATTATGCAGTAACCAAGCACAGACTGACATAAAGCTAGGTAAGTGTCATCTTGAGAGTATCTTTGTCAGCTATAGATCGAAGTCTTTTAAATATGTATAAAAGTTTCCTTACGCGCGAAGTAACCGATTGGATTTGCCTTCCCTATGTCAGGTGTTGGTCTATATCAATACCAAGATACTTGACACTACTATCATTCTCAAAAACAGGGCAACTGCAGCTATCCCCTAGACTATAGTTGCATGGGTGGGATTTGAGTGAAAATTGTTTAGGGGCAGCTGTTTTTATGCTTACAGAAAAATTAACTACCTTTGTTTTTTGAACATTAAGGGTAAGCAGATTGTGTTGTAGCCAATTGGTAACCTTCTGCATTCCAGCCTCTGCAGCACTGTAGGTTTCCTCCCAAGAGTCGCCGTGGAAAATAATAGCTGTATCATCAGCGTACGCAGATATTTGCGCGTTATCCAAATTAAGTGAGCAAAGACCATTAACGTACAGGAGAAACAAGGTGGGACCAAGAACACTCCCCTGGGGCACTCCGTATTCCACTTTAGCAAAGGTACTCTGAAAATCACCCAGGCAAACCTTCTGATCACGTTCGGAAAGATAGGAGGTAAACCATTCCAATGCAATGCCCCTGATACCTAATCGTTCCATCTTCTTGATCAGTATGGGCCTTGACACGGTATCAAAGGCCTTGGCAAGATCAAGGAAGACGCCGGCACACTTTTTGCCTTTGTCAAGGTTATCGCTGACATGATCCACCAACTTCGAGACTGCGTCCTCCGTTGATCTGCCATTTCGAAAACCATACTGGTTGGACGATAGCAATTGCTTCTTTTCTAAGTACGCGAGCAGCCTCTTGTTCACCAGCTTCTCCAGAATTTTGGACAGAGACGTAAGAAGAGATATAGGCCTGTAATTGGATGGAACTGATGCGTCTCCAGCTTTGTAGAGCAGATATTCGCTGTTTTCAACTGGACTGGAACTACTCCTGTCGACATGCTCAAATTGCATATGTGTGAGATGGGAACGGCTAGAAAATGTTGAGCCAGTTTAAAAACACGATTCGGAATACCATCCCAGCCAGGAGCGGAATCGTTTTTAAGCCTGCCTATGATGGAAATAACTTCAGTTTCGTCAGTTGGAGTCATGAAGAAGGAGTGTGATAGAGAAGGGCCAGTGTCATCCAGCGTAAGTGCTAAATTTGCCAGTTCTCTCTCTGTTTTTTTGAGTCGAATCAAGGACTACTCAGCTAGTTGTATTCCCACATCAGCAAAAAAAGTATTGGCCATATTCAGTGAGACTACCGGATCAGGATTTTTTGAGTAAAGTTAGACTATTAGATTTTTTGTTCTTAAGGTTACATATTGTTTTTATTGCTGCCCAGGTTTTTTTGCTATCTGTTTTAGAACTGTCTAGGAGGCTTTTATCATAGGCATTTAAAAAAAAAAATATTATTACAGTGGTTTCTGTATGTTTTATATTTTTGTTGCAGAGCGTAATTGTCTTTGTTTTCGTCTTTTTTTGTTTCAGAGTGAAGGGTGTCTCTTTTACGTATACATTTTAGCAACAACCAGCCAGGTACTTCTAATGGTTTTAGAATTGCGCAACATTTCTTTTTTGGTGTGTCGATTTATGATGTACCGTAACTTATCAGTAATTATATATTCACTGCTGCATTCAAGTCATCGGAGTTTAAAACAGGTTGCCAATTTGTATTTTCGATTTCATTAATACAGTCTACATTGTCTTTAAAGTCATCAGTGACCCAGTGACCGAAATACTTAAACTTCTAAACCCGACCTAAAGGAGACCCAGAGAGTGAGAATTCAGGCAGCTGTTTGTAGGTTAAAGTACCCGATTTAAAAAACAACTATTCACTCTTATCGGTATTGTATTTGAGCCCGTGAGCCACTGCATACTTTCACAAATTTTAAGAAGCCTTCTCAATGCACGATAGATGGCTTCAGCAGCACCATGTTCACACGCACCGGCCACGTGACAACCGATTTTGGTGCTACTGAGCCCACCTATCAGTTTGTTTATGAATAGGTAAAAAAGAAGAGAGCAGCTCAGACCCTTCTGCCTCACCCCACAATCCAGTCCATACATATCGGAATATGAGCCAGCCCAGTTAACTGTATTCTTTTGACTACTGTACCAAAATATAAACAGTGATATCACATCAGCCGGGACAGTAGTGTCGTGAGTGAGCTTATGCCAGAGCAGGTCATAATTGACCAGGTCGAAAGCCCTCTATAAATCCAAGAAACATGCTATCACAGGAGTCTTTCTGTCAGTATAATATTGAATAGTCTGCTTAAGGCTTAAGGTTTCCAATATCATTACCTGATAGCTACTGTAATTTATCTTCGACAGTAACCTCTCTTCGTATCACTATGACTGCTAACCACCAAACATTGTGATTTGATACACAATAACAGTAATTAAAACGAGTGCTGCCTACATGTGGAGCATGTCAACGAATGTGACGACGTCTCGTAGATCAGTGAACCGGGCAGAGATGCGCGCGCGCAGGAGAAAGTGCGCCGTTTAATGTGTAATTGGGCGCAGTTACCACATCACATCAACTTAGGTAAAGTAGGATCTGAGGCACAAGCGGGCAGAGGATAGCTTGATACAATACATTTAACAATATTAAGGCTGTGACACCACGTCGGGCCTAAGTCTGCTATTTTTATAAATTCGTCATTCCAACACGATCCCATTGTCATTTTGCTAAAAGTTCGTAATCTGCTAAATTCATAATGGTCGATCATTGGTCGGTCAATGGCACAGAACATATACGATACTCGTAACGAAAAAGCAATGACTGCACAATGACGTTCTAATGGTAGGTTACTGATCAAAGGAACTGTCAAAATTTTAGCAAATTACCGCATAAGACAGTCATTCATTTGGCATTATGTACGAGATTACCATTCTATGCCATTTCTTTCAATGGAGTGTCAGTGGTTGACCATTGGAAAGTCATAATGACGCCATTATATTAGCAGATTACCAAACTTGTCAAAATCAGCAATTAAGAAATCAATGATAGACCACTCTGACACTATTGTACCTAATAGCAGACTTGAGGCCCTGGTAATGGAAGTTTTACTGATTTTGTAAGTTAACCATATTATTTTAATTTAAAAGAGTGTTCATGGAGTTTCTTGCCCGTTCTTCTCCATAGGTACCTACGCTTTAGAATGGGCAACTAGCTTCATCTTTCTGACTGACCGACCCCTTGACAATTCGAAAGTTCCTGTAATTGGTTTAATTGAAATAAATGCTTTGAGTTAGAGTTTCCTGCACTTGTATGAACCCTGTAGGTACTAAACATGTACGTTTTGTGGCTGTGACTGCCACAAGTCTGGCGTTCAGTATAGATAGTAACTCCTCGTGATTCGTCTCGTGGGCACCAGTCAGTTAGTGGAACTTTAAATAAAGATCCAGAGGCACAGTTTTGTGTCCTCAATCCTCACTCGCTACCTCTCATCCCTGCGCCACCTCCGCAGTGGATAGGTCGCTACGCGGCGTGCGCCCGCGCGCTAAACACTATTTAATTGTCGCCGTGTGTCCGCACCACGCCGCGCCGCACCGCATCCATTCGTCCCGCTGACGATCTCTTTATTTTGATTGCATTCAAACAAACTGACACCGACGCTGTATAAGAATCTTCTCAAGTAGGCTTGTAAACAGTACGTTCCTGTGAAGGGACGTCGTCGCCAGAGGTCCCTGTGTCCCTGCCTAAGTGCCTACCTCGTAGCTCGAGTGTGCGACAGTGGTGGTGTTAATGACGCCGTTTGTGTAACGTTTTCGGCTCATTCCGGCCATTACGAAGTTTCTCTTAACCGCGATACTTAGTAGGCCATTCACTGTTAGTTTAAGGTTATTTAAGACAAGCTATTAAATGACGCCGCACTCATGTCGCTTGTGATTGTGTACAGATAACTGGATAATATGTATAAGTCATAAGTCATAAGTCATTTATTAATTTGTTGAACATAGGTACAATAATGATGTTATATAAATATAGAATAGTGCGCTATGTTAAGCCAGAGGGCGTACAAATGTTTGTGATTAATCAAGCCAGCCAAGTCTCGACAAAAAAAAAAAATATTAAATACAAGTAAGCCTGGCCAATAAAAAATAATTAAGTATAAAGAATGACACATTTTGACAAATTAATTAATAATAAATAAGTAGCAATGAAGAGCAGTGAAAACAATGTCAAAAAACAGAAAAAAAAATACAAAATAAAATGAAAACTAATAATATGACTATGTCAGTAAACAATACAGATGTCAAAAATACAATATTACTGATGTCAATATAATGTCAAAAATACAATACTAATGATGTCAATATACAGATGTCAATATATTGTCCTAGCCAAAAATCCAATGTCAAAAAAAAGCAGAAGAATAAATAAATTACAAAATAAAATGAAAACTAATAATAAGACTATGTCATTAAACAATACAGATGTCAAAAAATACAATACTAATTATGTCAATATACAGATGTCAATATATTATCTTAATGTCAAGGACAACAATAGATATAGTTTAAGAGCATGTCAACATTCTGTCATTAGATTTTTGTCTGTTATGAACTCCGAAATACTGTAATATGCTTTGTTCACAAGTAAGGATTTTAACCGTTTCTTAAATAAGTTCACATTCAATTCTTTGATTGACGACGGTAAGCGGTTAAATATAACTGGCGCCATGCAAAATACACTTTTGTGCATTAGTGCTGTGTGAGACCTTCTCACACATAAGCTATGATTATCCCGTCGACTTCGGTTATTAATGTCTGACATTTTTTTAAACAACTTTGGATTGGTCTTTACAAATACAGCAACCTCATAAATATATAAAGATGGAAGAGTAAAAATTTTAAACTTAATAAACAATGGTTTGCATGTATCTGTGACCTGCAATCCAAACATTGTCCTAATACACTTTTTTTGGGCTTTAAAGATAATTTCCCTATTGGTTGAATTCCCCCAAAAAATAACACCATATCTTAACACTGAACCCACCAAGCCATGATATGCTATGACTAAAGCGTCGACAGTTATCACTGAGGTAAGTTTATATAGGGCATAGGCAGACTTACTAATTCGTTTGGTTAACTCCTCCGTGTGTGTCTTCCAATCTAATTTATTGTCAATTGTTAGACCTAGAAATTTAGATGTGTTTACTTGCGTTATGCGTTGGCTGTCATAGTATATGCTCATATTTGTGTTTGAACGTTGGCTAAACATCGTTAATTTGGTCTTTTCAATATTAATTTTTAGATTATTATTATCTAACCATTGTACTATGGAGGTTATTGTCTTTGTAATTTCGTCGTTATAGTTTTGAGCGTTTGTGCTTTTAATGGTTACAGTGCTGTCATCGGCAAATAGTGACATGGGGTGACTAGTAACTTTCGGCATATCATTTATATAGATTATAAATAGAGGAGGCCCTAAAACACTGCCCTGGGGTACGCCATATGTAATCGTTCGATGATCAGACTTGTATATTCGTTGACATTTGGTTTTGTAATCTATTTTAGAAACTTCAACGTACTGTTTCCTGTTCTTTAAATAAGATTCTATTAAATTCAAGACATCTATCTATATATATATCTGACGTAGTCCCTTGAGAAAGGTATTAGATTCAACTATTATTTCAAAAGTGAATACGGTTCGTTGCTTCATCAAGTAAGGGGTCTCGAGTGCTGCCCTGACAGCGATTGCAAACTCAAACTCAAACTCAAAGCATTTATTTCAATTAAACCATTTTACAGGCACTTTTGAATTGTCAAGAAGTAGGTCAGTCAGAAAAATGTGAAGCTAGTTGCCCATTCCAAAGCGTAGGTACCTATGGAGAAGAACGGACAAGAAACTCCATGGACACTCTTTTTAAATTATATTTTACAAAAATATTAGTTACATCATTACTTTTGAATTTATAATTAAATAATGTGAGAACGATGTAAAAATAAACAAGACGTATGCGTTAAAAGCGTCCAGAGTACAACAAATAGTACTAAAACAACAATCCAAAAATAAAAATAAAATAATTAAAAATAAGCCGAGGCAGCTAAGTGATGACCAGCCCCAACTGACGGCGCCCGTTCACGAACATGACGCATAGATCAGCACCATTCAGCTCAACCATTTTGAAGGGAGCTAAATGATCCAACATACACGCCACCATCAGCGAGACATTTGTGTGAGCATGACATACTATCAGCCGCCAGGGCACATTCGAGTCAATGAAAGACATATTACCCGGTAAATGGTAAAATAAGGTATAGTACTTACATAGAACTCACATCTGTGCTATGCAATTATACAATACAAATGAAATTGAGTTTATACAATGCAAAGATAGTCTTACAATCTTCAGCAGCTCCAACAGTATTTTCAGGTGTTATTCAATTAGTTGTGGTTGTGGAGCAGGACCAGCATTGAGCCAGGCATTTTTATCAGCTATGTAATCCCCTAACTTATAATATGCCTGACTGCATAGTGTGCGTTTTATACAAGACTTGAATTTTGTCTCATTCAGTTGAAGAATGTGGGGAGGTATTTTATTATAACATTTTAAACAGTACCCCATAAAAGATGAGTCTACTTTAGCCAGTCTGAAACCTGGTTGAACTAATAGGTCCCTATTTCTAGTACTATAATTATGTCTTTCACCTCTTTTACTAAAAAGATGTAAGTTTTTTCTTACATACATGATGTTTTCGTAGATATATTGACAAGGTACCGTCATGATGTTAATTTCCTTAAACAGTTCCCTCAGAGAATCGCGCCTGCGGAGGTTATATATGGCTCTGATGGCTCTTTTCTGCAGAATAAAAATAGAATCGATGTCTGCAGCCCGTCCCCAAAGTAAAATACCGTAAGACATGACACTATGAAAGTAACTAAAATAGACTAGTCTCGCGGTATCCACATCAGTAAATTGACGGATTTTTCTGACAGCATAAGCTGCTGAACTTAGCCGTCCTGCAAGAGATGTTAAATGAGGACCCCATTGTAGCCTTGAGTCGAGCGTGATCCCTAAGAAAACAGTTTTATCGACGAATTCTAGTTTCTCTTGATTCAATATTATCTCACAATCACTACCCTTGACATTTGGTAAAGAAAATCTTATGCACTTAGTTTTTTTTCCATTTAATACTAAATTATTAGCAGTGAACCAATTTTGGACCTGCAGTAGGGCGTTATTTACGTCGTCAAAATTTGTAGCACGTCTATTTACCTTAAAAATTAAGGAAGTGTCATCAGCAAATAACACCATTTGTGGTTGATTTTTTAATAAATGGAGTAGATCATTAACATACACTAAAAAGAGGAAAGGACCCAATATCGAGCCTTGTGGCACACCCATTTTTACTTTTAAACCATATGAATTGACACCATTTATTTGGACTTGCTGTTGTCTATCATTTAAATAAGAACTAACTAAACTGAGCGCAAGTTTTCCAAGTCCGTAATGCTCAAGTTTCAAAAGCAAGGTTTCGTGATCGACGCAATCAAATGCCTTAGAGAGGTCACAAAAGATTCCAATGGCGTCTTGGGCCTCTTCCCACGCGTTAAAAATGTGTTTTAATAAGGTTACACCAGCGTCAGTCGTACAACGTCCTTTGGTGAAACCAAATTGCTGATCGTGAAGGATTTTATTCATGTTAAAATGATTGAGCATCTGATTAAGCATTATCTTTTCGAACACCTTACTGAAAACCGGCAACACGGATACGGGTCTATAATTATTGGTGTCTTTACTGTCCCCAGATTTGAAAAGTGGTATTACCTTACTGTATTTCATTAAATCGGGGAAGATTCCTTGATCAACACACAAATTAAATACTAAGGCTAAGTAAGGTGCAATAGTCTCAATTATGGAGGCACAGACTTTAATGGACATTCCCCAAAGATCTTCGGTCAATTTGATCTTAATTTGCTTAAAAGCTTTTATTACTGAAGCGGGGTTTATATGTTTAAATTGAAATTCAACCGGGCAGGCTGGAACGTTCGCTCTTAATAAATCAATTGATACGTCGGATGAGGAATTTAAGGCTTCCGTCGTTTTTGATGGTATATTAGTAAAGAAATTTACAAATTCCTGAGCTACTTCTAAGTTAGAGCTTATGGCACCACGTGAAGTCTCCAATGTGTAATCAGTGTTTCGTTTTTTATTCCTACTAGTTTCGTTATTTATAATTTTCCAAACCGTTTTTATCTTATTTTCTGCTGATTTGATTTTATTGCTAATGTACAGGGCTTTGGCTATTTTGCAAGTATTTCTAAAAATTTTGGAATATGTAGCAACATACTTGCTGAAAGTTTCTGTATTGATGTAAGGCTTAAGGCCATACAGCTCGAAAAGTCTTTCCCTACTTATCCTAATACCTCTAGTTGCCCAGTCACTAAAAACAAAATTAGGGCAAATGTTTTTTGTTTTCTTTTCAAAAATTGTATTAAATTGAGTGTGCACTACTGAAAAGAAATCCTCGTACAATTTATTAGCATCATCCCCATCATGGCCCAGATCATTTAACTTATTATTTAGGGTACTATTGAATCTATTTAGTTTACCAGTCGTTATTGGTCTAAATTGAATTTGCACTTTTTGCAAAGGTGTTTTAAACTTAAAAGATACCGTTTGTCCACTATGATCAGACGGCAGATAATTTACGATGGCTTTATCTAAATAATCACAATCGCAAAAGACATTATCAATACAAGTAGCAGAATTTGGAGTTATTCTAGTAGGTTCTGCAAACACATTATATAAATTGAACGATTTAAAAAGGCTTAATAATCTAATGCTATTAGAATTATTTTCCAAAATATTAATATTAAAATCCCCACAAATAATTGCGGCTTTGTTATTGGATGCAAGTTTCGCTAAGATATCTTCCATTATTGACTCAAATAAAGAAAAGTTCTGATAATTAGGGGGTCTGTAAACGCACACTATGACATGCTTATCTAGCTCAACACAGGACAGTTCGATGCAATGTTCAACTGATAAACCCACTATGTCATTTCGTTGCTTGGATTTTAAACATTTTTTTATCATTATTAGAGAACCTCCACGCAGCATAGATTTACGGTTAAAACAACTGCCCACACTATAGTTCTCAAAATTAATTAACATTTGGTAATCCTTTAACCAATGTTCAGTACAACAAACAATGTCAAACTTTGTTTTTTCTAAAAACATTTCAATTTCTAATAATTTGGAAGAAATGCCTTGAATATTTTGATGAAATACTGTCAAGGCATTCTGCTGATCTCCTTTTTGATATTTACATAATTTAGAGCAAGAAGATACCTTGTTGTTGTTAGGTATAAGAATATTATTACTGGTACCTTCTGTTGTCTTACAAACTAGTTTAAATGATTATCCGGAGTTAATCCCAAGACTTCAATGTCATCACCAGGCAGTGAGCTCATAGTGCGTGAGAGAAATGGAACCTCCTTCGTATAATTTGTACAAATATTTATAGCATTTGAGCTACATTCATTCAGGCAAACCACCTTATTATTAGTATTATTACTAACTGTTGTGGTGTTAATAATACAAGACTTCGACATAATACTTATGTCTGAGTTTATATAAAAAGCTAATAGCCTTGCTATTATGTGTCTAAAACTAACAGGCAGATACACAGTACCCCTAGTCGACTTTAAAGTTTCAACATAACAGTTGGTGTCAAAATATACAAGCTTGTCACTGTAATGACTAACTAAAAAGTGCATATGCTTATTAAGCATATGAATATAATTGTTTTGTCTATTTGTTAATTTTTTAAAATATGGGAAAGCACACAATATTATTTTATTACAATTTAACTTTAACAACTCAGTTACACAGTCAGTTATTTCATATTTTTTGACCTTAGAACTGTTACCTACAAATACAGTAATGTTAGTTTTGGGATTAAATACATTTCCTGTTACTGATGCCATTATTTGTTTGTAGGTTGACCCTGGCATACAATTATTTTGAGTAGAATAACTCAGGTTGTTACTAATTAATTTACCTAAACCTCTTCCTATACTATCCGAGAACATAACCGAATCATAACAATCATGACTACTGAAAGATGGACAACTACCAGTCTCAAGCTGTACCAATTGCTTCTTGTTAACAATTTGTTGGCAATCGAAACAGTTCATTAAATCGAAACAGTTCATTAAATCCTTTGTGTTTGTCTTTATGTGTGTGTCCTTCGCTCTTCTTCGAAGATCAAATCATCATCAGCTGCCTGCCTTTTCCCAACTATGTTGGGGTCGGCTTACAGTCTAACCGGATGCAGCTGAATACCAGTATTTTACGTGGAGCGACTGCCTATCTGACCTCCACAACCCAGTTACTGGGTAATACGATACCCTTTGGTAAGACTGGTTGTCAGAGTTTCGGGCTTCTGACTACCCGTAACGACTGTCAAAGATCCACGAATGACAGCCGGGACCAACGGCTTAACGTGCTTTCCGAGGCACGGAGGGGTCACGGTATGTAAATATGGTCACCCATCCACAAACCAACCGCGGCAAGCGTAGCTTAACCTGATCGATCGACCTGTGCGGCTGTTATTATTCAGCCACGGGCCTCCTCTTCTTCTGATCAAATAACAATATTATTATTTCACACGTTACTCCCACAACATTGTACGTTAACCCTAACTTTATTTAATTAATTCCTGAAGCGAGATGTTCGCTGAGATCTATACAAACTTACAAAGAGTTTAATAATTAACTGCATGACTGGAGAGTTAGCTGCGCGAGCACCGAGCCACAAACCGAGCGGCCGCGCCACGCCGCGCCACGCTGCGCGCCGCGCGGCCTGGAGAGGTGTCGTCACGCTTTTTGTGTTGACACAAAAACGTTAACTCAATGAATAGACAATTATCTAAAGTTTTTGTTGATATCTTAAAGAAAAAAGAAAGTTCTGAAAAGTCTTGTTGTAAAACCGGACATTCCCAGTAATGGCAGCAAAGGATTGGAGTAAGTGAGATTCCTATAAGCTGTCGGGAAGCGGTAGAAGGTGCTTACTATCTGGACGAGCCTTTTAATAAAGGAAGAGGCTCTAGCTGCTACCAATAGGGTGCGAATGTTCGATACATTACGATAGAAGGCATTATGGAACTGTTCTACCGCACTGGTACGCGAGGATTCCCAGCCTCCAGGCTAGTCTTGTGACCATGTATCTAGTTTAATTAGAGTAGCCTCACAAGCGCACCGCAATGTTTACAGCTCCGCCTGCGTGCGCACACTTTACGATTTCCGTGCGCCCGCGAAGGTATGTGCGCGGTAATGAAACTACAGGGTCAGTGCGCATGTTAATTTGATCGCCCAGTAAACAAATTGTAACACAAACCTTACCACATCCAGCCGTTTCTTGGATCCATTTAATGTATCAAATGGTTTTTAATCATAAGCTTGACCCAAGTGTTTTGTAGGTTCACTTAATTATTATTTGTGTGAAATTCTCACGAGGAATACTGGGCGCACGAGCAGTGTTTGATAGGATTGGAGAAATAACTAGAAATCAGTGTATAGAAATCTATCCATTACTATAAGGTTCTATCATTTCACTGTAATTTGCTGTAAATCTAGGTTGCTAGCGAGATGTGATGTCTGTTTAAGTGAAGCTGTCAACTATGTGGCTATGTGGTGCGGTAAGTACACGCATGCGCAGTGTCACGGTGCATGTGAACCTAGCCTCCTCCGTGCCGTGGCGTTTGAAATTTAGAAGTGAAGCCTTTTTTGCTGTGTAGCCAGCAAGCAAGACGTCAAATGGCAGAATTCCATATCTCCTCATATGAATGGCTATATCTCAAATGACAACAATCATTATTCAAACTAACACAATACGTCTCCTATCATGTGACCTACAAGTTAGATGTGTTGCTCTAGAACAGGAATGTTCTACTAAGCTCCGAGCACCTTTACAACAAATTAACCAAGTTCATTTATCAGAAATGTAACAAAACCAACCATTACTAACGACAGACGAGCACTCTTACTTTTGTATGTCCATGTAACCATCCGTCACAGACATTTGCATAGCTTCGGTTATCGCCGCGCCATCTCGAGGCCGGGGGTCAGCAGACACGCAGCCTCCATCCATCACGCAACATCATCATTCATTACATTGACACCGATACTGCAGCTGAGGCACCTCAGAGTATGGGAACTCGCCGAGGACACTACCGGACTACCTGAGTACCTGAGCTCCTTGACGGTAAAAAATGGTTTATGATACAATGCGTGCTGCCGACTACCGAATGGTACATACCAAAAAAGGGTTGATGTTTTAAACGGTGCTCCATTTCATAATGAGAACAACTTAGCGTCTTTCTACTTTAAGGGAAAGTGTTTTTTGTGATTTGTAAACTTATAGGTAAGCTAGTAGAATGCTTGTTTTGGAATGGAATCCTAGAAATAAATGATTCCGACTGGAAACTAGAGCCAGTTGAAATAGTGCTTGTTAAACTTATGAACAGACTTTTCTTCGTTATCTAAATGTACGTTCATAGAAGGACGAGCCGCGCCCCTACCGAACCATAACGATAGAAGTGATCAGAGCAGTTCAGCCACTAAACCATTTTTTCCAGTAAACAAGCTCTCATGCAGCCTCTCACCTCCAACACAGCGCAACAGATAGCAAGATAAGATCTCCAGCGACCCCTCACTGCCATTAAACAACGAACATGATGAGTGTTGCAGACAGACAATACATCTGTGAGGCAAGAGACAACGTTCTACAGGCAAAAAAACATGCGCCTGATGCGAAGCTTTTAAGATAGGCATCGCATGCGCGCGCGCATCGCTTCGTGCATTAGTGGATAGTGTGTCGATGTGTTATGAACAACAGATCCACTAAAATGTGTGTCACTCATGATCTTAAATAGAGCTTTCTGCTACATGAGCCATGCACTCGTGGGCGTATGTTCCGTTTGGGATAGTTCAATATTCTAGTCACACGACACAAGCTTGGAGCTGTGGGTTGGCTCTGTGGAACTATCGTGACTGATCGTGACGGTGCCACTATTGGTAGGTACTTAGATAGCCACTGAAAAATACATTTTAGGAAAAGGTGCTCTAAAAACAGAATCGGTATCAAACGGTATCAGGCACAGAATGATAATGGATCTGCACAGGTCTGAGTTGTAACAGCTTAGGGAACCGTGCCAGATCTCAATAAATCTAGTGTAGATATACATTGCACAATCAACATCTACGTCGCGCGTCGTGACGGATGGCAGCGGGACGTGTTCTGACGACGTGTATCAACGCATTGTTTCTGATCCATTGCGTGAAGCGCGGTGCACGCTACATTTAGCACGCTATGTGACACGTAGTGTATGTATCGATAGTGACAGCACACGGCCACGGCACGTCAGTACTAGTTTATAATTGAAATGTAAGTTATAAGTATGGTATAATATGAATTGGATGTCAACATCATTTAATAAATGTCTTGTTGCCGCATGCGAGCATAAAGCTTCAAGCACACAACGGGTTGGAAAGAAATTAAAGTGTGTGGAATGGAAATCATATGAATTCAAAATAGCCTACTGTATGTTGGTAATAATATCTAAGGAGGACTAGATAAGAGAGATCACAGCTAAGTTTTACACTTGGAAATGCTCCCGTAATTTGTGAATAAATGTATTAGAATAACCACAAATTAAAAGTGAAAGTTGATGTAATATATCATTTACTTATTGATCCTCTTCAAATCTCGCCTCACTCGTGTACAGTCAGTATGCATCTGCTGCATCTGCTCGTACTATGCTAATACCCTCAGCGAAATGTTTACAGAGCGACCAAACGTTCATGCTAATCGCGAATCGCGACGCATACTACAGATTATTGCACACCCCAGTGGTAGCCACTACATACAGACGGAACTCGTTCATGATTAGAGCGAGTCGTATGTACAACGCAACCTGCCAGGAAGCTGATATCGACATTTTCAATACTAGTGTTGCTAAATTGAAGAAAATTTTATCTAATTGCTTCTTTGAGCGTAATTAATAGTTCTTTTTTTCTGTTTTGTTTAAAGTCTATTACTTTTTTTTTTTCTGTTTCATTGATATTAATACTACACGTGGAAACTTGTAATTGGCCTTATTTTGTATAAATTATTACTTACTGTATTTGTTTAGCTGTAAGTTTTCCTAAAATAAATAAAATAAAATAAAATACTTGCAGTTAGAGCAACGACGATATAACCTATATTCTCTTTGAGTTATAGTGTAACATTATCTACTACCGCCATTGCCCAACCTGCGCTCTGTGCACAAACGCACAGCCTGCACAGACTTGCACAATGGCAGCACAGGTTAACTGCAGGTAATTGCGAATATTTTAATAGCGAGCGACAAATGTATCCGCGATCAGATGTATGAGAAAACATGGAATATATCCGCCATTTATTATACAGAGATAATGGAAGCAGGGCACTGTGTCCGTGTGTTGCTTAATAGTATATGTAGCCTTCTTCAGCAGTCCTTCTTGATAGTATATGTAGCCTTCTTCAGCAGTCCTTCTAAATAGTATATGTAGCCTTCTTCAGCAGTCCTTCTAAATAGTATATGTAGCCTTCTTCAGCAGTCCTTTTAAATAGTATATGTAGCCTTCTTCAGCAGTCCTTCTAAATAGTATATGTAGCCTTCTTCAGCTGTCCTTCTAAATAGTATATGTAGCCTTCTTCAGCAGTCCTTCATAAGGCTATTGGCGTTGACATATCGTTATCTCCTACTGCAGTCTGTTTACATCACCGTGGACATTGTGCGCTTTTCTAATGTCTATTGTATCGTGGACGTCCACGTCCATACAGAGCATGACCTACACGTACACGGTTATAATCAATACATACGTACACGTTTTAATGTTATCGTAATCATTATAAAAGTGCACATTGGGCTTTAATACAAAGAAGTAGCATCACTTTGGATCTTGCGTCAAGTTTGGGCTGTGGATTACATGAATGTGTGAACAATTTGAAAGTGCTACTTACTAAGTAGTACGTACTCAATCACAACACACACATTGTTTTACAGCTAGTAATGAAACGCATTGCAACAATAGTCTCAGCAGGTAGTTACGAAACAACTAAATAGTCGCCGCGGCGTGGTTGCTCGACGGTGAGTCTGTGGTGCGGTGCACGTAGTAATTAATTAAACATTAGTACCTACCTAATTAATAATGAGTGTACAGGGTTATTGGTAAAACATTAAAAACCTCTTAAGAGGTCATTGTACTCATATTATGAACAACTTCTACTATGGGACCAAACCTTAAATCACGAAAAAAAAAAACAGCTGTTCCCTATATTTATAAAATTGATGACCCTGTCGTGTTAAGTTATGTAAAAGGCTATAAAATTCCATTCATTAGCAAGGTTTATCAAAAGATAGAACCTAAGAATCCACCTTCTCCACATAAAGATATGATGGAGGCCATTTCGAAACTTATTCACTTAGAAGCGATATCTGAATGCGATGACGTAATAGATCAATTTGTTTCTCCAATTTTTTTGACCCCTAAGAACACTGGCGGTTACAGATTTATATTAAACTTAAAGCCTCTGAATATTTTTTTACCTAAACGCCATTTTAAAATGGACGATATACGCACTGTATCTAAACTCGTACTACATAAGTCATTTATGGCAACTATTGATTTAAAGGAATCCTATTTTTTAGTTCCAGTTCATGAGACATATAGAAAATATCTAAGGTTTCGTTATGATGAAGTCCTATACGAGTTTAATTGTTTACCATATGGCCTTAGTCTAGCACCGCTTGTGTTCACAAAACTATTAAAACCAGTCATGTCTCACCTAAGAAACAATAATCACACAATAGTGTCGTATTTAGATGACGTCATCTGCATCGGGGATACTTATGACGCTTGTTCCAAGACAGTTACGTCAGTTATACAAGCATTTAAAGAATTAGGCCTCGTAATTAACTATGAAAAAAGTTCCCCTGAGCCAAATCAAATTTGCAAGTTCTTAGGTTTTATTATAAATTCACAATTAATGTGTTTACAACTACCATCAGATAAAATTAATAAAATTACCGAATTAATTTGTAAAATTCGCAAAAAACATATGGTTCCTATTCGAGACTTTGCAAAGCTAATTGGTACATTATCAGCAGCATGCTCAGCCATTGCTTATGGCCGGGTATACACTAAACGTCTAGAACGTGAGAAACATCTGGCTCTTTTAAAAGCGAATGACAATTATGACGCAAAAATGACACTCGATCCAATTTTACAAGACGATTTTTCATGGTGGAGTCAGATATCTAATAAGAACATGAATGAGTTTCATGATGGCCACTTCTACAGAGAAATATTCACTGATTCCTCACTCACTGGCTGGGGCGCAGCCTGTGACGGAGAAGTTACTAGGGGTCATTGGTCCACAGAAGAACGAACACACCATATAAATTACCTTGAGTTGCTAGCTGCTTTCCTTGGTTTAAAAGCATTTTGTAAAAAATATCGCAATAAGGACGTCTTACTCAGAATAGACAACACCACTGCTATTGCCTATATCAATAAAATGGGAGGCATACAATTTCCGCACTTAAATAGCATCACGCGAGAAATATGGCAGTGGTGTGAGGAAAGGCAGATTTACATCTTTGCGTCATATATTAGGTCAAGAGAGAATACTGATGCCGACCAGGCTTCTAGGTATACTAATGTTGATACGGAGTGGGAACTTAATTATAACTTGTTCAAGGCCATAACCAATAAGTTTAATCAACCTGAGATAGATTTATTTGCCTCGCGTATAAACAAAAAGTGTAATAAATATTTGTCATGGCGACGCGACCCAGACGCTTTTGACATAGATGCATTTACAATGCCTCGGAATACTTACTTTTTTTACGCCTTCCCGCCGTTTGCACTCGTACAGTTCGCTGCAAAGTTAAGGAACCCCCCTTGGTATTGACATCAAACCTATTTAAGTTTTTCGTAATGTAACTTAAGTGGCGTGTTGGTCTAATGGTTAACACTGCGAATTGGCGATGCGGTGGTCACGAGTTCAAATCCGCGGATGAGAAGATTTCTTTTTCCTTTATTTTATTTATTTACCCTTTTTTTAGTTTATTAGGTGATTTTCGTTAATTATTATTTAAGAAATCAAATGGAGGTTTGTAATAAAAGCTAGGCATTTTGATAAACAATATTCATTTATTTTTCTAATTACATTTCTAGGACTTCATGGAATCCACTTCCTGGTTGAGTATACAGTTTTCTATCTGTGTTAAATTGGGGTTATTTACTTAGAATATTAACTAAACACAAAATAGATACCCTGGATGAGGTTTAGAACGTTTAACATTAGATAAAGGTTCGTTTATATATATATTTCTAGAAACATAACTACAATAATATTTATTTATTTAAAGTTGTGAAAACAGATTTTTTTTATACTTACTTAACGGAAAAAAACCTTTAAAAAAAAAGAAATTTTGTCTTTTGTGTCTGTGAATTACAGAGGAAGAATCAACATGCTAAACTATAATAGTATAGCAATATACATCTTTCTCTTTTATCACATTTTCTAATAACCCTTATTTAACACAACATTAGAAAAATATATGAGGTCAGATAGTGCATCGTTAATACATTACAAGACTACTTGTAAACCAGATTATCTGGATTGATAATAATTCTAAAGGTTGTTTGTTTTTGATTAACTACGAGATAATGCTCCCACAAATATTGGGAATTATTAACACTTGCTCATATATGTTCCAACGCAATTTTATCAGATACGTTACACAATCAATCTGCCGAGTAAATTGCCTTATAATAACGGAGAGGATGTCACAGTCTATCACTTCTTGAAGTTTTGAAGGGTGCCACTAAATGAGCTTTCACAATATTACGTTGTCGCTCCATTTGTATTTTCTCTGGCCTTGGCGATCACATTTCACATCACCCGTCGCTTGATACCTTTGTATCCATCTACGAACTGTTTTTCTCTGCAATGAAAATAATAATATTAGAAATACATAAAAACATCCAACTAGTAAGTAATAATGCAACATTATTGCAACAATAAAATATAGGTAATATGTGGAAGTATAACATAAATCTTACCGTTATGCCCATAACTCGTGGTATTTTCTTTATGCTTTGTTCCTGTTCCCAGATAACAACAATTTTAGCCTTCAAAAAAGTTGTTAATCAAACCATACCATCGGTTAATAGAATCAACTGGTCAAAAACTTAATAAATTTGATAATATTACGACGAAGATAATTACATACAAGCGAATCGGCACGAAAACGAAACCATTTAAAAAATAGTTATACCCTCAATCACAGTTTACTAAATAAAGCGAAGAAGTATTCTAAATTCAACCTTAACTCGCAGTTCATACAGCAGTTAAGTTTCTGAAGTAAAATGACGGTAGTGCAACAATCGGAATCAACACATTATATTCAACCAAACAAGAAATCTGTGCTAATTTCAACCTTATCTTTTAGTTAATTGAGGAGTTAATGCGTATTGCATTTCGTAAAACTAAGGTATTAAATATAAAACGAAAGTTGAAATTTAAACCTTATTATCTAGAAGATTAGACCGTTAATAACTTTGTTCGTTATAAGGAGTAATACTATTCCAATTTTCGTTAAGGTTAACAACTGAGCCAATAGCCTAGTGGTATAAGACACGGTCTCGATGATCGGCTGGCGCCTGGTGATGCAGGTTCGTATCTTAATCGCACACAAAGTGTCTTTTTGTAAGTTATTCTTGGTCATACGGTTCGGCTAGAAGGAAGCCGAAAAAATACCATATAGAATTATTAAAAACTTGAATGAAACTTGCAAATAATATCTGAGGCGGATCGTTGGATGCGCTCGGGCAGAGATGGGTGCGGCGGCGGGGGAGGGAGCTGCTCAAGGCTCACGTGACGCGCCAGCGCCGCCGCGCCGCCGCCGCCGCGCCGCCGCGCCGCCGCCGCCGCCGCCGCGCCGCCGCCCGCCGCGCCGCGCCGCTCGAGCGACGAGCGACGGCGCGCGGCGGGCCCGAGCGTGCTCGGGCGATAGTCTTTAAGTCTTGGGGGGGTTCCATTTCTGTGACGCTGACTGTACTAAAATGCCTAAGAAAGATAGTCAGCGAGAAGGCAACTGGATTAGTTCTCGTTCCTTACTGGCCCAGTCAACCTTGGTATCCGTTGTTTAGAAAGCTGGTCGTCTCAGAAATACTTTTCTTTGAACCTAATAAAAATAATTTATTGTCTCCTTACAGAGAACCTCACCCCATGTGGAAAAAACTTACCCTGGCCTGCGCGATATTGTCAGGGAATCATACCTAAGGCGTGGTATTCCAATAGAAACTATTGAAATTATGATTAAGTCTCTTTCTAATAACACTTAATTAATCAATATAACGTTGCGCTCAAACGTTGGTATTCCTTTTGTATCGGAAATAATGTAGATTATCTGAACAGTTCAGTTACAATGATTCTTAAATTTCTGACTGACGAGTTTCATAAAGGCGCCAGTTTTGGGACTTTAAATTAATTTCGTTCTGCGTTAAATTTGATTTTATCCAAGGACCAGACGGAAAATGATTACGTTTCTAGGTTTTTCAAAGGCGTATTTAAAATCAAACCTAATTTTCCTAAATATGACACAACATGGAACCCTAACTTGGTGTTGGATCATCTCTCCAAATTATATCCAAATGAAGAGCTATACCTCTTAAGGACATTTCTAAAAAACTAGTTACGTTACTTGCGTTGTCCACAGGACAACGGATGCAAACGTTATCTTTAATTAAAGTCAAGGACATTAAAGTTACTGACACTTGTATAAAAATTGCAATTAACGAGATAATTAAAACATCAGCACCTAATAGACAGAATCCTCGGTTGATTATACCTTTTTTCATAGACAAACAATCCATATGTCCCGCAACAACCTTAATTTCATATATGGAAAAAACTAAGCCATTTAGAACCACTGATAACAACGATAATTTAATTCAAACCTACAAAAAACCTATACATAACTGTACCGCACAGTCCATCAGTCGTTGGATAAAGGAAACTCTCAGTGATAGCGGCGTGGATGTAAAAATTTTCTCTGCTTATAGCACCCGACACGCGTCCACGTCGGCAGCAAATAGAGCAGGTGTCTCAATCGAAATCATAAAAAAGACTGCCGGCTGGACTGGAAATTCAATTTGTTTCGCAAAATTTTATGATCAACCTCTTGTAACTTCCGTAGAAGATACACGCTTTGCTGAAGCTGTATTTAATTCATAATGGTTATTAGTAGTAAGTACACTATTTTGATAAGTTGATCTACATGATACTTAACCTAATTAATGAAGACTACATATATAAGTGTCTATGATTAAAATATAAACTAATTAAATACTCATTGTTTATTTTAAACACCGATTACAGCCCCCGAGATTTATAAAACGAAAAACCCCGTTTCACAATGTGCGCTAAACATCTACAATGTATGTTAAATCTCGAGGATGCAACATTAAAGTATAATTTATGGTTAATTGAACTTACCTTAAGTGAACTTCAACCAAAATTATACGAGATGTTGCATCCGAAGAGATTTAACACCCCCCCTACCCAATGTAACATGCAGTTTACATTAGCCCTGTATCATTATGAAACGGTCCTGGCTCTAAAACGAATGAAGTGACAGCTGACAGTAGATATACGTAGACTACACTAGACGTCAGAAGTATTTTTTTTTTTTTTAATCTTTGAACAGTGTGGCAATGCAGTACATAGGAACACGGACTACAATGTATGTTAAATCTCTTCGGATGCAACATCTCGTATAATTTTGGTTGAAGTTCACTTAAGGTAAGTTCAATTAACCATAAATAATATTAGTGTAGATAAAGTAAAAATTTAGGACAATACTATGTAAAAGGTTTCACAGCACAGCTAACACTTTTGAACACACCGAGAAAAAAAATAAAATCAATATTGCCCCATACATTTTTTTTCAACATGTTAGAGTCAATATATTGAAAAATTTAACATGAAGTTTCTTAATGTAAATCAGGTTTACTATAGAACGCATTTTTTTCTAAATCAAAATAATGACTTTTATTCCTAAGTTCACTATTTTTTAAATCTGGACCACTGTGCGCCGCCCCGCACCGCCTCGCCGCCCCGCACCGCCTCGCCACTCCGCACCGTCTCGCCGCCCGTGCCCCGCACCGCCTCGCCGCCCCGCACCGCCTCGCCACTCCGCACCGTCTCGCCGCGCCCGTGCCCCGCACCGCCTCGCCGCCCCGCACCGCCTCGCCACTCCGCACCGTCTCGCCGCGCCCGTGCCCCGCACCGCCTCGCCGCCTCGGCCGCATCGCGCCCGCGGTTTTGGTGCTACATTTCATTGTAAGCACGACTGTTTTCGGGCTGACTTTGACGTACAGGGCGTATTTTTAAAAGGTATCTAGGCAGGGTGTACTGTAGTGTACGTACATCTCTGCCTAGCCCTTTCGGGATTATAGGCGTGATGTTATGGGTCTTATCTAAGCCGAATTATATTCAGGCACTTACATTCCCGAACCTGTCTTTAGCCAAACATCGTAAGAACTGTGGTCAGTCACCTGGACATGAAATCCAAAAACTCGATTTCTGAGACGTGCGATTCCTTTCAAAATGACAAGTAGACAGAACCACAGCACGTTCTCAAAAAACTCACTCCTAGAATAAATATGGCGATGTAACCTGTCCAGAACAATATTTCAATAGGTATTTTATAATGTAACCATTATAGTAACAAGTATTTTGACAGTGTTCATGATACATTGTGTGCATAATCACCGTCTCCAATCTGAGCACGTAAGGAGTACCTACAGCGCTATGATTTATGTGCGCACTACTCCGGCACACTATTAGTGACACATACGTGTAGTACATCACTATAACTCACATCGGACACTTTTGACACATTATCGACACTTACCATCAATCACCGAATCACTGTGCGATCGCTCCACAATTATTTCGAACTCGAATTTATTGTCGAATCGAGTTAGGCAAGAGTCACACTGATATTAGATAAATTTTTATGGTCGATTACAATCAAAATGGTGAATATATGACGTGTGTGCTCTTAACAAACATTTCTCACATCCCCCTGTTACTATTGATCCGCACGTCAGATCAGCAACGTTAAATAAACTTTTTGGTTTACCAATGCCGCAGTGTTCTTTTGAATTGAGTCCAGTGAGTGAAAGTGAGGTCAAAAAATCTATTTGTGCTATCTCCTCTACTGCAGTTGGTAATGATAATATTTGTTCAAGAATGATTTCTCCTATCCTCCCTACACTACTTCCCGTTTTGACCCACATTTTTAATTTCTCCTTATTTTCTAGTACCTCTTTGTTCCTGAGGTCTGGAAACAAGCTCATATCATCCCCTTACCCAAAATTCCTAAGCCGGTCTCACCTACCGATTTTCGTCCCATTTCTATCCTCGCTTTTCTCTATATAGTTCTTGAGCATATTGTTCACCAACAACTTTCTGTCTTTTTAACTGCGAATGACCTCCTTAGTCCATTTCAGTCTGGTTTTCGAGCTGGTCATAGTACAGTGACGGCTCTGTTGAAGGTTACTGATGACATTCGCTGGGCAATGGACCACAAATCTCTAGCAGTACCTTTAACTCTGTCGATTTCGATATCCTCCTAGGGATCCTTAAATCTCTGAATTTCTCCTCTTCTACTATTGGTTGGTTTAACTCCTATCTTAAAGGCCGCTCGCAGCAGGTCCGTCTCGACGAGTCATCTTCTGATTGGTGCTCTCTCACCGCAGGTGTGCCTCAGGGTGGCGTTCTCTGTCCTCTTCTCTTTTCTATTTTTATTAACTTTATCACCCAAGTCATCTCTTCCTACTTCCATCTCTATGCCGACGACCTGCAGCTTTACAATCATTTCTTGAGGGAAGATGCGGAAGCCGCTGTTTCTGCCATGAACAGTGACCTGGATTTGATTAGTGAGTGGTCGCGGTCATTTGGACTGCAAATCAACCCTAGGAAATCCCAGGCCATAATTATCGGCAGCAGGTATATGCGGAACAGGCTCGATGTTGCGTCGCTGTCTCCACTCTGTCTGAATGAAGTTCAGATTGAATATGCTCATATGGTTAAAAACCTGGGAGTGACCATGGACTCTTACTTGTCGTGGACTGCTCATGTTGCACAAGTCAGTCGCAAAGTGCACTACACGTTCCATGCGTTGAAATGTCTCCAGGGCTTCTTGCCCTTGAACACCAAAATCTCTCTTGCTCAAACCCTCATTCAGCCTATTATTGATTACGCCGATGCCTGTTATTTGGATGCCACCGAGGAGCTTTTGAATAAACTTGAGCGTTTGCAAAATATCTGTATTCGTTTTGTTTTTAACCTTAAAAAGTATGATCACGTCTCCAACTTTCGCAAGATACTCAAGTGGCTCCCCATTCGACTTCGCAGGAACTCTCGGATATTGTGTCTGCTATTCAATCTCCTTCACAATCCTAAAACACCATCCTATCTGCGGGAGCGTTTTTCCTACGCCCGTCCTTCAGATGCGCCTTGCAGGTCGCATCTTAAAAACCTTCTTAAGTCCCCTCCCCACTCCACCAACTTCTACTCCTACTCCTTCACAGTGCACGCGGTGCGGCTGTGGAATTCACTACCGCCTGAAATTAGGGACTGCCAAACTGTTGCAGTTTTTAAAAGAAGAGTAAAAGAACACTATCTTTCCACTTTATCTTAGTTGTGTTTGTATTTATTTTGTTTACTATATATTTATTAACATTCTAGTGATATTTATTTTAGAAATATATATGTTTGTATGTATGTAAGTATATTCTCAGAATAATTGTTTAGTTTTAATAAGTGAATTGTTTTTAGTTTTCATGTATTCTTTTTGTCTCCTTTACTCTTTCCCACACTGTCTACATCTCTCTATTTATTGTCCTATCGCAGGTATGCTGGAAGAGATTTCTTATGAAATAAGCATCACCTTTGTACCTATTTTTCAGTTCTGTTTTACTTGTCTATTTATATATGTGTGTACATAAATGGTGGTTAAATAAATAAATAAATAAATATCGGTGTTAGAGTCAAGTGTGTCCAATTGACTCATTAATAAGTTAATAGTCACCGACATTACGGCAGATTCTACCATCATAGTCAATAAGTTAATATATCAGCTGGGCTGGTAATGCAGGACACATTATGAAAGCGATTAAATTACAGCTAGCATTCATTAATAGTACCTAATATTAAAGTCACTAGAGAGATTAGCTAGTTGTTTGGAAATAAATGACAGGAGCACGTGAGTTTTACAACGTTTCTGTAGAGCGTGACAAACTGACAATGCGAGGCATGTGCAATCCGCTCACAGTTGTAGGTGACCATATCTAGGCGGCGCTGACCTCCTCCCGTGGCTTGACCAGTCAGCCTATCACATAAAGCAGCCTCCCATGTGCCTCAATGTCTCAATTCCCAGCAGTTTCTCTCAGCATTCGTCGCACGTAGCGGTGTTTTACTTTATACGCCCTTATTAGGAGAGAAACTTCTCCACGTCTAGTTGAACTTTGACGTGCTCATGTCGAACGGATTCGTCATCCAGCTCCACGCAGGTGCGTGTATAGTTCGTATATGTTCGACAGGCAGCAGTTAGTGGCGCGCCTCGGGACACACTCGTAGGAAGTCGTACAGTCGTGGAGTCCGATCAGTCCGAGATTGATTCGTGAAAGCGTTTGATGCCTGCGGGACACGTCACAACATTGACAATTACACGTTTGATGCCTGCGGGACACGTCACAACATTGACAAGTACACGTTGCGTAGACGTGTGCGCCTCGTGGACGTAGAGTTATTGTGCGTTACAGGCGTAATGACGGGTATCGTGGCAGTAGGTAATTATGAGCGGGGCTCGTCACTCGTAATTTGATAATGGCCGTAAATCGCGTGCGCAGGAGGCGAGCTGCCGCGTCAGGCGATGTTGAGGAATGCACGTATATTTATAGGAAACAAGGCTGGTTCAAGGTAGGTGGCTAACAAATGATAATATCGTTCAGTGTTTTTGGCTGAACCTATATGTACACAGTATAATGTGTATCTACACTATCTACATCTTCTACACTAATATTATAAAGAGGAAAGATTTGTATTTTTGTGTGTATGTTTATAATGAATAAACTTAAAAACTACTGTGTCGATTTAAAATATTCTTTCACCATTAGAAAGCTACATTCACCTTGAGTAACATAGGCTACATTTATTGCTAGAAAAGATTAGGGATCCTTACTAAAACTTTAGTAACGTAACCCAAGGTGTAAAAAAAATGCCATAAAACAACTTTCGTCGCATGCGCTGCGGAAACTATTGATGATAGAACAAAAGTATGTTCTACAATATTAAAGAACATATCAATAACTACAACGATACTATATGTCCAACTATTATCGTTATGTCACAATAACCACTTTTTACATTTTAAAAGTTGATAGAAATACCGACCAAAATTAGACTATGTTAGTCATACTTCTGTTTAAACCCTTATCCAAATAAATCATATTGTTTTTATGACTGTCTCAATTCATGTATATTAATTTTTGAATTGTTCAAAGTGGCTATTCCATTCAATAGGTAGATATTACGAATTTAATAAGTCATAGAAATAGAAAAAATAAACACATCTATGAAATAGGTCCCTACGCAGCGGACGTAACCGACATTGAATTTTTTTTTGACTATTTTATTTGCAATTTTTTTTTTCAATTTAAAAAGTTCTTCTCAGAACTAATTAAAAATTGTTTATTCACGCTTTACTGTTTATTTTTTATAGTATTCTCTCACTTTTTCAATAGTAAGTAATTATCAAAAGTTCTAAGTAGGTATTCTTATTTTATCTGATTTAAAAAAAAGTCAACAATATGTAATCCGGTTAAATTTTCTATGGGTGTATACCTGAAATAAAATGATTTGATTTGATTTTATATGCCTAGGAAAAAGGTCTCAACTATCTAAAAGTTGCTCCCAAGCGAGATTAGCAAAAATACGACGTATTGGAGAATCATCTTCTGAAAATTCAGATCGTCTCGCAAATCAGAGAGCGTATGCGTCGTAATCGCGGGCCACAGAATCTAGCGCCGAACGTTCACAACGCCTTGCTGAAAATAGTGGACGAATCTCACGAGCACGTACAAGGGAATCTAGCACCGAACGTTCGCAACGATTGTTTAAAATAGTGACAGAATGTCACGAGCACGTACAAGGGAATCTAGCGCCGAACGTTCGCAACGCCTTGCTCAAAATAGTGACAGAATATCACAAGCACGCGCGAGGGTATCTAGCACCGAACGTTCGCTTCGTCTTTCAGCACAAAATGCCCGATCATCACAACTACACGAACGACAATCGAGTGCTGAACGCTCGCAGCGACTTGCAGAAAATAGAGCTAGAAACTCGCAAGCACGGGCAAACGAATCTAGCGCAGAATGTTCGCTTTGCTTTGCAGAACAAAATGCCAGATCATTCCAGCTATACGAACGACAATCGAGTGCCTAACGCTCGCAGCGCCTCGCTGCGCTGATAATAGAGTTAGGAACTCGCGAACGCGTGCCCGGGAAACCTAGCGCCGAACGCTCGCAGCTACTTATAGCACAAAGAGAAAGACAACAGTCGTTAACAACTAGGACGCGTATAGCTCATAGTAAATAGATCGGCATTCAGTTACGATTCACATATTGATTATGCTCATCAGAACAGCATCAAAAAATATAAATAAAAGGTAAAAATATTAAAAAAATCATGTCCACCCGTGCGATGCCGGGACGGGCCGCTAGTATAGTATAATGTGGTTTCCACGATGTGTCTGATGTTAGCGTGCGTGTTTGTGCGTTCCGGCGGCGGCAGAGCACAGCATAAGATGCGCGGGCGCAGCTGACGAGCTCGCAAACAACGGATCGCTAGCGGCGGTGCACTATACACATCTTCGAAACAGTGAAGGAAAACATCATGAGCAAACCGGCATGCCCTAGAACCAAAAATTAGAAGACATGTGACATCTAGCAACCCGCAGGGCGTGATGTATTACAGCTCACTCCCTCTCGCAGAGAGGCCTGCGACTTGTATGACGCCACGGATATCGAGGGATATGGCATGGAGGTGTGGCGCGGATATCTATGTATGACGCCACGGATGTCGAGGGATATGGCATGGAGGTGTGGCGCGGATATCTATGTATGACGCCACGGATATCGAGGGATATGGCATGGAGGTGTGGCGCGGATATCTATGTATGACGCCACGGATATCGAGGGATATGGCATGGAGGTGTGGCGCGGATATCTATGTATGACGCCACGGATATCGAGGGATATGGCATGGAGGTGTGGCGCGGATATCTATTTATGACGCCACGGATATCGAGGGATATGGCATGGAGGTGTGGCGCGGATATCTATGTATGACGCCACGGATATCGAGGGATATGGCATGGAGGTGTGGCGCGGATATCTATGTATGACGCCACGGATATCGAGGGATATGGCATGGAGGTGTGGCGCGGATATCTATGTATGACGCACACCACAAGCCACTGCTTATGCGCAGACTGCGATAGATGTAATTGATTGATTGGCTGTTAGATTATTATCAAGAGAACAAAAGAGTCAGACAGGATATGATCCAAGACTCCTCTCAGCCGCACGCAACAAACCAATTAAATGCTTTGCTGCTTATACAAGTAATAACAATTAAAGAAATAATCTCGCTGTATCGATACTATCTCAAATCGATCTGTCGATCAAACAGACGACGTTATCCAAGATGGCGACCACTTAATTCATTCGTTTATTTGTTCCAAACGAACGATTAGCCGCGGCATCCCTTCATTAGCGAGGCGCATCAATCATTATCGTGACGACACTCCACAGGTAGATGGAGAAGTTACACTCCAAAAAAAAACCGGTAAAGAGCGAGTAGGACTCGCGCACCGAGGGTTCCGTGCCATCATAATAATATGTTTTTAAATTTTCATCGGCGGGGCCTATATTCGTCAGAGAATTTTAACACTGCGCACTGCGGTGTAGAAATATTGCAGTTTTAGGTCAGCGCCATCTCTTGACCGATAGTGGAACTAATGTAACTCATGTTGGTGATTTCTGCAAGTGTGCTATTTACAGACATCGTTTTATTTTTCCTGTAATCTTTAAATAAACTTCTACCTACCTTTTCTCGAAGCACTTCGTCGTATTTTTGAACCTTCTTAACTTGGGTTTGGATTATACCAGATAAACAAAATTTTCGGGATATAATGTCAGTGGTTGACTTATTAAACCTATAAAGTTTCAATTGCATAGCTCTTATACTTTAGATTTTATTGATATCTAAAATACCCCGATTTCGTCACTGACTCACTGATGATCATCCATAATGGTTCTTCCTGAAGTCCTAGAAAGCTGAAATTTGGTGTCTAAGCTAGTAACAGTACACAAACAACAAAAAAATTCTAAAACTTGGAACTTTTACCCTCCAACCCCTTAAACTAGGGGATGGAAGTTTGTACGAGACTTCCGCAAATTTTGATGCTAGAGTTCTGAAAATTGATATAGAGACTCCTTGTAATAAATAACCCACCAAAAACATAATGTTGAAAAAAAGAAGGCCAAGTTCCTTACTTCATGTTGATGTTTGACCAGCAAAAGAGTTGAAATCGAAACCAACGCCAAGTTTTAAACCATTTTCTTTGCACCGGCCTTATTTTGCAATTCTGTTGTAAGTAATTTGTGTTTGAAACTTTTTTAGATATCAATACAATAAAAAAATTCCATTTAAACTTGGCGGCACCCTCCTACACACACTCACTCATTCTACATTCGACACAAAAGGAGGTCCCCTCCCCACTCCACTTTATTTCATTTTATTTTATTTGTATTTTTTATTTTATTTGCTACTTGATCTAAAAATAAGGAAATACCTATGTACATAATTAAAGAAAATTGAACTTGTAAGCTTTTAAATGTATATTTTTAGGGAAGAGCGCTGTTGTCTGAGATACAGATATTTATTTATCTAGTTCAGACTCAGATGTCTTGTCGAATTTCTGTTAGTATAAGCTCATTTATGATATGTTTTTATTTATGATGTACTTCTCTTGATTATCTTGCTTGAAACTGGAAATAAATTTAAAAAAAACTAACACTTGACCTCTTTTTAATTTTTCCTTTAATTTCATGCTAATGTCTAGCTTCGTGCCCAATTCCAAGTTTCTAGGCCGGTTAGAAGTTTCTAGGCCGGCTAGAGTAAAAATTTAATACGGAACCCTCTGTACGCAAGCCAAACTCACACTTGACCACTTTTTTATTATTTACTTTAATTTCATGCTAATGTCTAGCTTCGTGCCCAATTCGAAGTTTCTAGGCCGGTTAGAAGTTTCTAGGCCGGCTAGAGTAAAAATTTAATACCGAACCCTCTGTATGCAAGCCAAACTCACACTTGACCACTTTTTTAATTTTTCCTTTAATTCCATGCTAATGTCTAGCTTCGTGCCCAATTCCAAGTTTCTAGGCCGGTTAGAAGTTTCTAGGCCGGCTAGAATAAAAATTTAATACGGAACCCTCTATTCGCGAGCCAGACTCACACTTGACCATTTTTTTAATTTTTCCTTTAGTTTCATGCTAATGTCTAACTTCGTGCCTCAAGTTTCTAGGCCTACTAGAAGTCCCTAAACATTTTGATTAGCTCTAAGTGAGTGAGTCAGTCAGTCAATCATTCAGTCAGTCAGTGACACTTTTTCTAGGCCTACTAGAAGTCCCTAAACATTTTGATTAGCTCTAAGTGAGTGAGTCAGTCAGTCAATCAGTCAGTCAGTCAGTGACACTTTAGCTATTTTGAAAAGTCCATAACTTCGAATCTTTAATAGATTCGAAGTTATGGACTTTCTGCTACAGTTATGAAATTTGGTATTCGAACTAACAGCAGTCATGGTATTATGTATGTGAAGTTTGATTCGATTTCGCGTGACAAATAGTTAGATACAGGGTGGTCAAAAGTAGCTCGAAGCGGTTCGGGTAAATAGTGCACGGCGTACGTGCGGCCTCTTGCTGGAACTTGGCCTGCGCACTGCCGTGCGTTTAGATAAAATACATATTTCAGGATTTTTAGTAAAGAATCCCCCAAAAAAATTTTTTTATGTTTTAAACAGCAATCAAAAAGATGTGAAATCCCACCAAAAACATTTTCATGTAAAATGTTGCCAAGACGAGACCACATAATATGGCTCGCACTGCTAAAAAGTTATCAGATCTCATGTAGAGCCAAGCTTCTAACTCTACACGCCCTAACTTCACAAACTCTACACCTTAGTCAAAATATGTGGCTTGGCCGTTTCGTTTGGCCAGTTCTTGAGATATCCAGCTGTGACAGACGGGCAGACGGACAAACAGACTGAGTCTCGACTATAAGGGTTCCGTTTTACAATTTCGGTACGGAACCCTAAAAATGAATAAGTTGCCACCTTGCCGCTTCACTAAACTGAGATTTATACATCCATTTTACCTTAACCCATGATCAAAGTTAGCCTTCCTTAGTTAACTGCAGACTTAGGCAGCAACTGACTTTGTATTCTTTTCTTTGCCGTTTGCTTAGCTTTCATAGCATTTTTGTTGGTTTTTCTCTCTCTATCTGCATGTTATCATATCGTGGGTTAGCAGTATCCGCTGAGCACCGGGCATCAATTAACGTTACCTCACATGCACCACTACCGTACTATAAAAGCTCGCTCATTACTGCGCGTGCGCGGTGCAGGGGAACAGTTTACGGCGCGGCGGACTTTATACCATTACACAGTATCATGTACGTGACGATTGACGCTGTACACTATTATGTACAGAAAGCGTCGCTATGTCCTAACCCCTCAAGTTTTAAAATGTTACACTGCTACAACATTGAATTCCTTACGAATAATCTAAAGAATACCTCAAAAAGAGTCCATTGTGTTGACTCGGATTCGAACCATCGCATCACCGAACGTCGTCATACTCATACCGGCAGTTTGACGAACTAGCCAGCGAGCCCATATGAATTGCGATGAAATTGTTATCTACTATCGGCTGAGTCATTATATCTTTAGGTCCCTGTCTAATCGAAAGATGTTATAATTTGAGGGTATCCATTAATTTTACTTACTTACGTTGTCTTTATAAAATTAATCCATACCTTCAAGTTAGAACTTTGTATACCTTCACTTAAAACGGCGAAGAGTAAACGACTACTATTTATCCATTATTTTTTTAAATGATTTCTGATTTTAAAAGAACTAAAATAGTTGTTCTGTTTGTTTTAAAATAAGATCATAGTTTTGTTAAATAATAGCAATAATAAATATTATTAAATGATTTATAAAGTATTTTATTTTTCTTGATTTTTTAATTCTTTATAAATAATTACTACTTAAAACAAAATAGAAAAATATATCAAAATAATATAATGAACAAAAAGCACATTTCGTGCCTATATAGGATTTGAACTTCCAATCTTATGCACGATAAGCGGTCTTGAAACCTCAAGTCTATTTAGACGATGAATAAGTTGGCGTAAATGTTAACCCTATTATTGTTGCTTGTCGTCGCAAAAGTATTGTTTTATTGAAAAAAACAATAATAAAAACAGAATTTAAAAAAAAAACTTACTTAAACTAATTTATTCACTAAAACAATACATTATTTAAAATAAAATGTTTTTGCAAAATACAAAAACCAACTTGGGCCTATCACGGATTTGAACGCACATGTCTTTTGGGGGGGTAACTACTTAATGGAGTTGTGTGTACATTGAGTTACAGTCATTAGACGTGTCGGCAGCGCGCGCCGCTGTGCAATTAGTTATACTATACATACATCTAATTATACTGCCAGAGCCACAGATCAAAAAATTATGGGTTCTGCGGTAAGTAAGTCACAGTATAAATGTGGAAAGTCATGGTTTCTCTGTCCACCTTAGCACTATTAAGCGTGTATTTCACGTGTGTTTGTAAGTGTAAGTTTCTTTATAAATCGTAGCTCGTGTTAGCGTAGTGTAGAATTTCAGTGATTTGCTAAGTAATGTGGTATAAAGGCGATAACTTTCGACTACAATTCGGTCGCGTGCTGGGCGGGAGGTATCAGTTTCTAGGAATGTGATCCCTGTCTGCAGGTCTACATGACGACAGGCGAAAACATAGGGCAGAAGTTCTGCATGAAACAAAGCAAGACTGAAATAAGAAAAAAAAACAGACATAAAGGAACTGCCTACCACACGGTACTTGTCCTCAGCACATAAGGAGGGCTATAGAAACTTGTTCCTTTCAAGGATAACCAGGCGCGATCGCAGCCCAAGATATTGGGGGGGGGGGGTCATCATGGGTGCGGAGGAATATTAATAAGGGAGGTACATCTCCTCGTTGGTCTAGTGTTACTGCTGAGCACGAGGTCCTGGGTTCAATTCCTAGGTTGGGTAAAGTGTTATTAGGTTTAACCTGGAGTCTGGATTTGTGCCCGGTTGGTGGCAGAAGGCTCACCCCTATGACATAACTCGCGAAACGGGGGTGTAAGTACTATATGAAGGTACACCCCTGCCTAACCCTTCAAAGATTATAGATTACGTAGGGTGGGAAGAGCAAGCGAAGCGAACTCGAAAATTTTAAAAACCCGCCTGGGTTTGGTTAGGTTTTGATATATACACACATCAAAAGTGTCTAGGGATCAAGCATTTTTATGCGGATTTCTTGAGATTGAGATGTGGCTTTGTAATAAATTTATGATTTTATAAATTTATATGGATCCTTTTTGGTGCATTTCATAATTTGAATCAGGAACTGTGAATCAAATTCGAGTAAAAGATGAAAATCAGCTGTCAATATTTTCCCTATAAAAACATACAACGCATTGAAGACATTATTAGTGCTACTGTTTCCCTACTACTGATTAAAACCAACGTTATTATGGAGCGGCGACGTCATTTAAGCAGGGAAGAAATGCTCAGAGCCGTGGGAATGATAGAAGCTGGTTCCCGGCAACGTACTGTGGCTTTAGCTCTGAATACAAGTCAGAGTGTTATCAGTCGACTTTGGACACGTTACCGAAGCACTGGTACCGTGGCTGAGCGCCATGGAGGACGGTATCGCTGCACCACACGGAGACAAGACCGATACATTCAAATCTTAACTCGAAGAGCTCCAACAATAACCGCCATGGTGTTAGCCGTGAGGCTTCATCACTCTTCAGGGAACTTAATTAGCGACCAAACAGTCAGAAACCGCTTGCATGAAGTGAACCTTCATTCCCGAAGACCGCTACGGGTACCACCTATAGCAATGCACAATCGTAGGATTCGATATCAATGGGCTCTTGAACACAGAAATTGGGCAGAAGAACAATGGCGTTTCGTGTGCTTTTCTGATGAGTCTCGTTTTGGTATGAGACCGGATACAAGACGTATACGACACTGGAGAACCCCTGGACGCCAACAGCGATTAAAATCCTGCCAGGAAGTCCATCCTTATAGTGGTGGAACCATCATGGTATGGGCGGGTATTTGGATCGGCGGAAGAACTGAGTTGATTTGGATCAGAGGCAACCTCAACGCTCAAATTTATGCTGAGACGATTGTATCAGACGTCATCGTTCCTCTACAAGTGCAAATCGGTCCCTTATTTCAGTTAATGCATGATAATGCACGACCGCACACCGCAAGAGTTGTAAGACAGACTCTCGCCGCAGCTAACATCAATGTCCTGCCCTGGCCTGCTCAGTCGCCAGACTTGAACCCGATTGAGCATGCATGGGATATGCTACAGAAAAGAGCTCTGCCGAATATGGAGGGTATCCAGTCGCAAGAAGACCTTTTTTTGTTGTTGCAACGAACATGGGCGGCCATTCCACAGCGTGATTTGGATGAACTCATTTTGAGTATGCCAAACCGATGTTCTTGTGTTGTTAGTGTTCGCGGTAGAAACACGGATTATTAATTGTTTAAGTTACCCAATAAAATTTTAAAGAAAACTGTTATTTCAGTCTTTTTTTCGAACTTTTGTGTCAGTGGTTCAAATGTCAAAAATCCCTTTATTAGGAAAATGGCAAATTTCTTTATTAATGCAAAGGTGACTTGGTTTATCGTTACTGTGACAAACGAAAACACTTTATTTGATGAATCCTTAAAGAAAATTTTAATTAATATCAATCAGGAGAAAAGTTATTGCAAAAATATATGTTGATCCCTAGACACTTTTGATGTGTGTATGTATTTTCAAGCCGAAATAGGAGTTACATTGTCGACTTATGCAGGCAAGCCCAAGCTACTACAAGAATGTAGAATGCAAGAGCGAACGAAGCGAGCTCGAAAATTTTGCACACTCGCACATTGGTTCGATTTTCTTTAGATAATTTCAAAAGGACTAGAAATTACTTGCTTTGTCGACTTATGAAGAAAAGCTCAAGAATCAACAGAAAGTAAGCAAGTGAAGCGAGCCTGAAAATTGTAGCACCACCACATTTTGAAATAGGTTCTGTTTTCTTTTGACCATCATATAGAAAGAGACCTTACAAAGTTAGTAAGACAAGTAAATCATTCAGCCTCTTGACAGCTTGAATGATTTTGGGGAGGGTCATGACCCCCACGACCCCCCCTCGGACTGCGCCTGAGGATGACATCCGGGATGTACTGAAACGCGAAATGCGATGTAGATCATTCGCAGAATAATCAACTTGAGATGGCTAGCAACGTACGTATTTAATTCTTCATATTTTGTGTCTGAAGTCTCTGAAATCGTATGTAAGGAAGGCGCTTTGCAGATGGATCAACTTTAGTTGAGGCAACTATCTACTTTTTAAAATTTTCCTTTAAAAGTTGCCAGTTGCTACAATCAAATAGCCCGAGGTGTATGTAAACAGCTATAGTTTCCAGTTGCTGCAATAGTTGCTCCATCTGCAAAACACCTAAGAGTTTCTCATCGCGCTAAATACCTCACCGTCTGCAACTTTCGTGTTAGTAATTGATGCGCTAGCGCATCGCCGCGTGGTCGCGTGGGCGTCTGTTTGTGGTCTCCCCCTGCCCCACCCCCTCTCGCTGCCGCTGCCCAGGTGACAGGCGACAAGCATGACAAGTGAGGCGCATTTGTCACGACAATGACGTCAAAGACATAATGGCGCAGGAGAGCGCCGCATCATTATACAGGATCACTGGGAAGTGCGGCTGAGCGGGCAGAGTGATTGTTTCAATGTAAAGCTCAAGAGCTATTAGTGTTGTTGTGCCTGTGTGTTGAGCTGAGAGATTTAAATGGGTTGTTCATTGAATGAAACGCTCGGCTCTTTCTCTTCTTTATAATGTTGTGAGACATTTGTGTTTTCTCTTTCATTGAGTTCGCTGCGGATGCGGTTCAACTGAAAAGATTTAATTGAGAGACGAAGAGAGTGTTTAATGTTTGTCCATACTAATACGAGTATTATAAATTCGATAGTAACTCTGTCTGTCTGTCTATATGTTACCTTTTAACCAATGAACGGATTTCGATAAAATTTGGCAGAGAGATAGATTGCATCCCGGGGAAGGACATATAATAGTTTTTATCGACATACCTCGGGGGCGAAGCCGCGGGCGGAAGCTAATACAACATAAAAAAAAATATCATATAATATATTACCGACGAATACTCAAATAATATTAATTGAGTTACTGTATAGCAATAGAAGCATTGATGAGTGGTCCTGGTCTCCTGGAGCGACAAAAAGGTTTTTCTTTAGAACATCACTCTTCAACTAAAAATAATATGCCCCTAGCAGTTGTTTTGTTTTCGACGTTGACTTCACAGAAATATTATTACTATGTTATCCTCGTATCACCTCGTGTTCTGGTCTCGAACTCCGATTACTCCCGAGCGCGAACCTCACATTAGAGCAGCGGCGCAAGCGCACGCGATTACCTACACATTGCTGCTCGTGGAGCTGCAAGGTTAAGGCTGACATACACTAACAATTTACACTGACCGTTCGAGTTGAACTGTTGTTGTTTTGACCAACAAGTGTATCAATCGCATAACTGATCTCGCAAGTAAATTATTTGCATACTTAAGCTAGAAGTCGGCTCAATACTTATATTTGCATACCTAGGCTAGAAGTCGGCTCAATACTTATATTTGCATACCTAGGCTAGAAGTCGGCTCAATACTTATTTGCATACCTAGGCTAGAAGTCGGCTCAATACTTATATTTGCATACCTAGGCTAGAAGTCAGCTCAATACTTATTTGCATACCTAGGCTAGAAATCGGCTCAATACTTATTTGCATACCTAGGCTAGAAGTCGGCTCAATACTTATTTGCATACCTAGGAACTTAGCGATGGAAAATTCAAAACCTTCATCAAACGTGTCCTTATCAAAAAAGCATATTATAAGATTAAAGACTATGTTGAAGACAAGGTAGTTTGGCAATAATTCCTTCTGCACATGTGGCTTCCCTGGCTCCTCATTAACGGCTTAACTATTTAAATGTCTATTAACTGCTCTCAAATTACGATGTTCATTTTTTATTTACTTTACTTTATTTACATACTTTTTTGACATAATCTCTTTATTACTTGACATTATATACAGACAATTCAAATTTTTCATCTCTTTATTAGTGGTTGTAATGGGAATCATATCACTAGGTTTTATTAGGTTTTTATTTTATCCTTTTGATAGTTTTGATTCTTATTTTGTAAATGTGAGGACTTTGTAGGCCTTGTAGACTTTAGATCTGTAGACCATTTTTTATCTTATCAAGTACCTGATACTTGTTGACAGGCCTACGCTATCCTCCCATACCTACTGTAATTTGAAAATATTGTAAAAGCCAATTATTTTTAAAAAGAGTAACCGTGGAGTTTCTTGCCGGTTCTTCTCCATAGGAAACGACCAATTGGAACCGTGCACCTAGCTTCTGACGTTTCATAAGTGCCCATGTAGGCTTATGTGAAATAAAATATTTTGATTTTGATTTTGATTTAGGCTAGAAGTCGGCTCAATACTTATTTGCATACCTAGGCTAGAAGTCGGCTCAATACTTATTTGCATACCTAGGCTAGAAGTCGGCTAAATACTTATTTGCCGTTTGCTGATCTATTGATGCTATTCGTAAAAAATTATCACTTCACGTTTTTCCGTTTCGTTTTTAGGGTTCCGTAGTTCAAGGAACCCTTATACAGTGTGAGTCTTCATAATGTGCACATATCGAAATGAGGGAAACTAAGCTTAATTTTATCGACGGAAAAAATATTTAAAAAAATCTAAAAAAAAAAATAATTTTGTAGCATTTTTAAAATTCTTGTTTGCTGCTGTGACCTCTGTGTAAACAATCGCCCTCAATTGAGAATTATGGTTTTTTAGGGTTCGGTAGTACCTACAAGGAACCCTTATAGTTTCGTCATGTCCGTCTGTCTGTCCGAGGTTTTGCTAAGAGACCGTTAGTACTAGAAAGCTGTAATTTTGCCGGAGTGTGTATATCAATTACGCCGACAAAGTGGTAGAATAAAATTTTGGAAAATATTTTTTTTTAGGGTAGCTCCCCTACATGTGAAGTGGGAATGAATATTTTTTTCATCGTCTACCCCATCGTGTTGGGTATCGTTGAATAGGTCTTCTAAAATGACTTGAGGGTTGCTAAAGATATTTTTCGATTTAATGCTCCATTTACGAAATATTAAACTTTAAAGTGAACATTTTTGTTCCAGTAGGGCGTCCTCCCCCTCTAAACACTAAACTGCAGGCTTGAAAAATCTGGAAAAATTCAAGATGATAGTGCATTTCATGAACTTTAAAGGAAAACTATAGAAATTAAGATAACTTTATTAGTTTAGCAGTAATAGTCGTTGAACTTGGGTGTTGGATAATTTTGTACCAAATACAAAATCCTTAGCATTAATTCTATATAGGACTAAGATGAAGTAGTTACTTGTTTATGACGGGTAAAAACTTGCATTGAAAAACAAAATATAACATAACGGTCTACTACGGAACCCTAACCACTGTGCGTGGCCCGACACGCACTTGGCCGGTTTTTTTTTTAACAAAAATCTGATATTTTTTCATAAATTTTTACAATAATTGTAAAATTACTCAATAAAAGCCCCGATTACCTACCCTTTTTTATTACTTTAATTATTCTCCATCGTATCAGATTTCTAAACGTAAAAATACCATGTTTATAACTCAATCACAACATTTCCTATCAACTGTTAAAGAAAGGCCTTGCAATCATTGCTTATACTTTAGCAGGTAAAGATCCTTTTAAATATTTTTTTATTTTTTCAAATATTTTTTCCATCGATAAAATTAAGCTATGTTTCCCTCATTTCGTTATGTGCACATTATGAAGACTCACACTGTAGTTTCATGTCCGTCTATCTGTCTGTCTGTCCGAGGTTTTGCTAAGAAACCGTTAGTACTAGAAAGCTGTAATTTTGTAGAAGTGTGTATATCAATTACGCCGACAAAGTAGTAAAATAAAATTTTGGAAAAAAAATTTTTTAGGGTAGTTCCCCTAATTGTGAAGTGGGGATGAATATTTTTTTCGTCGTCTACCCCATCGTGTGGAATATCGTTGAATAGGTCTTCTAAAATGACTTGGGGGTTGCTAAAATTATTTATCGATTTAATGGTCCATTTACGAAATATTAAACTTTAAATTGCAAATTTTTGTTCCAGTAGGCGTAGGCGTCCCCGCCCCCTCTAAGCTAAACTGCGGGCTTGAAAAATCTGGAAAAATTCAAGATGATAGTGGATTTCATGAACTATAAAGGAAAACTATAGCGGTTAAGATAACTTTGTTAATTTAGCAGTAATAATCGTTGAACTTGAGTGTTGGATAATTTTGTACCAAATACAAAATCCTTAGCATTAATCCTTTAAAGTGACTAAGATGAATTAGAATGATTGAATGATATATTTATTTGCAAGAATATTTAGATTTTAAATCTTGGTTATACTTGAAGCTACTTGCTAGTTACTTTAATGTGTACTGCATAGTACACATTAAAGTAATTAGCAATAACATAAAAATACTAATAATAATTTCATAATTTAAATTTGGATTACAATGCAATTAATAAAATTAAATCATAATAATAATTTATATAAAAAATAGCGATTAATAATAATAATGTCATATCAATGAAAAATTGCAAGATTAATGAAAATGTTTAGATGCTTCTTGTTATATAATTAACTACTAATATCTTTACCATTACTTATATTCAGAATAAAGAACAACAGAATCGTACTATATTGTGATAACGGGCTACTACGGAACCCTACACTGTGAGTGGCCCGACACGCACTTGGCCGGTTTTTTAAGATGTAGCGACAGGCTGCGTTCCAGTTTGTGTTGTCCTTTAATGGGTGTTCGTGTAGCTATCGGCGTCATCTGCGCGGGCGCATGCAGCGGCGCGGCGCGGTATCGACCCGGACTCAGCGTGAATACATTGCGCTTTTCACTTATGTAACATCAAGATTACCCGCCATTCGGTTGTTATGTGCATAACAGAACATATTCAAATGCATACTTACATGAATATGACACTACATGAGTGCATTTACTTAAGAGTGGAGTACCTACCCAACGACTGATTCCTTAAATTACAATAAATATTTTGCTTGTTACCACCTTCGATATTACCATCACAATAAATTGAGCCTGAAATGGTGGGGCTATTTTGATCTTCGTTAGGTAGACATTGACATAAAAAAAAAAAAACACTACAAACTGAAAAATAACTTTAATTTCGGAAGTCGGTGTCTTAGGGATCAGTATTTTAGTTTTTGCCACCGACTTCCGAAATTAAAGTTATTTTTCAGTTTGTAGTGTTTTTTTTTTCAGTTTGTAGTGTTTTTTTTGGAAGTCGGTTTTTTTTTTGTTAAAAAGTTTTTATTTCTCGCTTTTTAGTGGGTCTATTTATAATTTATCTACGTTACAATAGCCTAATGTCAACTTGCCCATCGCCTTTTTATAAAATATTCCTTTTCTCGATGCAGGGACGTTAATTGTTGAGGAGTTCTCCTTTTATTAGTTTTTAGATTAGATGCTGATAATCCTGGCTGCAGCATCAGGCCAGACTTATGTCAACATTGCATTGAACTTAAAATTAGTCCTGTTAAAAATGAGCCCAAACACGACTACGGTGCTGTAATTTAAAGGTTTTTACTTTTTCTGATGCTCCTGGCTTCAGCATCAGGTCTTCGGTGTTCCTCAGTAACAGTACGTCTATCCACACATCGAGCCCTTTTCAATGAGCCTGAACACGATATATCTGCTGTTAGTTGTCGAGGAGTTAGGTACTCTGCAGACTATCCTGACTGCAGCATCAGGTCATGACTTGATGATCATGAGAGCAAATGTGGCAAATGCCCTATCAAACATCAAAACAATTTACTAAAACAGTCCTTGCCTGTTCGAGTAACTTCTTACTGTTAAGGAGTTGTACCTTCCATCATCAGCCCAGCTACCTGAGATGGTGACAACCATACACAAATACACAAGATACTTCATAAAATATGCGAAAAACAATAAGTGAGCCTATAAAATTTGAGGGTTGCCCTTGATTTCTCTAAGATCCCATCATCAGATCCTAACTTGGTGACAATGGGACCACCTCAGAACTATCTACTTTCGAACAAAAAAAGAATTTTGAAAATCTGTCGACAATTGGCGGCGTATTCGATGAACAAACATACAAAAAAAAAAAAAAAAACGTACAAACAGCCGAACATAGTACCTCCTCCTTTTTGTAAAGTCGGTAACTATGAGCTGTTTGTTTTGATTGGTCGTGAGTATAAATACGCCATGTTTGTCTCTAAAGCGATCCATTGGCGGATGTAGATCAAGTCAAATATTAGCTTTGGACCCAAACATATCGTGATTGGGGCGCGCGGAACTCGATACGATGGCGGAAAACTAACGTCAACATGAAACTTGAGTTTGAAAGGTGACACACTATGGATCGTCACGTAAGCATACACTTCACATTTAGCATGATTTTGACTTGAATATACTCGTGTAAATGTAGGTAAACCAGTGTTTTTTTTTTTTTGATGGTGGTAAATCATCAAATGACGGGGGTCATTTGATGCCGGGGTCATTTGCCGCTCTGGGTGGAGCGGAAGGGAGTGTCAGACTCTTACTGACTAAAACCCACCCGTGTTCCTTCCTTAGCCCTTTATGTTCCGGGATACCGATAACCCTTTCGGACAATCCCGCTGCAACCTAGTGATTTTGAGATCCGTTTCGTCGAGTTGAATCAATAACATACCTACTAAATTGATAGACCGTTTTTAAATCACTCAGCAATCAATGATGGCTCTCGCAGTCAGGCGCGACGCGACACTAGAAGAACAATTTCTATGAAAACTTCGTGAATACTCCATTTGTTCTACCAGAATCGCGTCGCACCGTCAATTCAATTCTCAATTCCCAATTCTTTATTGCGTACCATAATGTATGTAGCTGGTGTGTCTGTGTGGTACACTACGACTTTGATGAGGTGACTTTAACTGGTCCTCCTCATCTGTATTCGTTGATAGTTAAGATGCTTCTATTGCTGCACCTCGCACCACGGAGTAAACGACCTTTTTAACCAACTTCAAAAAAGGAGGTTCTGTATTTGACCCGTATACTATGTATGCATGTTAATTTGTATGTCCGCGATTTTCTCAAAAACTAGTGAACCAATTTTAAAGTTTCTTTCAATAAGGTGATCTACATTTACTTTCAGGAAGGTGTTAGTATATACTCAATATATTTATTGCTTCCACATGTGAACCTAGGTGGTAGATTTTACAGAATATGATCATTGTGGACCCTGTCGGGCAGAGCAAAAGTAGGAGAGAGGAAGAGGGCTTTTATTTGACTACTAAAAAAACTACTACTTTATTATAATAAATATTATAATTATTTTATAAAAACATTGTCATTTAAATATTCATTGATACATATTATAATATCATTTATATAATTTTGTTTTTTATTTATTTTATTTAATTAAATAAAATAAATAAACCCATCTTCCCAGAGACAGTGGGATGAGCCGCTCTGCAGGTTGGTACGGAATAATCTTATTAATACGTCCACCAATTCTGCTGAGCGTGCCCGCCTGCTGGCTGTGGGTGAGTGGGAGTCGGGTCTCTGGCTTCAAGCACTCCCGTCACCCAACATAGGCACTATGCTGGGTGACACCACCTTCCGGCTCGCTACCTGTCTGCGTTTACTGACAGCGATGCGGAGCCCCGCAAGGAGCGCCTCCTTGCGGGGCTCCGCATCGCTGTCAGTGCGGTGAAGCTGTCGACTGCCTCGGGCACCATGGCCTATCTTGTAGTAGGAGCGCAGGCCGGATAGCACGGCACGCCAGCATTAATGACATCATCCGCCGTGCTCTTGTCACCGCCGGGGTGCCAGCTGTTTTAGAACCCAACGGCCTGGTACGCGACGATGGGAAGAGACCAGACGGAATGACCATAATGCCCTGGAAGTTAGGCAGACCTTTGGTGTGGGATGCAACATGTGTCGACACCCTTGCGCCATCCCATCTTCCTAGCACGGTGGGCTGTGCTGGGGCGGCTGCTGCAGGTGCAGAAAACCTCAAACGGCGAAAATATTCCAACCTGATTGGGAGCTATATGTTCGAGCCGTTTGGGGTTGAAACACTAGGGCCATGGGGTCCGAGTGCCCACTTGGTTTTTCGAGATATCGCCAAGCGGTTAGTCGACTCTTCACGTGACCAGAGGGCTGGCCTATTTCTTGGCCAAAGAATTAGCATTGCCATACAACGTGGCAATGCTGCCAGCCTTTTGGGCACTGTTCCTGTTGACAGCGATGCGGACGAATTTTTTGATGCCCTATGATCATTTTGCTTATTTTTTTTTTTTCATATAAATGTACGTATTATTATTATTTTAAATAGGTATTAGCATAGCTTGCGAATAAATAAAATATTCGGGTTTCTTTCTGTGGTTGAAGGTTGTAAGTTAATGGGCTTATTAAATTTTTAATTAAATTTTTCTATTAGTTTATTATTATTTTTTTAAGTGTAATTATTGCTTTTGACATTGTATGCCTAATAATTGTATGAGTCTATGTTACTTGATTGATGAATAAATAATAATAATAATAGAAATTGTTTTAATTTTTTTATTTATTTATGTAAATGTATTAAATTTTTGTTCTTCTTTAATTATTTCTGGTAATTTATTATATATTTTAATTGACATGACCAGTGTACTTGTTGAGTGCATTTTCAACTTAGAGCTTGGTTTTAACCTATTTTTATGGCGCAATGTATATTTTGACTGTATATTTTCTCAAAAATGTGGGTAATTTCGAACGAATTTTCATATTTCTAGGATGTTTAAGCAGGGGAGGGTAAGAATTCTATGTTCTTGGAAATGAGGTTTGCAACTGTCGGTGTCTTCTATATTTACTAGGATTTTTATAAGTTTCTTTTTCAATGTGAAAAGTGTAGGCGCATCCGTGCTGTTCCCCCACAATATCACACCGTAACTGAGCCACGCATGTGCGTAGGCATATTAGGTAACAAGTGCAGTTTTAAGGTTAGTGGTGTTTTTGACTTCGCGAAGGGCGTATGCAAATTTGGATAGTTTTGATTTTATCTTTATAATGTGTGATTTCCAATTTATGTTTGTGTCTATAGACAGACCAAATAAAGTGAATTCATGAACGACTTCTATTGTTTTGCCGTTGTAGCTGAAGTTTATGTTTAGTGGGGCTTTTTGACGGGGGTGGAAGGGCATTAATTTAGATTTAAAGAAATTTATTTCAAGGTTATGTCATAAGTATGTATGTATGGATGGTATGTATGGTCAGTCATCCAGTTATTGATTTATTTAATGTGGCGGTTACTTTTTACTTTAGGTTAGGTCCTCGCTCAAGCCTACATTGTTCCGGCATGAAGTTAGAAGCGAAATATCGTCAGCAAACAAGACGCATGGCCCTTCTATGGTTTTTGGAAGGTCGTTTAAATAAATAAGAAATAGGAGGCATCCAATTACACTCCCATGGGGAATAGAGGCGTTAATTGTTTTACTGTCAGATCGAATATTTTGTATATCTTTGGTATTTTCATTATAAAATTCTATTGCGACCTGGGGTTCTCTATTTGTTAAAAAAAAAACACTACAAAGTGAAAAATAACTTTAATTTCGGAAGTCGGTGTCTTTGGATCTGTATTTTAGTTTTTTGCCACCGCCTTCCGAAATTAAAGTTATTTTTCACTTTGTAGTGTTTTTTTTGGAAGTCGGTTTTTCTTTTTTGTTAAAAAGTTTTTATTTCCCGCTTTTTAGTGGGTCTGTTTATAATTTATCTAAGTTACAATAGCCTAATGTCAACTTGCTCATCGCCTTTACCAAAATATAGCTTTTCCCGATGCAGGGAAATTCATTGTTGAGAGTTCTCCTGGTATTTCACCATCAGCTCCATTTCACCATTCGCATTGTGATGAGCTTAACTTGCTTAGCAACCATAATAAAGTAATCGAATCGCAACCCATGAAATACTTATTATTGAGTAGTTCCGGTGGCCATCTGTGGTCTTCATCATCAGTTCCACTTCACCAAATAGTGCTTTTCGAGAGCTAATGCACGAGTTACTATAAAAAATACCCAAATCGCTATAGGTGTGCCTATAATATTTGAAGAGTTCCTTCGATTTCTCCAGGATCCCATCATCAGATCCTGACCTGATGACAATGGGACCACCTGGAAAGTATACCCTTTCAAACAAAAAAATATTTTTTGAAATCGGTCCAGCCATCTTCGAGTAATCGGGGAACATACATAAAAAAAAATAAAAAAATAAAAAAAGAAGGTTCCGACGAATTGAGAACCTCCTCCTTTTTGAAGTCGGTAAAAAAAAAAAAAGGTTCCGACGAATTGAGAACCTCCTCCTTTTTGAAGTCGGTTAAATAGGATTTAAACCATTCGTGAGTCTTACCGCGGATCCCTATACCTTGTAATTTATTTAATAGAATATCATATTGAATAAATAAATAAATAATAAATAAATATTGCACTTTATCGTAAGCTTTTGACATATCTAATAATAAACCTACGGCGTATTTTTTGTCATTTATTATATTTTTAACGCTTCCAGTATTTATTTAAAAATTGCTAAAACAGTGGATCTGTTTCTGCGAAAACCGTTTTGGCATTCGTTAAATATTTTGTATTTTTCGCAGAAGAAGTAGACACGATTGCACATTGCTTTCTCAAAAACTTTTGACGCAGTTGGCAGAAGGGCTATTGGACGGTAATTGCTTGGATCCGTTTTGGAGTTTTTTTTTTGTAGATAAGTAGGTTTGATGCTTTCTTTAGAAAGTCCGGGAACGCTGCGTCTTCGAAAGATTGATTTACAAGCAAGTAGACTGGTAACGTAAGTTCGTTTGCACACTGTCGTACCTAATAACATTAACGTAATATGATAAGGTGCGTGGGCTAGCCCCGACGTCTGTAGTCTGTATAAGTTCATAGGTAAGACCCTCCTCTTGTATCTACGCTACGCGCGGGATGACAGTCATTTTTTTTTGTTAGTTTTTTGGTTGAACTTCAAAACGTTCTTTGTCAATAATTCTAGCTATCCTCCATTGATTGGGTCAAAGCGTTAAATGGGTCATCGGGTTACTTAACTGTCTCAGTTATTTCTTACGCATTGTCATATGTGATGTTGTTGATAGGTTGGTACAGTCAACAGAAAAAGTAGATGATGAAAATCAGAAATTCAATACTAAACGGAGTTCGCGTCAGAACTGTGTGGCGTCGAAGTGATTCAAAAGTATTCTACGTAGTAAGTATTGTAAGTAGTAGTACTTCGACGCCACACAGTTCTGACGCGAACTCCGTTCATTAGTATTTTGAATTTCTGATTTTGATCATCTACTTTTGCTGTTGACTGTACTGTACAGAATGTTGATTTCGTTTTTATTAACATATTACTTTATCGATAAAGTGGCATGTTCCCACGGCTCTGTTCGTGGGACTTTCGTCAGCTTGTTATGTGGTGAACTTTGACAGATGAAGTGTGTGGACTGGTCTCCATGATCTGTATTATTTTTATGTGGTGAACTTTGACAGATGAAGTGTGTGGACTGGTCTCCATGATCTGTATTATTTTTTCACCGACTTCAAAAAGGAGGAGGTTCTCAATTCGTCGGAACCTTTTTTTTTTTTTTTTTTTTTTTATGTATGTTCCCCGATTTCTCGGAGACGGCTGAACCGATTTCAAACTTATTTTTTTTTGTTTGAAAGGGTATACTTTCCAGGTGGTCCCATTGTCATCAGGTCAGGATCTGATGATGGGATCCTGGAGAAATCGAAGGAACTCTTCAAGTATTATAGGCACACCTATAGCGATTTGGGTATTTTTTATAGTAACTCGTGCATTTGCTCTCGGAAAGCATCATTTGGTGAAATGGAACTGATGATGAAAACCACAGATGGCCACCCGAACTACTCAATAATAAGTATTTACCGGTTTGCGATTCGATTACTTACTTTAATATGGGTACTAAGCAAGTTATGCTCGTCACAATGCGAATGGTGAAACGGAGCTGATGGTGGAATACCAGGAGAACTCCTCAACAATTAACGTCCCTGCATCGGGAAAAGCAATATTTTGTAAAAGGCGATGAGCAAGTTGGCATTAGGCTATTGTAACTTAGATACATTATAAACAGACACACTAAAAAGCGAGAAATAAAAACTTTTTAACAAAAAAAAAACCGACTTCCAAAAAAAACACTACAAAGTGAAAAATAACTTTTATTTCGGAAGTCGGTGGCAAAACACTAAAATACAGATCCAAAGACACCGACTTCCGAAATAAAAGTTATTTTTCACTTTGTAGTGTTTTTTTTGGAAGTCGGTTTTTTTTTTATGTGGTGAACTTTGACAGATGAAGTGTGTGGACTGGTCTCCATGATCTGTATTATTTTTATGTGGTGAACTTTGACAGATGAAGTGTGTGGACTGGTCTCCATGATCTGTATTATTTTTATGTGGTGAACTTTGACAGATGAAGTGTGTGGACTGGTCTCCATGATCTGTATTATTTTTATGTGGTGAACTTTGACAGATGAAGTGTGTGGACTGGTCTCCATGATCTGTATTATTTTTATGTGGTGAACTTTGACAGATGAAGTGTGTGGACTGGTCTCCATGATCTGTATTATTTTTATGTGGTGAACTTTGACAGATGAAGTGTGTGGACTGGTCTCCATGATCTGTATTATTTTTATGTGGTGAACTTTGACAGATGAAGTGTGTGGACTGGTCTCCATGACCTGTATTATTTGATAAACAAGACACTCCTCTTGCTACTGCACCCACCTTGAAGGATGACTGTGACTTTTTCGTTTCTTTTTGGTTGAACTTCAAAAAATCTTGTATATTCAATCAACCAATAGTCTTTATTTGTAAACATAGGTTACAGCAGTGTGCAAGGTGTTACAATTTTTATATTATAGTTTCTCTATTATCGCCTCTAAATATTTTTTTAAATTATACCTACTTATCACAATTTTTTATTACCTTATCTCTAGTAGTTAGGTGACTGAGAGGGTGGTAATTTTTTTTTGGAGGTTGGAACCTCTTTCAGTAGCTAATCGTCCATAACGCTTTAAATTATTATGATGGTTAAGTTCCAATTTAGTTAGGAGAGTTTAATTTAATTTTAGGTGAATAAAGTTTACTTAAAAAATATAGACTGAACTTTTAATTATAAATATAGCTACAAATAGTGATTAAAGTTTACGAATAGTATAGATAATGCACCTAGGTGAATTGACCCAGGTGAATTAAGTGAACTCCACCGTTTTATTGCGATAGACGTAGCTACAAAATACTCTGGATAGGACAAACCTTTAGGCAACACACAGTCAGGGGGTCTACTCCGAAGCGGTTAACCACTGTATCGGCCGAATGTTCGGTCATTTTCTACTACCATTAATTTCCTATATTGACTATTGGTCCCGACCAAACTGTGCCAATCCGAACCTTTTTAGAACCCCTAACCCTTTTTTTAAATTCGTAATAGGACAACAATATTCCGAATCAGAAAATGACCGAACATTCGGCCGACACAGTGGTTAACCGCGTCGGAGTAGACCCCCAGGGTCGAAGCCTAGTCGATGTAACCTACGGCTGCAGTTGTAAAGCAAATAGCGAAGTTAATATCTGGCATTTTGCAGCATTTTCATAAAACAAGCGGATTTGAATACAATGTCAACATTATTGTGCATCCATAATGCATGCGCGCCCTGCACCTGCATGCGCCCGCGCACTGCGCCGATAGCGACTGATAGCGCGCATAATGTGCCACGCCACGCCGCCGCAGCCGCCACGCAGCCGCCGCTGATACCTCCCCGTTGATACTGCGCCGTTGATACTTTACATATACAATGCGACGACCACGTCGTATCAATTTAATAAATATAACATTGTCACGGAAACTGGATCCATTCGAATAATCTGATAATTGCTAAGCATTACCAACGACATCAACCATTCAGAGTCGTCGGTGATGGACAGGCAAGGATCATGCAATCTAGTGCAATAAATATGTCTCACCAGTGCGCGGCAATATTGTCATCCGGTTCGATATTATCACAAAAAGCTAACTACCACAATCGACATCGGGGCACTTCTTGCGCGCACAAACAACTTGGAATACATCCCATAAAAATGTAACAAGGAACTGCGACCACAGATATAGATAGACCTAGATAACGCAAGTATCACGAACTGTATGAAAACCAAGCGTGCCATTTTTTGACTACCTACTATGACGTCAAAAGCTCGCGATCTCGCTCACGCTTACCCAGCCAGCAGTACACAGGACTGAGCGCGAAAGTGGCGGCTTATGATTTTTTATCGTAAGCTGGTGCGATTTTTGGCACGCGAAGTAGTTGCTCTTGCGTTATCTAGGTGTATCTATATCTGTGACTGCGACCATTTCATAATATGACATTATGTGGGACAAAAAGTGTTGAGGACGTCCCGTGCCCGCCCCGCCCCGTCCCGTCCCGTGCCGCACTGTCCCGCGCTGTCCCGCAAGGTCCCGGGTGCAGGCGCAGGTCCGTTATCTGTCGCATTGAGATCAATTGTCGCATACCCGTGTAAGTGCAGCGTTGTGTCAAGTTGTTACGTATGCCAGTATCGACTGAACTGCGCCAACTGCATCTATGTGTCACATTATGATGGACTACAGCTGCCACATGCGGCTCTGCTTGTCGTAATAACAGTTTTATGTAATTTGTTTGTACATTTTCAGGATGACTTGTAAATAAGTAAGTAGATTGACTTACTAATATTTGTCTTGTCTTTTTTTTTAGTTAAATGACAAGATTTAACGTCAATTCTTTTAGGCCTGAGTTTTCTTGTTTCTTTGTCCAAATCTTCCTCGATCACATCATATCATGCCCTGCGGATACTTAGATACTCAGTAACAAGCGCCCAAGCAGACAGCTCGTGTGCTGGTGTATTGGTATAAGGTGACGACAGCGCCATGGATCGTCCGTATGAAACCTATGGACACATCCCGCCATACATTAAACATGGCCTGCGCCGGCGCACACCATCGCGACACCGATCGCAGATCAACACTGATACACTTTAATACACTCGGAGAAATCAGCGAACAAAGATAATGTGCTAAAAGCTGCGAATTCGAAATAAGTCAAGGGCCTGTAGTTAATACTGTTTCACCCCCAGACACTCACTTTATTACAGTTCATTGGATCTAACTTTACTTTTTAGGCAATAATGCAAAGAGTTCCTTCTCCTATTTATTAATAACTAACTCCGCCCCGCGGTTTCATCCGCATAAGTTTCCAACCCGTGGGAATATCGGGATAAAAAGGATCTTATGTGTTAATCATGATGATAAAATATCTGTGTACCTTTCATCGAAATCCGTTCAGTAGTTTTTGCGTGAAGAAGTAACAAATAAACATACAAACACACTCACAAACTTTCGCCTTTATATTATTATAGTTAGTGTGACAAAATAATTATGTAATAATTATACTAATAAACAAGTATCTGCATTTGACTGGAGCGCACAGTAATGCTCACGGTTGCGAGGTCGCAGGCTTGCAGGTGGTTATAAAACGCTATATAAATGTAATAAAAGTAATAATATCGATAGCGGAAAATGTATCAGCATCGCTTACTGCCAAGCACACAGGACTACTAATGTATCGCCTTCGCTTACTGCCAAGCACACAGGACTACTAATGTATCGCCATCGCTTACTGCCAAGCACACAGGACTACTAATGTATCGCCTTCGCTTACTGCCAAGCACACAGGACTACTAATGTATCGCCATCGCTTACTGCCAAGCACACAGGACTACTAATGTATCGCCATCGCTTACTGCCAAGCACACAGGACTACTAATGTATCGCCATCGCTTACTGCCAAGCACACAGGACTACTAATCCAATGCTCATATATTTATTTTTGTCATACAAACTGTTGTACTTCAAGTTACAGTGATCGCACGGGTTATAACGACACGACACGGCTTATCGAGAGGTTTCTGTCAGATTTCAGTTTGTACTAAAATGCTTCATATAGGTGAAGTTATGTTTTAATGTTAATGATCCTTAATCCTTGTGTATTAGTTTCTTGTTTGTTTGTTTCTTGAACTCATTAAAGTCCTATAAAGCAGTATTTAAAACAACCCCTAACTTTGAGAAAATTCAATCGAGTATTATCGCTTTCTGTCTGATAGAGCGGCTATGTCGGAAGACTAGATTCTGAAGGCTGACGTGTAACCTGCGCAGCAGAAAACTTTGTCTAAAACACTCATTCATAATTATGCATATGGCGGAGTCGCAATTGAAGAATTTAATTTAATTATATCAAATTGCGCTGTTATTTTTGTTATACTTTATGTGCTTTTTATGATTCAGTTGTGGGAATATTGATGTCGTCTCGTCCCATGGCTCGCGGCGCGGTTGCGCGGCCGGGACAGCGTGTGACACGCGGAGCGTCCGCGCTGAGCGCCGCGGGGAGCTGAGCGCATGCGCGCGCATACATCAGGCGCGTTAATTGAATAACGGCGCATGTGTGCGCGCCCCGTGCTTGCGAGCACTCGAGCCCCGCCGATATTACCGTTTATATTGCCATTTTCATAGTACAGCCACAAAGCGACTTTTAAACGAATATAAATATTGTATGCGGCGCGATGCGGAGCTGTATAATTGAATAGCCGCGAATGCGCATCTATTTAGAAGTGCTCGTAAACGCTGCTTAGATTTGGTTCTTATTCATGATATGCGCTAACGACGCTCGCACTGACTCGTACACTCGCACCGCGCGCTTTACGACGCGCTTGACGAGAGCACGGAGAGGTTCTAAATCAAAATTTTAATAGTTTTCAATCAATTCTTAGCGGGAACTTGTGCTGTGTGTTCCGGGTTCAGACAGAACCAGCGCCGAGCGCCGCCGGGGTCAGGAGCCGGGCGTGCTGCCGACGACTGCTTCAAACCGCGACTACAGGTAGGCGATACAGCTCCAGCCGCGTCTCCTGACAAACAAGCCCAGTGCACAATATGGCAACCATCATTATGACACGGACACAAGAGCTTTCTTTGTGCTTCAATGAAAACATTTGTATGGTTGCTCCACCTCCGCATGGTTGTTGACGCATGTGTCGGTCAGCCGTGTGCTGCATTGTGTGCATGTCTGTTGTCACTACTTTTACAAACAGAAGTGCATACAGTAGGTATCCACACACAGGCGGACTGAGGGACGGTTCAATCGAACGGAGCGGGTCATTAGCGCGGGACTTGACGGGACAACCAGACATCATGCAGGGATGTCGAACTTTTTATGTTCAATGTCAGGGCTCCATCTCGTCTTAAATATCTTACACGTAGTTTGTGTCTTTGCCCTTCAACTAGGTATTCGCTTCATGCATTTTCTGACTAATGGTGTAAAACTAAGTCCGGTCTAGATTCGTCTGTACGTTAACGAATGGCCCGAGGCCTAAGTGATGGCATTATGCGGTGTATTATCATAACAACTTCGATAACTGTATACATTGTAGTAACTGCTGAACGCACCCAGAGGATTTACATAGCTACTATGAGCTCAAACAACTCAGACGCTCTCACATGATGCTGAGAGCAGATAGGCAGGGAACGAGGTCGCGGTTCAGCATTCCTCACTTAAGATTTTTGTTATATAAGTACTTTGGTATGGATAGGTTTTGACAAGCCTATAAGCCTATGTGTCTAGAAATAGAAGTTTTAGGACCGACATAATGATGATTGTTGTTGGCAGTATTCAAATGTAAACCTACAGCTAAACGCGTTAATTTGTGTCAATAGATTCCCAACAAGTCACGTGTCAGCCCTGCCAGGTGCGCCCGCGCATCACAGTGAAACATCGAGTGATCGCTAACGGGCGCAGGCAGTGGGCAGCACTTCACGTCCTCCACACATGGCACAACACTCCACCGTTCAGCTGTGGCCCTGAGAAGCACAAGAGGCACAAGAGGCACAAGAGGCACAAGAGGCTCTCCAGCCGTCGACAGTGTCGCAACTTGTTTGCTCTAAACACGGTCGTGGATGAGTGGCGACCAAAACAAATCAATTGAGTCTCCGATAAAATGGTTATTATATAAACAATCGTAAATCAAGACCAAGCTTGAATGTGAATGTGAAGTAATGCGGGCAGGGTTGGCAGAGATCTGCAACGAACGTTCACTTGAATGTGAATGTGAAGTAATGCGGGCAGGGTTGGCAGAGATCTGCAACGAACGTTCACTTGAATGTGAATGTGAAGTAATACGGGCAGGGTTGGCAGAGATCTACAACGAACGTTCACTTGAATGTGAATGTGAAGTAATACGGGCAGGGTTGGCAGAGATCTGCAACGAACGTTCACTTGAATGTGAATGTGAAGTAATGCAGGCAGGGTTGGCAGAGATCTGCAACGAACGTTCACTTGAATGTGAATGTGAAGTAATGCGGGCAGGGTTGGCAGAGATCTGCAACGAACGTTCACTTGAATGTGAATGTTAAGTAATGCGGGCAGGGTTGGCAGAGATCTGCAACGAACGTTCACTTGAATGTGAATGTGAAGTAATGCGGGCAGGGTTGGCAGAGATCTGCAACGAACGTTCACTTGAATGTGAATGTTAAGTAATGCGGGCAGGGTTGGCAGAGATCTGCAACGAACGTTCACTTGAATGTGAATGTGAAGTAATGCGGGCAGGGTTGGCAGAGATCTGCAACGAACGTTCACTTGAATGTGAATGTTAAGTAATGCGGGCAGGGTTGGCAGAGATCTGCAACGAACGTTCACTTGAATGTGAATGTGAAGTAATGCGGGCAGGGTTGGCAGAGATCTGCAACGAACGTTCACTTGAATGTGAATGTTAAGTAATCAAAATCAAAAAAAAAATCAAAATCATTTATTTGCGTAAATAAGGTACAGAAGGTTCTTAAATATATATTGATCTCTTATTATGCCATTCATTTCGGCGTGCAAATTTTACATAACTATTAAATTAAAGAAAAAAAAAGAAAAATTAATTAATTTGAATTGTGCATGCATTAAATAAATTAAATTTAAGTAAATTGTATTAAATTCATTCTAATTTAGAAACAATTAATTAATTAATGCGGGCAGGGTTGGCAGAGATCTGCAACGAACGTTCACTTGAATGTGAATGTGAAGTAATGCAGGCAGGGTTGGCAGAGATCTGCAACGAACGTTCACTTGAATACGCATTTGTAAAACGCACAGAAATTGTACAAATTTATTGTTTTTATGGACCTATTATAATGATAAACGTGTTTAACAATAACAAGCTTAGTAAAATATACTGCAGCTCTATGTTATTAAACCGGGGCCAGCTGACCTGGGTCTACATTCATCACACCTCAAATTTGGATTAAGAGGTCCATTTTCAATAGTAAATGGAACAGGTTAAGCCATAAACTTGTAACCTCTGTTTGGGCAGCCCTGGGCGCAGGCGCAGGACGCAAGTGTAGTGGAGTGACTGCAGTACGCAATGAATCTGTAGTGAATAGTAATCGTTAATAATGGCGGAATAATGTCCGCGCTACAGTTATTGTGAATGTTGTGATTGCAGACATTATACGCTTCATTAATCCTTTATTAATATAATACAGACAAAAGCCTCTTAATAAATCAATGAAGGAGTCGCGTAGCTGAACAACCATTACATACTACTGTTGCACCGGTTATTGTGACTTTCTCCGAACAAATTGCTTTGTCAGCACAGATACTACAAATGTATGGATTCAATAACAACATGCGATTGAATATCGATATGTAACAGCAAGCTGTCAGTGGTGGTTGTTACACGCCCGGACTCAGACGAAACTGTTCTAATTACTTATACAATTATTAAGGAAACCAATTATTCCGTTCATAATAAAAACAAAATGGTCACATGTCATAAATTATGGCAACACCGGTATATACCGCAGGAAGCACTCGGCAGACGTATTAATTGAAGCGGTATTAGCTATTAGCAATAAAGTACCACAGTCGTGCGCCCGCGCGGACCGCGCAGCACCACACTATTTATTATACGAACGTTTAATCACCGAGAGGAAATGCAATCTATGCAATCTACTATGTATCGGAGTCAATTTTCAGTAGGAAGATACCATTCAGGGTGTTTTAGTGAGACCGGAGATAAGAGCGACCTGAACATCGTGGAAATGTAAATTATAGTCTAATTAATCGTTTAAACGTTATCGTAAGTGAGGAAATGAAAACCTTGATCAAAGAACGAAACGGGGAATGGATTAAATATAATAAGTCGATAAAATGATAATGTATTCTAGGAGAATATTGATTTACAACTGTACTTGAGCGACTTCAAAACTTTTGCATAAGATTTATATTTGGCCTGCGCAAATATGATCACATTTCAGAATTTCGTACAAAGCTCAAGTGGCTTCCCATACGTCTTCGCCGGAATTCTCATATCTTGTTTCAGCTCTACAGTATTTTGTTTAATCCTAAAACCCCCACTTATCTTAAAGAACGTTTCAAGTTCCTTCATGACACACATAATAGATATCTGAGGTCATCGGAAAACCTGAGACTAGAGATGCCGATGCATTCCACCAGTTTCTATGACAAATCTTTTACTGTTCAAGCAGTACGGTTATGGAATGCCTTGCCCGTGTCCGTAAGGCGTGCTCAATCTTTGTCCACTTTTAAACTTATGGTTAAAAAGCACTTCCTCTCTCTCTGTTTCATGTTTATTATTGTATGTATATATTTATTTAGATTAGTATAATATACTTTATGTATGTATTTATTGTATTATATAGGGTGACTGGTAATTAGTGACCGATACTTAAACACGTGATTTTACTCATCATTATGAACAACTTTTACTATGGGAGCAAACCTGAAATCGCGGAAAAAAAAACAGCTGTTCCCTACATTTATGTTCGCTTAACCCGTCAAAATGTAGGGAGCAGCTGTTTTTTTTTTCGCGATTTCAGGTTTGGTCCCATAGTAAAAGTTGTTCATAATGATGAGTAAAATCACGTGTTTAAGTATCGGTCACTAATTACCAGTCACCCTATATAAATGGTACACCACAGACTACCTACAGTATTTGTCTGTCCTTCCCCTTTTTTTAATCCATCCAAAGGTTGTCTTTAAAAGATCGCTATTAGCGATAAGACCGCCCATTGTGTCACCCTTTGTGCAGTTTCTATAATTATGTCTGTAATTTATATGGTGTACATAATAAAATAATAATAATATTCCACAACTATCACACAACGCCGTCTAGTCTCAAGCTAAGCAGAGCTTGTGTTATGAGTACTAGACAACTGATAAACATACTTATATATTTCTAAATACATACATATATAGATAAATTACACCCAGACACAGAACAAATGATCATGCTCATCACACAAACATTTGTCCTGGGTGGGAATCGAACCCACGACCTCCGGCATAGCAGTCATAGTCACTGACCACTAGACCAACAGGCCAGCCAATAAAGAGTATTCTATTCTATTCTATTCTATTCTTGTACAAGCAGGTGGGCATGCGCACACCTCCTCTGTGAGAAGAGGCCTTTGCCCTGCTGTACAATGACAGGCTTCGTTTACTATTATTATTACAACTGTAGATATATCAAAACATGTAGAGCTAAGAAATAGAAGACATAGCGATCGCTGATCACTGCATGCACCTGCTACCCATGTCTATGCGCTAACATTTCCAACAGACCGTTCAACGCTACACACAGCTAATGATAACATCCACGCGGTGATACACTAACAAGCCCTATCACGGAAGTGAAAAGGATATTCAAATCTGTCCCGACGTTGACGTCGACGTCCACGTCGGACGCTTTTTATATTCCCAGGCATTCGTCAAGCGAGCCCACTTCATTAATGTTGCAAAAATCTGTCGTATAACTGTGCCACTAACTATCTGACTGCATAATTTAATCAATGTAGATACAGCTGAGCCAGAACATTTGCATGCGGGAATAAATAATAATAAATCAGGAGAGAACGCATAACTCTCGTCTGCGACGTCGGTTAATTGAGGCGTTAATAGCAACCGTCTTGGCGCTGTTATTACATTTATTTCATAAAGTTGTGCAGAAGTTCTGCTTCACACAATTCGTCAATTACTTAGGTTCTGTCTTGTAGTGTTACACGAAAGAAACATAAATGAACAAGAGTGCTCGTAAGGGCTTCAAAGATTATCTACGTGCGCTGGCAAGCCCAACAGTGTGTTCGGCGAATGTTAGAAGATCATCTAGGTGCGCTTGCAAGCCCAACCGTGTGTTCAGCGAATGTTAGAAGATCATCTAGGTGCGCTTGCAAGCCCAACCGTGTGTTCGGCGAATGTTAGACTAGAGTCTCCACCAGCTGTCATGTCAGTAGTCCCTCCCCTTCTCCAATACATCTCCACCAGCTGTCATGTCAGTAGTCCCTCCCCTTCTCCAATACATCTCCACCAGCTGTCATGTCAGTAGTCCCTCCCCTTCTCCAATACATCTCCACCAGCTGTCATGTCAGTAGTCCCTCCCCTTCTCCAATACATCTCCACCAGCTGTCATGTCAGTAGTCCCTCCCCTTCTCCAATACATCTCCACCAGCTGTCATGCCAGTAGTCCCTCCCCTTCTCCAATACATCTCCACCAGCTGTCATGTCAGTAGTCCCTCCCCTTCTCCAATACATCTCCACCAGCTGTCATGCCAGTAGTCCCTCCCCTTCTCCAATACATCTCCACCAGCTGTCATGTCAGTAGTCCTTCCCCTTCTCCAATACATCTCCACCAGCTGTCATGTCAGTAGTCCCTCCCCTTCTCCAATACATCTCCACCAGCTGTCATGTCAGTAGTCCCTCCCCTTCTCCAATACATCTCCACCAGCTGTCATGCCAGTAGTCCCTCCCCTTCTCCAATACATCTCCACCAGCTGTCATGTCAGTAGTCCCTCCCCTTCTCCAATACATCTCCACCAGCTGTCATGCCAGTAGTCCCTCCCCTTCTCCAATACATCTCCACCAGCTGTCATGTCAGTAGTCCCTCCCCTTCTCCAATACATCTCCACCAGCTGTCATGTCAGTAGTCCCTCCCCTTTCACACAGTCCATGCATTGTTTCGTTGGCCTACTCTATAGTCAGCGCCTTGTCTAAGAAGGACACAGGTCTCTGTTGTGTGCCTTCTGCACCAACATGTGCAGTGTGTGCTCCACTGTAACGAATGTGCCGATGTAGTGAGTGCTGCGGTACATTGGTAATATTAGTACATTTAGTTGGAGCTGTCCGCGACTACAGCTCAACTGTTATTTACAAGCTCGGCGATACGAATTCTATATTAGATGTTAAAGCTTTTGCCATTGGTGTGTTCGCAATACACGTAATATTTACTAACTAGAACGATTTCACTTTGCTAACATTGCTATTCTAGTTAAAAACTACCATTACTATGATATGGTAATTAAGTTTTATATATAAGGAAAAGTTCTCGTCGCCCAACTATTCTCTCTTTAAAAAAAACGGAAGTTAAGTAAAACCCATCACACATCATATTTATTTAATTTTGACATTGTACCTATTATCTTTATTTCAATTCATTTGTATTTATTATGTTTCATCATCATCATCATTTCAGCCGAAAGACGTCCACTGCTGGACATAGGCCTCCCCCAAGCACCTCCACGTCGACCGGTATTATGTTTACTCAATTGTTAATGTTTTGCTGGTGTAAGTTATATTGTGTTTTGATGCAATTATTTTATTTTATTATGTTGATTATTCTTTTTTATAATGATTACTAGTTATGTTAAAGAGTGTACACCTATAAGGTAGATTTTTGAGGAACTTTTTTTTTATTATGATCTCATGTAAAAATGTACTTACCAAAAATCATACTAATAAATGAATTTGAATTTGAAAATGAATTTGAATTTGAATCACTATAGCAAGCTTAGGTAATAATAATTACAAATAGTTTACGATCCTGCAGTTGCGCTGAGCGGCAATCCTTTGTGGCACGCTTCCCAAGCGAAGGCTAGCAATAACTACGAGTAAGTGTAAAGGCTGCGAGAGAGGCTCACTGCCGCGGCTGTAATTACATAAGCGAAGGCAGTAAAGCTAAACATTCAATTAACGCGACTCACTAATTCCGCGTGTGATGGCGGTTCCATTATGTTTACGGCTGCTCCGCGTCGTGTGCGACTGTGCGATGGACCACTGACGTCTGCTGAGCGGCATGCGCAATTGCGCAGTGTGTGTGCTCGGTTGTGCAGGGTCTTCAACTATTCAAGCGAATGAACATGGCGTAAAGCCGGTATCTCTTAGATCTTTTGACTTTCGCGGGCTACCCCGCCAGGGAAACCCGCAAAATTCAAGTCGTCGTATGGCTAGCCAGAGCAAAAGGGAAATAAAAGTATTTGCTTGAATAAGTAAGCATGATTTATTTACTGGGTACAAACACTGGGTAAAAATAAAAGCACAAATAATATTACGGCAATAGATTTATAGTTATATTATTACAGTTCTCAGTACTTACATGGGTATTACAAGATCCTTACACTTTCACAGTCCAACCACTACTGACTTGCTAAAAAACCGACTTCCAAAAAAAACACTACAAAGTGAAAAATAACTTTAATCTCGGAAGTCGGTGTCTTTGGATTTGTATTTAAGTTTTTTGCCACCGACTTCCGAAATTAAAGTTATTTTTCACTTTGTAGTGTTTTTTTTGGAAGTCGGTTTTTCTTTTTTGTTAAAAAGTTTTTATTTCCCGCTTTTTAGTGGGTCTGTTTATAATTTATCTAAGTTACAATAGCCTAATGTCAACTTGTTCATCGCCTTTACCAAAATATTGCTTTTCCCGATGCAGGGAAATTCATTGTTGAGAGTTCTCCTGGTATTTCACCATCAGCTCCATTTCACCATTCGCATTGTGACGAGCATAACTTGCTTAGCAACCATAATAATGTAATCGAATCGCAACCCATGAAATACTTATTATTGAGTAGTTCCGGTGGCCATCTATGGTCTTCATCATCAGTTCCACTTCACCAAATAGTGCTTTTCGAGAGCAAATGCACGAGTTACTATAAAAAATACCCAAATCGCTATAGGTGTGCCTATAATATTTGAAGAGTTCCTTCGATTTCTCCAGGATCCCATCATCAGATCCTGACCTGATGACAATGGGACCACCTGGAAAGTATACCCTTTCAAACAAAAAAATATTTTTTGAAATCGGTCCAGCCATCTTTGAGTAATCGGGGAACATACATAAAAAAAAAAATAAAAAAAAAAAAAAAAGGTTCCGACGAATTGAGAACCTACTCCTTTTTGAAGTCGGTTAAAAATGGCGCTACCACGTAAGTTTTTAAATCCCTCCACTTTATCAAACTCAAATAGTCAGTTGACTATCCGTTGAGTTGAATATCCGGTGGCGCCATTTTAGCATTTTAAACAAATCAAATAACTGTCAAATTATAATCAAATACAATATTGTGTTATTTCAAAAATACCTTGAATAACATAAAGATACCTGAACATTTATATAATAAATAGCTAACACATAATATTTTCATAAATTAATTTGCAAGGTACCGTCATAATATAAATCTTTTTAAAAAGTAGTCTGTGACTTCAATAGTTTGTGACTTCAATTGTTGTTTTCCTCGGGAACAGCATTTTTTTCGGGATGAAAGGTACCCTATGTCCGTTTCTGTACACCTGACAACGTATAAGCAAAATTTCAAGATGATCGGTTCAGTGGTTTAGGCGTGAAAAGGTAACAAACAAACAACACAAGCTTACTTTCGCATTTATAATATTAGTTAGGATTAGAATTACAGTTAATTTTACATAAGCAGATATTATGCACATTATTAGCTATTTGGACGTCAGAAGTGGTGAGCTACGCGCGGGTCGCGGGTTCAATTCTGGCGAGGCACGGTAACTGTGGCTAGTCGTTTATACCATAATATCGGAAATACCACAGACGGTAGTATTCCCGTATTATCTTACTATACTATAGCATTAGAAGGTGTAATGTACGAGTAGTTAACTTTAATGATCAGCCGTTAGATCGGCTTTGTAATCTAAATATTTTCGTTTGTAATGGTATCGCTGACATCTTTTATGAATACTATTACATACTTTTTTTTACTATTATTTCTTCATTTATTACTAGCAGCTATATTTTATGTTTTAAATAAATAGATTGACTTGACCATCGCATGAAAACACAATGTATCTCACAAGTGATACATATTATGTTAAATAAGTTGGCCATCGCATGAAAACACAATGTATCTCACAAGTGATACATATTATGTTAAGGGCTGAATGTATCTCACAAGTGATACATATATTATTATGTTAAGGGCTGAATGTATCTCACAAGTGATACATATATTATTATGTTAAGGGCTGAATGTATCTCACAAGTGATACATATATATTATGTTAAGGGCTGAATTTTCCATCGCCAGATAACTTTTATTCGAGGAATAAAATTGACGTTTGGCAGTTTTTGTATGAAATAATTGTCAACATTTCGAAATTATTCCTGGAATAAAGTTATCAGATCATTGAAAACTCAGCCCTAAATTAGATTGTTTAGTACAATTGCCAAGTCAATCTAGGTATTAATTTAAAACATAAAAGATTTTTAATATTGATATGGTCACTATAAAATGTTGTTAGGTTAGCTAATTACGTAATAACTTAAGACAGAAGGTCCCTTAAGTAGGGACTGAATAAATTAACCGACTTGGTATTTCATGGATCTCACAACTTTTTACGGTAGAAGAACTGAGTTGTGAGACTTGGCTTTTATTACAAGTTATGTTTTTGATGGAAACTCTCTTCTTTTTGTAGATAGTCCTACTTTTTTCCTTTCCGGTACCTTTTTAACTTTTTTTTTTTAACATAATCCGTTGACCATTTTACAAGTTAGGTACCTTTGCACATAACTATATCTAGGTACCTATCTACACCTATTATTACATTAAATTATATACATACAGGTACACTGATTCATAAACTGCAAATGTTACTTTGTAATCTTATATATTTATGTGGGATTACAAAGTTATTTATGCAGTTGGTGTATCTAGAAAAGTGGAACGAAATTGCAAAATATTTTAGTTTTTCCTTGATTTATACACTAAACACGAATGTATTCTAAATTTGAAGCTTCTATGTCTGCTAGAGGTGTCTTAGAGTTTTGATGATCGGTCAGTCAGTGAGTGAGTGAGTGACAAAATTAAGAAACTTTGACTAGTTATAATTCTTAAACTACTGGTTAAAATTGAATGGAATTTAAAATATATCGTGTTTATACAATGCCTTCTTGGTTACTGAAAATTCAGGCTTCTAGTTTTATCCACAATGAAGTTATAGGAGGGTCGAAAATGGCCTGAACTGCTTCGAGAAAAAGATGGTACGGCCGTACCGGTTTTTGCTCGACTTGGCGTGCCCCCAGATTATTCTAATAATTCAAATACCTACGTGCACCTTGCACAGTAGACTGCTTCAGTAACGGAACGGAACACAAGCCCAACGTAAGGAGGCTATAAACGAATAAAACAAAGTTGGAGATAATAACATAGATAATGTTATAAAAGTGAAAGCGCTGTTAATTGGTGGGTAATTGCACGGGAGCGGCCCGCGGGCCCCGGGCCCCTGCTCACCTAGTGTATTGTTAACATTAGTGATGTGCCACAACAAAATTATTAGTAGGTAGGTAAGCAGTATATTCTTTTGATGCAACATGGATGCAAAATAAATGTATCTATGTGTATAACCTTATAGATAAACCGGCCAAGTGCGTGTCGGTCCACGCACAGTGTAGGGTTCCGTAGTAGCCAGAATAAAGAACAACAGAATCGTACTATATTGTGATCAATATAGTACGATTCTGTTGTTCTTTATTCTGAATATAAGTAATGGTAAAGATATTAGGAGTTAATGGTTATAATAACAAAAAATAAATAAAATAAAATATAAATATAATTTCTAAGACGTGCGGGGATGTCTATCACTCGAATATAATCGAATAAAAACGTAACCCGTTGGTACAGCGCCATCTAGTGGCAGTATTGTGAAACTTATGATAATTTATTATGATTTTTTTTATTTTTTTTTTTATTTCATATTTTGTTTTTCAATGCAAGTCTTTACCCGTTATAAACAAGCAACTACTTCATCTTAGTCACTTTAAAGGATTAATGTTCCTTTAAATCACAACATAATACTCGTAGTATATTCTTTTTGTGTAATATCAGCTTACCAGCTCATAATTTCCATAGGGATCTAGTGTCCAAGTGGCAGTAGAACACTGACTCCTAAGTCACAGGTATTCCTAGTTTAGGAGCCAGGATTTCAATTTTTGTGCGCCTTTAATTATTGTGAACTTTAGCTAGATATTATGCATAATTGTAAGGACTTGTATCAATAAAGTATTATTATTATTATTTTCGTTTATTTGTCTATTTACACATCTAATTACATTTTTAAATATTTCTTAAAATATAAAATAAGTATAAAAAACATTTAAAAATATAAAAAAATAGCGATCCGCCGGTGTCGGGAGCAGGGTCCAAGCTACCGGTGGTTAGGGCTCCAGAGACAGGAACCTCCTCACAATGCGAGCCGTATCGAGGAGTACTGCCTTCTGAATCAGGCCCTTGACCCAACCGCCTAACGAGAGCCTCGATAGATGTTGATCGAGGCTTTCGGCCATCAGTCCATTGGCCGATACGACAATCGGCACATTATTATTATTATTATTATAATGCTAAGGATTTTGTATTTGGTACAAAATTATCTAACACCCGTTCAACGACTATTACTGTTAAACTAATAAAGTTATCTTAACTGCTATAATTTTTCTTTAAAGTTCATGAAATGCACTATCATCATGAATTTTTCCAGATTTGTCAAGCCAGCAGTTTAGCTTTTAGAGGGGGGGGGCGCCCTACTGGAACAAAAATTTGGACTTTAAAGTTTAATATTTCGTAAATACAGCATTAAATCGAAAAATAATGTTAGCAACCCCCAAGTCATTTTAGAAGACCTATTCAACGATGCCTTACACGATGGGGTATACGACGAAAAAAATATTCGACCCCACTTCACATGCTACCCTAAAAAAAATATATTTTCCAAAATCTTATTTTACCACTCTGTCGGAGTAACTGATATAAAAAAAATATTATATTGATGTAAAATTACAGCTTTCTAGTACCTACTAACGGTCTCTTAGCAAAACCTCGGATAGACAGACAGACGGACATGACGAAACTGTAAGGGTTCCTGGTCAGAACTACGGAACCTTAAAAAGTAGAAACTGAATGACATAACAACGTACAGCCGAAACTACTGGGTCTAGGAATGTGAAATTTTGCACACCACTTCTTTTTATAATGTAGGGGAGCACTAAGAACCCCCTTCTTAGTGCTCCCTTTTTGGAAATTCAACCTTTAAGTTGGTGAAAAGGGGGATTTTGTTTGTATGAAAAATCTTATTCCTTGAGTTAATAAAGTTGAAACTTGGTACGAATACTTATCTAAATAAATTATGAAGTTAGGCATTTTTAGTTTTTCTAAACTACCCCCTAAATTGATTAGATATTGAAGATTAGGGGGTGTCAAAATTTGCAGAATTTTAACGCGCGGTCCGATTAACTCGAAACTCAGTTGTTATACTTAAAACCAAAAATAAAGAATAACGTAAATCAGGGTTTTTCCAAAATCTACCCCTAACGAGGTGAAAAGGGGTAGTTAATTCTACAGGGGAGGATTTTACTGCGTGGCTTGATTAACTCGAAAATTGGTTTATATAATCTTTGAGTCAAGTAATGAACACATCCCAAACGATTTTTCGAAATACTACCCCTGTGGGGGTGAAAAGCGGAGATAAATATATTAATAATATTATAGTTTGTTTGAAATATTTGAAAAAAAAAACAATAATTAAACTTTAAAAATTGGCCCGAACACTTATTTATATAAATGATAAAGATCATAACCATACATTTTCGAAATTTCTAGAGGAAAGTACGAATTTCACGCAGACGAAGTCTCGGGCAGAAGCTAGTCAGGAATAAAAGAATGTGTAAATGAACCAATGAAACAATTTAGCACATCCGTTAAGGACTTGGAAACCGGCCCAGCAAGTTAATAAGATTCGTTCGTTTAATTAAATTATGTTTAATCATAATTTTCAGCAACAGACGGCGTATTGTCTTAATTGATAGGTGCTTTGTTTCCCAGGCTGGCTGGCTGGCGGGCTGGCTGGCTGGCTGGCTGGCTGGCTGGCTGGCTGGCTGGTCAGTGACAGCTCATTCTCATCGAGTCGCGAGATTTACGATTATGACGAACATTCCGCTAGAACAATACCAACGTTTACTAATAAGTGATCAATGATTTACAATTCCGCGCGAATTTATCGTCTCGTAAAATATCTTTATAATTAGAATTATCTTTATGTATAGACTTTCATGAAAATCAATCATTAAAGTCACAATATTATCATATAATGGCGCCGATTCTGTTGTTCACAAACTAAACTAAATTTAAGTTCAGGCATCTTTTTCTTTCTATTTCATTAAGACAAGGACAGAAGATAAATATTAGTTTATGAAAACATCGTAAGTAGGTATGTGTGTTATTAGAACCGCGGCTGTCTCAGCACAAGTTATAACTGTATTAGTAAGGATTAGTTAAAGGTCACCGTAGAAAGTACCGCAGTACGTGTGGTACCGTGTGGTACCGTGCGGTACGCTTAGCGTCCTGTCACTTAGGCTTAGCCGAGAGATTTGTTAGTGCGTTACAGACGGAATACATCAGACGCGCGACGTCGATACAGTTCCGAGCGGACTTTATCGGTCATTATGTCGCAACAGCTTTATTTATGTTTCTGTTATGTTGTAATCATTTTTCATTGTTTCATCAATATATTATTATTAATAAGTTCATTTGCGTCATCTAAATTAGTATTCTTCGGATCTTAAAACAATAAAGCCTTTTTTGGTTTTAATTATTGAGGCCAGTGTTTGGCAATTACTGACTTATCGGATTTTCGTAGATTTTAGAGATAGATTAGATGACTATCTCTCCGTCATCATCATAAACTAGCAAGCTCAATAACTTCCTTGACTCTTAGCGTCTTCATCCACCTCATCACCTGTAGACGTATGCCATGTTCGAGGCAGCGATGCTCCGGTAGCTATTAGATGCAGATGCATTCGTATTTCGTATCTAAATGTGTAGTACATACATACAATCAACACTTCATCGAAAGATAAGACACGAGGATGAGTTGACACTGGACACTCTGGACAGTGTTCCATTTTGACTAAAACGAAAACTAACTCAATCAGTTAAAAAAAAAGTTATTAAAAAAAATAAAAAACCCGACTGCGGTAAAAAATGGGCTTGTTTTTAGCTTTTCAGTTCTTTTAAACTGAAAAGCTAAAAACAAGCCCATTTTAAATTAAATAAAAGTTGGAAGCAGGCGGGAAACATACCATTTTTATTATATTTTCAAATTCAAATGGGTCCCGCCTGCTTCCAACTTTTATTTAATTTAAAATGGGCTTGTTTTTATCTTTTCAGTTCTTTTAACTTAAGTTTTTTACCGCAGTCGGGTTTTTTATTTTTTTTAATAACTTTTTTTATTTCCAGCTTTTTAGTTTACAAATGTCAAAGATTTCGCTGACGATTTAGTTCTTTGATACCCCACTCAAAATGTTTTGAGAAAAAAAATGTTTTTTGAAGACATACATACATAGTAGTCGCCTTATTGAATTTTCACTAACGTCATGTCTTTGGTGACACTCGCCGGACTAAGAGGAATCGATTGACGTGTGAATCATAAAAATCGGCTCAGGCGTTTGGTCTGTATAGTGCTTCAAAGGAACATACATACATACATAGGCTGATGAACACATTACCACTCCTTTGCGTCGCGCAGTCGGGTAAATAGAGCTCTTGCCGCGGTCACTTGAATAGTCTGCAATTTTATTCCAAAGAATTTCGGAAGATTCTTTTGGTGATTTAAATACGAGTTGTGCCGACGGTTATGTTCGGTCTTGTGAGTCTCAATTTCATTTTTTGTTGTTGTGTCGGCAAAGAGCAACCCTTGACAAAGTACTCCTTTGAAGTCTTTTTTTGTTATCTTTCTTTCAAAAAAAATAAAAACTCTTCATTTATACTACGGACGATTGTTGCTCATCCCTATAGCGCGGCGCGGTCACGCTACTGACGGGCCGCGCCGGCGCCCGCCGGTGTGCGGTGCGCATGTGCGTAATAAGTTAATAACATACTTAATTGCCGCCGATCGACTCAAGCGCAGCCGCGCGGGGCACCCATCACCCGTCACTTGATACACTCGCGTGTTTGTTGTGTGTAATCAAATGTGGCCCGCTTCGGGTCTGCCTTACTCCAGCCGGTAATAATCCATCATACGTTCGGCTAGCAATTAGCCCTGCGTGAGCGTGAGCTCTTCATATTTGCGAGATGTGATCCTATATCTTGGGTTGATTACGGTTTTCTGGAGTATTAATAATAATCACACTAAAGTTTGTGAGTGTGTGTGTGTGGGGGTGTGTTTATATGTTTGTTACTTCTTCACGCTCAAACAGCTGGACCTATTTTGATAAAATTTTGTATGGAGGTAGCTGACACCCTGGATTAACATATAGGCTACTTTTTATCCCGATATGTATGTATGTAATGTATGTATGTACGATGTATGTATGTAAGAAAAAATCAACATCTTTTTAATAAAATAAGTGATAGGCATAATTTCAATACTAGAAATAAAGATAAATTAGATCAACCTTTTTTCAGATTATCTAAAGTACATTCATCTTTTATGGGGTACTGTGTTAATTGTTACAACAAAATACCTTGTGATATATTGCAATTAAATGAAAGAAAATTTAAAACTCATATTAAAAGTACACTTTGTAAACAAGGATATTACCGGATTATATCCAAGATAAGAATGTTTGGAAACATGCTGGTCCTACTCCATAGGACAATCTAAGAGTCTAGACAAAATCAAACTTGTTCATAATTTAATTTATATATATATTTTTAATTATGACATTTTATTTCATTTTTACAATCTGTGACTACAGTGGCTCACGCACTTGTTAAAATTCTAGGAAAATCAACTACTTTTGCATTTTTTTTTAAATAATTTGTAAATATGTGAGCACCATGTATCTATCACATGATTGATTTACCTGTCATTGCTTAATTTTTAATTCTTTTTACCTTTTGTGGTAGGCTAATTTTATTATGGGTGCATCGTGTTCACAGACAATATGTGAGTGAGTCCATGTAACGCAGTATAGGACTCATATACAGCCAACAATTTTCTGAGCGCGCTGATTGATGGACTCAGCAAGACCATGTCGCCCGCGTAGCTGAAGTATTCACCATAGTGCCATCAACCGAGCCCGTGTGAGCATTGCCACAACATTGCTAACGACAGACAGCAGAGGAACGCTGCAAGTGCTGCGGACGCTGCATAAGCTGTGATAATACTGCAATGACCGCAAAACTTGCTGGTTATGAAGAGGCCGAAGGATGTGTTCGGATTTTCATAACCTACTCGGAAAAAATAAAATATAAGTATCTACTACCTCATAGATATCAACCTATTGTAAACATGACTCAGAACATGAAGCGATTTCCATGGGTACGTATTTGAATATCGAAAATTAAAATACCGACTGTTAAAATATCGATGTTCAAAACATCGAAAATTTAAATATCGATTATATCAAAATGTCGAAAATTGTTATACCTACGCTTAAAACGTCGAAGATTGAAATGCCGAGTGATTAAAATTTCGAATGATTTTAAATATCGAATGACATTATGCCTAAGTTCAAAATATCAACATTTAATACAAATCTAAGTTCATAATATCTACGTTACGTTACGTTTGGGTTTTTATTATGTAAAAATAATTAAAGTAAGGTAGTGAGGTTTTCCTTGTTTTTTTTTTGTAACCCACCTAGTAAATGATTACCATCTAGCAAACAAGCATGCAGCAATCATGCAACATGCAAGCAAGCATGGTTTCTGTCACGGCTCCGGCGCTGCAGGGCTCCGGCAGTCCCACGCGAGCTTAACGTCGCAGATGGTCTAAACGCTCACCACCGCAGCTCGCGGGCTGCCTTGCCCCTACGCGCCTACGCGATTCTAAATTACACTCTAGGGGTAGGGCAGACAAGACTACGTGGAGTCGGTTTTGCAGCGATACGTTTCTGTCACTTACTTTAGTAGCACAACTTAATGTATTCCAACATCACTGTAATTCTTAACACCTGTATCTATTTCTATACCTATGATCCACAATAAACATGATTGATTGATTGATTGATGACTTTCAAGAAAATATTTTAATTTAAAGACCTAAATAATACCTTCACGATTGACCTAGGGTTGTACACTGGACACTGATTTTCATGGATAAAATAGGTCGAAATGGTTCCAAAACCGAATTGGGGCACCCCGAATTTACGTAGTCTTTTGGCTGTTACCCCTAGAGTGTATATAAAAATCCGGAGGCGCGAAGAGAGGGCAACCCCCGCCCGCTGTAAAAAGCATAGGCACCCGTGAACATGGGTGCCTATCCTTTGTTACGCAAGGGTGCGGGTTGCACTTCCCGTAGCGCCGGAGACGTTGCAGAAGCAACCTTTTTCCACTCATACTACTTATATCAAAATTTGTTCGATATTTTAACTTGTACTACGTGTTTTTAGGGTGAATTAATGAATGTATTAAATGTTGAAAATTAACCCATTTTTACACGTAGGTATATTAATTTTAGATGTTCAAATAATATATGTACCCATCGATATTTAGGACGTTCGATAATCTGTATTTCGATATTTAGATCTTTCGATGTAACTTTTATAGATATTTAGATTTTAGATATATTGGACGTAGGATATTTAACCTTTGGCTTGGACCTTAACCCCTCAAAATGTGAACTTTACCTTTCTGACATTACCGACAGAAAATTGACTCTAGATAAATTTAATGCAATAGCCCCACAAATCAAAATTTTAGACAAAAGTTCACTGCACCTCCTAGGTTCCCCGATTTTCGAAGATAGTTTTACTCCTTTCATCGACGAAAAAATTCAAAATTTCAACGAGATTTCGGACAGACTCTCCAAAATTAATTTACATTCGGCATTCACCCTGATTAGATACTGTTGTTTTGGCCCAAATTTTATGTATTTTCTACGCTCTTCCCATTTATGGAAGCAACCACACCTCTTGGACAAAATTGACCAAATTATTCGCAGCACGCTAACATCCATTCTAAATGTGGCCTTGGACGACCGAGCGTGGCTTCAAGCCACACTACCCATCCGTTTTGGTGGCCTCGGCGTCCGCAAAATTACCAGTATTAGCTTACCGGCGTTCCTGTCTTCTGTCCACAGCACTGAAAAGTTGACCAGGAAAAGTTTAGCCCCTTGCCTAGTTGACTCTGAAGTGCCGTGCTTGACCGACGCGGTGAACGCCTGGAAAGCGGCTTGCCCGGATACAGATCGGCCCGTAAACCCAGCTTCCCAGAGACAGTGGGATGAGCCGCTCTGCAGGTTGGTACGGAATAATCTTATTAATACGTCCACCAATTCTGCTGAGCGTGCCCGCCTGCTGGCTGTGGGTGAGTGGGAGTCGGGTCTCTGGCTTCAAGCACTCCCGTCACCCAACATAGGCACTATGCTGGGTGACACCACCTTCCGGCTCGCTACCTGTCTGCGTTTGGGCGGTCCTTGCGGGGCTCCGCATCGCTGTCAGTGCGGTGAAGCTGTCGACTGCCTCGGGCACCATGGCCTATCTTGTAGTAGGAGCGCAGGCTGGATAGCACGGCACGCCAGCATTAATGACATCATCCGTCATGCTCTTGTCACCGCCGGGGTGCCAGCTGTTTTAGAACCCAACGGCCTGGCACGCGACGATGGGAAGAGACCAGACGGAATGACCATAATGCCCTGGAAGTTAGGCAGACCTTTGGTGTGGGATGCAACATGTGTCGACACCCTTGCGCCATCCCATCTTCCTAGCACGGTGGGCTGTGCTGGGGCGGCTGCTGCAGGTGCAGAAAACCTCAAACGGCGAAAATATTCCAACCTGATTGGGAGTTATATGTTCGAGCCGTTTGGGGTTGAAACACTAGGGCCATGGGGTCCGAGTGCCCACTTGGTTTTTCGAGATATCGCCAAGCGGTTAGTCGACTCTTCACGTGACCAGAGGGCTGGCCTATTTCTTGGCCAAAGAATTAGCATTGCCATACAACGTGGCAATGCTGCCAGCCTTTTGGGCACTGTTCCTGTTGACAGCGATGCGGACGAATTTTTTAATGCCCTATGATCATTTTGCTTATTTTTTTTCATATAAATGTACATATTATTATTATTTTAAATAGGTATTAGCTTTAATTTAACCATTCGATAATATAAACTTTCGTTATTTTAATTTTCGGTTTTATGGTCGTTCGATATTTCCATTTTCGATGTTTTGAACATCGATATTATAACAGTCGGTATTTTAATCTTCGATATTCAAATACGTACCCATTTCCATTTGCTAGATAATTTGAATGAAAATTGATAGAAGTCAAGGACATGTTAAATAATAGTAGATTATTAACAAGGGGATAAAGCAGTGTCTTCTGTCGCGGGTGACGATTTAAATCGCGAGCGTAACCAAGGACTCGAGGTTTACTCCCGAGCGTAGCGAGGGTGTTAAAAACTGAAATCACGAGCGAAGCGAGGGATTTAAGACGAGTCCTGTGTGTAGCGAGGGATTTAAGTTCACCCAAGACTAAGACAGCTTGATCACCGAGGAAAATACTCTACTTTTCCTACCATTTGCGAAAAAATTAACACAATAATAATATGAGATAAGCCTTTATTAAAAATAATGACAATTAAAAGTAGAACGTATTTTTTAGAACATTAACTTATTTATAAAAATAAATTAAAATAAACTTAAAGTTTATGTTTTTGAAGAAAACAAAAACGCGGCAAATTCCTAGACTAATATTTTTTTGTTGGAAAGGACGACAAAGGCATCAAGCTCATACGGCCTCGTCAGTTTTCGTAATTTTATTTAATAATCATAACTGCATAATAAATGCGTATTCCTTTTTCAAAAAGATGTATAATGCTTTATATACAAACTCAATGGTGTAAACACAGATGTAGTTCAGTATAAATTTCGGTAAGTATTCCAAATTTAAATCACATTCTTCCCCTAGAGGATGAATGAAATTCAGTACAATTTTCTTTCCCTGTTTTTAACAGATTAAAAATTACTATTGTTATGTTCGCTTTTTGTGGCATAGAATGTCACTTTTTTGAGCAAGTGGTACGAAAATCAATATTTATGGCATAATAATGAGGCTTTAAATATGTTTTTATCAGATCGAGATGTTCTGCAGATAACGGTCCATACACGTGTCACCTACATACCTTCTCAATATGAATAGACATTGTTTCTACATTATATCTTAGCGCATATCTTCAGAATCAAATAATAAATAGCTTATAATAAAACTAAAACGATTTAATAATTCCAAAATAAATTACCATAGATTTCTGATTGTATCAATATTTTTTCGTATAATATTAGAGGTTTTTTTTCTCGTAGAATGTGAACATTCCTCGCCTGTAGACGTCTCGTTAAATTCGTTAGTGTTAATACACGTATTAACATTATTTACATTAATATTTGGCTGTCAACAACGCGCGCCGCATTCCGCCCCGTGCCCGCGCCCGTGCCCGCGCCTGCTAACCTCGGCGGATGTAATCTCATTATCGTGTATCAATTTCGATCAGTAAGCAATAACACTAAGTTATCGCCAAGAATAGTTCTAGCTCGATGGAGTTCGGGCGCGTTCGTGTGTGATCGCCGTTAATGACGCTGATCTGGGAGCCTGCGCCTGCGCATAAATCAGCCCCTCCTTCCCCCAACCCCGCATATATCAACCTGTACCGTGGCCGCAGGTTGGCAATTTATTGATACGTGTTAACGACTTTTAAATTTATCAGGGCTGTCTGTCAAACTTCAGATTTATTATTCGAAATTATGGGGAAATCCGGTCATCACGCACATTGTGACTGTAATAAGCAATTCATTGAAGCCTCAAGCGCACTCGTAGATAACCTATACCCCATGGTAGGTTCATTGATTTCATACCTACTTTCTTTACTTTCGTATACGTTCTTAAAGATTAACCGGTTACAAAGTAAGTTAACAGTAAACGAAAACTAAATCAAACCAATTTCGTCACCGAACAGCCCTAGAGCGAAAAGTGTGAGATGAGAGGGCGTGTTCACACCGTGGCGGCTCGTCGAATCAATCGGCGATTACCTTTACAATATCATCGTCTGACCCGCGGCGACCGGCAACTGTTGCACAACGTCGCGCAACCGGACAACTATTTCAATTACCGACTTAGCCCCAGGTTACACTATGTCAAGTATAATACTGTTACATGTAAAATGTATGCATTTGGGAATGAGTGGCGAAGCTTATGTTATAGAGGAAATTGAGTGCGAGAGTTATGTGACACCTCATGAGTCTCATGACGCCGCCCGGGCGATGCCGCGATGCGGTGGTTCAATGTTATCAGCTTCAATTAAATCCTACCGTTCTGTGAGGTAACTGGACTTCTGCTTTGCTTACAAATGACGCAACCAGTTGATATTTGAAGTTATTTGAACCACGACCATCATTTGCATTTAGATTCCACTCATGTGTTGCCATCACTTGAGCAGAACACATGCGTGCATTGGTGCAAGTACGAATATGTGCTGAATCCTTATTACAGTTGAGTTGTAAACTCAAACGTTTAGTCAAGCCTGTACCTATGAGTTATCTCTCATTAGCAAAAATCACCACATAATGAGGAATGAAGAAAGCTTTAAGAATGGAGATCAAAACTTAGGGAGGCTTTTGTTCAATCTATAGTTAGACAAGAAAAAAAACTACATTTGATTTGTAGATGAAAGCGGTCCGGTGTATCACCGTTCATATCAGACCACCCATCGTTCTAGAATACCTACTGGTCCTCTGAGTAACTCGGAGTAACTCGGTGTCATCAATTACTTGATGGTGTATTTGTAGATGAAAGCGGTCCGGTGTATCACCGTTCATATCAGACCACCCATCGTTCTAGAATACCTACTGGTCCTCTGAGTAACTCGGAGTAACTCGGTGTCATCAATTACTTGATGGTGTATTTGTAGATGAAAGCGGTCCGGTGTATCACCGTTCATATGAGACCACCCATCGTTCTAGAATACCTACTGGTCCTCTGAGTAACTCGGAGTAACTCGGTGTCATCAATTACTTGATGGTGTATTTGTAGATGAAAGCGGTCCGGTGTATCACCGTTCATATCAGACCACCCATCGTTCTAGAATACCTACTGGTCCTCTGAGTAACTCGGAGTAACTCGGTGTCATCAATTACTTGATGGTGTATTTGTAGATGAAAGCGGTCCGGTGTATCACCGTTCATATGAGACCACCCATCGTTCTAGAATACCTACTGGTCCTCTGAGTAACTCGGAGTAACTCGGTGTCATCAATTACTTGATGGTGTATTTGTAGATGAAAGCGGTCCGGTGTATCACCGTTCATATCAGACCACCCATCGTTCTAGAATACCTACTGGTCCTGTGAGTAACTCGGAGTAACTCGGTGTCATCAATTACTTGATGGTGTATTAAAGATGCTTGTGTAGCAGCCGCGTGTTCGGTCGTCTCATTTAAAACCTTTATATCAAAATTCATATAAATACTTTAACATACGTAAATTATACAAATAACGATGAACTTGCCCCGGCGTGCATAACAACCATGATTAGAAAATTATTACACAAATTGGAAGCAAATCAAATAAATAAACTACATTAAAAATTTCATTAAAGCAGCCTCACTCTACGTAGAGTCTGTTTACAAAAATCTAAAAATGTTCTTTAAGTAAATGATGCAAATCTATAGCTGTTGTAAATAGACTAGAGTCGATAAACATGGCTCTCTAGCATGTGTCAACACATTAGGCTCTATTTATGGACTTGTGAATGTGAATGCGCGGTAGAGCAGCTGCAGGCCTGCGGCGCGCGCGACTCTTCTGTGCCTAATTATGATAATCTAAATGTTGTAAATCTGTCTCTATATTGTGTTTGTAAATGTTTTCTTTAATAAAATTTTGTTGGTTTGTTGATGAGGTAGCTCATACAGAATTGTGGACAAAACATAACCTCTCTTACATAGTTTACATTATTTTATGATAAATTATAGGTAATAGATACCATACTTATGAATATTTTAAATAATCCATACCTACATTAATGCTAACCAAATATTATTCATGTTACGATTTATTCTAAATCTTGTTTTGGTAGGTTTCAAAATGGAAACGTAAGTATGTACCTACATGCATAATCAGCCTATAATGTTCGCACTGCTGGGACACAGGCCTCCTCTATAATGTTCGCACTGCTGGGACACAGGCCTCCTCTATAATGTTCCCACTGCTGGTACACAGGCCTCCTCTATAATGTTCCAACAGCTAGCACAATGGCCTCTCCTATAATATTCCGGATATATTATTTACGGATATTATCCATTTACTACTCATTTCCTGCTGGGAATGTTAGGATATAATTCCCTTTCAGTGCGTAGAGCCAGAGATCAGATTCTAATGGCCATAAAGATCTTGAGGGGTATGGTAGATTCCACAGAGCTGCACAATACTTTGTGTACACTTTATGTGCCTGGCAACTACCTGCGTCATAGGCCTACTCGACGACACCGACTGTTCGCCACATCCCATTGCCGCACAGTGTCGCGCGCGCAATCCCCGTTGTGTCGCATGCATGGTGTTATAAACTCCATAATGGAGACATTCCCGGAATGTGACATCTTTAATGACACACTCAGGGTGATCATGTCAAATTGTCTCATGTTCTGTGAAAGATAGGTTTGTGTGATTGGGTTGTATATTGTTATCACTTTCGATTTTGTTTTTTTGTTTTCTTTTCTTAAAGTTATTGTTAAGTATTTTTGATCTCTGACTTGTTATGTGTAGTTGAATTATGTTAGTTATGTAATATGTTTAGTTTTATGTTTGGTTTTACCTGTTAATTACTGTCATTGGCGCAAGCCGTTGTAATTAATTATAAATAAATAAATTCCCACTGCTGGGACACAGGCCTCCTCTATAATTTTCCCGCTTCTGGGACACAGGCCTCCTCTATAATGTTCCCGCTTCTGGGACACAGGCATCTCTATAATGTTCCCACTGCTGGGACACAGGCCTCTTCTATAATGTTTCCACTGATGGGACACAGGCCTCCTCTATAATGTTCCCACTGCTGGCACACAGGCCTCCTCTATAATGTTCCCGCTGCTGAGACACAGGCATCTCTATAATGTTCCCACTGCTGGGACACAGGCCTCTTCTATAATGTTTCCACTGATAGGTAGCACTAGTGGGCTAGAACTAATGTTCACGTCAACAACATGAACACGAACAAGGATATGTAAGACTTCAGTGGGCTAGAACTAATGTTCACGTCAACAACATGAACACGAACAAGAATATGTAGCACTTCAGTGGGCTAGAACTAATGTTCACGTCAACAACATAAACAGGAACAAGGATATGTAGCACTTCAGTGGGCTAGAACTAATGTTCAAGTCAACAACATGAACACGAAACAGGATATGTAGCACTTCAGTGGGCTAGAACTAATGTTCACGTCAACAACATGAACACGAACAAGGATATGTAGCACTTCAGTGGGCTAGAACTAATGTTCACGTCAACAACATAAACAGGAACAAGGATATGTAGCACTTCAGTGGGCTAGAACTAATGTTCAAGTCAACAACATGAACACGAACAAGGATATGTAGCACTTCAGTGGGCTAGAACTAATGTTCACGTCAACAACATGAACACGAACAAGGATATGTAGCACTTCAGTGGGCTAGAACTAATGTTCACGTCAACAACATAAACATTAACAAGGATATGTAGCACTTCAGTGGGCTAGAACTAATGTTCACGTCAACAACATGAACACGAACAAGGATATGTAGCACTTCAGTGGGCTAAAACTAATGTTCACGTGAACAACATAAACAGGAACAAGGATATGTAGCACTTCAGTGGGCTAGAACTAATGTTCACGTCAACAACATGAACACGAACAAGTATATGAGCACTTCAGTGGGCTAGAACTAATGTTCACTTCAATAACAGACATGCACAAATTCTGATTAAAAATTATTATTAAAAAAACTGGCCAAGTGCGTGTCGGGCCACGCACAGTGTAGGGTTCCGGAGTAGCCCGTTATCGCAATATAGTACAATTCTGTTGTTCTTTATTCTGAATATAATAATAATAATAAACCTTTATTTTCAAGCTACTTTGGACCATAGTTATATACCTTACAGACTAACATATATATTATAATAATACAATGTGTGTTAGTATATAAACTTAAAACTATGCTAGTACCATTAATGATTATTATATTGTCCAGTCAAATAAGACTTTGAAGGTTACAAAAATTCCCATAGAGCTAAAAATTGGTATGAATGTTCAGAATACTATTATAAATGAATTGTGAAAAGTCGCCATCAATCCCCCTTGTGCAAAAAAATTTTTTTTTTTTTTTTTTTTTTTCAACAAAAGTTACATATATGTATTTCACAAATCTTCTGCCAAACTGCAGGACAGTTTGTCGGCAGTAGCAGTTGATGGTGAAAGTTTGCAAAAATAGGTTTTTCACGTTTTCCAGCTAAACGGTGAGTTTTACAGCAAAGATAGTTCAGACAAAAATTGTAGATCATCCGATTCTCTACAAAAAATGTATCTACACTTTTTTTCATAAGTATTGCCATTTCCGTGATATAGCGGTTGAAAGAATTGTTCTTCGCGAGTTCCCACTTATCACTGGATGCTTCTTGCTTCACTCGGAGGAGTAATGTCCCTCCTTATCACAAACACGACATTTAGTGGTCGTCTTGTCTATCGCTGTATGTGTCCTTTGTGTGACACTCTTACTCACTGTGGCTTCAATGTTGCTTATGTTCTCGGGCGGAGCGAAGGCGCTGCAGAAGTGAGCTTGTTCGGTTAGGAAACTACTGAAGTGCGTGAGATCCGGAATCGATTGGTACTTTTCTGTGTAGATCCTATACCACTGTACACGTAGCGAGTTCGGTAGTTTTTCTGTCAGCGTACGTGTGAGCTCAGCGTTGATTAAATAATGTTCCCTTTTGAGCGCGTGTAGAGTGACTACAGCGCTTCTGACTCAACTAGCGAACATGCAGATATCCTTAGGTGCTTCGCTGCAGCGTGGTAGTCCGCGTAGCTTTTCTGTTTCGGCTTGAGCGATTGAGTCTGGACGGCCGAACTGCAGCTCGAGTTCCTTCATGATTTCATCCGGTCTTGCATGTCCGATTAGTTCTGAGCTCACTGTTTCTAGTGCTCGCCCCCGCAGGCTTCTTCTAAGTCTTGCTGTGTTCTCGACATCGTTGAAATATGCACGAGTCGTTTCATAAATGGCACGAAACGATAACCATTCTGTATGCGCCCCATTGAAGTTCGGTAGTGTCATAATGACCTTTGACGCCGCGGGGTTATTCGATGTCTGCTGTTCTGTTTTCCTGTCGGCTAGCGACGCTATAGCGGACGTAAGCTCCGTTATGAAAGGGCGGAGCGTGTCTGTTCCCCTACTATCTTCTGTTTGGTTTGATGGCACTATACTATTTTTCACTTCGTTCACTGTAGGATGTTGTGGTCGCACGGGTACTTGCGTCTGGAGGTCCACTATACTATCGAAGTCCGCAGGAGGGGGGGGGTTGCTTGGAGCATGTGGTTCTATTGTCCCCTTCGGCGGCATTGACCTCGCATCCTGGTGTAGGCTCTGGTGCCTCTTCAAGCCAGAAACGCACGTACTCGTCGTTCGATTCTCTATCATCCATATAATCGTCGATGGAGTCTTCTTCCTCAGCTCTCTGAAGTGCTATTTGGGCAAGCTCTATTTTCATCTTCAATAAGTTTTCGCGTGCCCTCGCTATTTTCTTGAGTGACCGTGTCGATCTATGTGTGGTCGACGGCGGTTTTGTATGTTCAATACGGGCGTCACCCCGGGTAGTCGTCGGCATGAATCGAACGGAGATTCTGTCTTCATTGTTTTATCCGAAGTCCCTTCTTGGCTAGTTTCCTTGTTCGAGTTAGTAGTAGTCGATTCCTCTGAAACAATCTCTTTTGACTGCGTCGGTACAGGTGAGTCGTGACCCGCCGGCGGAACAAGGGGCCGCTGTGCCTGCGATTGTTGTACCGTCCCTTCAGTGGTGGACGGTGAACGTGGCGGCTGCTGGTGACGGATGGCTGAAGCACTAGGGTCTCTGCTCACTTCCACAGACTGTACTGCCGGTGTCTTGCCTTTTGATCTTGTGACCGGCATGTTGACTATAGTTCACAAACTTTAAACACTTATTTTTTAAACTTCAAAACACTAATTTTTAAACTAAACTATTTAAACACTTCACTTCGCTGTTGAAAACTTCAAAACAAATGTTCAAATTTCAAACGTCTATCTTCACTGTTACTACCTCATAGGTGGTGTGGAAACGTGTGCATATTACGAATAAAATATTTTTTTCAATTCTTTCAACCGCTATATCATGGAAATGGCAATACTTATGAAAAAAAGTGTGGATACATTTTTTGTAAAGAATCGGATGATCTACAATTTTTGTCTGAACTATCTTTGCTGTAAAACGCACCGTTTAGCTGGAAAGCGCGAAAAACCTATTTTTGCAAACTTTCACCATCAATAAAAAATTTTGCACAAGGGGGATTGATGGGGACTTTTCACAATTCATTTATAATAGTATTCTGAACATTCATACCAATTTTTAGCTCTATGGGAATTTTTGTAATCTTACCTCTATTTCAAGGACTAATTTGACTGGACCGGAGGTCATACCTTGCAAGAAAATCTACAAAAGTGACGTCACGGCACAACGCTATCTGTTATCGAATAGCGATACTAAACACAACAAAATATTGATTTACGAAGATAATTATTTAAACAGATCTTAAGAACCACTTTCTTCCTTGTAAAGCTAAAAAATAAGAGTACGATTGCTGCCAAGTTATTATTTCAATTCGTAAAGGACTTTGTCCGTTTTCGGCTTAACGTGCACACGATGCTCGAAAAGAAACAAATTAATAAAAAATCATGATTAGTTTTTAAACGCTTATTTATTCTATACTTTTGTATCAACTTGCGCCCACGAATAGTGTATTTAACAAGTACTGAAATTGTTTTATTTTCGCCATATTGACAGTACTCGATCGTCGTTAGTTCATAGTGATGCCAACAATTAATCGTTTTTTACAAATCGATTCTAATTTTTATTTTTGAAGTTCCTCGTTAATTTAAGAGGCAAGAGTTTACAGTCAATTAGAGCTGTTATTTGTAATCACTTACATTATTTCGAACATGTTTTTATCCTTGGTTTTTATCTGGAAAACAAAAGTATTTACAAGTATCGAAGTTAATCAATTAAATTCGATTTTAATCAATTAATAAATTGATTATTTAAAAAGAAAACATTTATTTCAATGTCAGTTGCCTTGTCACTTCAAGTCACTTTTTAGTATTCTTATCTATAGTCACTTGTCATTCACTGTTTCTTGGCATCGTGAATATTGTTTTTTTCGTTTTGCTGTGATAATTTTTCAAGTATTGTTATGGTTTTAAAAAATGGACACTGATACCCCTTCGAACTCGCCGACCTGAATCGTACGGATACGAACGAGGCAGTTCCGCTTCAACTCCTGCCTGTGGTGGAAACTGTGTTACAGCTCCGATGTGCGAATTGTGGTACTGATATCACGCAAAGAAGAAGGCATACCCTCGATCTTGTGGAAGTGAAATCTGTTATAAGGCCGTGGGTAGCTCCACAAGTGGTACGTTGCAAACGTCCATCGTCATAATTTCTTTAAATAATCCAAATAACTGTGCAACCACTAAACCAAATACTATTTTCATAAGTATACGTAGAAAAGTGTATTTTGTCTGAATACTATATGAAAATATCAGTCAGGGACGCAATTCAATCAAACAGTATTGCTGCAATTGCATAGTGGGCCGAAAAACGTTGGGTTGATGTGCTCATGTAATGACTTTACTTTGGTTTTTAAGCTGGACAAGGTACCAAGATAACATAATTATCCACCCGCCCAGTTCCTAGACAACATAATTATTAACGTATGAGTCAGAATAATATGGAAAATGTATGAATAAAAGTTTGTCTTATTTATAAAAAAAAAGTAAGCAAAACAAGTGTTACAAGCATCCATGATACAATCATATTACAATATGGCACTGATTTACAGAGGCAGTTGTAAATAGCGGTTTTGGTAAGATAAAAATTATAAATGGCACGTTTAATAACTAGTTCAGCAGTTAAAACTAAGCAGTAAAGTAAACAAAAACCGGGCAAGAGCGAGTCGGATTCGCGCACCGAGGGTTCCGTACCATCATATGTTTTTAAATTTGTCCTGTCTTTGGTATTGTTCGTCGAATCGTTGAGCTCCTCAAGTTCTGAGTTGAGCTGCACGATTTTTGACAAATGCGTGCACTGATTGGACAGGTCCGCTCAATCTGTGTGGTTCTTTCCTCAAAAGACCATTTCAGACACCAATCTACATGGTCTTCACACGATCTGACCAAGATTTTGTCTGGACTTTAAAAGAGACTGTGACTTCTGAGTTTGTTTCGGCCTTTCTTCTCAGAATAGTCAGTTAGGAAACGCCGACTTCATCTAGTTTAAAAAAAAAAAAAATGATTGACATGTAAAAGTGTTTGTACAAACCTACTTACAGAAATAAAAATCATTTATCATTTATCAATTTTCACCGGCGAGCTACTTACTAGATCTCGTTCAAACCAATTTTCGGTGGAAGTTTACATGGTAATACATATATATTTTTTCTAGTTTTATCATTCTCTTATTTAAGAAGTTACAGGGGGGGGGATATACATTTTACCACTTTGAAAGTGTCTCTCGCGCAAACTATTCAGTTTAGAAAAAAATAATATTAGAAACCTCAATATCATTTTTGAAGACCTATCCATAGTTACCCCACACGTATGGGTTTAATGAAAAAATTTTTTTGAGTTTCAGTTCTAAGTATGGGAAACCCCCAAATTTATTGTTTTTTTTCTATTTTTGTGTGAAAATCTTAATGCGGTTCACAGAATACATCTACTTACCAAGTTTCAACAGTATAGTTCTTATAGTTTCGGAAAAAAGTGGCTGTGACATACGGACGGACAGACAGACAGACAGACATGACGAATCCTTAAGGGTTCCGTTTTTGCCATTTGGCTACAGAACTCATTTTTAAATGAGTAGTAAAAAATTGTGAAATGGATCAGTGAATATGTAATTGAGCAGGAAAATAATTAAATGGGCGGTAAAAATGATTGAACGAGCGATTACGTGTGTAAAATAACCTAACCAAACCTAACCTCGAGGTGCCCTTCGCTCGCTCTTGCATTCTATGTCGACGGAGCCCCGCTTACCGCTCATTCAGTTATTGGACTGGCCATTTATTTTTAGAATTGACACTGTAATGTTTTTCAACTGAACATAATAACATCTCGAATATTTAAATAACAGCTCAAAAAATTAGTTCCTTACAATATTCTGTTTCCTACTGGTATTAGCTATTAAACCTGTATTATAATTATACTTAAAGTGCCTGTTCATACCAAGCCTGTGGCAACACTACAGCTAACAGCTGTTAAAAATTTGTTCTTGTAATTTTAATGTTAAATATTTAATTTCGTTGTTTTTTAGGCCTATTTCCAACTACTCCTCAAGTAAATAGGATAATAATGTGTATATTGTGTTAGATTCAAATAGCTAGTGCAAATTAAGTGTAAATATTTCTATGTAAATCGGTGACAGTTACCGGCGTAAGTGAATTTTGCATTGTCATCTTGATATCAGGTACAATACTCTATATTTTACTTGCTATTAGTTTGTTTACGTACTACAATTTAACCAGCACTTAGTTTGTTCATTTTTAGTAAGACTTTATTGGTGCCAATGACCTTTGAACGTAAACATAACCTTGCATTGGTTTGGTGACAGAACTCCTTAGAATTACATCTAAATTTCATTTTTCCTTTTAAACTAATCATCTTCTCTACTGCTGCCACAACTACCATCTCTCTTCTAATTTCTTGTCGCTTCCTTACTAGTTTTAATCATGATTATGACTCGCAGCGCCCGTGCTCGCCTCGGAGAGTCCAAACTCAATGAGGCTTTGAGCGCCTTAAAGGCGTCAAAGGAGTCCTGTGACCAACTAATTAAGGAAATAGATGACAATGAAAAGGTGCTCTTTGATGCCCATGAAAAGAATAGGAAGTTAAAAATTGAAATGGCTCAGATATATAATCAATACACTGATGCCATAGAAGAACGGGATAGACTTCAACTTGTTGTGGACGGGTTCAGCCAGTGTAGCACAGAGTATGAACAAGCTCTTAGTCAAAAACATATATTACAACAGCAGCTACATGAGGCTCAAAGTCAAATAACACAACTTGAGACGACCAATCTTAACATCACCGCCTCGCTGAACCAAAGTCTGTACAATGAGTTGATGCCTATTGCCCCGTCAATGGTTTCTACCATAAACCCCACATACACTATGGATTTGACAGCTGATGATGAATCGAAATCATATAATTCAGTGAGGGTAGTAAGCAGTAAAAATAAACTTAAAAAATACATTAAAATTAATAAATACATTGTTAAAACACAAAAAATGGTAAAAAGACAAAAGTTCTTTATCAAAAACGTTAAATTGAATAGAGAAAGGTTGAATTTAATTAAACAATTAGACATGTATTCTTATAATTTGGAGCAGAGTACTAGGAAGTACAACATTGACACAGAGACCTTGCAATCTGAACTTGACCATCTACAGGAGAAACTTAGTTCAATGACCAACAAATATAATACCTCTGAAGACCTAATGAGGGAATATGTGTTGGCAATGAATGAGCTGGTAAACTCACAAAAAAACAACTGTGAGCATTGTCAAACACCAACCAATGTCACACCGGACCATTCATTGACAACTTGCAATACCACCTTAGTGCAGCCCTGTGTTGATTTGATAATTCCTTCTACTAATAGTTCGTATAAACAGTGTAAACAAACTTTAAATAATGATATTGTGTTATTTTGTGATGAGATCGGTAAGGACTTAGGACACTTGTTAACAGCTGAATATCCGGGACACTCAATAATAAATTACTGTATGCCTGGTTGTTCTTTGTTTCATATTATGAAAAAAATTATTAAATGTAACTTTACCCAGGATACAACTTTATTAATTTTTATGGGTAATAGGGGAAATGTAAACAAAGGAGAACTGCTCCAGTATCATAGAACATTATGCAACCTTAGTTTAAGAAAAGTTGTATTGTTTACATTCCCTTATAGTAACAGTTTGCCACAGGAAGAAAATAGCTTAAGATTTGAATTGAATATGACATTGCATAACTTGACATTTAATAATAACATGTTCCATTTAGTTGATATTAACAATTATGTTAGTAATAATTTCTATTTGACAAAAGATAGATATAACATTGTTATGTACTATCTTTCTGACTATTATAAAAGACAGATAGCTGTGTCGCTATCTTATTTTTTTTCTATTACAGCCAAAAATTTGGCTAAACAACTTGCTTCTTTTGAGCAATGCAATGACATTATAAATAATTCTGCCAATAATTTGGTCACTATTAATGACATTGCTAATAATTTAAATTAGAAATTAAGACAATAGAGGCAACCTCTAGCTATAATGTACGCAAAAAAAGCTTAAAATCAGTCAATAGTATCAACCTAGTGCATCAAAATATTCAAGGATTTATGAACAAAGAATTAGAAGTAGAATTATTTATGAATTTTAATAGTATTGACATACTTTGTATAACAGAACATTGGCTGAAAAGCCACCAGTTCTTGTTCAATTTTAATAATCACCAGGTTGGTAGTTCGTTTAGCAGAACAAATGCTATACATGGTGGCTCATTAATTTTAGTAAGTAACCAGCTCAAATTTAAAGATCGTATAGATATTGTGAGCCTATCAGTTGAGCGTACGGTTGAAATTGCCTGTGTAGAATTGGAGCACTCTATTGTATTAAGTGTGTATAGACCCCCTTCAGGATTGTATGACTGCTTTGAAAAGGTAATGGATGAAGTGTTACACAGGATTTGTAACTCAAACAAGTCCGTTATCATTTGCGGTGATTTTAATGTCAATTTATTAGAAAACTCAGGTTCTTGTAGTAAAATTTTAAGTCTGTTTCAGTCCTACAATCTTCTAAACCTATTTTTGGAGCCCACAAGAATAACCCCTACTAGTGCCACATGCCTAGATAATATATATACAGATATTATACCAAGCCACAAAGAAATTATAACTTTACTAGATTCTGATCATTGCGGGCAAAGGATTACTATTCAAAATCAAAACAAAAAAGTGGCTAAAAAGGATATCACTGTTAACCCCAAAACTGCAAGTCGCTTGGAGGCTTTTAAAGTTAAACTCATTGATAAATTACCAGTTTTGTCTATTCATGCTGATCCTAATCATCTTTATGATAATTTTTTTAATGTATACTGTAAACAATTTGATTCCACCTTTATTCCCAAGACTATTTCGGTTAATAGTAATGCATCGTTCAGTGATTGGGCTACCATTGGTATTCATAAAAGTAGAACACGGCTTTATGAACTGTACAATGAAAGGACTTATATTAACACTGATGAATTTAATTTGTATGTTAGAAATTATTCAAAATTATTTAAAAAAGTTTGTTATATGGCCAAGTCACGTTATTTGAGTTCAAAGATTAAAAACAGCAGTAATGTAATTAAAACGACTTGGAATATTATTAATAGTGAAACGGGAAGATCTAGTAACCGAAATACTGACTACAGCCTGTCTATTAATGACAACATAATAAAATCAGACACACAAGTCGCCGAGGCATTTGAAAATTTCTTTTCAGATATTCCCGTTTCAACTACTAAATCACTAAACTCATCACCTTCTGTTGCTGAGTCTTTGCTTAAAGAAAATGTTAATGGTTGCGATTCAGAATTTCATTTTGAATATATTACCTGTAGAGATATAATTAAAACCTTTCACACTTTAAATGTAAAAAAGACTGCAGATCTGTGGGGTAATTCTGTAGAAGTAGCCAAGTCTATTATTGACATTGTAGCGCCTACTCTAGCTATTATCTTTAATAGTTGTATTGACAATGGGGAGTTTCCTGACCTTATGAAAAATAGTAAAATAATACCTTTGTTTAAATCAGGTAGTACATCAGACCCCACAAATTATAGACCTATTTCTGTACTACCTACCTTTAGTAAAATTTTTGAGAAATTAATTTTAGACCAAATGCAAAGATTTTTTAATAAACATAAATTATTACATAGCAAACAGTTTGGTTTTACAAGGGGTCGTTCAACTACTGATGCCGGCGTTGAACTATTAGGACATATTTATAATGCATGGGAAGATAAATGCGATGCCTTGGGCATCTTTTGTGATTTGTCCAAGGCATTCGATTGCGTTCTTCACGAAACGTTAATCAGGAAACTCCGCCACTACGGGATCCGAAACACTGCTCTGGATCTTCTTATTTCATACTTGAGTAAAAGGATTCAGAGCGTTGACGTTAATGGAAAAAGATCACCCGGATCTATAGTAACAATGGGAGTCCCACAGGGCTCAATTCTTGGTCCTTTCTTGTTTCTCATTTATATTAATGACTTGCCGTACCTCATAAAGGATCATCATGATATAGTGTTGTTTGCAGATGACACTTCTCTTTTGTTTAAACTTAAACGTCAGCAGTTGGTTACTGACGATGTAAATAGCGCGATCTCGAAAGTAGTCCACTGGTTCAATGTTAATAATTTGCTTCTAAACGAGAAGAAAACCAAATGCATTAAGTTTACGCTACCCCACGTAAGGCAGGTGAAAACTAATGTGTTGATAAAGGGCGAGGAATTGAATCCTGAAGACAACACAGTATTCTTGGGCATAACTTTGGATGCTAAGCTTCAGTGGGGTCCACATATAGATAAATTGTCAAAAAAGCTAAGTTCTGCAGCATACGCTGTTAGAAAAATTCGAAATTTAACTGATATAGAGACTGCCCGTTTAGTGTACTTTAGCTATTTTCATAGTGTAATGTCGTACGGTATTCTATTGTGGGGAAATGCCGCCGATATTCAGACTATCTTTGTTTTGCAGAAGCGAGCTGTTCGATCAATTTATAAATTAAGTCCGAGACACTCTCTCAGAGACAAATTTAAAGAGATTAATGTAATGACTGTGCCTTCTCAGTACATTTATGAAAATCTTTTATATGCCCATAAAAATATAAAATTGTTTAAAAAATACAGTGATATCCATAATATAAATACTAGAAACAAACACAAATATGTTGTACCTACAACCAGGCTCAAGAAAATAGGTGGCTCGTTCAGATGCCAATGTATACGCTTTTACAATAAACTACCAAGCCACGTTCAAGATCTAAGCCTTAATAAATTCAAATCTTTCATTAAACGTAAGTTGTGCCAGAAAGCCTTTTATACCGTTAAAGATTATATTGAGGACAAAAAGGCTTGGGATTGAGCTGCTTCCAATTTCTGCATTTTGAATGATTTTTTTCTTTTTTATATACACATTGACATTGATGAATATTTTTTTTTTTAAACAATGACATTCGCTTACTTTGTAAAGTATTATATTATTTTTTCATTGTGAATGTGAAGACGATGTGGGTCATTTTACATACTTATATATATTTTTTTTATTATTCTCTCTGTTCTGTTTTTTTTTATCATGGTCTGGCAGTTTGAGTAATTTATGTGGCCTACCCAAATGTCCTTTCTTTGGTATTGTTCGTCGAATCGTTGAGCTCCTTAAGTCTTGAGTTGAGCTGCACGATTTTTGACAAATGCGTGCACTGACTGGACAGGTCCTCTCAATCTGTGTGGTTCTTTCCTCAAAAGACCACCTCAGACATCGATCTACATGGTCTTCATATAACCTGACCAAGATTATGTCTGGACTTTAAAAGAGACTGTGACCTCTGAGTTTGTTTCGGCCTTTCTTCTCAGAGTAGTCAGATAGGAAACGCCGACTTCATCTAGATAAAAAACATGACTGACGTGTAAAAGTGTTTGTACAAACCTACTTACAAAAAATAAAATCATTTCATTTCATTTCATTAGCCAAATACAACGTGGACAATGCCCTTTGTAATTCGAAAATTAAACAAAGTTCATTTGTGACTTCTATGGGTACTTTTTTCATATTTTGTTTTTTTATGCAATTCTTTACCCGTCATAAACAAGCAACTACTTCATCTCAGTCACTATATAGGATTAATGCTAAGGACAAACAAAATTATCCAACACCCAAGTTCAACAACTATTATTGCTAAACTAATAAACCGCTTTCCCTTTAAAGTTCATGAAAAGTATATAGTAAAGTATCATCGTGAATTTTTCCAGATTTTTCAAGCCAGCAGTTTAGCTTTTAGGGGAGGGGGGGGACGCCCTATTGGAACAAAAATTTGCACTTTAAAGTTTAATATTTCGTAAATGGAGCATTAAATCGAAAAATAATTTTAGCCACCCCAAGTCATTTTAGAAGACCTATTCAACGATACCCCACACGATGGGGTAGACGACGAAAAAAGTATTCACCCCCACTTCACATGTAATTGATATACACTCCTACAAAATTACAGCTTTCTAGTACCAACGGTCTCTTAGCAAGACCTCGGACAGACAGACAGACGGACATGACGAAACTATAAGGGTTCCTTGTAGGAACTACGGAACTCTAAAAATGATAATTTATTCCGGCTGATCCTAAGTCAACGCAATGAAACGCATTCAATAAGTTCATCCGTTAAAACTAGGATAGCGTGTGTGTTAACATCAATGTCAGTCTAAACTGCATAGCCTCTCTCCTAATTGAAAATAAAAACACCACGATGCAACTTTGTAACAGGGATATGCAGCAGTGTCTCATAAGTACTTTGTAACAGGGATATGCAGCAGTGTCTCATAAGTACTTTGTAACAGGGATATGCAGCAGTGTCTCATAAGTACTTTGTAACAGGGATATGCAGCAGTGTCTCATAAGTACTTTGTAACAGGGATATGCAGCAGTGTCTCATAAGTATTTTGTAACAGGGATATGCAGCAGTGTCTCATAAGTACTTTGTAACAGGGATATGCAGCAGTGTCTCATAAGTACTTTGTAACAGGGATATGCAGCAGTGTCTCATAAGTACTTTGTAACAGGGATATGCAGCAGTGTCTCATAAGTACTTTGTAACAGGGATATGCAGCAGTGTCTCATAAGTACTTTGTAACAGGGATATGCAGCAGTGTCTCATAAGTACTTTGTAACAGGGATATGCAGCGGTGTCTCATAAGTACTTTGTAACAGGGATATGCAGCAGTGTCTCATAAGTACTTTGTAACAGGGATATGCAGCGGTGTCTCATAAGTACTTTGTAACAGGGATATGCAGCGGTGTCTCATAAGTAAGTACTTTGTAACAGGGATATGCAGCAGTGTCTCATAAGTACTTTGTAACAGGGATATGCAGCAGTGTCTCATAAGTACTTTGTAACAGGGATATGCAGCAGTGTCTCATAAGTACTTTGTAACAGGGATATGCAGCAGTGTCTCATAAGTACTTTGTAACAGGGATATGCAGCAGTGTCTCATAAGTACTTTGTAAAAGGGATATGCAGCAGTGTCTCATAAGTACTTTGTAACAGGGATATGCAGCGGTGTCTCATAAGTACTTTGTAACAGGGATATGCAGCGGTATCTCATAAGTACTTTGTAACAGGGATATGCAGCAGTGTCTCATAAGTACTTTGTAACAGGGATATGCAGCAGTGTCTCATAAGTACTTTGTAACAGGGATATGCAGCAGTGTCTCATAAGTACTTTGTAACAGGGATATGCAGCAGTGTCTCATAAGTACTTTGTAACAGGGATATGCAGCAGTGTCTCATAAGTACTTTGTAACAGGGATATGCAGCAGTGTCTCATAAGTACTTTGTAACAGGGATATGCAGCAGTGTCTCATAAGTACTTTGTAACAGGGATATGCAGCAGTGTCTCATAAGTACTTTGTAACAGGGATATGCAGCAGTGTCTCGCAAGTACTTTGTAACAGGGATATGCAGCAGTGTCTCATAAGTACTTTGTAACAGGGATATGCAGCAGTGTCTCATAAGTACTTTGTAACAGGGATATGCAGCAGTGTCTCATAAGTACTTTGTAACAGGGATATGCAGCAGTGTCTCATAAGTACTTTGTAACAGGGATATGCAGCAGTGTCTCATAAGTACTTTGTAACAGGGATATTCAGCCGCAGTGTCTCATAAGTACATACTTTTCGATCAGCAGTACATCTACCAGCCGCAGGGATCATTGGGATTTCGTTTATAACTGTGATCGAATTTAGGAACACAGGTAGGTACAGTGACAGTGACTCGAAGTACGTTCGTCATCCGCCAGCCACCTTGCCAGTTAATATTAAAGTATGTAAATATTATATGTACAAGTGGGTACTTGTTTATAAATATGTATAAGTACGTACCGCGGTAATTGTGATTGGGTGTCACATGTAACACCAAATCAATATTATACGTAGTATCATATTATAACGTTGTGGTAGCAATGTGTTCATTATACTGCGTCGATACCGATACCAATACCAATCAACTGTGAAACTGTCATCAATTCAATAATAAAGTATTGATATTGTTACATTTCATTAACATTGAGTTTATCAAGATTGTAATAAGTATTACTATCAAAGTTGTGAATAGAAAGAATAGAATAGATATTGGAAACTAATATATTATAAAGATGACAGAATATATATATTATATTTATTATAGAGTTTGAAGTTTAAGTCTTATTTATTGCAGAACCAAAAGTAGTTAATTTATTTGCTTATTTCCAAAACTAAAAAAGGTATGGCTCACTAACGAAGTAGGAGCTCAACCTAATTCTTTAGCAACCAAATATATGAATTCTGTCCGTCGCGTCACATTCTACTATATTTCTTGTTCCTAATTAATACACATTCCTGATCCAAACGTGAGATTACAAAGGATTTGACCGCGCACTGCGCAGGCGCAGATTAAGCCCTAGACTTGTTCGTTTTACGTCCCGAATTCCGTGGGCCAGGCCGCGGTCACAAGTATAGTTATTTATAAATTAAAATAATAATGTGTGAATGAACGACTACCTGAGGACACAGAGGAGCTCGATACAGAAGGTGCACTCCGTACAGTCGGTGGGCATGCATGGGGGTGTGCCGTACAGTCGGTGGGCATGCATGGGTGTGTGCCGGCTTAAGTAGCGCCAATTCCTCTTTGTTTTGCTGTTTTTTATGATGTGGGTGTGAATAGTTAGAAATGAGATGATCATTCTACACTGGTGCCAAATAAAAAAAGCTTTTACTTTTTTGCTTTGAAACACATAGCAAGCTCGCCCAATCTCAGTTCGGGAGGAGTGTAACTTTTTCTCATCGCTAGATGGTGTCCAATCAAGTCCGCTGCGCATGCTCGGCGCATCATTACCGCGCATGACTTGCGCGCGCGCACCCCGCGTGAGAACCCAAGGGTAATTCATCGAATAATCCGATTACTGTATCAATAAGTATTCGACAGCTCCGAATTACAGCACCGGAGTCGGGCTCAGCCTGCGGATGACGTCATCGTCGACGGATCGTGCTATCATTGGTGTTTATTCTGCGTTCAAGTTGTAGCAGGATGTGACAGACGAGACTTAATCCTGACGAATGTTCAGTTGATATGTTTGCTTTATCCGGTGATTTATTGTCGATAACGTTTCGCATTGAGCGCGGAAATATGACATACCAGGCTGTAGACACACACGCACGGGGAAAAATGACATAACAGGCTGTAGACACACACGCACGGGGAAATATGACATAACAGGCTGTAGACACACACGCACGGGGAAAAATGACATAACAGGCTGTAGACACACACGCACGGGGAAATATGACATAACAGGCTGTAGACACACACGCACGGGGAAAAATGACATAACAGGCTGTAGACACACACGCACGGGGAAATATGACATAACAGGCTGCTATAGACACACGCACGGGTATATATTGTATTTGACATAACAGGCTGCTGTGGACACACGCACGGGTATATATTGTATTTGACATAACAGGCTGCTGTAGACACACGCACGGGTATATATTGTATTTGACATAACAGGCTGCTGTAGACACACGCACGGGTATATATTGTATTTGACATAACAGGCTGCTGTAGACACACGCACGGGTATATATTGTATTTGCAGTCCGACTCGACTACACATAGATTGCTATAGCTATCTATTTAGTACTCCTGTGAATCTATTAAATAAAGGTCTCTTACCTCTGCAATAATCTATGGACGAAGTTGTGGCCTGCTTGGCACACGCATTCGTTGGCGTTCGTGTTGTAATTGTAACAGCCAAATTGTGAAAACCACACTATAGATAATTATGTTTTATGAGGAAACGTTTCTCTTCTCACACCAAGTCGAGAGCACACACAGCTCGTTCTCAGCCGAACTTGAGTCCAGTTGCATGTATAATGAGTGATAATTAGTGGTCGATACAGTTAGCTGCGATTGTTACACTTCCAACAAATACCGGCGCGGTGGGAACGCGCAGGCGCACTGGATCGCGCCCGCCTGCGTCCGCGCAGCCACGGTATCTCAATATTGCATCTGTTTATCAATAAATGTATGAGGGCTGTGTTCACATGGACTATGGAAAGCAATGGAAAACAGCGATCTTTCGTCCTGTGTTATTCTCACTTCGCTAATTTCGTGTCGCTTTTTTGACCAATAATTGCAGGCTGAAGCGGTCATTGAAGGCCCATTTCAGCGCGGATAGTTACGAGCTGACGTACAATTGATTCCTTTTTGTGAAAGTTTACAACAACTTTGTGTTTTTCAAACTATTCAAGATTTTCTCCACTTGAATCACTGTCAAGTGATACTTCTACACATCTTAAAACGACGCTGATCATTCCGTCATACTCATCAATTAGAAGCACATTCATAACACTATTTTGGTCGCAATTACATCGTATGAGCGGACTACCGTATGGCGGACTATGGCGATGTAATTGATCACTCCTCGTAACGTGTTGTTACTCCGAGTCATCAGCCGCTCAGTATTACTCACCCGTCACTGTGGTCACACAAACTCCTTGCTTTAATTACCAACTAATTTAGTTCCGAATTCCTGAGCGGTGACGAGATGTGAAGTGACAAACGTACCTATTTAGGTATAATACTTATCAGTAACAGACGATCTTGCGCAAATGTTTTAAACGTTTAACCACCACATTTTGTAGACAGATTTATGATAGGCCTTTAAAATAAGATGATAAATAATTTGCAAAAATACGGGTCTGTGAGGTCAGAGAACATGATCACGGTCAAAGATGAGGCATCAGCTACAGATATAGCTGTAGTTGTAAAACAAAAGGTGGAACCGCTCATTGCTATAGTGCCTCGTTCCAGATATAGCTGTAGTTGTAAAACAAAAGGTAGAACCGCTCATTGCTATAGTGCCTCGTTCCAGATATAGCTGTAGTTGTAAAACAAAAGGTAGAACCGCTCATTGCTATAGTGCCTCGTTCCAGATATAGCTGTAGTTGTAAAACAAAAGGTAGAACCGCTCATTGCTATAGTGCCTCGTTCCAGATATAGCTGTAGTTGTAAAACAAAAGGTAGAACCGCTCATTGCTATAGTGCCTCGTTCCCTGACAGTGACATGTGTGGCACTGAGAGCGCGAACAGCAAGGCGCTTGTAAATGTGCGCAGGCACACCGTGCGCGGGTCATACTGCGCTAGCGCATCTTACGCGAATGGGCGTAGCGAATAAAGTGCATCCCAGCAAGCCACTAGGCCCTTGGGAGTAGGCAGCATGAGCTTTTAATCTAAGCTTACGTAGCTCCGAATTGATCCTCAGGACAGGCAAAGTGCCATTGGGTTTTTAATTAGGAATTTCTCAGTAGCAGCCCGGAGTCTAGAGTTGTGGATTTTTTAGCCTGCCCTAGTAAGAACACATAATTGGCTAAATCTGGCCCATACAGTTTGCTTTCGGGGTGAATACGCGTGATGATGTTATGTTACGTGTCGTCGTATTGGTTACCAGATCAGAATAAAATATGTTAGCACCGTATCATGCAGCCTGTGACATCAATATTAGCAAGAATAATGCAATTCATAGTGGATAGAAAACCACAAAAAAGCATGTACACCTATGTCTACGCGCTGTAAATCATGCTGACAACTTGTACACCTGTGTGCCTACTCGCTGTAAAGCATGCTGACAACTTGTACACCTGTGTGCCTACTCGCTGTAAAGCATGCTGACAACTTGTACACCTGTGTGCCTACTCGCTGTAAAGCATGCTGACAACTTGTACACCTGTGCCTACTCGCTGTAAAGCATGCTGACAACTTGTACACCTGTGTGCCTACTCGCTGTAAAGCATGCTGACAACTTGTACACCTGTGTGCCTACTAGCTGTAAAGCATGCTGACAACTTGTACACCTGTGTGCCTACTCGCTGTAAAGCATGCTGACAACTTGTACACCTGTGTGCCTACTAGCTGTAAAGCATGCTGACAACTTGTACACCTGTGCCTACTCGCTGTAAAGCATGCTGACAACTTGTACACCTGTGCCTACTCGCTGTAAATCAATCGACTTACTACGAACATACTATAAATATTTAGGATTTATATTTTTTGCTCATAATGTATACGATAGTCATACCTAAGTAGTTCCTGCAAATGATAGAACAATATAATTGATTGAATATCACCTTGTACTATCTAAGTAAGCTGCTACCTAAGTACCTACAAAACAACGACTTCCTTCCTTAGCTTGTTATCTGATAAAAAGCTATAAGATTAATTACCATTTTCTTCCACTTTTATGTAAGTAGATGTAGCAGCAACTTTCAGTTTCGCTCCCCTTATCAGACCGCTCCCCGCTCCCTTCTGCCACAGTATAGCGACCTAGTGTCCGCTACAGTTACATAACGAGGCTCTCGCGAACGCACCGCATCGCTGAATACATTAGAGCGCAGTTCAGCCGCGCGGTGTCGCACTGAAGTACCTACACTGTGCCTACAATCTGTAGTGTGTGCTGTGAAATACGTGCACATGCCTGTATTACCATCGACCCAGTCATTCCACAATACTCCAGATAGCAGGACGGGATTGTTACACAATACGTGCGTTACTCTACATTATTGTTCCACAATACGTGCGTTACTCTACATTATTGTTCCACAATACGTGCGTTACTCTACATTATTGTTCCACAATACGTGCGTTACTCTACATTATTGTTCCACAATACGTGCGTTACTCTACATTATTGCATTTAAATGTTACGGTGCAGAAGTTTACAGTGACAGTCATTGTTAGATCAAATGTGGAATTTCTTATTCACAGCAGTTCTTGCGCTCTCATTAAAACTGTAATGTTCTGCATGTTTGACTACTTAAAAACCAGTAGTGGTAGTGGCTATTTCAACATTCAAGCCAGTAAATCTAAGCACATTAAATCAGCGCTAATACATAGTCCGCATGTGAATGCAACGCACTTCCCCCGCTGTCAATATAAAACACAAATGTTAAATTAACCGACGCATTACTTACAGTTTGACAGCGGCTGCGCCTGCGCTGCCAACCGCACAAAGTTGGCAGTGCTGGCAGCCCCGGAAGGTATAAATACTTCTTGGTGAACGTTGACGAGTGACTCGCGTACACCGCAGCCATCAGGCCAGTGCAGCGCGCGCAGGCATTAGAATCAGAACATGTTTCATTGTCACATCGACGCACTGCTAACAAATGGTTACTTATATGGAGCGCGGAAATGGGGTAACAGTAGTAGGTTAAACCAAATGGTGGGCAGCCGAGTCGATGGTCAGTCAATTTGTTTTGTAACTGGTGCAATCCAGCTGCCCCCAAACATTCAAAGAAACATTAAGTGACCATTCCGCTTAAAATAAAAGTTTATAATGTCAATAAAGTGTGTATTTAACAAAGGTATTTTTATATTCGACAGCAATCTGTGAAGGAATTACATTATTCCCCCATTACCGATAAGGAGTACCGTAAGTTGCCAAAGTAAGTAGCGAACTTGTGTTCCAGTCGCACAGAACTGTGTTTGCTAATAATTCCTACTACACCCGACCTCGTAAGTATCGGTTAGGCTCTGTTATGTATTTAAACTAATTCACGAATAAATTGTAAGTTTCCAGCGACTAAATAACTACGAGAATTAACAAGAACTCGGAACATTGACTAAAATACCGCAGGCTCGGGATAATAAGTTAAACCGAGCGATCAATTGGCGATCAAAAGCAAATCTGTGAGGACGCCATGTCGACGTGACCGCTGAACAACGTTTTATAACGCAGCGTCGTTCTGCGGATGCGCAGGGGTGGGCTGCACACAAGCAGTGTGGGTTCTGTATGGAAAGATTATTTAGAGTGTAACCTAAATATAATAATTATCATTAGCACTTAAAAGCAAGTCCTTATAATATCATTAGGACTTCCAACTCAGCTGATTAGCTACGACAAAATTATAAGATCAAGGTTCTATAACTATTTATCTATCGAGAAAACTATATTATTTTTTTAGATACGTAATGTGAGTCTAAAGCATACACCATTTTCATTTAAAATCTTCTTTACTCCGAGAAAGAACATCTCATAACCTCAGACACCATAAGATATGTCAAAGTAATGTCAATCTCAGGCACTTGTGCGGAAAGAAGGAGTCGTTACAGTAACATCAGCGCATGCGCAATGTGTGGTGGGATTTAATAACGACTTCGCAGGTGGCCTAAAAAATATCCCGGCCTCTTATAAAAAGTACTCGCGGTAAAAAATAGAATGAGAGCTCCGGCTATCTTTGAAACACCTGTCTCGCAAACTTAAAAACCAATGGTAATTATTTACGTCAGATCAATACAAGACTATATGCCATGCCCTCGGGCCTGCATCCAGTCGTGTTGAGGAATCCAGAATTGTAAGTAGATTCTTTGAAATGCGAAAGTATACAGTTTTAGCAAGAAACTGGGAAATTACTTTTTACAGAACACAATCATTTTGAGACTTCACATCGGTCGAAGTATCTCTAAACAGCATGTGCAGACGCATTCCGTGGTCAGCTCCAACCGCAAGCGTCCGCCGCGCCGGCAGAACAGTTGAACATCGTCAGCGGTTTCAAGCGGCTGCAGAGTGCACAGATTGTGTAGCGGGAGGTAATGGTTATCGCCACCCCACTGTGGTCACCGGCCGCCAGAGTGGATGGACCATGTCGGACCATGTTGGATCATTTTGCGGTCACTGTGGTCCAAGGGCTTTGTGATTACCGGTGCAGGAATGTTAAAGTAAATGATCGGAAAAACCGATCAATAAATGGTGCAGCTTGTTCTGTGGTGAAGAGTTAATAACATTCGAGGTTAGCGTTGTTTTGGTTTGAAAATATTAAGATTCAAGGGCTAGTAAAGAGTTTCGTAACATTTTATCCAAATACTTTTGACGTAGTAGATAGAAGAGTTACTTCCTCAGAAATAATTACTGTCCTGGAATCCCAAGTGCGCCAGCGCAACAACCTCTAGATTCTAGACTTCCACACCATTACCCGTCTCCGAGGGTGTAAGGTCTCAATCCCGCGCTCATTGCTCCGCGCTACAGTGCGCTACAGTGCGCTACAAGCTACGAGCGACGCGCTACACGCCGCGAGTGTCGAGCGACAAGCTCTGCGCGTGTTCCGACACCGATACACTGCGCAGGCGCGAGCCAGTACTAAAAAGACAGAAGCAGAAGAGCCATTGTATCTTATGCAGAATTATAAGACATTAGCTACCTTCTTAAGTCATCTAGCCAGACGTGGCAACGATGTTGTTGTCAACTTATTCTGTCGCAGTTTTCACCTTGGGAACTAGTGGACATAATTATCAACCACATGGAGCAGAAGATTTGGTGACTGTAGAATTGTAGTACCTATCTATATCTAAAATATTCCGTTCTGTCCGTAACGTTTCCGCGTAAATTCAGGGTAAGCAGCCTCCACCATAAACTATGAGTCCCTGCTTTCAATGTCGGTGCAGGGCTAGTGTTTTCACTCCGACATTAGGGGGTTTATTTAGAAACGATGATTAAAGTTAAGTGATGTTTAAACGTCAAATGTATGTATGTATGTATGTTTATGAATAAAGGCCTACCCCTTATATGTTGTCTTATTTAGCCAATACAGAAGAAAATGAAGAATGGACCATTGTCCATTCTTCATTTTCTTCTGTACTGCACCACTAACTGGTGGTGATCATATGTTCTAAGCACATGAATGAAGCTGCTAGGAGTGGAACTTCTGTCCCTTCCATTTTAGCTTCCCAGCACGAAGCTGTGATTGAAGAGTTTGCGCAGGCGCGAGGCGGCGCGAGAACTCACTCACATTATCTGCGGTAAGTAACTTGTAGTCAGTATTCCAAAATGACTGCGTCGCCTTCAAGAAGCGTTTCATTTACACCCGACGGACTTAGTAGGAGGGTATTGTGTATTTCTGATGTGTGTATGTCGGTCCCTTTGATGTGTGTATGTCGGTCCCTTTGCGAGTTCTCATAGTTTAAACGACTTGATGGATTGTGCAGTGCAAGTCGTCATGATGGGCTTGGCCGTTCCATTCAACCATGGCACATCATTAAAGACCAGTGACCATAAGCCCACAGGGGGTGTCTGTGTGACGGCCGCGAAACGGCCAAGCCGTACATTTTGACCAAGATGTATGGTTCGTAGAGTTAGGCCTTGTAGAGTTAGGGGCTTTGCTCTACATTAAGTTAGGTTGTAGAGTTTTGAAGTGAAAGCGTTGTGAGTTTTGGCAACCTACTTACTAATGATGATGATGATGATGGGACTCCCTTTTCCGCACTTAGACTCCCATTTGGTCCGTTGTGCGTGGGGATTCTGGCTAACAGAGCCAGCCTAGCTCCGCCCAAAAGCACAGGAGCTTCCTGGGAGCTTCGCAGGCTTCTCGGAGCGACCTCATTGTTCCGAGGATTTCTGTACGTTGAGAAGCCACGGCCTCGCATTCCAGGATGACGTGGGCGGCTGATTCCTCGGCGTCAAGGCAGCCCCTGCAAAGGGGGCTGTCTGTGGCGCCTATGTTGAAAAGATGTTTGTTAAGGAGGTTATGGCCCGTAATTGAACCTATTATTATTCTAAGGTTATTTCTGCTTAGGCTGAGAAGTTTTTTGGTTAGTCGCGGGTGAATCATTGGTACAGCCAATTTTGACTGTCTACAGTCTGCTGCCCGTGACCATCTGTTGTTATGGAGTTCGGTCGATCTTTGGCGAATCCACGCACGAAATTGTGAGAAAGGCAAAGGGAGAAGTGGGTACGGGCCTAGCACCCTCATATCAGAGCCTCTCTTCGCAAGTTCATCTACAGCATCATTGCCCAAGGATCCACTGTGCCCTTTGATCCACTGGAGAGTAATACGATTGGATGTCGATAAACTCTCCAGAGCTAGATGGCACTCGAAAATTAGTTTGTTGTTAGTTTGTTTGCTTTCTAAAGCTTTGAGCACAGATAGGCTGTCTTATAGGAACTTAATTCCGTAGTTCCGGATGCCTAAGCGCTGTGCTGCTGTTGCAGCTTGTGTTAAGGCAACACATTCGCATTGAAAGATCGAGCTGTGTGTGCCTAGCGGTATGTGGAAGTTAATATTGAGGTCAAGGGAGTGTACGCCAGCACCTGAACCGTTTTGTGTTTTTGAGCCGTCTGTGTAGATTCGCACTTCATTGGCTCCTGACTGATCCCTTTCTTCTTGAACTGTTTGTATAATATAGTTTTTGTTGAACATTGGTTGGTTAGGTATTCTATCACACGGGGCAGCGATGAGAGGCTGGTACTCAATCGCCCGGTCCAGGATTTTAGCGTGTGGACTTGTAAGGTTTTTGACCCATATGCCCAGATGCATCAGCCTGATGGCAGCTAGCGCCGCCTCCTGCTGTATGTACAGGTCAAAGTCAAAGTTATTTTATTTGTAAAACATCAAGGGGAGTTCATTGAAGGGCTATCTCCAAGGCTGCTGTTGGGGTGGTTCTCATGCAGCCAGTGGTAGCTAAACATGCCAGTCGTTGGAAGCGTTGTAGTCTGGTGATGGTGGTCGAGAGTTCAGTCCTCGTCCACCAAACCAGAGCGCCATAAGCCAACATTGGCCTGATCAGCGCTTTGTATAACCACAGAGTAATCTTCGGAGAGAGCCCCCATGTTTTCCCTAACATTTTTTTACATTGGTATAGTGCAATTGTGCTTTTATTAAGTTTGTAGTCAAGATGCTTGCTCCAGAGCAGTTTGCTATCAAGGATCACCCCCAAGTACTTGACTTCGTCTTTAAGTGTTAGTTCAGTGTTAAAGAGTTTGGGGTCCAAGATTTCTCTTGTTGGTAAACATTATTAGTTCTGTTTTCGATGGGTTAACCGATAGTTCGTGCTTCGTGCACCAACTCTCGATTATTTTGAAGGCTTTTCTCATGAGATCGCATAAGATGCCCTCAAATTTTCCCGAGATCAGAATTGCTATATCATCCGCGTATCCCACCGAGTACAGACTGCTGGCGTTGAGCTCTGCGATGAGCTCATTAACCACTAGATTCCACAGCAGTGGTGACAGCACCCCACCCTGTGGGCAGCCTCTACTCACGATACCTCGTGTGGTGGTGTTCACGGTAAATTGAATAGCTCGGTATTTTAACATGTTATTTATCCATTCTATAAGTGTTCGCGCAACACCGTGCGTGGCAAGTGCCTGTTCGATGCTGACGAAGTTTGTTTTGTCGAAAGCGCCTTCTATATCAATGAAGGCGCCCAGAGTTGGGTTTTTGTCTTTAAGAGCATTTCCTATGCGTGAAACTACGCTATGGAGTGCTGATTCTGTTGATTTGCACAAGGCGTGTTGATTTGGATGTAAAGGTGTTTGTACCGAAATTTGGGATCTAATCTTCCTATCTCCCAGCCTCTCCAATGTCTTCAAAAAGAACGAAGAGAGGCTTATAGGCCTAAAAGATTTTGGCTGGGTATAGTCGCCCCTACCTGGTTTCGGTATAAAGATTATTTTTACTTCTCGCCATTTCAAGGGAATGTAGCGGTGGGCCAGACACGCTCGGAACACCTTTACGAGGTAGTCAGCCAGCATATCTTGACTCCACCTGAGCAGAGCCGGGAAAATACCATCCAGTCCTGCTGCCTTGAAAGGTAGGAAGGTGTTGATTGCCCACGTTATTTTGTCTTTGTCGATTACTTCTAACGCCACTTCCCAATCTAGGCTGCTCGTGGCCCTTTCCCTATGCGGTAGTTCGCTTGTCTCAGCATCGTTAGTTGTGTATGTGTTGTCTGGTTTTTTTCAGGCAGCCTATTGAATGGTCTGTCTCTTGAGCAAGACATGATTTAACCCTCATTGCCTGGTTGTTACTCTCAATGTTGGTGCAGAACCGCCTCCAGCCATTCTTACCTCTGAGGCGTATTATATTTTACGAGCTGTTGTGTAGCGGTCCCAGTCTACTGGCGACCGTGTGTTCATAGCTCTATTGAACAGTCTTCTCAGCTTGTGACGGTGTCTTTCCAGTTCAGGACTCCACCAAGAATGGCGAGCTCCCTGCCTAGGTACCGTGAGAGGACAAGACTGTTCATAGCTAGATAAAAGGATGGATGTGATTTTGTTTACATGTTCGTCTAAATTGGTTACTGGTATTTCACCCGGAAGGGCGGGTAATCTGCCTAGTTCAGCCTCGACGAGTTTAGTAAACTTGACTTGGTCTGTGTTACGAGGAACCCTTCTTGGCTGTGTTTTGGTTAGGTTGAAGTTACTGGTATAGCGGATCCATCTGTGGTCTGAGCATGATATCTCGGTGGACACATGCCAGTCCTGTACGGAGTTGGATATGCCTATGGTTGCTACAGTTAAGTCTATTATTGTTTGGGATCTCGCGTTTATGAAGGTAGGTTCGGAGCCCTTGTTAAGTAGAACAAGGTTATTACTAAGAATAAAATCAAGCATTTCCTCACCTCGGCTGTTGGTTGTAACATTACCCCAGAGCGTGTGATGCGCGTTGGAGTCTGTCGCGATGATTAGTTCCAGTTTCTCCTTTTCACAGTACTCAACCAGTGAGGCGAGCTCTGGCAGAGGCACGTCCTCATCGCCTGGCATGTATGCCGAGGCCAGTACAATGTCCGGGAGTTCCTGTTCGGTTCTGAAAAGCCTGACTGCTGTCAGGTCCCTTGAACAGAATTCGTTAATTAAAAGGTTAGGTACATGTTTTGGAATAAAGATGCAGGTGCGCGGGTTACTAGCGGAGGTGTCTACAAGCAACTTACCCCCGATGTTACCAAGACCGCATATTCTGCCACCCCTGATCCACGGCTCTTGGATGAGGGCGATGGTCTTTCCTTGTTGTTTTTCCAGCACGCTGCGCAAGGTGGCCGACGCAGATTGACTGTGCTGGAGGTTGGTCTGCAGGATCCTAGTCCCGCAAAGGAGAGGAGCAGAGGTTGCTGTCCTCGCCCTCACTACTCTCCCCTGGCGGAAAGCACTCCTCATCCGAAATCAGACCGGACGAAGGTGGATCCCTCGTTGAACCCGCTGTTGAGAGAACCTCCAGCGCGGCCATGGAAGTCGCCAACTCCACCGCCTCCTCAACAGTCTCCATCGACCTACCTACTTACTATACATGAAATTTAATTGGTCCTACTTACTATACATGAAATGTAATTGGTGGGTTCTAATTACCCGACTGCGCCAGAAGAAGGTTTATATTTTTCGAGTGTATGCATGTATGTATGTATATTTCTTTGGCACGCTCTGTAGCCTAAACGGCTTGATCGATTTCAGCTTGAAAGGTGCCGTTAGATTTGTCTTAGTAGTGAGAGTGACACTGGGTATATCAAACTAGAAAAAAAAAATTAATGGCCGATTTTTGGCGCCATATTATGTTTCCAAAATAAATTTGTTTCTCAAAACTTATCGAGTGGGGTATCAAAATAAAGGGTTTTAAAAGATGATTACAAAAAATATATATACAACTTCTAAGGATAAAAGTAATTCAAAGTGACAAATCGTGAAAGACACGTAGGTAACAAAAACTAAATCGACTGCGAAAACTTTCACATTTTATACTAAAAAGCTGGAAATAAAAAAAGTAATCTAAAAATATAAAAAAACCCGACTGCGGAAAAAACTTAAGTTAAAAAAAAACTTTAAATTGGGCTTGTTTTTAGCTTAAGTTTTTTCCGCAGTCGGGTTTTTTAATTTTTTTATTTATTACTTTTTTTTTTAAATCCCTATTAGATGTTTTTCTTTTGACAATAAATTGAGGTTAATTTTATAACCTCAACTTTCGTCGAATATTTTTCAATTCCAATTGAATAACGTTACTGAAACACTAGTAATTGTTAGAAAATGTGCTGAGATACGAGTATATTATAGAGTAGAATCCTTCTAAATACAGATAAAGTAAGTGATTGCTTCAGAATGACACCTGAACAGGGTCTGTTTACTTTAGTGAGTGATTGCGTCAGAATGACACCTGAACAGGGTCTGTTTACTTTAGTGAGTGATTGCGTCAGAATGACACCTGAACAGGGTCTGTTTACTTTAGTGAGTGATTGCGTCAGAATGACACCTGAACAGGGTCTGTTTAGTTTAGTGAGTGATTGCGTCAGAATGACACCTGAACAGGGTCTGTTTACTTTAGTGAGTGATTGCGTCAGAATGACACCTGAACAGGGTCTGTTTACTTTAGTGAGTGATTGCGTCAGAATGACACCTGAACAGGGTCTGTTTAGTTTTGTGAGTGATTCCGTCAGAATGAAACCTGAACAGGGTCTGTTTACTTTAGTGAGTGATTGCGTCAGAATGACACCTGAACAGGGTCTGTTTAGTTTAGTGAGTGATTGCGTCAGAATGACACCTGAACAGGGTCTGTTTACTTTAGTGAGTGATTGCGTCAGAATGACACATGAACAGGGGTCTGTTTACACTTTCATTAGATATTCTTGGAACAGAACAGACATGACACATCTGTGAACGAGAAATAACATTGCTCACGAACAGCAAAATTATGCTTCAATGTAACTCATCCTGCCTCTAGTGTTGCGAACTTTTTTGCAATGCAATACCCTGTCTTCTGGTATCCCTAGATCAATACTGGCTAGATAAATAAATCGAATGAAACCAATAATTCAAGACCCGCGCCCTTCGCGCATGTATTTGATATCCGAAACGGAACCCGCACCTCCGCGGCGTAAATCCATCCCCCGGACATCTGAACAGTTGCGCCTGAGAGCGCTATTCCTTGCGCCCGCGCACGCCACACGTAAATCAGGGACGCGTGTACACCATGGAACACCATAACTTATACCATGCTATGCTACGGTGAAAATGTAGCTTTATTACGAAGTGAATAGAGTTTAAAATGGTTAATAAGTGTTTGTTTAATAAAATATATCACAGGCAATAGTAATGAAAGGCGTAATGCGATCAAATGCTAGTGTTACTGTGGTAGTGTGGTATGGTGTGGTGTGGTGTGGTATGGTGTGGTGTGGTAGTGGTGGAGGTGGCTGCGCGGTGATGTGTATCGCAGACGTGCGTGACGCCGTGCCTCTTGCACTCCTGCGCAGATTTACAGCGCAACCGATAATGTATGAAGATGCTGAGATGTTGAGATATTGGTTGGTTTCGTACTCATTTGGAGATAGTATGCTCACTACTCACTAGATATGGAATTGGTGTTTATTGAACCTGCAGCACCAGAGCATGGCTTGTTGCGAGCGACATGTCCAATCTTGGTCATTTTTATTATGAAGAAGTTTTGTTCGAACAAAACTACGTACAATTATTGAAATATAAATTCCAATTTAACTGTTAAGTTTTACATAAAAATATTATTTTCCTTCCGTTATCCGCTAACCTCTGCAGTTTACACGCTAAGCAATATTAGCATGCGCGCATAATACGCTAACAAAGTACAAAACATTCTAAACAAATTATTGCGCGTTTACCCGCGTCCGTATGCGCGGGCGCATATCGCGCATTACCATAAACACTTAGTCGAGACTTCTCGGAAGTGCTCGGCCGTCTCTGCTGCGGCTCACCCAAAGCCGAATGCACTTGACAATAATATTGGACACTTGGTACAAAACGATCAGTTCTAGCTTTATGATCCAGCTTTGCAGATGGACAGCACCCTCTGCTCTTGGGAAACTGGGACGACGGAAAACGAGCGTACTAGAAGATTGGTGCTGCAAAAATACATTAGGGAACATCCGTCTGGTAAGCTACCAGCTTAGTCAGTGGTACAGAGCCAAACTCACAGTGGACAAGTCCGGGATGTTACAGATGTATTTACATCCTGCTGAGATCAAAAAATTGTCAAATCAATAACATAAAGATTCAGATTATTAGCGTTTCAGAAGCTGCGACGAACATCTGAAGATCAGTTCATTTACACTAGAAATATTATGTGTTATGGCGCTGTATATACCGTTGAACTAATTGAAACTTTGTAGCCATCCCAAGCATGTCGCGCCGGCGCCGCGCGCCGTGTCGACTCGTATGTGCGTATGACAAATCGTTACGTGATGCTGATGCAATACTTACGAGTAACTTCAATGTATGTTTATTGAAAGTGGCTTCACCGTGATCTTTACTGATCTCTTAATAAATTATGTACACGAGCAGCTATAAAGTAAACACAGCGAGTACTTGCGAGATATTGTTATAAAATTATTAACATTTAAGAGAAGTGTCGCGCTGTCGTGTTGCCCAATTATTTCGGAGTCAGTTATTGAATTTACTGCGCGTGACCCGCGCGGGTCGTACACCAATACGTTACCGATGTCACCGGAATGTGGTCGTATTATTTGAGAGGTTTACGAGAGAGTTATCGAGGGGTCACCCTGCGCCCGGTGTCCGGCGGGGTTCGGCGGTGTCCGGCGGTGTCCGGCGGTGTCCGGCGGTGACCGGCCCTCGTTACCGCACCGTCTCGCTAAGTGTTTCTCGATAAGCAAATGTGTTCGAACTAAAGTTGTCCCTTAACAATGTATTTAATTGTTTAGAGTTATAGTCGTGATGGTTGGCTCCCTTTTGTAAATATAACTAAGTGATCGTTTTGATTTTAGTATTTTCAATTAGCGCCGTCCAATGGTTGTTATGGTTTGATGGTTCAAGTGAAACTATATAACCACTGTATGGAGGTCATTACGGCTTATCTTATTGCCTTTTGCCCTCCTCATCCAAAAATAATTCGAAATACATTCAGCAACCTTTTTGTTTCAAACAAACCATTCACGTCGGTGATCTGCATAAAAGTAATGATCAGTTCCACTCACTGTAAAGTAATGATCAGTTCTACTCACTGTAAAGTAATGATCAGTTCTACTCACTGTAAAGTAATGATCAGTTCTACTCACTGTAAAGTAATGATCAGTTCCACTCACTGTAAAGTAATGATCAGTTCTACTCACTGTAAAGTAATGATCAGTTCCACTCACTGTAAAGTAATGATCAGTTCCACTCACTGTAAAGTAATGATCAGTTCTACTCACTGTAAAGTAATGATCAGTTCTACTCACTGTAAAGTAATGATCAGTTCTACTCACTGTAAAGTAATGATCAGTTCCACTCACTGTAAAGTAATGATCAGTTCCACTCACTGTAAAGTAATGATCAGTTCTACTCACTGTAAAGTAATGATCAGTTCTACTCACTGTAAAGTAATGATCAGTTCTACTCACTGTAAAGTAATGATCAGTTCTACTCACTGTAAAGTAATGATCAGTTCCACTCACTGTAAAGTAATGATCAGTTCTACTCACTGTAAAGTAATGATCAGTTCCACTCACTGTAAAGTAATGATCAGTTCTACTCACTGTAAAGTAATGATCAGTTCCACTCACTGTAAAGTAATGATCAGTTCCACTCACTGTAAAGTAATGATCAGTTCTACTCACTGTAAAGTAATGATCAGTTCTACTCACTGTAAAGTAATGATCAGTTCTACTCACTGTAAAGTAATGATCAGTTCCACTCACTGTAAAGTAATGATCAGTTCCACTCACTGTAAAGTCCTTGACACTCCCTCCAGCCAACATAACTACAAACTACAATATAATATAACACTGATTTCATTCAACATTTCGTTCTCAGGCCAATTCGTTTCCGATGCCGGGACCCGCCGCCGCCGTACAAGGATTTGTGAAATGTCTTCAACGTTTTTATTATGTCGAGACAATCACAATATTGTCCATATCGGCGTGTCGTTGAGTAAAATCGTGCAGTTTACGATGCGGTGCGTTGCGATGCAGCTTAGGTATTAACGTTTACTAAGATGCAAATGAGCTAGTGAGGTGACCATGATGGACAGTTTTGTGTAATGTCTGTCAGTTTTGTGTAATTTTAATGTAATGCTGAGTTTCCCTCTTCCACTACGTCGTTCTTCCTAACCTCTATATCAAAGTATAGCACTTACAATGGGTTAAAAATAGCATCTCACCATCACCTCAACAATCTCTCAATCACCTCTGCGTTACATATACGGAGTGCGATAACGTCGATATAATTTCAGTACTTTAATGGCACGCCGCCACATTTAGTGGCAATAAACACTTTGACCGCTGATCACCTTGCCCGGCTATTGCGCGGACTGTTTTATATCCTTGTTACACTTTAAAACGTTCTTACAGTTGATAAGTTCCCCTCGCGTCATACAACCGACTGACTATAAACGTCAACGAAATGCCAACACTTACGAAACACGTTAGTTGGTAATAAGACCGCAAAGGGCATCAACCGGGCATCGAAGCTGCTGCCTTCACTAACAGTTCAGAAGCCTTATACTACTAATCTTTACTGGATCTAAACGGGCACTACTAAGTGTCACCGCTACCTTTATTTCGTACATAAATGGTGCTCTCTCTACTGTATACATTTTATCCCCTCCGTGTTGCCGGGCGGCGGCGGCGGCGGCGGCGGCGGCGGCGGCGGCGTTGACAACAACGATCAGTTGCCGCTAACGTCGAACAGTTTTGTAACGATTAGATTGTTGGATAAAACTAATATTCAATCATGTCTTATTGTTCAATAAATAAAAATGACAAAATTCTTAATAAATTCGTAGATAAGCTAAAGCCTTATCTACGAATTTATTATAAGAGTACGCAACAGTAAATCTATCAATATCCGATAGCTGTATGTCGGAGGACGCAGCGCACGTCCAGTCGGACGGCCCACGGCTCACCGGCACCGGCCGGCTGGAGTCGCTGAGATCGGTATCATAATGTATGACGGTGGCGTGCTCCGACATATCTTCCGATTGTTTTAGCGTACAAGTCGGAATCAATTACTGCGGCCGGACGGACGGACGAGGGTCACGAGCGCGCCCGACTCCGCCCGAGCGCCGCCGGACGCACCCGATCTCTACCGAAGATACGCGGTCGCTCGCGATTTATTTATAACGTGGCCCGTGATCGATTGCCGCGAGTTTAATAAGTTGAGCTGTGTATCCGCTTGTTCTACCGACAGACGTTGCTTTGTCATATTTTATGGTCTTTTGTTCCTCGAGAGTTATGTCCGACCATCATCTTCAGAAGTGGTTTGTATAATCGGTTGTCTGTCATTGATATTTCCACTTGAGAAATGACATTTGATACAACGATGTTGGTTCAACGATTGAGGGAACTGGTTGATTCCAGTCTTGTCAGGAATGCGCATGAAACCTAAAAAAACCGGCCAACTGCGTGTAGGGCGCACAGTGTAGGGTTCCGTAGTAGCCCCCCAACCAGCAATTCAGTCCTATTATTTCAGCTCATAACTCTAAAAAGCTCTATAAACGATTTATTAAGGTTTTACCGGTGCCACAGTGTTGTATAAAAGCGTTCGACAGTACATTATTGCTCTAAATGCTTAGAGAGCTAAAAATACCTATAAACAAAGAATGTAAACGTTTACTACGCCATTTTATACAACCGTTATAGTCAAGTACTATAGCAAGTATTAATATAACTAGTACATAATAATATTGCTCTATAAAATTGTTAACAGGTGCCTTTATTTATCTGATTAACGTAATAATGGTTCCAAACGAACTGCAATAGTAGTTTCGTTATAGCAGTGAAGAACACTCAACTACAGGGCGATATTGTGATATTGTGAATATTTAGATCGCTGCTATAGTACGTGTGCGTTAGTAGTCACAAAGACTTTACAATAGAGTGTTTTTGTGATGTAGTCTAATTTCAGGGCACGCTAATAGGACGTAAGTGTATTATATTAGTTTTTAAATGCATATTATAATTTTATCGATAAGCATATCACACAGACACTATAATAGAGCAGAATTATTTAATAACAACTTTTTTGGTGCCTAGCAATGCGCTTGTTGGTATTATAAATGGGTATCTATCACTATAATGACGCAAAATTGGCACATACATGTAGATAAATGTTTCTATTAAATGACAGCTAAGTCCCAAAAAGGATTCTTGGCTTACTTTTATAACAATATTCAGACATTTTGATACGGAATTAATGCGACGTGCATTCTGCCCTAAAAACCAAAAAAATGGATTTAAAGAATTGGAAAAGATATAAACGCAGTGGAACTTATAGAAGAGAAGTTAATAGACGTTTTGAAAAAGCAACTTCGTCATCATCAAACAATCAAAGCAGTGATAGTAGCCAAAATCAAGTTGGAATCACAATTATGGGAAACGGTTCCGTACAAAATGTGTATTACAAAGATATTATTTCTGAAGAGAGTCCTTACTCCAGCAATATTTCTGAATCTTCAAGCAATGATTCATCATTCGAAAAAGACCAACAATTTCGTGACGGCGTGAAAAATTGGGCCATTAATTATAATATTTCGCATGAAGCGACAAAAGATTTAGTACGATTAATTAGCTATTATTCGATTGGGTATGGAAGCGTATTGAATGGTTGCGATAGGATAGGTATGCAGTACTAGCAGCATTACGTAGGGTGATTTTTCACCCAATTTAAACTTTTCATGCGATCGCCATGGCTTTTGTGTAAAAAATACAAAAGCAAAAAACGTTAAGCACAAAAGAACTGAAACACGCGTGTGGTTCGAAAGGTAAAAGCAAGTCAAATATTAATAAAAATATAACAATGGATATTTTCCCGCTTGTATTTTTAGCACGGTATAAATTAAGCAAGTGTCTAGAAATGGCTCTCATAGATCAATTTCTGCCTCGCACCTGTCCAAACTTTTCCTTAACAGACTGTGCATGGGACACTCAGAAAGTTTTGCAAAAATAAAAAAAATGTTCTATAGGTAAATATTTTTTTATTAAATATTTTCAGAGTAGGTACTCTCCACTAGCCTCTATACAAAGTTTCGTGCGTCTGAACCAGTTTTCGAAACACTTTTTCCAGTCCGCCGCCGCAGACACATCGTTTACAGCCTGCTCGAACGCTGACAGCGCATCTTTGCTAGCAGCATGAAATCGTCTCGACTAAGAAATTTATCGATATCCATATTGGCGTCAATAAGTTACACTGAAAAAACACAATGTTGACTGCAATTTATATTTATATATGTATTGCTTCTAAAGTTCAGTGATGCTACTAGACACATACATAGGTACTTCAAAGATATATAAAAACTAGGTAGGTACGTAAGACTTGATACAACTACGTTTCTTCCCGAAGAAATAAAAACTGGTTACATGATAAATTCACACTATTCGTCAGTAAACAGTTTATAATTTAGGTTTTTTTCCATTACTTATGGTCTTCAGAAAAATAGTAAAAACAACGCTGTGTAAATATTATATAAGTATTCAGAAATGCTCACACAGAACCCCAATTTTAGGTTGAATCCACGATGACTGACAGTGAAAACATTATCACAGCAAGTACTATAATGGCTCTTAGAATATCGAAATCACTTTATATGATAAATATTTAAGTAAAAACTCAACAATTCGAGGGGGGCACTTTAAATTCATGGCAAACCTATCCCTAGTTTATCAGTAAACCTGCAGTCGCACATCATTTTCACCGTAATAGACTAATATTATAATAACAAAATAAAATCTTACTCACCTCAGATTGCTTGTATCCTTTTGTAAAATTATTTAATTTTTTTTTTTTGCACTCTGCACTGTCACGAATGTAAAATAATGAATGGTGAATGAAAAACGTGAGGTAAAGGAAACTAAACTCTTGTATAGTACGAAAAAGTACTATAAATGGTCCCACAGTAGCCAGTACATCATTATTTTGAGACCTGCATCACTATTACATAGATTTTATTGGACTGTTTCGTTATTAGGAACACTGCATTAAAATTATTTTGTCACTGAACAGAGATGTAAATGCGCCACTTCCGAATAAAAGATACGTTCTTTGGGGTTTTATAGGACCAAGAACAGTTTTTTACAAAACGTTCTATGGTTTTTTATAGTACTAGTTTTTGCTGCTTGGGCCGTTATCACAATATAGTATGATTCTGTTGTTCTTTATTCTGAATAGTAAAGATAATTGTTTATAATAACAAAAATCGACTTTAAATTTGAACTAGCGGCAGTATTGTGAAACTTATGATAAATTATGGTTTTTTTATGTCCTTACCCGTTATAAACAAGCAACTACTTCATCTTAGACACTTTAAAGGATTAATGCTAAGGATTTTGTATTTGGTACAAAATTATTCAACACCCAAGTTCAACAAGCTGCCTTAGATCAATGACAGGTCTTAAAAGTACAGAAAGCTGTCAACCTTTATTCAAATCCCTAGGAATTCTTACATTTCCATGTTTGTACATACTAGAAGTGGCCTTATTCGTAAGAGCGAACAAACACCTGTTTACGTCTATGGTTGATACAAGACTACACTCAAGGCCCATAAGGACCCAATATAAAAACCAACTTTACACAGGTGGTCATAAAACAGCCTTATCCAAAAAAAAACATTTTGTTCATGGGTCCTTTTCTTTATAATAAAATACCTGAAAATCTCAAAGAATTACCCACCAACATGTTTAAAAAGCAGTTAACAAAACTGTTACTGGTTATGTGCTACTACACAATCAAAGATTTTTTAGAAGACAAAACTTTCAGTAAAAATACCTTATTTATTTATTAATTTTGTTGACATTTTAATCGGTAATTCCGAAGGTTTCCGTTCTCTATTATTGACTTTATTTTTGACATAATTATCTTATAGGTATTCTTATTATTTATCTTACATCTCTGGTTTATTGACAACTCTATATTTTTGACATCTTTGTATTAAGTAAGGACAGTAGGTAATTAATTTTAATAGTCATCATCATCATTTCAGCCGAAAGACGTCCACTGCTGGACATAGACCTCCTAATATATGCATGCTGGACATAATAGTGATTTGTGGTAAATAATAATTTAGCTTTATGTTAAATTTGAAATTGTTTATTGTATTATGTTTTTTTTTTTTCTCTTTTTTCGGATCGTGTATGACGTGTATCTTAAACAATATTTGCATACCGTAAGGTAAAATGTACTGGGACTCTCCACAAAATAACCATATTATATGTATACCTACATTTGTGGCCAATAAATGATTTCTATGTCTATTTCAAACAACTATTACTGCTAAACTAATAAAGTTATCTTAACTACTATAATTTTTCTTTAAAGTTCATGAAATGCACTATCATTGTTAATTTTTCCAGATTTTTCAAGCCCGCAGTTTAGCTTTTAGAGGGGGGAGACGCCCTACTGGAACGAAAAGGTCACTTTAGAGTTTAATATTTCTTAAATGGAGCATTAAATCGAAAAATAATTTTAGCAACCCTAAAGTTATTTTAGAAGACTTATTCAACGATACCCCACAAGATGGAGTAGACGACGAAAAAAATATTCATCCCCACTTCACATATAGGGGAGTTACCCTAAAAAAAAATATTTTCCAAAATTTTATATTACCTACCACTTTGCGGCGTAATTGTTATACATACTCCTACAAAATTACAGCTTTCTAGTACTAACGGTCTCTTAGCAAAACCTCGGACCGACAGACAGACGGAAATGACGAAACCATAAGGGTTCCTTATCAGAACTACGGAACTCTAAAAATAGCCTCAAACCTGTGCTCAGACTCAGAACACCTCTTTTTTTATGAATCGTTCACACGAGCTTACGAAGGCGAACAAAAACACTCGGATAGGAATGAGGCGCGCGGTGAAGGCTGCGGCGGTCGGTCACAGTTCAGACCGCGCCTGCGCAGGAGTAGGTAGCCTGCCACCACTAGCTTACGTTCAGAAAGACCAGTACTAACAAAAAAGATAATGTGCTAGGCACTTTGCAGTTTTTCAGTACCACTGTCCAACCGGGATAAGAAAACTGTGACTGACGACATATTTGTTCCCCAGTCTCATCATCTTTACAAGTGCTTGACGACTGAGTGAAAGCGTTATTTCGGTTGTTGATGCTACAATGCTCGCTTAGTTAACATCCACCATCAAGTGGATAAGTGCCATCAATACCTCATAACGACCACGTATTGATGGCACTTATTCATTCTTTATATCAAGTTTGTTACAAATAGATAGCGCACTTTCGTCAACGATCATTTGTTTCTCTCGAGTGCACGGAATAATGACAATGTTCTGTTAGTCTGATAATATGCTGGACCCTCAATGAATTGGGCCTTCTAACCCTTTGTTACATTTCGCCGACTACCTTATAGTAAGGTACAGGCAGCGAGGCCGCCCGTCCCCCGCCACGGGCCGCCTCACCGTACTGGCCTGACCTTCGAGTCTGCCAACCTCTCTACCTACCCACCATCGTGCTACAGATCTCTCTCACAAATGAATTGCATTGTCGGTGCACCGCAGAGCAGCGCGGTTAATAATAAGAGAGTAACGGTTTTACATTAACCACAGAATCGCAGGAGTTACAAAGTTGGAAGTCGAACCGATATTATGCAAAGTTGTGGTCATGAAAAATTATCTCGTTCTATAGCAAGGATAACTGCTATGTTTGTTAAATTTAAATATACGTATAATTTAATATGAATAGACACTCTGGAGTTCTGTACCTACTATGAGGGTAATAACATTTCTTGACAATTCAAAAGTGCCTGTAAAATGGTTTAATTGAAATAAATGCTTTGAGTTTGAGTTTGAGTTTGAAACACATTTAAAGTTATTAAAAAGTGAAATCTTTCTTTTGTATTTTATTTTGAGGTGAGAACTCATTACTCATTTCAACATACGCTTTCTTCATCTTCAACACACCACAACAGTCATCAAGAACTTAGTGCACTCTCGAACGTGTGTGAGCCCGACACTCCGACACTCCACAACAGTCATCAAGAACTTAGTGCACTCTCGAACGTGTGTGAGCCCGACACTCCGACACTCGACAACAGTCATCAAGAACTTAGTGCACTCTCGAACGTGTGTGAGCCCGACACTCCGACACTCCACAACAGTCATCAAGAACTTAGTGCACTCTCGAACGTGTGTGAGCCCGACACTCCGACACTCCGACACTCCGCTAATGTATGTAAATCTCTCTGTTGACAATACATTCTGTCTTAGTTTCAGTTTCACACAAAATAAACGCTGCACAGTAAAATAAATACAGAGACTTGTGTTCAATACATTTGTGGTAACACGATTCCTACAGAACTGCTTCATACAGAGCTGCTTCATACAGAGCTGCTTCATACAGAGCTGCTTCATACAGAACTGCTTCATACAGAGCTGCTTCATACAGAACTGCTTCATACAGAGCTGCTTCATATAGAGCTGCTTCATACAGAGCTACTTCATACAGAGCTGCTTCCTACAGAGCTGCTTCATACAGAGCTGCTTCCTACAGAGCTGCTTCATATAGAACTGCTGCATACAGAATTCTGTTAGTTCTGTTCTGTTATAAATATAAGATATGATGCTAAGATTTAATTATATTACTTTATTTATACATACCATTATTCTTATGTGTTCAAATAGATATGAAACCCATTAGGATTTCGTATCAATGTCATTAAAAATGTTTTAATCTTAACAAACTAATGTGTTAAATTTGTTACATTTAACATGCTTAAATATTTGTATGCCAGTCCATGGCGAAACATGTAAGATCATAACTTTATTTATAAGACCTTAATGTACCATGTTTTAAAGCAAATAAATATATTCTATTCTATTCTATATCTCTGCCGGTGACTATATAGCCGTGAGTCACAGGTGACAGACAGGCAGGCGGACAGTGTATGTAATGACATACTAATGTTCGGCGCGGACTGTTTGGTAGAACAGCCGTGATTCGGTTACACGAACTGTTTGTTGATTCGTAGTTGCGAAAGTTTCTATCTACGTAACAGATTTTATTTTCCTTTGTAAAAGTAATCATGTTTTTCAATTCGCTATATGGCGGATATTCTGCAGACAATACCTCTGTAATGATAATTAAAACCTAAACTCAAACAAATGAATAAAACGTTAACGCAAACCATTAACAAGAGAGTTGTAATTATGTTCGTTTAACAACAGTATTAAAAAGATTTAAACAAATTACCAATTTACTGTGGGTACACGAGGTAACGACCGTCTTACTAATTAATTCTTAAGAGCGACCACTCCACGTCAGATGACGCCGACAATCAGTCGTGTAACTACGTCCTTACTCACCGCTCACCGGACATACCGCCGAACATGTTCGTAAAATTGCCATGTTGTATTACAGACATTGACAACCCGCACATATTTAAGCGGAAGCTAAAGGAATTTCTAACTGATAAAGTGTATTACAGTGTGTAGGAATATCTAAAAGGGAATTCTTATGGCCAATAATTAATTAATAATCAGATTTACAATTATAGAAATGACATGTGACAAAACAATTATTATATAAACTAGGACTTTATTTATTTATTCACTATTTACTTTGACATTTATTTAATTACATACTGACTAAATACTCCTTGACATTGAAAATACGGTTAAAATGATTTTCCAATTTGATAATTTAGTAATATTAAGTGTTAAGTATGTATCTTGAAAGTAGATTGTAATTTATGTGTAAATTTAGCATGCCCATGTGACGGCAGAGCATGGAGAACATTATCAAAACATTGTGTAACATCTGTACCCCTACCCATGTTGGCAAAAATAAATGATTTGATTTGATTTAAAATACCCCAAAATAAAATAAAGACCCAAAATATACAAAAAAAGATCCAATAAAGGTTAATTAAACGGTTACTGCAAAAAAATGTGGTCACCTATATACATGACAATTTATTTTATAACACTCGTTCCCGACTCCGATTTAATGGCCTATAAAATAAGTGCTAAAAAAACTAGACTGAAATCTTTTAAATTGAATCAATAACCTGTATTTAAAGACAATCATAAAATAGTCAATCATAAAAAGTTTATGTCGTTTCTTCGTAGTCGCGTGAAATTATAGTAAATTTTTATGACATGCGGAGCGAGCGCAAGCGGTGTGGTCGGAGCGGTCGGAGCGGAGCGAGCAAAAAGCTCGCGTATCAGTAATAAACCGCACGGCTATAAAATGTTATGGCGTTTTAAAAGTAAATCCGGTTCCCGCTGAGTCAGCGCGCAGGCGTGCACTCACTCGCACTCACTCGCGCTCAGTCGCACTCACTCGCAGGAGATTGTGGGAAAAAGTACATCTGTTTTTATTTTACTTGGAAAGTACTTTACGTGTGTGTGAGGTTTCAATTGGAAAGTACTTTACGTGTGTGATTGGTTTCAATTGGAAAGTACTTTACGTGTGTGATTGTTCATTTCGCAAAAGATTTTAAAGTCAACTTAATAAGTATGAAACCCGTGCGCTGGGTCACAACTCAACTCAGACTATCGCCCTATGAAACCAAAACTGGTGCACACACGGCAACCAGACAGACTTGCACGAAAGATAAACAGCGTTAGTCAAACAGATGTACACAATTGTGTGTCATGAACGTTAGTCCAGACATTGCGTCATCGTCAGGTTGCTCTGCTGTATGTCACCTCGCGATTCATGCGCCTCGTATTTCCGTCTGACGGCTGACAACTAGTACAGTTTCCGAGAACGTCGCGCATGACACACAGACGGACGATGGTATCGCGGTGTTTGGACTAATTCGTTTAGTTCCGCCGGCCGCTGTACCGCGTCTCCACCGCCGCCATTACAGATGCGTTTAGCCAATTGAGAGATAACAGATAACATCAGTACTTTAATGTGCCCGCAAGAATCACGGCTCATTTAATCTGTACAAGCTTCGGTAAGCCGACGTGACGGCCAGAGCTAAATATTGATTGTAATTATAGGTGAGTATATAAGATCATAGCATTCTCATGAGGCAGGCAGGATGTACAGCATGCCATGTGCAGAGGAGCCGGCCTATGTGTTGACCCTGGGGTTCATAATGAGTTCCAAGACGGTTTTGAGAATGTCCTCCTTTCTGCCTGTAGCGAGAAGTGTCACTGCAGCACTCTGCAGCACACCGACCGTCAACGATGAGCTCAGTGGTTCCACATTGGTCAGCTCGCTGTTGTCGACAACGAGAGTAACTCAAGTTTTTTTATTCTCTTTATATAATCTTCAAATCAGAATCGATTTGATTACGAAATAAAACTAAATTCTTTAACGAACTTCACGGCTTTAAATCTTAACAAACCGTAACTTTACGAAGAGTTAACCAAATGAATTCTGTTACACTTTAAACTCCATTTTAATTGTTAAATCGGCGTGGCGAAGTATGATGGTTGTTACAACACATGCACAATATGTATATGTATGTATATAGGTGCAATTAGTGATGGTGTCTGAAGTAATTACTGTTTTTATCTATGTGTGTTCACGGTAATCGGATTAATGCGGCGGCACCACAAAGCGATCGTTATGTGCGCCCGCGCATAGCATACCAATTCTGTTGTTGTGTATAGTTCTATCACATGGATTTCTTTGATTTTAACTGTAATTGATAAGTAATACATTATGTTGAACGTACTTAACGTTTCATTTGTCCAGGGAATGTGTACTTTGTTGTCTCATCTTGTTATAAGAGACGAAGGACATACAAAGAAAAGACAGACTTTCTCAAAACATAAACGATGATTATATTTCTTAGTTATTTGTACGACATGCGACACCCAGAGAAGAGACAGAAAAGACTATTTTCTTTTTGAATGAGAATATGATAAAGTTTACTTTCAAACTTATCTTACTATTCCACCAAATCAAAACCAATTTAGCCTCTTATTGAGCTCTAAGTTATTGTCAGTTTGCGCAGTAACTGTAATCGTTCGGAACAAGCGGACACAGGCACAATTTATATCTAGCAGATATAATCACATAACGTTAGCCAACAATCTAGCTATTAGCCTCCGATTAGCCCCGATACCAAGAAGTTATATATTTGTCAAAGTATAAGTGAGAGCTTAAGTTAGGATTAAGTTTTTCTAAGCATTCGTACATGGTCGGTTAGAAGTGGTCGGTAATTACGCTTTGTATTTAACTACGTACATAAGTCCGTGTCTAGACTGAAAGTTTGGAGGAGGAAATCGGATTAGTGTCAAAATATTGACTAATTATTTTGTCTTTGACAGTAGTGTTTCATGCTTCATTTGGTCGCAGATTGAACTGGCGATAGATATGGATGTATCTTATTAATTTATTTATGTATAGATTCATATAAATATTGTATTGTATATATTGTATTCACGTTATATTTTGATTTCATTAAATTTTATTTATTCTGATCTGTTTTTTTTTAATTCCATTTTATTTTATTTCTTTTAATTTATTTATTTAGGTTAGTCAAAAATTGTTTATTATTTATTTATTTTATTTTAAAGAAGGCTTACAGACTAACAAACCAATGAAATAAAGAATATAATATAAGAAAAATCGCTAATAACAAGCCTCCACATATAGATAAAGAAATAGTCGATAAAAAGAAAATACATACAAATTAATATAATTATTAAGATAATAGTAATTAAAAAAATTGTAGATAAGTAAACTATCTATGAAAAAAAAGACTGTGCCAAAAGCCGTCTTAAGGTCGCCACACTGGTGCAGAACAAGTCGACATTAAGGTCCCTAGGAAGCCTATTGAAACTAACTGCGCTTCTTATAGAGAAAACATTCTGCCTATAATTGGTCATCGCAAAAGGTACATTTAATATTGGCCGTTGACGTAATCCCATCAGATTCGTGCGTAATGACAGATTAGCAACGAGTTCAGGACAGTCAATGTGGCCATTTGCGATACCCAACAGGAAACTCACGTCTCCAATATAACGTCTCATCTCCAGAGGAAGGAAGTGGTACCGTTTGCAGCGGTGCTCGTAGTCAACTGAGTATTGCTGAGCCCTATAATCTAGATAACGTAGAAATTTCCTTTGGACGGCTTCAATACGGGACTTATAAGTCTCATACTGCGGGTTCCAAACCTGAGACGCGTATTCTAAATGGCTGCGCACGAAAGAACAATACAAGATCTTAACCGGTTTAAGAGAACGGAAACAGGCCGTGGTGCGTAGTATAAATCCCAGAGCTTTGGATGCCTTTGCAACTATGTTATTTACATGTTGATCAAACAGAAGCTTGCTGTCTATGATTACCCCTAAATCTCTTATACTATTTAGCCTGCTAATGACCTGACCGTCAATGGTGTAACTGAAATTTATCAGAGAAGTACAACGTGAGAAGGTAAGGAGGAAGCATTTTGAGACATTTAATTGGAGTTTGTTACGGATACAATATATTGCAAACCTATGCAGGTCATCTTGCAACTGATATGCATCAGTCATGTCTCGCACTACTTTATGAATCTTCATGTCATCAGCATAAAGCAAAATATACGAATGACGAAAGCACTGTTTGATATCTGCAATGAACAATATAAACAACAGTGGACCCAAAATAGAGCCTTGAGGGACGCCTGAAGGGACAGAACTCCAACCAGAGGTGTAGCCCTGAAGCACGACAGCCTGTGTTCTATTCTCTACATAAGAGGAGAACCAACGGTACAGGTCACCGTGTATTCCGGCAAGAAACAGCTTCTTTAGCAGCATGCAATGATCAATACGGTCAAAACACTTACTATAATCGGTATAAATCACGTCCACCTGTCGCTGTGCCATGCCGTTCGTAATAAACTCATGTGACAGGAGCAAGTTAGACGTGGTCGAGCGGTTCCTAACAAATCCGTGCTGTTCCTCGCCAAGAATTGACTTGAAAGCCGCATAGACATCGGTATAAACTATACGTTCGAGAATTTTAGACAAAAGGCAAATTTTGGATATGGGGCGATAGTTTTCAATATTGGCCTTATCGCCCTTTTTAAAGACGGGAGTGACGAAAGCAGACTTCCAAATCTTCGGAACTTTACCCTCGGAAAGAGAGCGCTTGAACAAGATAGAAATGGGTTCCACAAGACTATCAGCACAAGCGACTATGAACACAGGAGGTATTAGGTCAGGCCCACCTGATTTACTGAGATCTAAAGATTTCAGCAGCTTCAAAACACGCGAGTGGTTTATATCAACTGTGCTGACAGACATACATAATACATTTAACAGATAATTTCCTAAATAGAAGATTTATAAGCGTAACAATTACTTACAGGCTGACACAACATGCACTACGGTTTTACATAATAAACAAACCCAAAAAGGATATTTACAATTTAATAATATAGTTATTCAATATTTTTTGGTAATCCATGCATAACAATAATAATAACAGCAATTTAATTCTAAATAAATAAAATAAAAACAGATTAATAGATAACATTAAAAAATAATTTATTTCAAATACATATTAAAATAACATAAAATTATATTAATAGCGAGATCACATAACATTAATAGGTTGTGAAAACAGTGCTCAGTAATTATTGTATACATTTTCCGATGCCGTCACGGTGTATAACATCGCTGCAAATGTTTACATTTTTACACATGCGTGAAGTCGGTGAGTTAGCAGCTGTTTACTTTTTCCTCTAGAAAATGCGAGATGCGAGGTGGGAGGTGCGAGGTGAGAGGTGCGAGGTGAGAGGTGCCACAGGAACCCTTTTTGAGCTCTTTCCAAAAGTAACTTTTGTGTGGCATAGTGTGGTCTCCAAACAACACTGCAATACTTCCTACAAGGCTATAATACAGTATTATTTTAGTACCAACTTGTTTAAAACCCCTGCTGTTTCTTAGCACAAACCCTAACATGTTTGATGCTTTCTTACTATTATGCTCGATACTCAATACTTAATTGTATTCCATAATGTGTAGGTACATATGATAGTTGGTATGTTAAAACACCGAATAAATGATGGATCCTGTCGGGCACAGCAAAGCTCATTGCTGGACGAAAGTATTTTTGTTTGTCGAACAGTAGTGTCAGGTCCTTAATTGCATCCACTTCTTGTCTCTTTTTATTGCCTATGAAGTACTCCGAGTTTATAGGGTGTGACTTTCTTGAAAAAAAACAAATGGTAACATTTTGTTTGGCAATGGGTTTGAATTACCTGACATAAATGTATTTTTTCTCTTTGATATCATGCACTTTGGTTGTAATAAATTACTATTTTCAGAGCCTTAAATTTATTATTATTATATCCATGATTTCGGCAACATGTTTACTCACCGCTTCTGTATGTCAAACTTACAACGTCTTTTCAACTTCAGTAATGACTCACGAACCGCCGCCGCGCCGCCTCTGCCAGTCCCCCACAGTTCACGCCGATATAATGCCGAACAGCGCAGTATGGTGCAGTAACATTTCGCTCGATTCCTTTGTGTCGGCAGCACGACGTGCCCGCCGCCGGTACCACTGCTGGCCTTCTTTATTCCTGGTCGCGCCGAAATTCTCAACCGCATTAAAGTTATTTAGAGCTTCGGACGAAGAGTTGCGACAGCAAGCAGCTGATTGTAGAAGGTTCATTTCACACAATATTTGATAAAAAGCTCATGAGGACGCAAAACTGAACAATATTAACATTGACATTCATGAATTTGGCAATTATTGCAAGCTATTTGTGGTTTACTCAGAATTTATGAAGAATATTATTGCGAAGAATATTGCAGTTTTATGTCTGCGCCATCTCTTGTGGAATTCATGTATATTTTTTATTGATGATTTCTGAAAAAGTGTGCTATTTAGAGACTTCGTTTTATTTTCCCTGTAATCTTTACATAAACTTCTTTCACATAGAATAATTTCTGATTTTTCTCTTTGCAAACTTCAGAGATAAGGGGGGGAACGATATTTTTAGGGTTCCGTACCCAAAGGGTAAAAACGGAACCCTATTACTAAGACTTCGCTGTCTGTCCGTTCGTCCGTCCGTCTGTCTGTCACCAGGCTGTATCTCAAAAACCGCGATAGCTAGACACTTGAAATTTTCACAAATTATGTATTTCTGTTGCCGCTATAACAACAAATACTAAAAACAAAATAAAATAAATATTTAAGGGGGGCTCCCATACAACAAACGCGATTTTTTTGCCCTTTTTTGCTCGATATCAATAATGGCAACAGGTAGTAGGCACTTGAAATATTCACAAAATACTCAGTTGTATTTTTACTTTAATAATGAATAATAAAATTAAAATAAAATAAATATTTAAGGGGGGCTACAAATACAACAAACGTGTTTTTGTCGGTGTTTTTGCCTTGTGGTATGGAACCCTTCGTGTGCAAGTCCGACTCGCACTTGGCCATTTTTTTTACATTTTTCATCAAAAGTCGGAAACCATGCAGCCTAAAAAAAAAGGTTCGAGAATGTGTAAACTGCTCTCTTTCATAATATGATACCCCACATGCCCTAATAGCCTCACTTCGAATTTTTCAGACCCCCTTTCAGTCCCTGTTGCAAAAAAATATACGTATATTTTTATTTATTTCTTATTAGCAAAATAGTTGGGCAAACATCATCTAAAACTATTCCAAATTTCAAGCATTAGAAGTTCTTGAGATATCCAGCTGTGACCGACAGACAGACTGATTATCACCATAAAGGTTTTATCATTTTGGTACGGAACCCTAATAAAAACGAGCAAATCTTGCGCGCGAGCAAGCTTGTGCTTCTGTTAGTAACGGAGACAGCGAGCCAATTCTAACAGATTCAAGGCTGGTGAGCCATCTACATCTCATTACACTGAAAGTGGTCCTTCTGTGTATGATCCCAAGCTCAGGCGCAGAACTCGGTGCGCATGCGCCGATCTCAATTATAGATTGCGGTAGTTACATACACCGACCGGCGCGGTACAGGCACAGACACGTGTATTGAAGACTATTGCCAGTTGTATCAACCGGGATGGTTTAGGAGGTAAAATACGAATTAAATAATTTAAATATTACTGCTGAGTTGACAATGTTCACAGACTACTTAGAGATACTACGTATCAGACGACCCACTCCCATAGAGAAAAAATGGTTAGTAGTGGATTGTCAAAACTTGGAAGTTTTCGTTTTTTTTTAAATCTAGGTGTTGAGTTTTTGGCAAAGGCTCACACATACAGCCTCAATTACCCCGTTGGTACTGTATTCGGATCTCAATTTTTTTTTGCTGTTAGCAGCAAAAATCCAATGAGCTCTTAGATGAGCTCATCGGTATTACCAGGGAGGGAACTACTGAAAAATATGTAAATTAAACACAACAAATACTTATTCAACAAATACTTATTTTTTAATTCAGTTTTATATTTATTATAAGCTTTATGTTGCATTCTGGGAAGAGATTTACGATTACGAAGCTTCGTCAACTTTTGTTGGTATGCCTGAGGTAATTTTATCAGCCGAAAACAATGTTGGATAAGAACCAACTTTGAGCCGAATACACAAATACGAGTTAAAAGTATTTTAAAAGATTTACTAACAAATAACATCAATAAACATAATTTAATTTGATATGCACAACGAAATAAACATCATTTCATTTTATATGCACAACACACACACCGAAGGCATTTTAGATGCTAAAAAACTTGCTAACATGTCGAGAACTAATCTGTAATATGTTAGCCGTCTGTTAACAAGGCTGTGAATGAAGCCTTCAAATATGTAGAACAACACGTAGTTTGGGACCTTTGTTGAAATTGGAGGCTTTCGCGCAGGGACTCATAGAATAGCGTTAGTATTTTAGACTGGCAATTCATCTATTTTTAAGAACTTTCGCCTCCGTCATAATCCGAGAAAAAAAAACATAACTAATCTGCATGTTTCACAAGTTTTGATATTCATTTTCGCTAAATTAAGATTACGACTTGAATTTTAACGCTTTCCAATACTAATAATCCTCTTCCTATTCAATCAAACCTTAAAAGAAGTAGACGCGGCGATGGAAAATAACAATAAAAATTGATGCAAATAAAAACTAACTTAATTTTAGACTTGTCTTTCCAACTGTACTGTGCTTAGTAGAGAAGGCTCCGCTGCACCCCACGGCGAGCCCCGTGACCCCCTTACCCCCCACCCCCCACCCCCCACTGTCTGTGCAGAGTATGTAGAGCACTGTTTGTTCTTGCCTACAAAAGACATCAACGCGCTCTTTGTTTGCAGACCGCGAGTCTTTTGTTTGCATTCACTTGAGTTAATACGTAATGTCATGATTTTATCTATGTTATTAGTTTTATAGACCAATATGGGTTTGGAAACCTTTATTGCGTGTGCCTTAAATAGCCTGTTCAATGTTAAGTGTTGTAAGAAATTAAATATTAGAAGACGTTGAGACGCTTCGACGATCTTCATACATTGTTGTAATGAAAGCTAGATAGGAAACAAATAAGTGATACCTATGTAGTGTAGCTCAGAAAATCATTGAGAATGTCTGTGATAGCAAGGAGAACTACTAGTAGTTCAAAGTTCCTTTGTAGGGTATTCTACCCCAACACCCATCATCATCTTCCTAGCCTTTTCCCAACTATGTCGGGTCTTCCTGTCTAACCACATGCAGCTGAGTACCAGTATTTTACATGGAGCGACTACCTATCTCGACTTCCACAAACCCGTTACTGGGTAATACGAAACCCCTTACCCCTATTATACCCCGAAACCTACTCAGTTTAAACTACTCTCATGACGTTTTAACAATTTACTAAATAGCTAACAATTTATTTTCTCCGGACACAATTTGTAGAATGTTTACAGAAGCTCCAACATTTCCAAAAACCGCCGACAGCCGGTGGTCCTTAAGTCGGCGTTTAATACAAGTGTACAAGAGCGTGTCGGTCACGGGCCGGTCGGGCCGGTCGGGCCGGTCGGGCCGTCCGGCCGGTCGTGCCGGGCGCGAGCAGGGGCGATTACACGCCGGCTCGCACAGGAACAGAAGCCTCCCAACTGTTGACACCTAATACCGTGGAAATGACGCCGTTTGTAGAGTCGTTCTGCATGTAGAGACGGTAGACGGTGAAGTAATTTAGTTGATTTTATGCTCAAATTGAGACAAATTGGGAATCGTGATGGGTGGTAGGTTATGGGGGGAGTTTTGGAATTGAGCTGAATACTGCGCGGTGGTATGGGGAATTATGTGTGTCGTTCCCCAAATATTGTACTTTCTTAAGTCATTCTTGGATATCACTTACGTTGTCGGAAATCGTCACAAGAACATCTGGACTGGTAACAATATACAACCACCATCCCACAGTAAAGTGTCGTGTCCTCGAGACATGCAACCTTCACTAAAATAACGAAGAACGTTGTAAAGATGTAAGTACAGCGGTATCGTAAACCTCAGATGATTCCCTCTCGAGCCTCTCGGTACTCTCGTTACGCGAAATTAACAATAAGCTGCAAGGCTCTGTAGTTACCGGCTGCTGGTACATCATCCCCTCTCTTTCGATGGCTTTCAAACACCGCCCTGTTCATGCAAATGTTTCATGCAGAAGTTTGGTTTTAGAATTATTACAAAATAATGAAGATTTTCCTGTAATTTTACACCGGTGCAATTTATAAATTTTGTAAATCTGACAAAAACGGGAATCAAAACTAAAATAATTAAGAAAAACATGTATTTTAATGACACTGATACAAAGGGTCGATCACAATAATGTAGTAAAATCTATTATTTCTAATCAGCTGAGACTTTGTACAAAAAGCTTCGCTTCTAGTGCCCACCGACCGGGCGACCCTCCGAGCGACCCTCCGGGCGACCCTCCGGTGAAGCAATACAATAGCCATTTAGCCACACATCAAACAATAAATTGGACAGTAGTCCTTCTGTTCCACGTTTGTATCGGATACCTGCGCGCGCGACACAAAGCACTTGCAATTAACCACAATTAGCCATCAAGTGATGATCACACACACACACACATACACAGAACACTGGGATGCGCACGCGCCGCCCTTTGTTACAAGAGGGAGATAATTACAAACTCAACGGAGAATTATGTAGGGATACAGTTTAATTGGTTTCAGAATTAATGGAGCGGAATGATGTAGTATAAGTTGTTTGTTTGCAAATGTAATATTGTATCCGTGAGGGATTATCTCACGTAAATTGGTGAGTAGGAACCATGCGTTGACAACATTACGAACATTACGCAACCAGCTACGAGATAACCTCTCTCCACACAAATCTGTCACAGTAACAAAACATAAGTAACTGTTATCTCAAAACATAAAGAAATTAAATAATGAATGTGGCGCCATAAACCATGGCCCACAGCCGCAAAGTATTTCTCGATAAAAGTCTTTAAATTCCACAAAATGCCGGAGTCTGGCTGTACCCAACTCTCTATAAATAATTTCTGAACGACGTTTTTACTCAACGCGTTGAACGCGTGGAATTAAGCGTGACATTTTAATAATATGTATTCCTACGAACTCTACAATGTATGAAGCAAAGAGGCTCTACTACACAGAGGAGTCGCGGTATACTGTCACCAGCTGCTGAGGAACGTTCATTGGGTCAGCAAACAGAACGATATAGCAGACGGCATTAGAGAACTGCTCCAACTACCCACATTAATGTAATAACCTCTTCCTTTATTGAAGTCACTTAAAGCCGTGTGTTTAATGTTGACGACAAGAAGGCTCCTTCCTGCTCATACCATAACCACCGTTGGTAGACAAATTGAAGATTTCAGAATAAATCTTCTTCACTACCTATACCTACCTATTAATAAAATTAGAGAAACTACAATGTAACATAACACTCATCACAAATGATTTCAAAAGCAGTGCGGAATATTCTACCCTTTTCGAGTATAGTTATGCTACACTTACATCTCACATAATGTATGGTTCATGTAGAGTTTGAGCTCCTTGTCAATTTCCTCCGCGTTTATTAATTAGGGAGTTAATATTTAATCCACCTCGCGCTGAGTCGCTGACCGGTGACAACATGTATCGAACATTCTCATATTGGTGGCCGTTCACTTACAACCGTTCTAATCATTCTCATGTTGGTGGCCGTTCAACTACAACCGTTCTAATCATTCTCATGTTGGTGGCCGTTCACTTACAACCGTTCTAATCATTCTCATGTTGGTGGCCGTTCACTTACAACCGTTCTAATCATTCTCATGTTGGTGGCCGTTCAACTACAACCGTTCTAATCATTCTCATGTTGGTGGCCGTTCACTTACAACCGTTCTAATCATTCTCATGTTGGTGGCCGTTCAACTACAACCGTTCTAATCATTCTCATGTTGGTGGCCGTTCACTTACAACCGTTCTAATCATTCTCATGTTGGTGGCCGTTCACTTACAACCGTTCTAATCAAGTTCGATTATTCTTCCTATTCCTCTCATTAAAAGCCAATAAATCCACATTTACACTATTAATGCACATTTGCGCCCACGTAATGCGCGTGCGCACACGGCGTGCCGTGGGCGCAACTCTGTTTTCTCACCTGTTGCTGCCACCGCGCGGCTCATTAACTAAGTCTGCGGTGACCTTTATGCTAAACTAAGTGATTTACTTTAGTTGTTTACTTGGTTGAATGGACCGCTTAATTTATAATAGTGTTGTTTCGATTATAACATGTTTCGTCGAAGAAATCTACAATCGGTTTGGATAAGCACAACCTTGTCTACCAGAAGGTAGTTTCGTATGGAGATGAATGGGCAAGAAACTCCAAGGTTACTCTTTTAAATTTTTTACAATATTTTGTGTACGTATTAATTATATAATTACCTACTAGCAGCACGCCGCGGGTTCACCCGCATAAGTGTCGATCCCTTGGGAATATCGGGATAAAAACTATCCTATGTCCTTTCCCGGGACTCAAACTATCTCTATACCCATCTAAATCGGTTCAGCGGTTTATGCGTGAAGAGGTAACAGACAGACAAACTTTCGTATTATAATATTAGTATGGAGTATGGATATGTGAAAACAATGCACCTATCCTAGAATAATATTACTATAGGTTGTAATAGGTTGACAGAGGAGCTCTCGTCATTGAATTATGACAACATGCTTCAAGGTAAAAAGAATTAAAAAATAAGCTATGACAAGTAAATTACATAAGTGATGATACATGGTGCTCTGATATTTACAAACATTGCAAAAATATATGATTTTCTTAAAATTTTAACAAGTAATAAGTCAATGTGGGAGTTAAAGTAATCACAGAATGTAAATCAATGTCATAAAAATAATAAATTGTACAATTAAAGGAGGTAATACATTATGGTACACAATAAAGAATTGAGAATTGAATTGAGATTAGGTGAATCTACCCTGAAGTCCAATAGCGTCAAGACACACAGGACACACACACAGCACCCACACATAGGACCCACACACACAGGACACACACACACAGGACACACACACACATAGGACCCACACATTGGACCCACACATTGGACCCACACATTGGACCCACACATAGGACCCACACACAGGACCAATGAACAGATGACGATATCTCTTGATTGTTAGTACGTAAGAAGCTACAGAGCTCTTAATGAAAGTCATTAATTATTATTGAAATTCTGGTATTTCGTCAATGGATAAACTTTCATTATAGTCAAATAATTTATTTCAAATAGGCACATGAAAGGCACTTTTGAACGTCAAAAATTACAACAAAATAGAATTGATTCTAGTCGCCATTAATTCTGTGACTTGCAAACACCATATTTGAAGCGTATAAACGGAAATTTAAAAACATTGGCCTCCTAGATGCTGTTTTAGGAACGATGTTTTTAAGAGTCAGTCGGCCGGACAGGACGCGAAGAGTCTGTCGGCCTTTCAGGACGCTAAGAGTCTGTCGGCCGGACAGGACGCGAAGAGTCTGTCGGCCTTTCAGGACGCTAAGAGTCTGTCGGCCGGACAGGACGCGAAGAGTCTGTCGGCCTTTCAGGACGCTAAGAGTCAGTCGGCCGGACAGGACGCTAAGAGTGTCGGCCTTTCAGGACGCTAAGAGTCAGTCGGCCGGACAGGACGCTAAGAGTCTGTCGGCCGGACAGGACGCTAAGAGTATCGGCCTGATAGGACGCTAAGAGTCAGTCGGCCGGACAGGACGCTAAGATCAGTCGGCCGGACAGGACAGGACGCTAAGAGTGAGTCGGCCGGACAGGACGCTAAGAGTCAGTCGGCCGGACAGGATGCTAAGAGTCAGTCGGTTTTATTACAAACACGACTTTAGCCAATTTGTTAGTCAGTATGGCGGGAATGATCTACACAAATGAACACTTGGGCACTGAAGTTGAGGAATTCTTGGCGCCCAATAGCCATACGATACATATGGCTATTGTATACATAATTCTTGGCGCCCAATAGCCATACGATACATATTATTGTATACAATAGCCATACGATACATATGGCTATTGTATACATATTTTGTTGACACATTTAATACAGTATCCCATAAAATTTATAAACCATTTTTAAGAGAATCTGAAAAATTGTTTATATAATTTTTATCTTTATTTCTAGTATTGAAATGATGTCTATCTATATTAAGGTCTAGGTTCTATGTCTATGTATATTAAGGTACACATTGCCGCGCTTCTACCCGACGTAACCCGTAAAATCATTGCTTGTTCTGCCCTGTTCTATAACTATGGCTAATCAGTGGTCACTAAAATCACTAGAACCTCTTGACCGTTCGAAATAAAATAAGTTTACAAAAATAAAGGAATGTTTATTAAAATATCACCAACCGTTTCGCCACTAGATTTTATTTGAAATAGATTAATCAAAGATAATCTCGCTCAATCGGGTGCTCAATGGTACGGCATTAATGCTATTCGTCTAATAACTCGGCAAGCCGGTACACTAATCAAATGTAGCGGCTTGCGGTGCGGCGGCGGCGCGGCGCGGCGGTGCGAGGCCGCGAGGGCTCGACTAATGTCACATAAAAACAAACGGTGCCAATATTATGACAATCACCAACAGATTTATGATGTTCTGTAATCCTTTAACTAATGCAATTTAACGAACTCATTGGACTCGTTGAGATAAATTGCCGATACGATCTCGTTTCAATAGGTACTAGTTTCTAATCAAAATAGTAATATCAGTTTCCAATTACCGCCTCTCTGGCATTTATCTAACGGCGGACATCATAAAAAGTTCGCGACGTTACCCAAGTGACAGATAATATAATTGAGACGCGTTTATCTGAGAGATATAAGTAATAGTTAGATGTGGCGGAGCTAGCGACAGTTGCACAATATCTAGTGTTGTGTTGGAACGATTTGCGCGCGCGGGCGTGTCGATATGATCGATGTGTCCCGCACTCGCCCGCGGCACAGCACTAGCGTGTGAACCTCACTGCGCTATTTGGAACACTCAAATTATACTGTTTTTGGTTCAGCAATTTATTTGAATCATGATCTCGTCCAAACCGAGCGCGTTGCACAACACAACGCGCAAATATTTGATTAGATTACATCTCACATCCCACTGCGACGCCATGTTTGAATAAAGACCGCGCATGCGCAACACACTTTTATTATTCAACTCCGATCGAGCAATGGGAATTATCTGTGGAGGAATTTAATTAAAATTACAATGAGGCCCTTCCATAGTACAGTATCGATTAATGAACTAAATAGCGGATTTTTTAGAATTAATCAACTCCCAGCGCGCTTATAGTTTAAATTCCTATTTTATGGGTGAATAAAATCCACGTCTATGCCGATAATGTCTTATCGATAATCGATTTGAGCTTAATCTGCTATTTATTCAAATCGATGGTAATGTCGAACGCCTGGTAGCGATCGCTCGACGTAAACAAACAGTTAGCGTGTTGTAGTGATCGCAATAAGCCCGAAGACATTTGCTTGTGGTATAAATTACAGTGTTCCGATCTGTTGTGCGCGGTAACTGTCGATAAACAATGCGGTGAGTGCCAGTAATACGTACTGTGTGTAGATGTTATCCGCGCAAGCGCAGTGGCACACCCCCGGGGAGGCAGCCGGCGCGGGCGCACTGCGCGCACCGTGCATGACGCCCGCAGGCACCCTGAAATGGTCCGCGCACCACCGCGCTCACTACACTACCACGACAACATCAAAAACGAAATTTTCATAATCCATCGATTGTTTGATCCAAACATTGAAGGTATGAACCTCACAGAAGTTGAAATGTACGCTACGTTAGTTGGTGGATCAAAAAATGTAGTGGATCATAGTCAGGACGAAAAATATAGGATTTTATTAAAGCCATTAGTGTGCGTAATGAATGATGTCCCGAGGCCGCCCGGCCGGCGACACTTTATGAAGACATTCTTCACGCTAATGAGATAATAAAATAAAATTGTTGGGAGTGTTCGCACAGCGACGCGTTCCTTTTTCATATTATATCTTGAGAAAAAACGCGGGGTTTCTGCCGACCGCCCACGGGACACACACACACACACACACGTCGCGCGTCGTGCAGGCGAACAGAGCGTGAGGAGGAGATGAAACTGTCCCACATCTCACATCAACGTTACACTTGAGTTTAATGAGTCGGTAGCCATTTTAAATTAGAAAGGAATCATGGGTAAACGTAGTCGTAAAATAAAAATTAACATTCTTGTTGAAGCATGCATCGCATTATAGAAGTACCTAGATGAGTCCATGCGTCAGGCGGCAGATGGTGAGGTTTGTTCGGATGATATGTTCATATCGATGAACTAGATGAACTAATTGGCAGCGCGCTGCGTCCAAGAGCTGGTCGTTCTTGTGCTTCATATTTATTTTACGAGCTGTATAAATATTATTAGCCAGATAAATGACATGAGATAAAGAAAGTCATAAAACAAAAGACTTGAAAACTGTTTAATAATAATAATGAACTAGAACTAAACTAGTCCTTCTCTATATAATAGTGGGGCTCGGTAAGCGTCGCGGCGTCGTGAAAGTATCTTCAGTATGTGTATATATATAGTATGAAGCAGTGCTCCAATTAGCAATCACTATCATAAGCGCTCGTGAAATATAATGATAGTCACAAAGCTGTTCAGAATACTGCGCCCACTCAATAGTGGCTACGCTAGAGCGATTATGCAGGATTATCTTAAAAGAATATCGATAAATGAGTCAAAATGCATAATAACAAATTGAGTTCCTATTCGCGAATAAAGGAAGATAACAAGACATTGTTACCACAGATGAATCAAAGAATTTTGTAATTCAGTGTAACTTAAAGTTTAGGTATTTTCAATCCATCTCTGCTTTCGTTTAGTAATAGATGTTCAAGCGAGCCCACTGTTTAATAGATGTTCAAGCGTGCCCACTGTTTAATCTTCTACATTGTATCAATCAAGGGTAGTTCTTCGAAATTTGATTCTTTGACTGATCCATATGGCCAAAATTTAATTTCACTTTCAGCTCTGTAACACATGTTCATATGAAAATAGGTATACCAAATAACATATATTTGAATGAGGGACTCGTTTTTATAAAGTAGTTTTCAAGATATTAATTTTGTGCCCAGATGAATCAGAATGTGTTACATATTAATCAGAAACAGAAATAAAAAGTAATAAATACACCGTTAGTTATGAATGTAAATTCTAAACAATAATTATTAATTCTTAAATAGGACTAAGACATATCAAAAGTATCATATTTAGAACAAGATTATACTCCTGTCATATTTTTATTATTCAAAAGGTTATAGCAAAGTAAATAATAATAAATAAGATTAAAACTACTGACTTGTACACATTCAAAAATTGGACAAGGAGAATTACGCAATAAAAGCGCTCCTATCGTGCTGGAGAGGGGAAAACTAATTTATTTTATTATTCATATGGGGTTTTGACCATACGAATCAGGCACAGATGAATCAGGATTTTGCCTACAATCATGCATAACTCATCGTACATACAGACTTCATTATTTTCATTTTTCTACACGAATCTATAACCCAAAAGCATCACACGAAACACAGATTGAAGTTTTAAAACAATAAAATAAATTTTATAAAGTAGGCATTGTAATCAGGATGCCACCTGAACCAAACACAGATGAATCAGGTATTTTCCTTCGTAACACCGGATCTAAGCCAACCAGCCGCATGTCCACCTTCTAGGTCGTCCGTTGCACGACTGGCTTCCCCCCGCGCTGGAAGCCAGACTCTCATTATTATTACCCGACCAAGTACGGTCAAGCGCAGCTTACGCCACATTAATCAGTATTATACGCCGGACACTTCTTTTTTACTTATTTATAAACAGACTAACGTAGTTATAACTAATACACATTTTTTTTTGTAAGAGGACAATTCATTTCCTTTCGATATAATTATAATTTATATTGATGTATCAAAGGGAAAATGCGACATCGACCATTTTGTTCCGGAAAATGGCAAACGGACGCGCTATATGAATCAGAAGAACGACCTTCAAATATTTTTATTTTGTACCTAGACAGCAATTATTAAAAAAAAATCATTTGTCCCAGTAAGGGATAAAGCTAAACTGTACAAAAAAAATATTATTTATTTATTTATTTAAACTTTTCGCACAAAAAAGGTACAAAGGCGGACTTAATGCCTTAGGCATTCTCTACCAGTCAACCAAGGGTGGTGAAGAGATTATATACCCACAGACATCGAAAATTTTGTCCCTGAAGAATTACCCTCAACGGGTGAGTCGATTGATTCTTTGTAGAATGTGTCATGGCCACCCTACTCCCCTTTCAGTGCCGAAACGAACACTTCTACAAATAAACACACGAGCCTTCCTGCATGCCTGACGACATGTATTCACGCTCCGCCGCTCCGCCCACCGCCGCGCGCCGCGCGCCGTCACGTCGGTTGACGTCTATACACGTCACACGTCACGCGTCTATTTGTCAAAGAATTAATAAGACCATTGTGCCGGTTGACAGTGACCCCGGATTGACCCGAGTCTGTGCCCGAGTCGCGGGTCACAGCTTAGGCTCGCGGCAAACGTTGTGAGATGGGATTATTTTAAGTGAGTGCCTTTAAACGCGTGTTGGTGGCTTTATTAGGAGGGCTTTGAACTGTTAATATGGACATACCAAATGGTAGACCATTCTACACACAGACTAGTCTTATTACATTATTTCAAAATACTTTTGAAATAATAGAAAACGAATTTAAACAGACTCAAACAATCCTAAAAATGATAAAATGCTGACAAGACAATTTGATAAAAATACTCTTCAAAGTAATTATGTATTTAGACGAAGGAACAGAATTTATATGAAATGATCTGCTAGATGAATCAGCTAAAGGTCCTACATGTTTATTGTTCCGAGATTATCTCCCGTCTTTGACTACAAGAGATTCTCAGAACTAAGACTTACCTAACCTCAGATTACGAAAACCGAGTAAAGCCTATTCCTGCATATGACCGCAAATAGGTCTCGCGAGCAATTTATCAAGAATGCCGGTGTCTGCCTGCCCCGTCTGTAGCAGAGCATAAACAAGGCAACACCGGCCAGTGTTGCTAGGGTGTAATTTGCACAAATCATTGTCCGGCGCGAGCGCAACCCACATGTGCCTGCGCAACGCTAGCACATTAGTTGTGTGGTAATCCCGTGAGATGATTTGCTTTTCAGACTGGTCTCGTGACAAGTCATGTTTCGACATAAACCTATAGCTGAAATTCAATGAGCCAATATTGAATCCACCAAAATTCATCCATTCTGTTTAACTACTGTTTAATCGTCATGTTCGTACTTTGTGAACGGTTGTCATCTTTTTTGGTGGTGATAGAACCAGATAGAACCAGATAGAACCAGACCAAAAAAACATGCCGATTCCGATGCATGGATTATTTGAAAAAGATGTACAAAGAGGGTTAGGTACTATACTGAGATGAAGGTTACTACAGGTGTAAGGAAAAAGAAGCCATGCTGTGCGGAACTACAATAAATTAGAATAGGGGTAACAAAGTAAACGTGATCCAAATTGCATCAGTTCATACCGAATGTGTTAACGTTGCGTTATCATGAGCCGGTGTGATTACTGCAAGTAATCGGACGATAAACTACTTTGATGAATGTCTGCAAATTATACGCTACAACTACAATGTAATGTGTTAGGTATTTCTTGTACAATGTAACACTTACCACGTTTTACCTACTTACCGTAGTGTTGAACCAATTTTAGATACAGAAATAGATAAAGTCATCTCTGACTAAGACAATTCCCAGAAACCTTCGTTGACGTTTCTAAAATTTAAATTAATTGTTGACCACAGAACTTTGTCGAAGGCGTCGAACTGGAAAATCCCTGTCATCACGCCAGCGGTCATTACATCACACCCAAGATTACCCTCCAATGTGCTCCAGTGTGCTCCAGTGTGCTCCAGTGTGCTCCAGTGCCAGCCGTAATTCAATTACTGCAATCCTTTATGTTTTTTTACGGCAACCACATAAAAAGCATGACTTTCATAATCATATAATCAATGAGTGGTTTCCAAAATTAATTTATTCAACAATGTTTGATAAAAAACTCACAGCGCAGCAGTTTGATATAATTGCCGGTAATCTTCGTAACCTCAGTAGCCGCAGGTAACAGTGGAGACAGAAGTTCCACTGCTAACAATCTTCGTAACCTCGGTAGCAGCAGGTAACAGTGGAGACAGAAGTTCCACTGCTAACAATCTTCGTAACCTCGGTAGCAGCAGGTAACAGTGGAGACAGAAGTTCCACTGCTAACAATCTTCGTAACCTCGGTAGCAGCAGGTAACAGTGGAGACAGAAGTTCCACTGCTAACAATCTTCGTAACCTCGGTAGCAGCAGGTAACAGTGGAGACAGAAGTTCCACTGCTAACAATCTTCGTAACCTCGGTAGCAGCAGGTAACAGTGGAGACAGAAGTTCCACTGCTAACAATCTTCGTAACCTCGGTAGCAGCAGGTAACAGTGGAGACAGAAGTTCCACTGCTAACAATCTTCGTAACCTCGGTAGCAGCAGGTAACAGTGGAGACAGAAGTTCCACTGCTAACAATCTTCGTAACCTCGGTAGCAGCAGGTAACAGTGGAGACAGAAGTTCCACTGCTAACAATCTTCGTAACCTCGGTAGCAGCAGGTAACAGTGGAGACAGAAGTTCCACTGCTAACAATCTTCGTAACCTCGGTAGCAGCAGGTAACAGTGGAGACAGAAGTTCCACTGCTAACAATCTTCGTAACCTCGGTAGCAGCAGGTAACAGTGGAGACAGAAGTTCCACTGCTAACAATCTTCGTAACCTCGGTAGCAGCAGGTAACAGTGGAGACAGAAGTTCCACTGCTAACAATCTTCGTAACCTCGGTAGCAGCAGGTAACAGTGGAGACAGAAGTTCCACTGCTAACAATCTTCGTAACCTCGGTAGCAGCAGGTAACAGTGGAGACAGAAGTTCCACTGCTAACAATCTTCGTAACCTCGGTAGCAGCAGGTAACAGTGGAGACAGAAGTTCCACTGCTAACAATCTTCGTAACCTCGGTAGCAGCAGGTAACAGTGGAGACAGAAGTTCCACTGCTAACAATCTTCGTAACCTCGGTAGCAGCAGGTAACAGTGGAGACAGAAGTTCCACTGCTAACAATCAGTTGGTTTCTCATAATTGACTGAGCCTATTTCCATGGCAGCTGAATAGAGGACTCTGATAAATTCTTCTCGGTTCTGCTGTCCATTGCTCATCCAGCATATTGAGCCACCTAAGTTATCAACCTAAGAGTCACCAACAATGAACATCATCAGCTCTAATGGCCATCTATCATCTATATCCCTTCAGGTAACTCTATGTACTATTTAAAAGACAGACGACAAGGTGCTACATCCAGTTTCCTCGTGCACTCACCGCGTACAGAATACACTTCGGCTAGCCTGACAAGTGAACCATGGACGAGAGGAAGACCTTCCTTCTTCTTCCCTTCACAAGTACCACGTCATACTATTGATAGATAACTTGACCCCAGTGGTACCCCAGTACACCTCGACCAAGTGAACTGGGTATAACTAGGAAAATACTTTATTGTCCAGGTAATACTGTAAGCAGGATAAGGAATCACCAAGTTGAGACGATATAAGTGGCTTGAAACAGTACCTACAGCTACCACCAGACCAGCACCCTAATTGCGTATCACACTATTACCACCTATTACTCTCAATTTTATTTTTTTTTTTTTTTATTCTGGCTCCATCGGTAACATTCGATTACTCTCAACTTGAATAATTTTGAAGCATATTTCTAATCCATTGCTCCTTAAGTTCGAAAAACGTGTTTGCTCAACAACGCAAATAACGCAATGAATGTTGTTGAACTGTCAAAATGAAACCCATTGCTATTGATAGTGTGTTACTCAATTACCCTGCTGTACCAGTGAGCCCCAAACTAGACAGTCTGTATCTACGAATATGGGGGTACGAATTCCTTAGTGGAGTCGTGATTTTAGGTGTGAGTATGGTATGTGTGTGTGGTGTGTGTGTGTGAGGTTTGTATGTGTAGGTGTAGGTATGCGTATTTGTTCCCATTGTGCTTCGTTTGATTGTGTCCGGATTTGAGGAGTTCCGATTCGGTGTCAAGTCAGGGTCCTCATATTAGTTGTTCCGAGCCATCATAATCAGTTTACTACTAACACGTGAATGTAGACCTTCTGCAATTACACTTAAGGTGGTAGTGTGACGAGAGGGGTACGGGTAGAGGCGGGGGCTGCGCGCGCGCAGGTTAGAGGCGATTAATTCGGGACCGCCATTACCGCGCATGACTTGCCGCTACCGTGCTAGGCCTGCTAGGGATGTGATCAACACTCAGGTACTAAGAAATAATCTTATTTTGGAAGAAATCATTCTTGAAAACTTACCAAAGTATGGATAACAATTAGTTTCCTTAGTTAGGCCTATCCGTGGAATGTTATTTTGGATAATCGCGATGGCCCCTCGTGAGACGCGGACTGGTAGGTACTGATAGAACATTGTTGAATGTATCGATGACTATTATATATTGTAAGTATACTTCAAATAATCAGAGGAAGCTCCACAAACACACAGGCCTGTTGGCAGCAAGCTGATACCAACACGTACCAGTTAAATAATCAGAGGAAGCTCCACAAACACACAAGCCTGTTGGCAGCAAGCTGATACCAACACGTACCAGTTAAATAATCAGAGGAAGCTCCACAAACACACAAGCCTGTTGGCAGCAAGCTGATACCAACACGTACCAGTTAAATAATCAGAGGAAGCTCCACAAACACACAAGCCTGTTGGCAGCAAGCTGATACCAACACGTACCAGTTAAATAATCAGAGGAAGCTCCACAAACACACAAGCCTGTTGGCAGCAAGCTGATACCAACACGTACCAGTTAAATAATCATAGGAAGCTCCACAAACACACAAGCCTGTTGGCAGCAAGCTGATACCAACACGTACCAGTTAAATAATCAGAGGAAGCTCCACAAACACACAAGCCTGTTGGCAGCAAGCTGATACCAACACGTACCAGTTAAATAATCAGAGGAAGCTCCACAAACACACAAGCCTGTTGGCAGCAAGCTGATACCAACACGTACCAGTTAAATAATCAGAGGAAGCTCCACAAACACACAAGCCTGTTGGCAGCAAGCTGATACCAACACGTACCAGTTAAATAATCAGAGGAAGCTCCACAAACACACAAGCCTGTTGGCAGCAAGCTGATACCAACACGTACCAGTTAAATAATCAGAGGAAGCTCCACAAACACACAAGCCTGTTGGCAGCAAGCTGATACCAACACGTACCAGTTAAATAATCAGAGGAAGCTCCACAAACACACAAGCCTGTTGGCAGCAAGCTGATACCAACACGTACCAGTTAAATAATCAGAGGAAGCTCCACAAACACACAAGCCTGTTGGCAGCAAGCTGATACCAACACGTACCAGTTAAATAATCAGAGGAAGCTCCACAAACACACAAGCCTGTTGGCAGCAAGCTGATACCAACACGTACCAGTTAAATAATCAGAGGAAGCTCCACAAACACACAAGCCTGTTGGCAGCAAGCTGATACCAACACGTACCAGTTAAAAGTACTCGCCCACTTTCCTCTAGTTTCTCACCTCCTAATAAAAAAGAAAGTTACAAACTCCATCAGAACAGGAAACTGACTGAATCCTGCTCCCATTTCATAACCCGACAAATGAACATAAAATATATTTTGACAGCAACAATTTACGAATTAACATCTATTTATAATAATACCGGGCTATATTGCCAGTGGCTTCTCGTCACTAGCTGCCGGGGACCGGGGGGGCCAGGGGCCGGGGCACCGGGCCCAGGGGCACAAAAACCCGGCCCGCCTCCGAAATTCATCTCATTTAACGCTTCTATCCCAATTTAATTCCACTATTACGTGCTTTGGTGAACCAAGGCATATTAACCATATGCCAAGCAAAGTTCACCGTTATGTCTATGTCATACAGTTTACAGATACAGTATAAAATAAGTTTGCCTCTTCTAACTAGCCATGCCAATATCATCCTTGTAACCTTAGAAATAGGATAGTATCGGATTAGTGTTTGTTGTTAGGTCAGCAGCCTCAGAGCAATGGACCGCGTGTTTAATTGATGTTAATTGATTAATTGTAAGGAGACGGAGCATGTGGACTGGTGGACAGGCGTGACGTCATCGCCACGGTATTGCGTTGTTTATGGCATTCATGTGATACCTAGATAATAAGTGACACTTCGAGTTTGCTCGTAAGTTCAGCAATCAGGATCAGAACAGAACAAATTCGATCGAATCTTACAAATCCAATCTTCAAGTATTCGCAAGTTGACTTCAATGTGTAATGTAATCAGAAACTTATGAATAAAATGAAAAAAAAAAAACAGGATAACACTCATGATTAATTGAATCGATTCATTAAGCTAATATGCAAAACACTCATTAAAATAAGTCAACTTAATTAGCGTGAAATTAACATAATATTGTGACATAAATGGTACCTATATTGATAAAACTCAACGACACCTTTAACTATTGTGAACTCGTTAGGCAACCCTGTGTAAACTTTATTAATAAATATAATTATTTACATAATATTATAATGAATTCGTTTAGAGACGAGTCAATTATAAATAGGGCTACATTATATGGGGATCATAATTTGCAGAACTTTACTAACTAATGATCTAAAGGAAGGTATTCAGATAATGAGCCCATTTTAAACAGAATCATGGTAATAGAAAATATATCTATGATCATGACCAACGGCTTTACGTGCTTTCCGAGGCCCGGGGTTATCACACCGTAACCTTCCAAACTCCGGGCTGTTACTAAGAATTTCCTAATGGAAAACTCAATAACACTTTGCCCGACCGGCATCTTACCACGAGACCAACGGGGTAGTGTACAGTCTTATGAGGAAACATTTTCTCTTCCAGTTGTTTGATAAATGAATGCAGCGACATAAAAGAAAATAGCTACTTTTGACGGCAGTGGCGACAGTAATGCTATTAGTGCAAAGTGTGAGGACCGCGACACCACGCGTGATGCGGAACATTCGCTCACTCCAGAGAACTGAACGAAAAACAAGTGAATGAAATAATGAATGACGCGGTGGAAACAGTGTGGGAGAACAAGGTGCAACCCTAGTCGAAGATACGCGAGGGATGAGCGAATATTTTGCAGGGAAAAGTTTAGGTGACTGATATGAATGAAATGTTTCATTACTTGGAATGAAACCACTTGTGGGCATCACCGCATGAGTCGTCTTTTGGAAAACGGTAGAGAAGGAGCTATGAGTCGAATGAAGGAGGAAGTTGAGGGCCGAACTTTAGAGGGTGGTATTAGAGAGGATGAGAACCTCCGAGGAGGATGAAGTGTGTCCTCGGGCGAGTGACACAGGTGAATATGCGAAGGTGACATCCATCCTTCTTATGTCGCGGCAGTACAGCAACAAGCAAGCAACAGGTTTAATCTAAGTACTGCAGGTGTTATTTAGTGGGATATGGATCGACTTACATAATTATGTCGCGGCAGTACAGCAACAAGCAAGCAACAGGTTTAATCTAAGTACTGCAGGTGTTATTTAGTGGGATATGGATCGACTTACATAATTATGTCGCGGCAGTACAGCAACAAGCAAGCAACAGGTTTAATCTAAGTACTGCAGGTGTTATTTAGTGGGATATGGATCGACTTACATAATTATGCAGTGATACTCATCATCATCTTCCTGCCCTTATCCCATGTTACTTGGGGTCGGCGCAACACGTTTTCTTCTTCCATTCTCCCCTGTCAACCGTCACGCTATCATTCACTCCCTTCTCTTTCATATCATTCCTCTCCCTCTCCATCCATCAACATGTGTATTCATCACTCTTTTAGTCACATGCGTTTCGTCCCTTCTATGCAGTGTATACTGTATAGGTAAAATAAAGTCCTGATACGATGCAGCGTATCTCCCACTGGACTGCACCCTATCTCGGCGGCATTTCTCTAATAATGAATGGTGCGGGTGTAGTACCTAGTGCCCGAGGGTGCAAACTATGTTCATTGGCTGCTCGTTAGGTGCGCAGGCGCACAGCGTGGAATACGTTATGTTAGTGAGCGCGTGAGACGTTTTTGCTGTTCGCAAATGAACGCGAACGTGCGCCCGCGCAGCCTGACGAACTAGCCTGTAGCGCATGACAAGTACCTACAAGCAAGACTGATGTTGAATTGGAAAAACACGCAGTTTGTTGATTCGAATTGCATTATGTATAGTATGTATGTACGTATGTACTACATCTCAGTTTAATTCAATCAAAGTAAAGTGCAATCGGTGACGCTAAGTTCAACAGTAGAGTGTTATAAAACCCATGAAGTAGGCTAAAGCTGAAAGATTCCCTGTAAGTATAGGTACAGTCACGGCCAGAAGTCCACTTACACCGCAATGACCATTATCGCCTGCGCTATACGGGCTGCGGCGCTTAGACACACATACGCATTTTTATCCGTGTGAGTGATGTTCCAACGCTAACAAACTAACATGTCGTGTAGCATCGCGCTACGAGTAGTCATAGATGTGGTCAATGCTAGACAAGGATGACAATATCAGTAACTTGTTTCTTTATCGCAGTCTGATTATTTTTTTCATAGTAATGCAAAATTTCAACAAGTGAATATAAGTTAACATTAGCTAGATCGGTAACGAGGCTGCACCCTGCTAATGTGAACGGTGTAGGTGTAGGTTCGAATCCTAGTTGAGCCAGTTTTTTTTTATGTTTTATAGAATTATTATTATTTGTATGTTTTTGTAATTTATTTTAGTAAATTACTTTGAACAAATAGATATTACAATAAAGGTAATTTATTATTATAATATGATAATAAATGAAACAAATTTTGATATGGTAACATTGTAATATTTTTTATACAAAAGAAATCCTTTCCACTTATTTATGTTATTATAGGGCCATAATATTTGCCTTGGCTTCAATACTAATATTATCCTGCATATTGAATTCAAAAGAATACTAAAATAGCAACAACAAGATAACACAAACGCTCGTAACTATGTTCACCAACCAACAATAGCGAATAGTGGAATAATTTAGGTAAACTAGTAAAGTAGTTAAAATATGAGGGTAGATTTACAAAGTGAACTTATCACTTTGTTTCAAATCTACCCTCATATTTTAATAACGACGCTAAGATTATAATTGTAAAACGAAAGAATATTCGTTTAGTTGTGGAATATTTAAAATATTTGTTAGCAACTCGGAATTCTTATTTCACATGATTGTAATACTTAAAAAATATTTTTCATGTTTGATGTGAGACTCGAACCCGAACGTTCGCCATGCGAGGCACAATGCTAACTACTTTGGCCACCGTAACGCTCACTTAACTTATTGAAATTTGTAATAACAATCATAAGCGGCCAACAAGTTGCCAATGTGTAGTGTTGTCAAACGTTCTTATAGAAGAAGGTCATAAGTACAACTAATATTCTTATGCCATAGTTTTGTGAGATTGCTAGTCGACTTCTGACTGTTATAGTACCTACTTACTCCTAAATTCTATGCTATTTGAAATAATACGCCGGTTATTCTCACAATATGAGAGATGCCTCTGTTCATCTTCGAGCGCTTTAGATTCGCTCGGTACTTGCATTGCTGATCATGAAACGATCACCATTCTATTAATCCAACAGATGGGCGGGCACCGATCCTTGTTTGACCTCACGAGTCATTCGGTTAGTTTTATTCTGTTTAGCATTATTAATGGCACCATTAAGTTCGTACAAAGTCTAATACCATTTCGAATCTCTCCCCTTAAGGCTGACCAGGACCACGAAGATAGAAAAATCTGTTTTACTCTCGACGTCTCGGCCGGTGGTCGTCCCCGCGGTGATGGATGAACCCGCGTGTAATTGACAGCGACATGCGCGCGCGCACCCATGCATCAATCACTGCGCGTCACATGTGCGCCGGCCAGCCCGCTGACCCAGCCCTGGAAACAGTGGCCCAGCTCCGGCCAGTAACGTAATTAGCAGCATGACCAGCAACCCGGAGCCGCGGAGATGGCTCCGGCAAGCAACGAACATCAGCTACCGTAATAGCTCTCATTTTGTCCGTTTGACAATATTCATTGCGTTGATCAAGCTGACAGTTTAGAATAAAGGCTGAAATAAAAACTGCAGTCATATTAAAAGCTCTTGCAAAATCGAGTCACAGTTTCTATAGTTATGTTTTTTTTTTTTTTTTATTTGAAATGGGTTTGCTCTTGACTCTAGTCTAGGTCAGAGTTGACAGAGACAAAGTTTATAAATTTTTTTCTACTCCATTTGAACCATAGATTTGAACTGTCGAAAATGACGTAGAGCTGGACGTTACGTTCGACAATGTTGGACTTAGAAGCAATTCCTCGTTTAGAAACCACAAAAGTATGTAAATTCTAAAGTCCTTCTGAATATATTTGTTATTTCACTCCACCTAATGTACTATGACCTCAATGTGACTCACGTGCGGGGCACCAACAAGACGCGAGTACCGCGACACTTCGCAGACGTACAACCGAACCTAGCCAGGACGATGTAGATGTACTAAGGCGTAGATATTGTAGAAGAATGACTATACTTACCTACTCATTCGGTTATAAAAAATTTAAATAAAACTACACAAACCGCCGTTTATTTCTGACTAAAACATGACATCTTGCCATCATGAAAACCAATTCTATGTAATTTATAACTTAAAACCAATTTTTTTATTTATTTAAAAAGGTTTACCAACAAAATACATAACCAGCATTAACCCACAACCCATGTCATTATTATAGATCTCGCATGCATCTAAACTATATGAGATCATGGCGCTAATTACGTAATTAGCAGGTACTTGTAATTTAAAAATGGCAAGCAAAATAGTGTTTACTAAATAATTATCTAATCTATTAAAACACTGATTTTTTTCATAAATACGTTACAGCTTATGGTGCATTTCTTTATGATATCAGTAGCAACTATATACAACATCAGTTTTTGTTTATACTAAACCCGAAAAGGGGTAATCTTTTTTCAATGGGAACAACAACAACCGCGAAATCGCGAAAAAAAATCTGCTGTTCCATACATTTTATCGATTTAAGTGAACACAAATGTATGGAACAGCTGATATATTTTACCATACCATATCGCATCACAGACAGTATACTTCCTACTTAGCAGCACAGACCGCCATCAACCATATCGCATCACAGACAGTATAGTTCCTACTTAGCAACACAGACCGGCATCAACCATATCGCATCACAGACAGTATACTTCCTACTTAGCAGCACAGACCGCCATCAACCATATCGCATCACAGACAGTATAGTTCCTACTTAGCAACACAGACCGGCATCAACCATATCGCATCACAGACAGTATACTTCCTACTTAGCAGCACAGACCGCCATCAACCATATCGCATCACAGACAGTATACTTCCTACTTTGCAGCACAGACCGCCATCAACCATATCGCATCACAGACAGTATACTTCCTACTTAGCAACACAGACCGGCATCAACCATATCGCATCACAGACAGTATACTTCCTACTTAGCAGCACAGACCGCCATCAACCATATCGCATCACAGACAGTATAGTTCCTACTTAGCAACACAGACCGGCATCAACCATATCGCATCACAGACAGTATACTTCCTACTTTGCAGCACAGACCGCCATCAACCATATCGCATCACAGACAGTATACTTCCTACTTAGCAGCACAGACCGCCATCAACCATATCGCATCACAGACAGTATACTTCCTACTTTGCAGCACAGACCGGCATCAACCATATCGCATCACAGACAGTATACTTCCTACTTAGCAGCACAGACCGCCATCAACCATATCGCATCACAGACAGTATACTTCCTACTTAGCAGCACAGACCGCCATCAACCATATCGCATCACAGACAGTATACTTCCTACTTTGCAGCACAGACCGGCATCAACCATATCGCATCACAGACAGTATACTTCCTACTTAGCAGCACAGACCGCCATCAACCACTGATCTCCTCACAATCATTAGGAACAGCTTAAGATCTTAGAAGTTAAGATTTCCGTAAGATCAGCAGAGCTCCGGCCGGGCGTCGCAGACTAATCTAAATAACAATGTGGTGTGAACTAGACTTATAAATCTATGTCCATGCAATAGGTTCCGCTCGGGCAGCCAGGCGACTGACTTCATGAGGGACATTTACTACGATAAATATAGTAGAGCATTAAATATTGTGCTTTTCTTCAACTATTTGTGAACAAGTAATACAAAATTATATTTAAAAAACTTACATTACAGTGCGTAGTACTATTATGTATTCTTTGATTACAGGTAGCCAGTTGCGCTTTGAGCCGTGGAGGCTAAGTGGTGGCGGTTCCTACTTACGAGTTTTAGGTCGTGAGTTCGAACCCAGGCAAGCACTTTACTTATGTGTATTTCATTTCATCACCACTGCTCTCACAACTGTGAAGGAAAACATTGAGGAAACCGGCATTTCCTAGCACCAAACTATTCGAAGACGTGACAACAAATTAATGTGTTAAAGTTACATTTAACATGTTTCAATATTTGTATGCCATGTCCAAGTCCATGGCGAAACATGTAAGATCATAACTTTATTTATAAGACCTTAATGTACCATATTTTAAAGCAAATAAATATATTCTATTCTATTCTATCCACCAACCCACACTGGGCCCCCGTGGTGGATTACGGCCCAGCAGTGGGAACATAATTAGGCTAATTATAAGTTTGAGCTTTCATTCTGAAACAAAAAAACATGGTTAGTGTTAAAATAAACAATGAAAGATTTTTATATTATATTCAAATTGGAATCGAAGCCGAAAAGTAAGAAAAACTCTTTAGTATGGAACCAGGAAAGTCTGCCTCAATACTTGGTAACACCACTTCTATCAAAGGATTATTTTTTCCTGCGGCAGCGCACATTACCATGACAACAGCACAACGCGCATATTCTACTTTACTAAGCAACGTACCTAGTATACTTCGTAAGTACGCCTCCGAGCGGCGCCCGCGCATTGTGTACAGCGCAGCATGATGCATGAGCCAGAGGGGCGACAAGTATATAATAATTATAATTTATTCCTAATTTATTCTATTCTAGCACTAAGTCAGCAAATGTGCTGATTTGTGTGATAAAGATATGTTTTCAAAACATGAATCAGGATTATATCGCTCTGCAGGCGGGTTGAATGTCTACAGTGAGGTGCGAAATAGTCGCAGATCTGTTTTTTTTTTCTCTTTTCATAATGTAATTCATTAGGAAAAGAAAAAAACTGCAGTTATTTCTTACTAGCTGCGCCAGATTTTTATTTTACAAATGTGAAAGATTTCGCTGACGATTTAGTTCTTGGTACGTGTTTTTTACGATTTGTCACTTCGAATTATATTTAACCATATAAGTTGTTTATATTTTTGTAATCATCTATAATTATGTTAATCCAGGGTGTCAGCTACCTCCATACCAAATTTTATCAAAAATGGGTCAGCCGTTTGAGCGTGAACGTGAAGAAGTAACAAACATATAAACACACCCCTCCACACACACACACACACCCCCCCACACTCACGAACTTTCGCCTTTATAATATTAGTGTGATGCAACGGACTCAATACAAATATGACAAAAGCATTTCGTAAACGTTGAAAAAATAAAATAATTTCATATTTACGTTCCATTATTATTATATTCTGAGCAGTTTTCAAAAGATATTAAAACAAAGGGAGTCGAGCAAATGCCATTTCTTCAACATTATCCTTTCATGTATTTAGGTTATGAAACTTATGCCAAAGCACCTTCTCTATTCACTCGCCCAGCTTGCAACCATGAACCCGCAACCCGCAATGCATTCAGAGCCGCAACATCCGCAACTCGTAAAGCAGGCGGAAACACAACTGCTTGAAAGGATGCTAACAGTAAAGGTGTAACAATGTGTAAAACATAAATCAAAACAACGCAGCGCCGACGTTCAAACTTACTCAATGTTTCAGTGTTTATTGTCAAAGCTTCCGCACACAAGGAACATAAGTAGAATAATTTCCCAGAAACATTGCCATAATGCTTACCTAATTATATTTGAACTATCAATATAATAGCAATCTGCTGAGGACCGCAATTTAAGATGTCTTGAAAAACTTACTGTCTTATAATAATATACCAAGAGGACTCATGATGGTCTTCCCATTTCCCTTCTAATACCTGTAAACACAAACTACTAGTTTAAAGTAAATCCGGCACCGATCTAGATCACTCACAGCCCTCTAACAAATGCCTGGCCATGTCGCACCTAACTGCTGCATTATACGACGCAACATCAGCCTATCAGCGCATCTAACGCATGCTGCACGATGCGACGTCACGGCTGCGCCAATCAGATCGCAGTAAATAACATTAGGAGCAATGGCTGGCTGTTTTCACTTCCAAATGTGCTGCATTGTGCTGCGATGGTATCGAGTGTCGGGATACTGCTGACGCTGCAGACACTGGTATCGCTGAGATCTGTAGATATGGCGACGTACGGCGCGGCGGTGTCGCGAAGTGTATAATGTTGGCAAGTGTAATGTGGAGGCGAGGAGAATAGTAACATGGCGGAGGGTGGCGATCAAACTGACCTACTCATATTATGTTGAGAACTGTTGCATTTTGTTCATGTTGGTTTGGTTGGAATGTTTGATCAGAGAACTTGCATTACGTCATTAGCTCATTACAATTTGCTCTTTCTCTACGTCATCATGTGCCACGTTGGTGTCGTTCCGGTGCCACGACATGTTACTTCAGAGTCAGCAAGTGACGAACCGTTCACATCATTGTCACTCACACTATATCGGACTCACTTCTTTACGCACCCATTTCTTATTCGACACACTGAAAGACGATGGCTGGTGCATCCTACCGACATCACCTTCTTCGCCTTTAACGACACCCACTTGTTCTATTCCCACTTACCTAGTTTCTAATTCCGCACTCACAGCGCGCACAGTCTGCTCCCTATTGTAACGCAGCGCGCAGGCGCAACTTGCTGGCTATACATTACTCCGGACAGCTTGTTCGCGGCCGCCGTGTCGCTACCGACGTCTCATTACACCACCGCCTAAACTGCGCCCGCGCAGACATGGACCGCTTACTTAGATTTATTAGCGACAGTGTACAGGGGCCCTTGTTTGTTAACCATAACTGTGTAAGTGTAACACTGCTTGTTACTTTAAGATTGCGCCAATGCTAGGTAAGGACACCGCGATACGCGGACGAGATAACGATTCGATTTGGTATTGTTTATGACAGGTCGCTGTCGGTTAAATATGGGAACCGATAACACAACCCTTCGCGAAGTTGTTGAGAATCATCAACTTACTTGCTAGTCCTCCCATCATTGTCAAGTTAACTATGTAGTTCCTGAAAAAGAAACAAACCGATAGTCTAAGAAAGAAAACTGATGTCATAGCGAAAAGTCTACTGAGGACGCTGTTGGTTAGCAACATTACTTTTATAAAAACATGTACCATGAGAGTAAACAAGGCCAGTAAACACGAGCCAACACGCGTGTCAGCCGACATTATAATAGAAAGCCGAAAAATATGATCCTGTTCACGCCGCGATTACATCTGCGACACGAAGAGTGCCACTTACCGACGTAATGTTACATTCAGAACAGTTTCACGTGTTACAGGCGTGTTATACGGGTCACATGTGCTGCTGTTCAGCTGACGACAAACGCTTGATCCATTAGCTGCACATATTTTGACGTAGTTGCAACGCGTCGGTTTTCCTCGATAAAAAACAAACAACCGCATCTTTGGTGATTTTGTTTGGCAGATATGAAGAGTCAAACTGAAGTATCAGTAGTATAGTCAAAAAGGAGCTCGGAGCAAAATGTAGCCAACAGCTTCCATTAATAGATCTACGAGATCTGCGACAGTAACCTGCACTTGTCTAAGAAGCTGGGTGGTGATCAAACGTAGCGGTCACCTGTGTCATTGTATGTGGTCAGTCTGCTACCAATCCCTGATACGGAAAAGAAATTACAGCAATAACTCCAAGAGGCGCACGCATTACTTTATATCTCACCCGACACTAAAATCGCATCCGACCGCAAACATGTGAACTCCAGTTACAATAAAGCGGACAATTCACGCCGCGACAAGTGATTGCGTAGGCGACCGTTAGCAGGATTTACTGCGATCGATAGGCGGCGGTAACTAACCGCGCCAAGTAGGGCCGGCCGACGCGCCGCGCCGCGACCGCTAGCCGCGAGACAGATGACCGCGCGCCCGCGTTTAATGCGCGCCTTAGCCGCGACAATCGTGAAATGTTAGCCGTAAGATATGTCGCGCTCGATTTGTGTGGGAAGCCGCTACTACACTATTTTTCCTGGCGACGAGTCCTTTATAAAGCTCACAGGACAGTAGACGCAACTGCTTGCTTAGCTATCAAAATAAATGTTTGAACAGCTGTAGTTGCAGAGCAGTGTACTTGCTGGCAAAGAATGGACAATCTCTTGTGCATTCCTGGGGGAATGAAATAAATAAAGATTATAGTACGTACGTACCTTCAGCTAATAACTATAATATGCGCGTGGAGAACAATGATTATAGTACATACGTACCTTCAGCTAATAACTATAACATGCGCGTGGAGAACAATGATTATTTATAGTACGTAGGTACCTTCAGCTAATAACAATAATATGCGCGTGGAGAACAACGATTATAGTACATACGTACCTTCAGCTAATAACTATAACATGCGCGTGGAGAACAATGATTATAGTACATACGTACCTTCAGCTAATAAATATAATATGCGCGTGGAGAATTACGCCAAAAGGAACGACGAAATAAACAAGCGACATCCTTATTGATGATGATGATGAAATAAATAATGCAAGTTTATTCATTCGTGACTGAAATAAAGAATAGATAGTTAATCGCCTTCCCGACGTACGGCCATTCAAAATAAAAATAAACGAGAGCACAAATGTGGGGCGATGTTTAATCGATGCCGCGATGGCAGCCATTGATCCGACCACAACCACTCATAATGAATGTAATAATAATCTGCAAGCTTCTTGCAGGCGGTCACGAACCCACTGTAATTGTGTTTAATCGCCCACGCTGGACCATGCCGCTTATTAGAGTTCCGTAGAACAAGCAAACCTAGTGATCCTCTATCTAGCTAAGATTTGGTGGGACCGAGAGAGTTTGAATTTATCCGTGACAGCTAAATATCGGACGACGCACATCCAGAATGGTCTTATTTTGTGGTCGGTGCAGCATGTCCTCTTTTTCCATACACCTCTATTAGGTGCCATTATCGTATTATTTATTTATTTATTTAACATAAAACGGCCAAGGCCAATTACATTAGTTAAAGACAAAGACACAAACACATTTTAAAAGAACAGAAAACAAAAGCATACAATTACTCGCCAGTCATACGCTCATCTCACAATACCCCAGACATACTGACAAGATCCTCTTCCATCCATCCGCGAACACATCACAGTCAGGCTTAGCGTCCAAGAGCGCGTTAAGCGCGGAGAGTGTGCGAGGAACAGGAGACTGGGCTCGCGCGACGGTTCGACTCCAAGGCACGGCGAACAATCTATGCCTCCTGGCACGGTTGTAGTTTACCGGAGCAAAAAGATGGGACAGCTCGTCCAGCAGTTCAGGAGCATCTGTTTTTCCGTAAAGGATCTTAACCATATTAATAATTTGGTCATTATTTCTTCTGACCTCGAGAGAATTGTACCCTAAGCAGCCTAAAAGAAAGTTTGAAGGGTACATAAACGGATAATAAACATTAAGACGTTTATAAAGGTACCTAAGATAAGCCTTTTGTACTTTTTCCAAGAGTAAAGTGTACTTCTTTTCGTGCAGGTTCCAGACGCATGCACTGGACTCCAGTTTACTACGAACATTCAAAATAGATTTAATTGTGCTGATGTTGCCAAAATCTTTAGCATTGCGCAGTATGAAACCCAATCGTCTAAATGAATCTTTTGCTACCGATACCATATGATCATGAAACGTAAGCTTGTTGTCAAATGTGACACCCAGATCCTTCATTCCAGTTGTTCTGGTAATAGTACAGCTATTCATTGTATAAGGAAAGGTGATAGGGTTTCGTGCTCGAGTAAAACTCACAACGAAGCACTTGGAAGAATTAAATTCCATTTTGTTCCTAACACTCCACTCAAATATCGCCTCAATATCACGCTGCAGCGCAAAACAAAAAGTTTCAGATCGTCTGCATACAATAGACTTCTGGCGTGGTGAATAACTGAAGGAAGGTCGTTGATCATTATCAAGAAAAGAAGCGGTCCCAGGATTGATCCCTGACTGACTCCGGAACGCGTATAATAGGGCTTGGATTCATAAAGGCCCAGTCTGACAAACTGTTGATATTGATCTACCCGCTTTCTATCCATACCATCTTTCACACAACTGACTCGAGAGACATGACAACCGGAGAAAAGTAGTCTATAAAAAAAAACTAAAAAACCCGACTGCGGTTTTTTTACGGCGGAAAAATTAGTTTAAAAAAAACTGAAAAGCTAAAAACAAGGCCATTTTAAATTAAATAAAAGTTGGAAGCAGGCGGGACCCATACCATTTTTTTATTATATTTTCAAACTCAAATGGAATAGCTTTTCAGTTTTTTTTAAACTAATTTTTTTTACCGCAGTCGGGTTTTTTAGTTTTTTTAATTACTTGTTTTTTATTTCCAGCTTTTTAGTTTACAAATTTGAAAGATTATAGTTATGTATTAATTATTAGCTGACCCGTAAAGTCACTCAACAGGGAACAAGAAATAATGATTTTATTTAACGTGTTTTTTACGATTTGTCACTTCGAATTACTTTTAACCATATAAGTTGTTTATATTTTTGTAATCACCGTTTAAAACCCTTAATTTTGATATTTCACTCGATGGTATTAGAAGAAAAAAAAATCGAACTCCACAATATGGCACCCTAAATCCGCCATTTTACTTTGTTTTTGATTTTAATGTAGCCAGTGACACTCACGCTACCAAGACAAATCTAAAGACGTATTTAATTTATCCAAATCCGTTCATTCGTTTAGAAGTTACGAGGGAACAAAGAATCGGACATACATACATACATACATACAGGTCAAACACATAACCCTCCTTTTGGGCTTCGCCGCAGTCGGGTAAAAAATAGACAAATTATACACGATAGAAAATTAATGAAGGCAGGAGTACAACATTCAAAGTAAAGAGAGTGAGTATTTTCGCGGATGAGGAACCCAGCTGTGTGCGCGGCTGGCCCACACTTGTCAGATAATTCGTGCACGCCCAGTAATCCGGTTAATAACTAGATCGGCATCGTATCTCAGTGACTACTTTCTAACCCAATTATAGTTTTAACTTTAACAGTAACGTAAAGGTATTTATTATGCCTTACACATATATTTAAGTGCTTGCAAGCGGGGTTGCAGAAAGAAAGCTTGCTACAAATATTATAATCGGTTATTTAATCCTGCTGTTATTTTCCCTCTTTTCAAGACTACACATCTCAGTAGTATTTTGTAAAATCCCCTTTCCTTGAATTGATTGATGATATCAATAATATCATCAATTAAATTCAAAGAGAAACACCAAAGGTAAGACCGTTCTAAGGATTTCATTATTACGTTTAATATCCTTTTATTTATCTATGATTTCTGTATGACAAAATGAAGATATCTGGCCCCGCTACGATTTATGAATTCCCATTACAACACGTAAGTATTAAACCTTCACAAATTCCTCTGTACTTAAAAGTAGATACATTATAATGATCGCCATTAACGCCGCACTATATTTTATAATGTAGGCAAGTAATTCGGGTCACTCGCCGCCAGTACCAACACTCAATGTGTCAAATTAAATACGTACGTGTCCGACACGGAACAGTCAGATACAGAAAATCTGTATGGAATTTAGCAGAGGAGCTCCTTGTTTTCTTGCACTATTCCGTATTAGTCTTTGAGGAAAGTTACGGAGTTTCAAGGAGCTTTTAAACTGATTCATATAGGTACTTCTTGTTCTTCGCGTCGCTGGCACGACTTTATTTGAAATCTTGTTTTCCCAAAACTTTGCCTCTTCCACGGCGTTATCGGTGGCAGCGCAGAGGTCACTTCGACGGCATATACTGAGAATTTATGACTGTTTGAAATACTGATAATTCAGAACAGTTTCATACATTGAGAATTCATGACTGTTTGAAATACTGATAATTCATAACAGTTTCATACACTGAGAATTCATGACTGTTTGAAATACTCATAATTCATAACAGTTTCATACGCTGAGAATTCATGACTGTTTCAAATAGTGATAATTCATAACAGTTTCATACAGTGAGAATTCATGACTGTTTGAAATACTGATAATTCATAACAGTTTCATACAGTGAGAATTCATGACTGTTTGAAATACTGTTAATTCATAACAGTTTCATACACTGAGAATTCATGACTGTTTGAAATACTGATAATTCATAACAGTTTCATACGCTGATAATTCATGACTGTTTCTAATAGGTACTAATAATTCATAACAGTTTCATACACTGAGAATTTATGACTATTTGAAATACTGATAATTCATAACAGTTTCGTACACTGAGTCATCATTACAGTTTTATTTACTGATATTTCTGAGTTTGCCAGAGTAAGCTTACTGAGACTATTTTTTCTCGTGTCGTGTGTGTGTGTGTGCTGAATTTAAAACTCAATAAAATGGTAACGAGTGGCGAGTGGCGAGTGGCTGGCGACCGCGAATTAGTCTCGTTTAGTGGTCCACCATTAGTAGTGTGTGGGAACTGACTCGAATGATACGCTGTTGATGAATCTTCACGCGCCGACGTCATACCAATACAATGAAGAATAATGGTTCCACGACAATCTGCCAGCTTAGGTATTCAATAGCATTTACATTTGCAATTCGTCGAAGAATCGGCATCTTTGGGCAACACAAGTTTTCAGACAGACGTACACATACAAAAATGTAGCCACATTCGATTTAGTAGGAAAAGACAATCCAGCGCTGACTCATACAATTTATCGGGAACATTAATAAACTCTGTAAATGAAGTTCGAGATCTTAGTGTCATCATGGATGACAAAGTTAACTTCAGAAGTCATATTGAAAGCATTGTCACGAATTCAGCAAGGCTACTTGGATTTCTTAAGAGCAGCACTAAAGGCTTCAAGCTGGCTAGAACTAAAATAGTGTTATATAATGCCTTAGTTCGGAGCCACCTTGAGTTTGCGAGCGTAGTGTGGAACCCGCATTATGCTATGCACTCACAAAGAGTCGGAAGCATCCAGAGGGCCCTTCACGAAATATCTAGTGTATACCTTCGGTAAAATATCTCCCCGGTGTCCATACGAACAACGTGTTCGATGCTACAATATGGATTCTCTGCGCGACCGTCGACTGACACAGGGTCTAATGTTTCTTTACAAATTGGACAATAATAAATTACAATGTGACAGATTAGTTGAGCTAAAAGTTCCTTACATAATGCCCAGACACCCTGTAACTGATGTATTCCACACTCGAGCATCCAAGACAAACATTGGAGTAAACTCACCACTAAACCGACTCAGCAGAGAGATGAATTCTTTGATAAAATTTGTACCAGATGTTGATATATACCATGATTCCATAAAGGTCTTTAAAGCCAAAATACTGAAGTCCCGAAAAACACAATCTAATAATTTGCTATGTTACTATACTTTGGAAATCCTTAGCCTTTTTAGGGTTCCGTAGCCAAATGGCAAAAAACGGAATCCTTATGGATTCGTCATGTCTGTCTGTCCGTCCGTATGTCACAGCCACTTTTTTAACGAGATCTAGTAAGTAGCTCGCCGGTGAAAATTTAAAAACATATGATGGTACGGAACCCTCGGTGCGCGAGTCCGACTCGCTCTTGTCCGGTTTTTATAATTTGTTTTTAGAAGCTATACTTTCCATTATGATCTCATTTCTATATATATTATTTATTTAGTCTTAGTTTTAAGTAAGTGGGCAAAATTGCAATGTTGTTCGTCCTTTTATTTTAATTTTTGTTATAAATCTTATCATCTAGTTCATTTAGTTTAGTTTAGTTATCTTGCCATAAATTTTTTAAGTTCTAGCCTTTATTTTAGTTTTGTTATTATTATGTGTGATCACTTATTTCTGAGATTGCTGGTAAACCTGTAACTGGCGACTGTGTTAGACCGAGACTTTTATGATCTATTTTACTTAAGTAAGATAAATTATACAGAAAAGCTGTTAATGTACCTTAATAAACAAATAAATAGACAGTGAAGTAGCGTATGAAAACATCTCGAGTAGTTGTGTCAATCTATTGAGGAAGATTTTGCACTAAGATAAGCACAGCAAGGACGCTCTTAGCCAAATCATTTTTTGTGTATGATGCGCCGGCAGGTGGTTCTTAAACTCACACACACATACGTAGCAACATAAATACTTACTTAAATAATAAAACTAACATACTTGCTTATTATATGTGCACAATGTACTTTAATTGTTTGGCTTTAAAAAATCGATAATGTTATATAACTGTGGAGGCTTGTTATTAGCAACTTGACAATATTTGTTGTTGTTACCTATTATTTGTAATTAGTCTGTAAGCCTTCTTAAAAGTAATAAATAAATAAGACTGTTCACGTGATACGATATATGCAGTCAATAATAAATACAAGGAGGCATTAGTATTTAAAGTACGTCAGCGCACTGAAGGCAGCCCCACTACCAGGTACCACAAGTGGCGGTACCACAAGTGGCGGTACCACAAGTGGCGGTACCACAAGTGGCGGTACCACAAGTGGCGGTACCACACAGGTGCACGAGTGCAGAGAGTTGGCAGAGTCAGCACTGAAACTGAAAATTGTTATTTGAGTAATTTAAGCCTACAATGGTAATTTGAAACTCAACCATTGCAAAATTAATGCCATCTAGATTAACATCTCCGTAACTAGTTCGACGCAAAACTTAGCGTCTTATGCAACTGAAACCACATGAAGTCTAAGGTTATGAGCGAGACATTCTTTCCCAGGCATCTGTCTAGAGACTATCGCGCTAGTCTAAAAGTCAGGGCCAGTGCTCTGCTCATCATGCTAACTAATTAACAGTAATATGATGGACGTGGGAGGTCACCCGCTTCCCATAGAACTGGCGCGGCCAGGTAATTGAACTACATTCGAACAGAATGTGGTAACATGCTAAATGAATGTAGCGTGTTCGAAAGTGAAACGCCAATAAAATCGATAAGCAAATAGAATAATGATGTGTTGACAGAGTGGAGTCGGGCAGCACTTCCGCTGAGGCGAGGGAGACAGTAGGTACTCCAGGCTTGGTGGAGCTCAACCAGTACACTCCAGGCTCGGTGGAGCTCAACCAGTACACTCCAGGCTCGGTGGAGCTCAACCAGTACACTCCAGGCTCGATGGAGCTTAACCAGTACACTCCAGCAGTGAGGAGATTAATGATGTGTTGACAGAGTGGAGTAGGGCAGCACTTCCGCTGAGGCGAGGGAGACTAGTAGCTACTCCTGGCTCGGTGGAGCTCAACCAGTACACTCCAGGCTCGGTGGAGCTCAACCAGTACACTCCAGGCTCGATGGAGCTTAACCAGTACACTCCAGCAGTGAGGAGATTAATGATGTGTTGACAGAGTGGAGTAGGGCAGCACTTCCGCTGAGGCGAGGGAGACTAGTAGCTACTCCTGGCTCGGTGGAGCTCAACCAGTACACTCCAGCAGTGAGGAGATTCATGATGTGTTGACAGAGTGGAGTAGGGCAGCACTTCCGCTGAGGCGAGGGAGACTAGTAGCTACTCCTAGCTCGGTGGAGCTCAACCAGTACACTCCAGCAGTGAGGAGATTCATGATGTGTTGACAGAGTGGAGTAGGGCAGCACTTCCGCTGAGGCGAGGGAGACTAGTAGCTACTCCTGGCTCGGTGGAGCTTAACCAGTACACTCCAGCAGTGAGGAGATTCATGATGTGTTGACAGAGTGGAGTAGGGCAGCACTTCCGCTGAGGCGAGGGAGACTAGTAGCTACTCCTGGCTCGGTGGAGCTTAACCAGTACACTCCAGCAGTGAGGAGATTCATGATGTGTTGACAGAGTGGAGTAGGGCAGCACTTCCTCTGAGGCGAGGGAGACTAGTAGCTACTCCTGGCTCGGTGGAGCTCAACCAGTACACTCCAGCAGTAAGGAGATTACTGATGTGTTGACAGAGTGGACTAGGGCAGCACTTCCGCTGAGGCGAGGGAGACTAGTAGCTACTCCTGGCTCGGTGGAGCTCAACCAGTACACTCCAGGCTCGGTGGAGCTCAACCAGTACACTCCTGGCTCGGTGGAGCTCAACCAGTACACTCCAGGCTCGGTGGAGCTCAACCAGTACACTCCTGGCTCGGTGGAGCTCAACCAGTACACTCCTGGCTCGGTGAAGCTCAACCAGTACACTCCAGGCTCGGTGGAGCTCAACCAGTACACTCCAGGCTCGGTGGAGCTCAACCAGTACACTCCAGGCTCGATGGAGCTTAACCAGTACACTCCAGCAGTGAGGAGATTAATGATGTGTTGACAGAGTGGAGTAGGGCAGCACTTCCGCTGAGGCGAGGGAGACTAGTAGCTACTCCTGGCTCGGTGGAGCTTAACCAGTACACTCCAGCAGTGAGGAGATTCATGTTGTGTTGACAGAGTGGAGTAGGGCAGCACTTCCGCTGAGGCGAGGGAGACAGTAGGTACTCCAGGCTCGGTGGAGCTCAACAAGTACACTCCAGCAGTGAGGAGACTAATGATATGTTGACAGAGTGGAGTAGGGCAGCACTTCCGCTGAGGCGAGGGAGACTAGTAGCTACTCCTGGCTCGGTGGAGCTCAACCAGTACACTCCAGCAGTGAGGAGATTAATGATGTGTTGACAGAGTGGACTAGGGCAGCACTTCCGCTGAGGCGAGGGAGACTAGTAGCTACTCCTGGCTCGGTGGGGCTCAACCAGTACACTCCAGGCTCGGTGGAGCTCAACCAGTACACTCCTGGCTCGGTGGAGCTCAACCAGTACACTCCAGGCTCGGTGGAGCTCAACCAGTACACTCCAGCAGTGAGGAGATTAATGATGTGTTGACAGAGTGGACTAGGGCAGCACTTCCGCTGAGGCGAGGGAGACTAGTAGCTACTCCTGGCTCGGTGGAGCTCAACCAGTACACTCCAGGCTCGGTGGAGCTCAACCAGTACACTCCAGGCTCGGTGGAGCTCAACCAGTACACTCCTGGCTCGGTGGAGCTCAACCAGTACACTCCAGGCTCAGTGGAGCTCAACCAGTACACTCCTGGCTCGGTGGAGCTCAACCAGTACACTCCAGGCTCGTTGGAGCTCAACCAGTACACTCCAGGCTCGGTGGAGCTCAACCAGTACACTCCAGGCTCGGTGGAGCTCAACCAGTACACTCCAGGCTCGGTGGAGCTCAACCAGTACACTCCAGGCTCGGTGGAGCTCAACCAGTACACTCCTGGCTCGGTGGAGCTCAACCAGTACACTCCAGGCTCGTTGGAGCTCAACCAGTACACTCCAGGCTCGGTGGAGCTCAACCAGTACACTCCAGGCTCGGTGGAGCTCAACCAGTACACTCCAGGCTCGGTGGAGCTCAACCAGTACACTCCAGGCTCGGTGGAGCTCAACCAGTACACTCCAGGCTCGGTGGAGCTCAACCAGTACACTCCAGGCTCGGTGGAGCTCAACCAGTACACTCCAGGCTCGGTGGAGCTCAACCAGTACACTCCTGGCTCGGTGGAGTTCAACCAGTACACTCCAGGCTCGGTGGAGCTCAACCAGTACACTCCTGGCTCGGTGGAGCTCAACCAGTACACTCCAGGCTCGGTGGAGCTCAACCAGTACACTCCAGGCTCGGTGGAGCTCAACCAGTACACTCCAGCTGTAAAGAGATTAGCCAGTCTACAATAGAGGCAGCGCGTGCCGGCTGACTATGCAGTGTATTCGGGGAGACGTATTTGATGCACCTTTTTTATTGTGTCTAGGCCAGCTGGATTAAATTGACCTCGGGTACTTTTAAATTCACCAAGAATGCATGCACATGCATGGTAACTTCGATGCAACAAAAATAGCCAGTTCTCAATTCCCAAAAACAAAGAATCTATAAATAGTCAGAAACGCCAATCACTCACCGTCGCAGCCGCTGCGCACACCAACAATTATTGTACTCGTAGCAACCATATAATTGTAGAGAACTGCCGCGCGGACGGTTTCTATGAAGAACTTCAAGCAAGTTACAGTTAATAACCACTTGTGACTTTTGAACAGTCTCTAAATGTCAGGGGTTGAAAAACGTTGACATTTCAATATGTCTGCCAATTTCCTTGTTGACAGAGTGCGTGTTTCCAAATGATTTAAGCAAAAAGCCATCTTGGTTTTTACTTATAAGGGAAAGTAATGATAGTCCTTATAATGTCTCATGTCAAAAGACGGGCCCTTTAAAGCATGGTAAGCTCCACGCCAGTGGTAACAAAACCAATACAAGCTGACCTCTTATTCTGTTGAAAGTCCGGACTTCGCTAATATGACCAGTGACGTGCGGCCTACTGTACTAGCTTCAATATGAATTAAGTACCTACTCAATTATATGTCTGGGCCTGTGGCTGTTAGCTAGAACTCTAAGCTGCTTTGCCAGTGAAAGCTCATGATTGGCAGAATGTTGGCCCCCACTCAGCACACTGTAGAGCACAACCAACTCCTATCACAAACATAAGTAATTAAGTTTGGTTTTCCTGTTATTAGGGTTCCGTACCCAAATGGTAAAACGGAACCCTTTTTTACCCGACTGCGCGACGCAAAGGAGTGGTAATGTGTTCATCAGCCTATGTATGTATGTATGTTCCTTTGAAGCACTATACAAACCAAACGCCTGGGCCGATTTTTATGATTCACACGTCAATCGATTCCTCTTAGTCCGGCGAGTGTCACTAAAGGCATGACCAACGACGATATAACCACTTGACTGCGCATACAGTGCCCCGACGCTCGAAAACTGTTTGCGTTTGGTCGAATGCTTAGAGGCTACGGTACTAGTAACCAATTTAGTTGTGTCCAAGTGTTATACCTCTGTGCACGCTAAATTAATACAATTTTTTATAACTTTTTATGCAATTATAACGCATCAAAATGCCTTCATGCGCGGTGAAGTGGTGTGGGAAACATTCCAAGACATCTAGTTACAAAAAGGATGGTATAACTTTTCACCGTTATGTAAACAGTACGAAAAATTATATTTATTTAATCAGATTATGAGCCACCGCAGGGGTCTATCTAAAATGGTCGCTGGGCAAACGAGCACATTTTTCTAGACCCGCGTTGATGTCTTTTGGGAAAGTCTCGTTCTTGTATTAGACAATTCTAATGCTACTATCCCTTTCTTTCCCTTTGTATTTTTATCGTAAAAAATATTGGTTTTACCTCTATTAGCTGAAAGTTGATATCGAAAATAATAAAATTAAAATTGATATAATTTTTATTAAATTCACTTACTACTTATAAAATACCTACTTACTTTTAACCGACTTTAAATAAAGGAGCAAGTTCTCAGTTCGTCGGTATTTTTTATGTATGTTCCGGGTTTTTTTTGTTCTCTCTGTCCCCTACCGGGACCGATCACTCCATGATAATTTTTATGTCGTCAGGCACCGCTGGGACCGATCGGTCCCAGTGCGTTCGGGCGATTTTACACAAAACATACAGTTCACGTCAAATAACTTTGCCGCTCTGAAGTAGGCAACAAGTCACTGCGCAGTAGTTAATCCTATGAATACAACAGCAGCGCGCATGGCGCGGATTGGCGCGGCTAGGAAAGAGCCTAGCTTCAGAACGGCAAAGTTATTTGACGCGAACTGTAGATCTTGAGACTGAGAGCTAGGATTTTTCAGGCCTTGAAAGCCTGTTACCTAATTTTGAATTCGGTGAAAAAGTAGTAGAATATATGGCCGGCTATATTGTCCATGCTCTGATAAAGCAAATAAAATGCCAAACTTGCATTGGATCGCTGATTGGTGTACCAAATTAAAACGCCTTACAATTTCAAAAGGACTCTAAAAACAAGTTATTACAGATCCATCACAGTAATAGAAATTTGTTGTCGTCGTTGTGAAATTTATTAGATTAGAGGGCGATCAACGAGAGTACGAAAGTACTATCTTCGAAATATAATACCGATTATTTTATAAGATCGGTTTTAAAATCTCTGATAGGGTATAATTTATTTCCGGATATTACTTTTCATCAATTTGAAATAGAATCAACAAATCATTTCATTGAATTAGCAAGATGCATAATTCAAAAATATGTAGACGCTCGTTTATCATGTTTTACAAAAATAATCAGGACCCTAAAACTTTAATTCGTAAAACATATTCTACCAAATTAATTCATTTTAAAAATCAATAATAACAGGATACTTATGTTTTTTTTTTGTAATTGATTGTCTTTGAATAAATCATTATTATTTCTATGATTATAATTGAGTATTTTTCATAATGTTAAAATCCATTTTATCGATATCGACTATTTTCCCTTAATGAAGTAGAGCAGCTCTAACGATAGGCATACCTACAAGAACTGACCAATTGCAGCCGCGCGTTCTTGCTCGTCCCCCGGCCCGCGGTAGTGAGTCGTGTCCTTCGAAGAAATCGGCCTATTCGCTCTCAAGTGGTTATATTCTCTTTGGGCATGACGTTAGTGAAAATTCAATATGGCGACTACTATGTATGTATGTATGTCTTCAAAAAAATTTTTTGTGTGGGGTATCAAAATAAAGGGCTTTAAAAGATGATTACAAAAATATAAACAACTTATATGGTTAAAAGTAATTCGAAGTGATAAATCGTAAAAAACACGTACCAAGAACTAAATCGTCAGCGAAATCTTTCACATTTAAAAAAAGAAATAAAAAAAGTTATTAAAAAAAATAAAAACCCGACTGCGGTAAAAAACTTAAGTTAAAAGAACTGAAAAGCTAAAAACAAGCCCATTTTAAATTAAATAAAAGTTGGAAGCAGGCGGGACCCATTTGAATTTGAAAATATAATAAAAATGGTATGGGTCCCGCCTGCTTCCAACTTTTATTTAATTTAAAATCAAGCCCATTTTTTTTAGCTTTTCAGTTCTTTTAACTTAAGTTTTTTACCGCAGTCGGGTTTTTTTATTTTTCTGATGGGAAATCATCAAATGACCCCTCCCGCTGTGGGTGGAGCGGGGGGGACTCTTACTGTCTAAAACCCATCCATGTTCCTTCCTTTATGTTCCGGGCCAGCGGTAACCCTTTCGGACAATCCCGCTGACCCGGCAGGCTTTGGCACTAAGGGAAAAAAAAACTGAACCCTTATGATGAGACTCAGTCTGTCTGTCTGTCTGTCTGTCACAGTTGGATATCTCAAGAACTACTAATGCTTGAAATTTGGAATAGTTTTAGATGACGTTTGCCCAACCATTTTGCAAATAAGAAAGAAATAAAAATATATGTATATTTTTTGCAACAGGGACTGAAAGGGTGTCTGAAAAATTCGAAGTGAGGCTACTAGGGCATGTGGGGTATCATATGAAAGAACGCTGTATTCTCAAACATTTTTCTTTTTTTTAGGCCGACTGACGAGAAATACCTTATCTTCGAAGTTTGCAAAGAGAAAAATCTGAAATAATTCTATGTGATAGAAGTTTGTGCAAAGATTACAGGAAAAATAAAACGATGTCTCTAAATAGCACACTTTTTCAGAAATCATCAACAAAAGTTACACTAGTTCCACTACCGGTTAAGAGATGGCGCTGACCGACGACTGCAATATTCTACACCGCAGTGCGCAGTGTTAAAATTCTCTAACGATTATAGGCCTCGCTGATGAAAACATGATGGTACGGAACCCTCGGTGCGCGAGTCCGACTCGCTCTTGCCCGGTTTTTAGGGTTCCGTACCAAAATGGTAAAAACGGAACCCTTATGGTGAGACTAAGTCTGTCTGTCTGTCTGTCACAGCTGGATATCTCAAGAACTACTAATGCTATCAACTTGAAATTTGGAATAGTTTTAGATGACGTTTGCCCGACTATTTTGCAAATAAGAAAGAAATTAAAAATATATGTATATTTTTAGCAACAGTGACTGAAAGGGTCTGAAAAATTCGAAGTGGGGCTACTAGGGCATGTGGGGTATCATATGAAAGAGCGCAGTTTGCACATTCTCAAACATTTTTTTTTTTGGCCGCATAGTTTTCGACTTTTGATGAAAAATGTAAAAAAAAATACTGTGCCCCCCCCCCCTTATCTCCGAAGTTTGCAAAGAGAAAAATCTGAAATAATTCTATGTGATAGAAGTTTATGTAAAGATTACAGGAGAGGAGGGAGGATTGTCTATACGTGAGGATTTGTAATTGGCTTTCGGGTGACTATGATTTGCTTTTTTGTTTGTTTTTATTAGCTGTAAGTCCTCCATGTACTAAAATAAATAAATAAAAATAAAACGAAGTCTCTAAATAGCACCCTTTTTCAGATATCATCAACAAAAGTTACATTAGTTTTACTATCGGTTAAGAGATGGCGCTGACATAAAACTTCAATATTCTACACCGCAGTAAAAATTCTCTGACGAATATTGGCCTCGCTGATGAAAATTTAAAAACATATGATGGTACGGAACCCTCGGTGCGCGAGTCCGACTCGCTCTTGCCCGGTTTTTTATATTAGCAATGGTTTTATTTATGAGCTCAATTACTTTTCCAGCTCATGTTAGTCTAAATCTAGATGAATCTGCCATTAATTTATATTAGCATTACAGCGAATGATACTCGTACCAGGGAGAGGGAAGCTCCACGTCCTTGCCCGACCAGCGCGCAGCGATGTGCAATCATTAGCAACCGTTAGATGCGGATGTAGATAACTGCGGCCAATTAACTATTAATTGCGGTTATGATATTAGCAGTTAATCATATATTATTTTGATAGGAACGAAATGGATTGTAATACTTAATATATGGTTTTTGAATTTTTTATAGGTGTATAGGTGGTTTTAAAGATGTAGAATGATATTGTATTTTATTTCTTACACGCCATGTTGCCCGGTGTGATTGTCCATCGGTAAGAACGACGATCTTCTATACAAACTTTCATCCCTTTAGGGTAGGAATTTTCGTAAAACCTTCCTACACACTTCGTAAACTTTTGTTTTATCTGGAACTCTCTTGCCAAATGTCAGGAACCTAAGGTTTAGTTTTTTTTAATTCACCCCCTAATTCATTAGGTACTACAACATGACTAGAACATAACTGGTGGAATCTGAGTGTACTGAGTACCTCTATGCACATCGCTACATTTTCACAAATGACTACATCTTACTTTACCTAATGAGCACAGTTCAGTATAATGCTAAGAAGACCTATAGTGTACTGTAAAAACAAATACTTAGCTAAGTTGATGCGCAAGAGTTGCATCGATCTACGTACTGCTACGTTACCGCTGTTCTGCGTGCGCGCAGCTGGGCGGCCGCTGACAATTAAGTGATTGAAGGTATCTAATGCTGCTACTAAAACCATCAATGTTTTGAAAATAATAAAATATACAAAAGGAGACTCCTTAGTAGAGGGCCTAGAACATAAATTATGTTCTAGGCCCTCTACTCAGAACTACTTTTGTATATTATGTAACATAATATACAAAAGTAGACTCCTCAGTAGAGGACCTAGAACATATACAAAAGGAGACTCCTCTAGAACATAATATACAAAAGGAGACTCCTCAGTAGAGGACCTAGAACATAATATACAAAAGGAGACTCCTCAGTAGAGGACCTAGAACATAATATACAAAAGGAGACTCCTCAGTAGAGGACCTAGAACATAATATACAAAAGTAGACTCCTCAGTAGAGGACCTAGAACATAGACACCTGAGTAGAGGGCCTAGAACATACAAGGAGACTCCTCAGCAGAGGGCCTAGAACAGTGGCAGTCGCTTTAAAAGCGATTCGTATTCCTACGACTTTCAACAGGATTGACATAAACCTTTCATATTGTTATGGCTTTACACCGGAGCTGTGTAAATGCGAAGCGTCGTACAAAATCCCTTTATAAAAATAATAATGTAAGTAATTCAATTGGTTCGTTGTTTCATCGCTTACCGCTGCCCTGTCTCGCACGGTTCTGGTGGAAAGCCAGCCTTACGGTACTGCAGTTATCTCAACTGTGTCAGTCCGTCGTGCGCGCTGATCAGTATGCGGCGCGCGCGCAACCCGCTTGCGTCTCGGCAACCCCCGACAAATACCCCACCGCCCCCCACTCCACTCCCCTGACCAACCCACGCGTGCGCCTGCACAGTACATGAAAATACCATTTAAGTACAGAAGGATCACTCCTAACAAGTGATCCTTTCACATGTAAGGAATTGAACAATCATTTTCAAATATATTGGAATATGGTCATTGACACTGTTCGATTATCTAGTTTTGCCCGATAGCTAATTGAAATCGTGTAAAGTGTCGCTATAAGTTATAATCGAAATAAAACAAGCCCGCAGGCAAAAACACTAAAGTCGCAAATCATAATTTTGTTTTTTGTCTAGCTCTTATATAGGAAGGTATATAGGTAGGTATGTAGTAGTATTTATGAAAAATGACTCTTCCGCCATTTTCTAAAGATCTGATCTTCTCTCCTTATGCCTATTCATTGGCATGCCTACATAAAGTGAATGAGATCAAAAACAGTCTTGCTCACGACACTTGTGAAAGCGGTAATCTCCTGAGATAAATCTGTGCACTGCACAGGCACATGATTTGAATACTTGTCACAAAAATTAATGGCGCCCTCCGTTGTTCAGCGGGGGAAGCTGCGCCGTAAATCAGAGATTAGTATCAATTGTAATTAACTAGTCAATATTTACATATTGTTAACAGCATCCGTTACACTCTTGCGTATATTTGAATTTGGAGGCTGATTAATATAAGTGGTAGCTAACATTATTACAATAAAAAAAAAACTCAAAAATTATTCTGGAACGGTTGTGTTTTTGCGGGATAAATAGAAATCCATTTATGCATTCTTTTCTCATGTTTCTTTGCAAGATAAACATCAGTACCTAGTGTACCTGCATACCACAGATATTGCACAAGCCGAGTATTACCGCATTAACGTAACGGGGTCTAAACATAGTGCAGGAGCCATCACTCAGCGCTGGCTCCCCGACTATGAGCGGTAACTTATCCCAACTAATAACTTGACTTAAATACTTATTAACTTGGCACATAGTAGTTTTACTACTGCAGGTCTACGGCGCGGTCACAACGTTATGTGTGTAAACAAAAAACAGATCATTACATTTTATGATAAATGATGATAAATGATTTTTTCACTCAAAAAGTAGGTAAGCTGCAAGGAGTTGAATGAGGTACCTATTCCATTGTTTCTCCCAGCAACATTTTTCTCCTGTTTTTGGGTAGGCAGAGTTGTGTATTTACTGCCAAGATGAAATGAGAGCCAATGAGCCAGAAGGTAGCCATTGTCAGCTGGATATTAGGTAACATTATAATAATTAATACGGTATTAGCAGATGTTTTTCCAGCTCATTCACAAACGGCTGACCTCGACCTCGACATTACACCCGCACATACCGACATACCGTTCATTCAGCCCAGACAGTCATTAACATAATTTATTAACAAATATTCACATAAATCCTCTCGCGGATACATCAAACCAAGTTTATGCGTCCGACACACGGAGGACTTAGCAGATGGAGTCATGCTGTTATACCTATGTGCTGCTAGCTGCACCGCCACAGTAAAGTTTATGCGTCCGACACACGGAGGACTTAGCAGATGGAGTCATGCTGTTATACCTATGTGCTGCTAGCTGCACCGCCACAGTAAAGTTTATGCGTCCGACACACGGAGGACTTAGCAGATGGAGTCATGCTGTTATACCTATGTGCTGCTAGCTGCACCGCCACAGTAAAGTTTATGCGTCCGACACACGGAGGACTTAGCAGATGGAGTCATGCTGTTATACCTATGTGCTGCTAGCTGCACCGCCACAGTAAAGTTTATGCGTCCGACACACGGAGGACTTAGCAGATGGAGTCATGCTGTTATACCTATGTGCTGCTAGCTGCACCGCCACAGTAAAGTTTATGCGTCCGACACACGGAGGACTTAGCAGATGGAGTCATGCTGTTATACCTATGTGCTGCTAGCTGCACCGCCACAGTAAAGTTTATGCGTCCGACACACGGAGGACTTAGCAGATGGAGTCATGCTGTTATACCTATGTGCTGCTAGCTGCACCGCCACAGTAAAGTTTATGCGTCCGACACACGGAGGACTTAGCAGATGGAGTCATGCTGTTATACCTATGTGCTGCTAGCTGCACCGCCACAGTAAAGTTTATGCGTCCGACACACGGAGGACTTAGCAGATGGAGTCATGCTGTTATACCTATGTGCTGCTAGCTGCACCGCCACAGTAAAGTTTATGCGTCCGACACACGGAGGACTTAGCAGATGGAGTCATGCTGTTATACCTATGTGCTGCTAGCTGCACCGCCACAGTAAAGTTTATGCGTCCGACACACGGAGGACTTAGCAGATGGAGTCATGCTGTTATACCTATGTGCTGCTAGCTGCACCGCCACAGTAAAGTTTATGCGTCCGACACACGGAGGACTTAGCAGATGGAGTCATGCTGTTATACCTATGTGCTGCTAGCTGCACCGCCACAGTAAAGTTTATGCGTCCGACACACGGAGGACTTAGCAGATGGAGTCATGCTGTTATACCTATGTGCTGCTAGCTGCACCGCCACAGTAAAGTTTATGCGTCCGACACACGGAGGACTTAGCAGATGGAGTCATGCTGTTATACCTATGTGCTGCTAGCTGCACCGCCACAGTAAAGTTTATGCGTCCGACACACGGAGGACTTAGCAGATGGAGTCATGCTGTTATACCTATGTGCTGCTAGCTGCACCGCCACAGTAAAGTTTATGCGTCCGACACACGGAGGACTTAGCAGATGGAGTCATGCTGTTATACCTATGTGCTGCTAGCTGCACCGCCACAGTAAAGTTTATGCGTCCGACACACGGAGGACTTAGCAGATGGAGTCATGCTGTTATACCTATGTGCTGCTAGCTGCACCGCCACAGTAAAGTTTATGCGTCCGACACACGGAGGACTTAGCAGATGGAGTCATGCTGTTATACCTATGTGCTGCTAGCTGCACCGCCACAGTAAAGTTTATGCGTCCGACACACGGAGGACTTAGCAGATGGAGTCATGCTGTTATACCTATGTGCTGCTAGCTGCACCGCCACAGTAAAGTTTATGCGTCCGACACACGGAGGACTTAGCAGATGGAGTCATGCTGTTATACCTATGTGCTGCTAGCTGCACCGCCACAGTAAAGTTTATGCGTCCGACACACGGAGGACTTAGCAGATGGAGTCATGCTGTTATACCTATGTGCTGCTAGCTGCACCGCCACAGTAAAGTCCTCGCTAAGCAAGACAACTTGCCGAGATTTAGAATCGGAACTATGACTACAACGTTCACAGCTGAATTAGATCCTGGATTACATAAAATATAATCCGCTACGGGATTACATAAAATATAATCCGCTAAGCCGAGTAAAAATTACTACTGCGTTCACCATAATAATTAAGAAAATGTTTGTTATTGAAACCGGAAGTATTAAGGGAAGTAACGGGTTGATTTGTTTTTCATCAGGAACTAAAACCAACTCCATCCATCATTTCGTCAATTCAAAATCTAGGATCAAATGTAGGTATCATCATCATCACTCCATTTCCTACATTATCCACGCGTCTCCGTCTGATCCCGAGATGTGCGTGGCCGTCGCCGGGAGGATACAGCAAAGCTGCGCCGGCGCACTGGCGCAGTTTACAGCATGTTTTACGACGGACGATAGCATCGACGCGATCACATCACTGGCTCATGGTAATGTCTTGATATCGATGCCGATACGCCGCGCCGATGGAGCCGCCAGACAAGAACATGTTGCGGTGGACAAGAGCTAAGATATGTCTGGGTTTGCGGAAGCTAAAGCGAAACATTTCTGATGGTTTGAACATCTGATTAAACATGGTCTTATCGTATTCAAAAAGAACAGAACACGATTGACAGTCTCAACAACACATTTCTAATTTATGAGTAGTGTCACACACCGGGGGTGTGTGACACTACTCATACAACTATCAACTCAACTTAATAAATTGCAAAAATGCTAAACTGATGACACTATCGAAGCACGTTCCGAGGTCACTGCCCAGCTGGAAGCCGTTACCTTCGCACTTGATCTGCTCACCCACGGGAAGATCACACGCCAGTCGAACCCAAATCAGTATGTAAATCATTCAATTCCCATTCTTAAGCCATCCAGCCAGCAGGATCACTCGTTAAAATATTATACAAATGTGCAAAATTAAAATAAAAGCACCCTGCGGAGAAGTTTATCGTTCAGTCGTAATAATAATCATTTGTACGTATATTTTGATAAAAATCTTGTAAAAACTCACACAAATGTTGCTGTATGACGGGTGTGCCTGACGCCTGCTGCCACTCGGAGGCTGCGGCTATTTATTATTCGAGTCAGTATCCGGTCTCATCTGATTTCTTTCACACTCTATGTTATTGCAGCCATTTCATGTGCAGCACATCTTACTTCATGTTTTACGAAACAGTCAATCCGTTCGGGAGTTGCGATATAGCATAGTTGAATATAGGTGCGCAGTTCCTCATCTAGTTACATGATGATTGATATCCACAGATTAAGGAAAGGTGGTCCTAAGGATTTGGCAATTACAGTGTTTTTAACCGACTTCAAAAAAGGAAGAGGTTCTCAATTCAGATGTTTTTTTTTCGGACATAACTCCGTCATATAAAGACGGATTTGCAAAATTATTTTTTTATTTGAAAGAATTTTATTCCGAAATGGTCCCATTCAAATTTTGTAAAGATCTGATGATAAGTTTCGGAGACAGACAACGGAACTCTTCAATAAATGCCAGCAAATCAACCGCGATTGCTGCTACTTATCGCATATGTATGTATTGTTCACAATCACACAACATAACATCACTCCTGTACCCTCTAAAGGGGTACAAAGATGTGTTCAGTATACCACGGTACACCCTCATTTCTGTCAAAGTTATTGGTGTATACCTTTATTCTAAAAATTCTCTCGTTTTTTAATGGGTATGCTTCAGGGGTGGTCCCAAATAAATTTTATGAACTTTGCTTGAGTAGTTTTTGAATTACCTTCAGTAATACGAATTTTTTCCACTTAGTTTACATTGATGATGTTTTAATAACTTCTTGTTACTGATTTTCACATAGCAAGTAGTGTTATATGAATGTGTGTGGGGTAGGTACAATTAAAAAGTGAAAAAGAAAAACTTTTACAAAAAAAAATCCGGCCAGGTGCGCGTCGGGCCACGCAGTGTAGGGTTCCGTAGTAGCCCGTTATCACAATATAGTACGATTATGTTGCTCTTTATTCTGAATATATAAGTAATGGTAAAGATATTAGGAGTTAATGGTTATAATAACAAAAACACTTTTTTACAAAAAAAAAACAACCGACTTCCAAAAAAAACACTACAAATTAAAAAATAACTTTAATTTCAGAAGTCAGTGTCAATAAACGAAAATGCGGAACCAAAGACACCGACTTCCGAAATTAAAGTTATTTTTCACTTTGTAGCGTTTTTTTTTTTTGGGAAATCGGTTTTTTTTTTCTTAAAAAAGTTTTCCAGATAGCACTGACGACTTGACAAGTTATGAAAATAACTGCTCTAAAATTTAATTATAATTATAATATACATGTACCTCTCGAGAATTGAATCCCTCCACAGTATCTTTGCATGGTGTGTATTAAATCTTTCTATCACTAGCTAAATCGTGTAAATCAGTATTTATCACCGTTTCTCGCGAACGCGCTGCGCGGTTATCACTAGTTGTAGCGCGGGCGCCGATCAGGCATCGAACCGGCAACTCCATCATCCGGGCGCATCACGACTCCCGCTGCACGGACTAAGGTCGGCACTCTACAAACTGAATAATTTTAGCTGATAAATTAACGTTCTAGGAAAATCTATTTTCCTTGCAATATACTTACTGTTTTTTAACCGACTTCACAATTCAAAGTTTTCGACTAAACAGCTGCAATTGCAATAAATATATTTTAACAAATGGTTACAACTTACAACTCTATCATCAATCCTAAAAAAGAACACAATGTACAAAGTTATGAATATTTTAGGACAATGCGCCTCTGAGCAATTTCTTTACTAAACTTGTTTGTATTAGTGTCAAAAGATTGCGAGTTACGAATATAGACCCAACAGTGCCAACTAACAAAAGATTGCGAGTTAGGAATATAGACCCAACAGTGCCAACTAACAAAAGATTGCGAGTTAGGAATATAGACCCAACAGTGCCAACTAACAAAAGATTGCGAGTTACGAATATAGACCCAACAGTGCCAACTAACAAACGATTGCGAGTTACGAATATAGACCCAACAGTGCCAACTAACAAAAATATAATTAACAGCTTCATCTTTGTAACGCTTCCTCTCAATATTCAATAATATCATACCCGCTGTTCATTTCAACCATTCAAAACTATTACTTATTTTATTTTATTTTTTTTTTTTACAGAAAGCTTACAGACTAATAACATAATTAAAAATCATTCGTAGGCAAGAAAATTTGCTAATTACAAGCTTCCACATATAAACATCTAGTTACAAATACTTTGCGTTGACTATGTTCGTTAACAGCGAATTTGTAAACAATAGAAAGAAAGAAAGAGAAAAAAAAAAAATTGTTAAAAAAGTGTATGAAACGTTAATTAAATAGTCGAGTCGTGCAAAATCAAAAAAGTGAGCAACCATATCTTATTTAGTAGTTATTCATGACTATCTCCGAAATATTCCTTGTTTAGGATCTTTTTAATACTGTGTGCGTTGGTGCAAAATAGGTCGATCTCCAGGTGCGATGGTAAATTATTGAAGGCTTTTACACTACGAATGAAGAAGGCGTTGCTCCTGTAATTAGTCGATGCGCATGGTGCCTGCAGTAGAGGTCGTCTGCGTAGGCAATTTTGATTAGTGCGAAGAAATAATTTGCTGAGTAGTTCCGGACTATCAATCGAGCCATTTGCTATGCCTACCAAAAAACATATGTCACTAATATTACGTCTCATGCTCAATGGTAAGAAATGATATCGCTTGCAACGGTGTTCATAGTCCTCTGAGAATTGCTTTGCCTTAAAATCCAAGTAGCGCAAAAATTTCTTCTGAACGGATTCAATACGAGATTTGTAAATCTCGTATTGAGGGTTCCAGACTTGGGAAACGTACTCGAGGTGGCTACGCACAAGGGAACAGTAGAGTACTTTTAATGGTTTTAGAGACCTAAAGCTAGAGCAAGCTCTAGTAATAAAGCCCAGGGCCTTGAGAGCTTTCTTGACAATGGTTTCTATGTGTTCGTCAAAAAGTAGTTTGCTGTCGTGTACTACACCAAGATCTCTGATACTGTTAGTCTTACTTATGTACGTACCACCCAGTGCATATCCTGAACCGATAGTAGTTGTCCGGCGCGTGTATACTACGTGAAAACATTTGGATACGTTAAGTTGTAACTTATTAGTCTTGCAGTATGAAAAGAATCTGTCAAGGTCTGACTGAAGTAGCTCGGTATCAGATAATGTATGTACAGACTTAAGAACCTTCATATCGTCTGCGTATAATAAAATATTTGAATGAATAAAGCAGTTCTTTATGTCCGAGATAAATATTGTAAACAATAACGGCCCTAATATCGAGCCCTGAGGCACTCCAGATGGGACAGTTTTCCAACCGGACGTGTATCCACGTAGGACCACAGCTTGCGTTCGGTTCTCTATATATGACGAAAACCAACGAAACAGGTCACCGTGTATTCCTGCAGCTAAAAGCTTCTGAAGAAGCACACGGTGATCTATTCGGTCGAAACACTTGCTGTAGTCCGTGTAGATAACATCGACCTGGCATCGTTTATCCATCAAACTGGTTATTAATTCATTGGACAATACCAAATTGGAAGCAGTCGACCGTTTCCTGAGGAAACCATGTTGTTCATCACCAAAACAGCGCTGCATGGCCGAATAAACTCCCGTGTGTACCACTCGTTCCAGAACTTTAGAGAAAAGACATAGTTTAGATATGGGACGGTAATTTTCTATCTTGGATTTGTTTCCCTTTTTAAAAATAGGTGTGATGAATGCCGATTTCCATATCTTCGGGACAACACCCTCTCTCAACGACCGTTCAAATAATAAGCAGACTGGCTCCACAAGACTCTTTGCACAATTGATTATGAAAATTGGGGGTATCAGATCCGGCCCACCAGATTTAGTTAGGTCCAGACCTTGAAGTAGCTTGAGTACCATGTCAGGGCACACGCTAACGGTACTCAGGTTCACTGAGCTAGAAGAGTTACTGTCCACATTAGCATCTAGATCATCAGAGTCCGAGTCTGGTTCTTGGAAAGTTGAATGAAAGTAAGATGAGAAAAGCTCAGTGATACCCTCGCCGGTTTCTGCGGACTGGTCCATATAATGCAGTACGTTAGGCAATGAGTCACCACTTCTTTTACTTTTAACGTAAGACCAAAACGACTTAGGGTTTTTGGAGATTGATGATTCAATTTTTTCCATGTAGGAATCAAAACAAACCGCCTCTATTTGCTTAACTCGGTTTCGCAAGATAGAAAAAGAGTGATAGTCTGATAAATTGCCGTAATTTTTATATTTAGTATGGTATTTCTGTTTTTCTTTTAAAATTTTTATTAAAGCACTGGTATACCAGGGGGGGTGTGTCGATTTCTTTAGCGGTTTAACGGGAATGTACAAATCTCTTAGCTCGTACAGCTTTTGATAGAAAAGGCAGAGAGCTTGGTCTAAGGATCCAGCAGATAACAATGTATTCCAGTCTATAAGATCTAGTGCGGAAACAATTGCAGGGTAATCACCTTTATAAAACACGTATTTTACACTAGGTTTCTCAATATATTTATGGAGTTCAACGAAATTAGCGTCAATAATAAGTGGTTTGTGGTGTACATCGACAGGCATCGCCAAGGGGTCAGCACACTGTAACGTTGTAAACTATTGTTTTAGTTAATAAGCAAGCAATCGAAATCGTCAAGTCATTGTAATATAGTTCCAACCCGTCCACATCACTTAAGGCGCCTTTGTTTTGTCTCACTCGCTCACGATATTAGGAACACGTTAACTCCCCACTCCATACGACTTATGCGCGCCGCGAGCCGCGATCGGGGAGCAGGCTTGAGGACGGTCAGTTGAGACGCGCGTTCACGCATACTACACTTGTGCGTGACGTCACACGTGCAGTCTCACTCTAAACCTTCTAAAGCTCAGATTTTTGACGATACTATACTTAATACTTATTATTAATGTTTAAAAGTTTAATAAAAAGAAATATAAACTGTGTTTTCCCCGTATTGGGTAAGTGTTTGCAAAGTTACGCATTGCTTTCTCATGTGTCATGGTGGTGGTCAATGATTTGCAAAATTGTGTTTCATCATCTTTTTTTCTTGACACCCATTTCTTTTATTTTTAATCATTTCATTTAACCATAAACCTTAGCTTGTCATTATTTGTGTTCATATTAAAGTAAAAGTGCTTCATACTCTTTTCTTCACACTTTGTAAACTCCGATTCTGAAGGTGACCTTAACACACATTCGCCTTAAGCGCAATAGTACTTCATCCGCCTTACGCTTATGCTTACGCCGCCGTGGTCACCGTCAGGAGAGGATTAGCAGAGAGCTCACGTATTTATTTCCTGGACATAAATTCCAGGGTTTCAAGTTCCGGGTTAATTTGCCCAAGTAAACCGCTGCCGTACTGCCGTGACATCCATCGGGCGGTCAACACACAAGGCTGACATCCGGCACCACTTCCATCAACCCTGCGGGTCCTCCACCATCCAGAGACAACTCCTCGGCTCCTGCGTCATCTTCAGCGTAAAGCCAGGATAGTACTTACGCGCCTACCTCCTTAGAACGGAATCATTTATGACGGGCCTTTTTACCTACGACCTAAAATAAATAATTATTGAAAGTGTCTAGTGAGTTTGTTTCTCTTATCTCTTTAAAAATAAGTTTCTAATAACTCACACGCTTCATTGGCGCCCTTATCGTGGTATTTTAATGGTCATATTTTTTTTCTGTTTTTAAGGAGGTAGTTGTTTTTTTTTTTGGTGTTTTGTGTGTTTGGTAATTTGCTTCTTTTTATTTTTGTGAAACGTTTTTTATTTTTGGTTGCATAGTAACTAAGGTGTACGTTACAGAAAACTAGTAAGTACTAAAAGTTACTAAGTACTCATAAAGTACAGTCAGGTCGAAAAAGTTGTAGCAATTATGATGTACAGTGAACGCACGATATAAGTTGCAAATTTTATTTAATTTTTTTCTTTTATTTTTCTTTTCAATATTGTTTTGCCGTTACATAATGACGTTATTTATTTCTTAAGTACAGTCAGCACAATAATTTTCTTAACATATTTTTTTTTTTTTTCAAAAAATTTTCAACTTTTATCGAGTTTCGTTTTATTGTGCGTACACATTAGTTGCATTTTTTTTTATTTTGAGCTTTTTATTTATTGTAGAAAAAAAAATTTTTTTTTGGTGTTTGTGTTATTTTTAGTGGAAGAACAACCAAGACGTTACTTACTTTAAAATTTAAAATTGTAACAGACGGAGTACTTAGTTCTTTTTTCACTTTCCGATATTGTTCAACACTTACCCAACATTTTTTGATTTTTTTTATTAATTTTTTTTCTCTTTTCTATCATTTTAAATTATTGTTATAATGGCTTTTCCCGTGAAGTTCATGTCGCTTCAAAAGTCTGAGCTTGAGTATGAAGTTGCCATTAGGGGTGAATCACCAGCTGCCACAGTGCAGGAGTTGCGCAAACAGATAGCTAAGTGTGGACCATTATTCCCTTCAGAGGATATTCTCACTAGCCCCTTCGAACCAACGGACGACTTAAGTGGTGTGCTAGATGTTCTCGAAAAGGTTAACATCACTTTAGAATCTGCGTCATTAGATAAGAACACATTGCTACGAACCCAAAATTTAATTAATCATTTATACCACCGGCTAAACCGCATTACATGTGATGACAAATTAAGGGAAGACTATGAACAATGTGTTAGCCTTTTCAAGAAGGCCACAATAAGGCTTACGTCACTTGGTGAGTCAGCCTTAGATCCCCTAGCTGCTACTAGTAGTGATTGCTTATCACCTACTCTTTCGACACCTGTTAATGTCACCGTTACTTGTGATGGTAACAATAATAAGCACGCGAAATTAAAATTCGACGGCAAGTCCTGCGTCCGGGCATTCATTCAACGTTGTGAGGAAATTTGTGTCGCTAAAAATATTTCACACGATAAAATTGTGACAAACGCTACCGACATATTTACCGGCGACGCACTACACTGGTACAGGAGTATTAGGGATACGGTTACGGGTTGGAACGATCTTACAGTGTCTTTGAGACGTGATTTCGATCAGTCTGATTACGATTACAGACTGCTGGCAGAAATTCGGTCTCGCACACAGGGAGAAACTGAAAATATTATTATTTACCTTTCCATTATGTCTGGACTTTTTTCACGTCTGACGAAAAAATTATCAGAGGAAGATAAATTGGAAATCTTACTCCACAACATTCGTCCTATCTACGCTAACACCCTTTCCTCGGTATCAGACATCAAATCTATTGATGAATTGCGTACCTTGTGCCGAAATTTTGAGGCTATTCAATCACGATTTTCACAATTTAGGGAACCTCCTAAACCGTGCTCGAATACGCTAGCTCCTGAATTTGCATATTCAGGACAGTCTAATAGTAAAACCTACTCTAAATATAATAATAACTTCAACTCTTCTCATAAAAATTTCTCTAAACATAATAATAACCAATATAAACATAATTCTAATAACAATACGGAACCTACTTTGGTTGATACAGTTGACAGCTCTAAGTCTAACAAGAAACAGCGTTACTGCCCCCGTTGCCGTAATAATACACATAATCTGAGGCAGTGTACTGCTAGCAAAGATGAGTTGGTATGTTTCAGATGTGGCCACAAAGGTGTAAAAGCACCAGACTGTCCAAAGTGTGGTAAGACCAAACAAACCAACCCAAAAAATTAATTAACGAGAATTGTGCAAATAACAAATTTGATAGCGAAGACTGGAAAAACTGGTTACACACTATCAAACTATTCTTTAAATCGTATAACATCTACTCAATTCTCGATGATAAAGACGATCTCGATGATAGACCTTACGTATCTGTTAAAATTAACGATCTCACTGTTTCGGGACTTCTAGATTCTGGCTCTGCTGTCACTATTTTGGGTAACGGTGTTCATTCAGTGCTAGGTACTTATGGCTTGCCACTTGTCGAATCTGATCGTATAACAGTAACAGCTGCAGGAGGTCAGAATATAAAAAGTTTAGGTTATATAAATATTCCAATTCATTTCGAAAATCAATTTCATATTTTAAAAGCTTTTGTTATTCCTGAGATTAAACGTAATCTTATTTTAGGTTTAGATTTTTGGCGAAAGTTTAAGCTATGCCCAAAATTTATTGGCAGCATTGCTATGGCCAAGACTAGTAATTGTGCTTTGGTCACTTCTAATTCAACCTTCATACAAGGCTATGATAACCTTGATCAGTCACAAAAACAACTAGCTGATAATGTTATTAAGCAGTTTGAAGACATTTCATATCAGAACAAGGGCTTGGGCGTAACAAGTCTTATCACGCATCGCATTGACACAGGTGACTCGGAACCAATTCGCCAGCGGTACTATCGCTTGTCACCGGAGAAGCAGCGTATCTTGGTGGAACAGGTTGACGAGATGCTTTCACTTGACGTGGTCGAGCCTTGTGAGAGTGCGTGGTCATCTCCTGTTCTGATCGTGACCAAAAAGAACGGCCAACCTCGTTTTTGCCTGGACAGTCGTAAACTCAATTCCGTCACTAAACGAGATGCTTACAATCTTCCTTACATTTCTGAGATCTTAGACAATTTACGAGATGCGCGCTATTTGACCAGTATTGATCTATCCAAAGCATTCTGGCAGATTCCGATTGCTCCTGAGGATCGCGATAAGACTGCGTTCTACGTTCCCGGCAGAGGCACATTTCGTTTCAAACGGACTGCTTTTGGCCTTACCAATGCACCAGCTACTCAGCAGCGTTTGGTTGACTTACTATTTTCTAAATTTGATCTCAAGGTGTTTGCTTATTTGGATGACATCATCATCATATCTGAAGACTTTAATAGTCACGTGACACTACTTTTACGTGTACTCGACAAGTTAAAACAAGCTAACCTAACAATAAACCTTGAAAAGTCCAAATTCTTCAGCTCTCAGCTTAAATATCTCGGTTATGTCGTTGATGGCTCTGGCTTACGTACAGACCCAGCCAAGGTTGAGGCCATACTTAATTATCCGACCCCTAAATGTCGTAAAGACCTCAAACGTTTTTTAGGAACTGCGACGTGGTACAGACGTTTTGTTCCTAACTTTAGCACTATCGCTGGTCCCCTAAATAAGTTGACGTCATCCAAGAAAGGCACCCCTTCTTTTAAATGGACCCCTGAAGCTGACGCTGCGTTTCAAAACTTAAAAGAATGTTTAATTTCTGCACCAGTTCTATCCTGTCCAGATTATACTAGGCCTTTCGAAGTGCATACGGATGCTAGCAGTTACGGTGTCGGTGCAATGCTTACTCAGTCGATAGATGGAAAAGAACACCCAATTGCATACATGAGTAAGTCACTAACCGCTGCTGAGAAGAATTACAGCATAACCGAACGCGAAACCTTAGCCGTTATTACCGCACTCGAACATTGGCGTTGCTACATTGAAAACGGTCAACAGTTTACTGTCTACACGGATCACAGCGCTCTTAAGTGGTTTTTGTCCTTAAGTAACCCTACTGGTCGACTAGCTCGATGGGGCGTACGTCTCTCAGCCTTTAATTTCGTCATTAAACACCGACGAGGCGTTGATAATGTTATTCCTGACGCGCTGTCCCGAATCATTCCGGTTAGTGCCATCAATATTGCAAACTCTTATTCAGTAACTAAAGACTGCTGGTACAAAAATATATATAACGGTTGTCTAAATGATCCTTCCAAATTTTCAAATTTTATTATTAAAAATAATTCATTATTTAGGTTATCTAAAAATAAACACGAACTAACTACAGAATTCTCGTGGAAAGAGGTCGTACCTACTGAATACCGCGAGACCATAATGACTGAAAATCATTCCGAGCCTACAGCTGGACATATGGGTATTTTCAAAACCTATCGACGTCTTGCCTTACGCTACTACTGGCCTGGCATGTACCAAGATGTTGTAAAATTTATTGGTTCTTGCGAAAAATGCTTAGCTTACAAGTCCCAAAATCATCAAATTTTAGGAGAAATGGGTCGGCCTAAACACTGTTCGCGACCATTCCAAATGATCTCAATTGATCTCATGGGACCTCTTCCTACTTCAAAAAAGCAAAATAATTATATATTAGTCGTAACTTGCTGTTTTTCTAAATTTTGTTTAATTTTTCCAATTAAAAGGGCTACTGCTGATATAATTACAAAAATTTTAGAAGATTCTGTATTCTTAACTCACGGCATACCTCAAACCGTGTTAATGGATAACGGTACTCAGTTCACTGGCAAGGTGACAGAGGCATTTTTTAAGAAATATAATATCCCAAATATTTATTATACACCTAAATACACCCCTCAGGTAAACTTAGTAGAGCGGTATAACAGAACCATTATCACTTGCATTTCTACCTACGTGGATAATGATCATAGATCATGGGACATATTCATTCCTAAGGTGCAGTTTGCTATTAATAACTCAGTGAACGAGGCTACAGGATTTTCACCTTCATTTTTAGTTTTCGGCCGTGAGCTTGTTACATGTGGGTCACATTACACTGATAATGACCTCGGTGATGAAATACTATTCCTGCCACGAGACGCGTATGCAGAAAACTTAGGTGTGTTGTCTTCTATCTTTGACAACGTGCAAGCGAAGTTATGGCAAGCCCATGTTAAGAATACTTCACATTATAATTTGAGACGCAAGTTTGCCGAATTTGATATTGGAGACGTAGTCATGAAACGAGCGTACTTTTTAAGTGATAAAGAGAGCAGATTCTCAAAGAAGCTGGCTCCAAAATTTATAAAAGCCAAAATAATTGAGAAAAAGTCACCTCTTGTCTATGTGTTACAAGACATGTCTGGCAAAAATTTAGGTTCTTGGCACATTAAAGATTTAAAATTAGTAGGAAAAAATAAATAGCATTAAAAAGTTTTCCATATTGGTAGGTACATAAATTTTATACATTTAAAGACGCACATTTTGTTTTATATTTTTTTGGCGATTCATGATTTACAATCCCTCTCGCATATATTCCACCTTCTATTGGAACGTCTATTGGTAAGGTATCGGGTTAATGAAAACAAGATACCTATATTTTATGTTACTGTGCGTCAGTTATGTTTGTATATTGGTTAGATACAATAACTGCTGCTAGTTTATGTTTGCGAGAAGTATGAAAGTTGTTTTTTTTTTAAAGGTAAACTAATAGTTAGACTCTAGTTCCTAATGCGGATTTTCTTTCATTTTAGATTATGACAAAAATCCTTGATTGCGCGCGGGGGTATTGTAACGTTGTAAACTATTGTTTTAGTTAATAAGCAAGCAATCGAAATCGTCAAGTCATTGTAATATAGTTCCAACCCGTCCACATCACTTAAGGCGCCTTTGTTTTGTCTCACTCGCTCACGATATTAGGAACACGTTAACTCCCCACTCCATACGACTTATGCGCGCCGCGAGCCGCGATCGGGGAGCAGGCTTGAGGACGGTCAGTTGAGACGCGCGTTCACGCATACTACACTTGTGCGTGACGTCACACGTGCAGTCTCACTCTAAACCTTCTAAAGCTCAGATTTTTGACGATACTATACTTAATACTTATTATTAATGTTTAAAAGTTTAATAAAAAGAAATATAAACTGTGTTTTCCCCGTATTGGGTAAGTGTTTGCAAAGTTACGCATTGCTTTCTCATGTGTCATGGTGGTGGTCAATGATTTGCAAAATTGTGTTTCATCATCTTTTTTTCTTGACACCCATTTCTTTTATTTTTAATCATTTCATTTAACCATAAACCTTAGCTTGTCATTATTTGTGTTCATATTAAAGTAAAAGTGCTTCATACTCTTTTCTTCACACTTTGTAAACTCCGATTCTGAAGGTGACCTTAACACACATTCGCCTTAAGCGCAATAGTACTTCATCCGCCTTACGCTTATGCTTACGCCGCCGTGGTCACCGTCAGGAGAGGATTAGCAGAGAGCTCACGTATTTATTTCCTGGACATAAATTCCAGGGTTTCAAGTTCCGGGTTAATTTGCCCAAGTAAACCGCTGCCGTACTGCCGTGACATCCATCGGGCGGTCAACACACAAGGCTGACATCCGGCACCACTTCCATCAACCCTGCGGGTCCTCCACCATCCAGAGACAACTCCTCGGCTCCTGCGTCATCTTCAGCGTAAAGCCAGGATAGTACTTACGCGCCTACCTCCTTAGAACGGAATCATTTATGACGGGCCTTTTTACCTACGACCTAAAATAAATAATTATTGAAAGTGTCTAGTGAGTTTGTTTCTCTTATCTCTTTAAAAATAAGTTTCTAATAACTCACACGCTTCAACACTCATTCACTTTGATGTCACCATTAGAGAAAACAAGATCTAATAACCTACCGTTGACATTACGCTCGCCATTAAACTGGGATAGGTTACTCGCATTTATTGTATCGAAAAAATCCAGAATACATCGTACAGATACTTTCTCAGGGCACAGTCCCGGGCTGTCGTTAGAGTGTTGCCATTCCACATCGCCACCAAAGTTAAAATCACCAGTTACGATAAATGTATCCAGCGGGTGGGCGGTTACTAAATGGTTAAGTTTATGGTGGAAGTTTTGTAATTGAGCTACATACGAATTACCAACATTTTCTTTGCACAAATACAGGCCGCAAATATTAATGTTATAACTTACCGCTGGTCTAGACCTCTTCAGAACGATGGATACCCATATATCCTCAGCGGAGGTACGCCAGTCACATCTTTCCACAACGGTTAGATCACTTTTCACCGCGATCAGCACTCCACCACCCCTTGTTTGTGCCGTTCGACAGTAATCCCGGTCTCGCCTCCACACAAGATATCGTCCGTCAAACAACTCACTATTACTAATATTGTCCGCTAACCACGTTTCCGTAAATATAATAACATCGTATGAATTCATGCAAACATTACGATATAACGCGTTTGTTTTCGAGCGCAGCCCTCGTACGTTCTGATAATATATATTAACCATTTTTAAGCTTAACAATAACAATATGGGCACCCAGATACGGATCATTATTTAGTATTGAATTTAATAGATTACTTGTTGTAATTGAGCACAGAAAGCACCTACAATAATAAAGTATGATGGAGGTAGAACACAAAAAATGGTAGGAATATTTTAAGCACAGCAATGCACAGTGTCCAAAAACACGAAACTTCGAAACAGTCGCAAATAATGGAACAAAAGAAACGATACGGGTACGATTAGTCATATCTGAAGAGGCAAAGCAATTAAGATTGCACCTTAGTGCAACGTAGCTAAGGACCACATTAGCATAACGGCGACCAGCAACATGACAGTGATATTTAGATATTAACTTACACCTCTCTAATGAGCGACACAGTAAATGATGGAATATGCCGGTAGCACTCAAATGCGCACGGTTCTCAATCTTTCTTTCACCGTTTGACTTTGCACAACTAGACTTGGAATTTTTGTTTGAAAAATGTCTATTAAATGGATATTGACGTGAGTTTATTTTATTTTTACGAGATCCTTCTCGGATTTTAACACTATTGTAGGACACGTGTCGTCCTTCTTTGCATGTATTTTGGAATGCTTGATCCAGACGTAACGAAAATCCGCTTCTGCGGCTGCTTTTTTAGCTTTGGACAACAAAGCCTTATTCTGTAATGACAGGTGGTCGTTTACATAAATCCGTTGGTTTCCTGTAAGGCCAAATTGCCCTGCAGTTAGAGGAGCAGTCTTGACAAGTAGCCTCGCTGCGGCAATGAAGTCCTCCTTCACGTAGCGGTTGCAGAAACTTACTATGATAGGTTTCGTATTATCTTTCTCACGGGTTGGTACTCTCGTTATAAAGTTGATCTGGGCCTTAGACACGGGATAATCAATTTTGGTGCCAATTTTGCCAATGATTTCGAACAGGTTTTCACTGTTATTCTGTGGTAGTCCTTTTATCTCGATGTTGTTCATACGAGTCCACTGCTCTTTAGAGTGGTTTTCTTCCTCCAGTTTGTCTAAGCGGTTATGAAGGATGTTCACCTGCTCCTGAACTTTCTCGACGTGCTTGAGGCGCGCTTCCATGTCTTTGATCTTCCCGTTAAACTCCTTAAACTCCTTGTTTGTTTCACTAAGTGATAACTTTAGATCAGCAAACTCTGTTCGTAGCACAGTTATCTCATCCTTTAAAAATTCTAGAGGAGCTAGTTTCTCAGCGAGCGCTCTTATTTCCAAGAGGATAACTGACTCCGATTCTGGCCTTGGGGAAACTGGGGGTTGATTAGTCGCACTTATTTTACATTTGCTGCAACGCCACGTTAGCTTTCTGTCACCCAGCTTCCGATATCCGTTTTCCGTTATTCCTGCACAGTGGAAGTGTAGTTCCTGATTACACACTGTACAGTGAGCTCCATCGGATATTGGTTCATCACAGGCGCCACAATTGCTCGTATTCATGACTAATCCGGTCTCGATAAAGATACTGGGTTCACTAAAATGTTTGAGAAACGCTGGAATTACAGTCAACGCAGTAAATGTGGGTAAAGAAAGTGACCGTACGGCACAGCGCACACGACAAGACTACGTGACACAGAATGCATAATCCCATGCATTGGTTCCACCTGTAGCGTGATTTACTGTGTTTGCGGGTACTTGAACAACATCGCCTAACTTTGGCAGAGTTCGTGCGAACTCGTGTCGGATCGCATGCTTCACGACGCGTATTTACGAGGTGTCTACTGCGCCGGCGCGGCGCACCGTGCACGTAGATGAGAAGATACTCGCAGATAAGGGGGGTTCCGTCAATGCAGATAAACTTGACTAATGTATTCGGAAAAGTTATTTATACCTTATTTCTGCGATTGCTCTGACTTAAGTTTAAAGATTCAATTAAATTTACCTTACCCAGCTTAGAATGGATAGCGTAATGGCATTACACGTTTCATATATTAGATCGAAATAAGCAAAAGCAATTGAAGTAATTACCACGAATGTGTAGCGTAAAGAGCTAAAAGTTAAAACTGTTCATTTATCTAAGCATGTCCGCCATTTACTGTGGCGACCGCAAACGGTGCGGTTAGACCGTCCGCAACCAGCCGGGCGCGCGGGCGGCCTGATGGGCTCACCACAAAATGAAAAGGTACAAAAAGCCTACTTCTAACATAGAGAGACATTATAGATGTTACACAAAAGACACTACGATACCTTATAAAATCAAACAACCTAGGTTTGGCGTCCCAGTTGTATTTGATCATTGTTCTAATTTGCTTGGGATCGCTGCGCTGGTATCGTACAGGTCGATTTTAAGCTATCCATTTCTGTGAACTACCTCGATTCATCGTTTGCTTCCTTCCTTCCACAACAACACTTTCGAAGCTACCTATCATCATCCCTCCAACTACATATACCTACCTAAGTACTACTTATCTTTGCCCAGTACACCACTCTTACAGGTACTCCTTAAATTGCACCTTTTTCTCACTGAGATTCTTAATAACCGCACTCACGAGCATCCAACCCAGTGTATCTGTTTTGTGGTCAAGAGACTAGCGTCCCGCCGCACCGCGCTCGGGCCAGTCAGCCAGTGCAGTGCAGCAGTGAGATTGTGCGGCGTCCTGCGCCTGCTCACCGGTCGACACCATGCCGCCGCTACAAGCATGAGGCAGGACTATTATGGTATTATTTAAATTGGCAGCGAGTGTATTGGGGCTTAAGTACTTATAATTATGTTTACAGAGTACTTTACTTGCTTGTATGTTAATTTGCATATTGGGATATGGGAAGTAGACACGTTATGAATTGAGAGCTATGAGTATTTCTAGCAAAAGGAGCATTATTGAGCGCAACAACAACTAAATAATAATTATTATCTCGCTATCTACGTCTCTGAAGAACTTATATGAAGAGATCATTATTTCTGACCTACCTACAAAATGTAATTTGCTAAACTAGGATTTTCCAGAAAACCTATCCATTTTTAGCAAGTTGCGGGACCCACACTACCTAATTGTGTATCCTAAATGTTTAAAAATTTGAAACCCTTATACTAGATGTGCTGCGACCTCTAGTGGTTAAATCTTAACATAATACTTCAGTTTTCACTTCACTAAAAGCCCTGTTATCATGGTTACACTATGGTTTGATCTCCGAAATCCCAACACTAGTGTTTCGAGTTAGTAAATGCTCAGACATTCCACGACGATACGTATTGCTACAAGTTGTATCGACTGGTGTAATGAGCCGGTGTCTGTGCCTGACTGTACACCGGAAACGTGGTCCTGCGTGCGACTGTACGTGTGAGATCAACTGCGTGTCTGTGTTCATGTGTAATTTAGATTCTGAAAATACCTAAATGAAATGATGAAACATTCATATACTTAGGTAATAAGAAAAACATTGTCCCATCACTATCACTGTTTTATCACATCCTTATTTTTTTGAGCTCCACTATTACGTCTTTTACCATTTCTTCACTATCCATATCAGCAACTTTCTAGCCAAATTGACTATGAAGGAAAACATTGGGAGGGAATCTGGACTAAGGAGCTCCTTTTGGAAGCTTTTGATCTCATCTCAGGTCTTCACCTGACACTCGGTTGTCTCTCCTATTCTTACATTCCTCTACTTGTTCCACTCTCTGCTAGCTACTAGTGTTACTAGCTTTTACCTCTGAACTGTGCGCAGATGTAGCTTCGCGTGAGACCGAGTTACGTAGCTCGTAGCTCACTTAATCGTGTACCTTTTTGTGTAGTAGATAAGGTCTGTAATTGTATTTCTATCTTGAAAACTGCGCGTCGCGTCGCGTCTCGGTGTGAACTGACCCTTACATGATACCGTAGCCGCGGTACATGTATGTAAGTCCTGGAAAGTAAGTAATAGTGATCGTATATTCAGATAAATAATCGAGGGAACCCGAATTTGGTTGAAGTAAAACTGTATTCATCGTTTTAAAAAAAATTATGATAACTATCAACACACGTTGAGTTTTTTCAAGTTAAACAAAATGTAATCGTCGAAGTTACAATAAGCTAGCTACAGCATAGAGCTAGAGTAACTTTCCCGTTTAGCATCGACATCAAGTGAAAATGCACAAAAGAAAGCTTTGTTCGCAGACGAACATACCATTCTATTAAACTAACCGTACGGCAGTTACTTCTCAGATAAGACCATTAACTGGTTTATTAATTACAATTGTACGTGATTTCTAATTAACATTTGCAGTAGGAATCCCGCTTGCCTAGGAAGGCTAAAGGGCACGCGACACACGAGCACGCATATATCACGCGATGTGCCGCGGGTTACAGGTACGCGGCTTGTTTACTACTGATAGAGTTACCGATAACCATCGACGATGAGTCTCAACATAGAATTCGAAGATTTATTGTTATTTCGGCAGACGTGTCTCACTTGTCAGCACGTAATTATTGGAATATAATTATGTTGAAAGGCTTCGTTTATGGCTGAATGCAAATAAATAAATTCGTCTGTGTTTGATGCAATTGACTAATGGGTAGTTCTTCAGGGACAAAATTTTCGATGTCTGTGGGTATATTTCTGTAACCAACTAACAAAACGGCATGTAATATTTTTTTTTGTATAGTTTAGCTATATCCCTTACTGGGACAAATGATTTTTTTTTAATAATTGCTGTCTAAGTACAAAATAAAAATATTTGAAGTTCGTTCTTCTGATTCATATAGCGCGTCCGTTTGCCATTTTCCGGAACAAAATGGTCGATGTCGCATTTTCCCTTTGATACATCAATATAAATTATAATTATATCGAAAGAAAATGAATTGTCCTCTTACAAAAAAAAAATGGTTGCCTGTAAAGTCGGTTTTACGGGCGAAGATTTTACGTGACAACGTCTTTTTCTCGGTAGAATATTTATTGATATGAATATAATTAAATTGCACAATAGGAACAAGGAATTAAATGAAAATAAGAACGTAACGTTACCGAGCGTTACACTTTTTCATAAGTGACTCCCAGCCGCAACCTAATTTAAAATAAGAACGTAACGTTACCGAGCGTTACACTTTTTCATAAGTGACTCCCAGCCGCAACCTAATTTAAAATAAGAACGTAACGTTACCGAGCGTTACACTTTTTCATAAGTGACTCCCAGCCGCAACCTAATTTAAGACGTTGTCACGTCAAAATGTGTATTAGTTATAACTACGTTAGTCTGTTTATAAATAAGTAAATAAGAAGTGTCCGGCGTATAATACTGATTAATGTGGCGTAAGCTGCGCTTGACCGTACTTGGTCGGGTAATAATAATGAGAGTCTGGCTTCCCGCGCGGGGGGAAGCCAGTCGCGCAACGGACGACCTGGAAGGTGGAAGTGCGGCTGGTTGGCTTAGATCCCGGTGTTACGAAGGAAAATACCTGATTCATCTGTGTTTGGTTCAGGTGGCATACTGATTACAATACCTACTTTATTAAATTTATTTTATTGTTTTAAAACTTCAATCTGTGTTTCGTGTGATGCTTTTGGGTTATAGATTCGTGTAGAAAAATGAAAATAATGAAGTCTGTATGTATGATGAGTTACGCATGATTGTAGGCAAAATCCTGATTCATCTGTGCCTGATTCGTATGGTCAAAAGCCCATATGAATAAAAAAAAAATAGTTTTTCCCCTCTCCAGCACGAAAGGAGCGCTTTTGTTGCGTAGTTCTCCTTGTCCAATTTTTGACCGTGTAAAAGTCAGTAGTTTTAGTCTTATTTATTATTATTTACTTAGCTATAACCTTTTGAATAATTAAAAAATGACAGGAGTATAATCTTGTTCTAAATATGACACTTTTGATATGTCTTAGTCCTATAAATGAATTAATAATTATTGTTTAGAATTTACATTCATAACTAACGGTGTATATAATACTTTTTATTTCTGTTTCTGATTCATCTGTAACAAATTCTGATTCATCTGGGCACAAAATCAATATCTTGAAAACTACTTTATAAAAATGAGTCCCTCATTCAAATATATGTTATTTGGTATACCTATTTTCATATGCACATGTGTTAAAGAGCTAAAAGTGAAATTAAATTTTGGCCATATGGATCAGTCAAAGAATCAAATTTCGAAGAACTACCCTAATAAAAGATTTCCGACTTCGTGGAGAACGTTTATTCTGTCAGAAAATAGCAATAAAAAGCGTAAACAAAATCATTATAATGAATTGTGACTCAGCGGGTAAAGAGTTTTATTCACTTACAGGAAAGAATTAAACTTTGTGGAAATGTAGCGTATTGGGGCACTGCAGCTGCTTTAAAACTTTATTCACTTATTACAGGAAAGAATTTTAAAGCAGCTGCAGCGCCCCAATACGTTACATTTCCACAAAGTTTAATCCAGATTCCCTCTCGATGTTTTCCTTCACAGTCACTCACACGCATACCATGACGAGGACCAATACGCAGGACATCCAACATTAAAAACCCATTACAAACATAAGCCGAGTCCTGCTTTCACTCAGTTAGAATAACAAGTGGAGCCTCCACGTGTTATTGTAGGCGGGCGAGCACACACGCCGCATGGCCGGAGTGTGGTGAGCACACACGCACGCGGCGCGGGCGCACAGACCCAGGCACGCACAGACGGTCACCCGCGGGCCGTGGATGTGGATGACGAGCAGAGCTGCTCGGCAAACACGCTCGAGACGTTTCCGAACGGTCACTAGGCAAACGATGGACAACAGCTAGGGCTGTCACGATTCTATAAACAAGACAAAATACTTTTTTTATTTTTTTAATAGAAGGTTTGGTTTACCTTGCGATCATCAATCCAATGGCCAGCTATTTCTCTAAAAGCCAAAGCATGTACATATTGAAATCTTATTAATTTCAAAAGTATTTTTACCTTAGCATTTGGGGAACTTAATTCTAGCCAAACAAGCGAAAAGCAATAATTAATTAATATTTTTACGAAGTAAAGCCAAGCGTTACTGATAGGTACTTTATCTATACGAGTAGAAGGAGAATCTTCTATCAAACTTAAATCACTAGTAGGTACGTGGTCAGCCCTGTAAGCTGCGTGTGCGCAGGCGGCGTGGGTGGACTTGGCGGTGTTTGCTCCTAATACTCGTCTAAACACGTCCGACAACCATTCACTGTGCACTTTATTGGGCACTCGTTTGAAGACATCCCCTTCCACCGTCTCCTCTCCTTTACTAGACCACGCTTCACTTACATAAAAACAAGAAAGACAGAAGATCCACTCTTCGTACAAAATGTTTCTCTTCGTCTTTAACCTTGTCATAATATTCAACTGCCTAGCCTTTTCCCAACTATGTTGGGGTCGGCTTCCAGTCTAACTTGATGCAGTTGGATACCAGTATTTTACATGGAGCGACTGCCTATTTGACCTCCACAACCCAATTACTATTTAATACGATACCCCTTGGTAAGACTGGTTGTCAGACTTTCGGGCTTCTGACGACAAAGATCCACGAATGACAGCCGGGACCAACGGGCAACGGCTACTGTGTAGTGGGCAGAGACCTTTCGTGAACGTGCTTTCCGAGGCACGGAGAGGTCTTGATATGTAAACATGGTCACCCATCCACGGACCAACCACGGCAAGCGTAGCTGAACCTGATCAATCGACCCGTGCAGCTGTTATTACTTAGCCACAAGCCTCTTTAACCTTACAAGTGTATTTAAGTTTTTTTTTATTAATTTGAACTTCTGTTTCAGAAGAGTTACATCATGGTATCATCATCATAGGTAGTATATCTTTGCAGACTTGCACTAGTACCATTGCAAAGGGAGACTTCAGGTAAGTCCTCTCCTGATACACAGCTGTCGCAGAAAGTAGTCGCTCGTGGAGATGGCTGTAGGATTTCTCAAGATAAAGTAGTCGCTCGTGGAGATGGCTGTAGGATTTCTCAAGATAAAGTAGTCGCTCGTGGAGATGGCTGTAGGATTTCTCAAGATAAAGCAAAATGCTTTTGGTATGCTTAGTTTATATCATTACATTGCATCGTATGGACCTTCTGCATAGGATCATTAGGTGACACTAATCCAATCAGAACCTCAAATTGATTTCACATTATTTTTACTAGATATATATCAATAAAAAGTCATTGATTGTTTGAATTTTATAAAATTGTTGTCCGTGATTTGTTGACTTGCACATAGATATCTACTTACCTTTAATTCAATTCAAATTCTTAATTAATTCAATTCATTACATACGGTCGTCACCACCAACCCTTAATCAATTGAAAACATCCAAAAACATTGAAATTTACATCCATAGGTCACAATAATCGAAACAGTCGATGACTACCGAAGACAGCACAAGTAAACATAAATATCCCGTGCACAGGTACCACAGGTACACGCCATCAATTAACAGGCACAGCACCGCAATCAATTAGCTGGACACGCCGCAGTTATGCCCACTGCTGGGCATAAATAACTGGAGAACAAACATAAGTAATGTGGTGACATGCGCGACAAATTGGGATGTATACAATCTATCGGAGGATCTATAAATTGGAAAGCATGAATCTCGCAATGAAAGGTTAAATGAACACAGAGATAGATATATGTACTCAATATTTGATGTCAGTCTTACATCTGAGCAGTCATCGCACTAAATGATAAGTATCAATTTGAACATTTTGTAAAAAAAATTGTAGGGTATGGGATATTGTGGGATCCGCAAAACTTGTCTAAAAGCAATGCATTATTCAAAGCGTCGTAATCCCTGACATTACACCACTTTTGGAAAAGAATGTGAAGACGACTTCAAGCCTCAGATTTGTACTTAAATTGGTGATAAAACAAAAACCTACGATATGACTACAACCATTTCTCAATGTAAGTACTTGGAAAGCATCTTCCCACAGCAGCTACTTGTGTATCTCGGTGCCACGTTATATGATATCAGTATACCAACATTGTCACCACGTATGCTTAATATTTATGATGTAACAACACCATTTGTGTCTACGCGATACTCAAGTAGCGCCTGCGCATCTGACCGGGGACTATTCATCGTGCGATCACATACAATACGTTTAGATGAAGAAAGGGAAAATATTAAGGACTATTTTTTACAATTGTATAGAAAAAACATCAAAAATAGAGGCCAAGAATAAAAGTTTACAAAGATTGAGAAGACAACGATTGTAACACGTGGAGATAACTATAGGAGCCGGCCAAATGCGGGTCGGAGGAGGGTTCCGTGCTAGGATGAATTTATCCCAAAAACAAACTTAACATTGTAGTACCTACCTATTTAAAATAATAATAATAATATATACATTTATATGAAAAAAAAATAAGCAAAATGATCATAGGGCATCAAAAAATTCGTCCGCATCGCTGTCAACAGGAACAGTGCCCAAAAGGCTGGCAGCATTGCCACGTTGTATGGCAATGCTAATTCTTTGGCCAAGAAATAGGCCAGCCCTCTGGTCACGTGAAGAGTCGACTAACCGCTTGGCGATATCTCGAAAAACCAAGTGGGCACTCGGACCCCATGGCCCTAGTGTTTCAACCCCAAACGGCTCGAACATATAACTCCCAATCAGGTTGGAATATTTTCGCCGTTTGAGGTTTTCTGCACCTGCAGCAGCCGCCCCAGCACAGCGCACCGTGCTAGGAAGATGGGATGGCGCAAGGGTGTCGACACATGTTGTATCCCACACCAAAGGTCTGCCTAACTTCCAGGGCATTATGGTCATTCCGTCTGGTCTCTTCCCATCGTCGCGTGCCAGGCCGTTGGGTTCTAAAACAGCTGGCACCCCGGCGGTGACAAGAGCACGGCGGATGATGTCATTAATGCTGGCGTGCCGTGCTATCCGGCCTGCGCTCCTACTACAAGATAGGCCATGGTGCTCGAGGCAGTCGACAGCTTCACCGCACTGACAGCGATGCGGAGCCCCGCAAGGAGCGGAAAACATTGTAGTTGGAAAACATAAACATCACGGTCAATAAACCCTATAAGTTTTGATGTGTATCTTTTTGCATAAATTGCCGTGTTTTTTATTGCATTGTCTTAGAGCATAGAGCTTCAAGGGACCATACACTTGCGTATTTGATATTAATTTTAATTCAATACCTTCACGCGTTCCTGACAAAATGGGTCTGGACTACTCTGGACTACTCTGGACTACTCTGGACTACTCTGGACGGTCTGGACGGACCGACGCGGACAACGAAGTGATCCTATAAGAGTTCCGTTTTTTCCTTTTGAGGTGTGAAACCATAAAAATAGCAACAAGTCCTACAATCCTTACAGTACGTTGTTCGGTGGATGTGAGGGTTATTTAAAGATTTGGATATCGAAGAACTACGAGCCTATCAGTCGCATCATGAACAGCCATCTTTAACCAAAACTTGCGACTATTTAAAAACAGCGTCCGATAAGCGACACTCGATAATTTAGTGCAACACACAGCTACGACTGCGACAGATAACTAATTGTCGATACCAACGGACGATTTATTGTCTCATAGCGCGGGGTCCGTGTCTACCGTGTGTATTGTTACATATCTCGTCGAGATAATTGGAAGTCTCTCTCTTATCGACTTTCGGTACGACTTCCTACGGTTTGTTGAGATAAATGAACGTATAGATTACAAAGAAGTTGCGACAGAAATAATGTTTATGAAGTAACATATAGACAGGCACTCTGTGTGTCAGCTGGTTATCATTTGAAGTATTACGGTCTATTAGCTACACAATTCTCTATCACCAATAAAAAGTAACCACAGGTGACAGATTTCCAGGGAAAAATCATCTTAAGGGATCAATTCCTTGATAATGAGAACCCTCTTTAACATAACCGTAACACATTCAAGCAGCACTAAAGGGTTGCCGGACCATAATTCAACAACCAATAACGGTTCCTAAACCTACCAACCTAATTAGCTGCATCCGACACAACCTGCGCATGCACCCCAATACGATCGCAATCTTAATGAATTTAATGTCCGTCCCGCACATATAACCGCGCTAGTTTACAGCGCCTCGACTAGGAAGCGTAGCCTGCAGTCTGCGCTGAGCGGACCGGCGCGGGCGCGGGCGCGTCCACGGCCAATTAGACGATAGCATCGCAGGGTTAATGAAATGCCCTCCAAACAAGGATACAGTTACGGCTTTAATTACTAAGTATCATATTTTGTGAGTTATACGCTGCAGCTGGGAGGAATCGTTGTGGAATTTGAGTCTAGTGTGCTGGGGAGTTAAGTTTTAGCCAACAAGTTTTCAAAAGGGAGAATCTTATGAAATTAATTAACCATCCTCTGCTGTTCAAGTTGGAAGAAGGTTTCTATCACAGAGAAGGAATGTATTTATAGCTAATTGATGGTTAAAAAAATATTAAGTGGTGTTCAAGAAAATAAACCTCCTGAATGCTCACAACTAATGTTAAGTTTCCCAAATAAATGCCACGAACGAAGAAATGAAGAGGACCGCTAGTACCACAAATCCGAATTAACGAGGATTGAAAAATAAACAAAGGGATATTGATGCCAGGGATAGTGGAGCATTTTGAACAAACTAAGTATTTATTAATACAAGCAAATATGCTACGTCATGACATACATAGAGGGTTGCGGCCAATTCATTATGTACGACTATACCGAACTATAGTCGTACCTAATGAATTGAAGTGGTGAAGTAATTACTCGTGTCACCAGATGCTGTAGCCACCAGACCAATTCAGCATTTAATCAAAAACAGACTTGATTTTAAATCACTTTACTTTTCTTCCTAGACCGTAGAACTCATATTGTTAATGTTACGAGCTTCGGGTTCGTGACAATAAAAACTGCCGATTTAATAACCAAAAATAACTCTTTAATTAAAAACACTAATTACAGCTCAAACACACTAATTAAAAGAACACAATTTCACTACTGATCACTCTTAATTCGCACTTGAAGATCGCTTGATGTTTTCGCTTGTCTCGCTGTATCCAAACTGAGTCGGTCGTCGCGCATCCCGGCCTTATATAGTGCCGCAGATAGTTCGAGAACCTTCCATTGTAGAAACATCTAGAATGTTCGATTACATACCGGCCCCGACCGACTAGGTATCGAAAGTTCGAGAAAGTTCTACAAAGTTCTAGTATCGAATTTTCTAGAACGATCGTGACTCGACTAGTTCTGCTACTCGATACTAGATGGCGCTAGTGGTAACTAATGTCACCTTGTACCTGCGCGTAACACTGCCCCCTCCTAAGACATGCTCGTCCCGAGCATTATCAGCCCCATAATAACGCGCCAGTCGGTCCACATGGACGATCTTAGGAGTACCTCTTGCACCTTTCTGTATCCGGTAGGTTACGTCATTGATCTTTGTCACAATCCGGTACGGTCCGTCCCATTTAGCTTGAAGCTTAGGAGATTTCCCTTTGCTGCGGACTGGATTGTGCAACCACACTAGTGAACCTTCGTCGAACCCTTTATTGTTCATTTTGCGGTCATAACGGGTTTTCATCTTTTCAGACATTTGCTGGCCCGATTGTCTGACGTGCTCATAAATGTCATTCATTTTGTTCCGCAAGTCATTCGCATAATCGGTTATACTGCGTGGGGCATCAGGTGGTATTCCGGTGATCAGGTCTGCGGGCAGCCGTAATTCTCTTCCAAAGTTTGCGAAAGCTGGTGTCATCGATGTACTTTCGTGAACAGCGCTTCGATATGACAACAAAAACGGTTGTATGTGCTTGTCCCAATCTCGTTGCCGATTTTCCACAACTTTGGCTAGGTACCTCTCCAATGTCTGATTAAATCGTTCCACCATTCCATCCGACTGTGGGTGGTAAGAAGTTGTTCTGGTTTTATGAGTACCCATAACTCGACAAGTTTCCTGGAATATTTGTGACTCAAAATTCCTTCCTTGATCACTGTGAATCTCTAAAGGTACTCCAAAACGACAGAAGACTTCCTGAACTAATTTATCTGCAACTGTCGAAGCTTCTTGATTTGGAATGGCGAAGACTTCCGGCCACTTGGTGAAGTAATCCATCACAACCATGAAATACTTGTTGCCACTTTCACTTACCGGAAACGGCCCCGCAACGTCAAGGGCTATCCTCTCCCATGGTGCACCAACATTGTACAATTTCAATGCACCTCTACTGCGAGTCTGAGGTCCCTTTACAGCTGCACAACTTGTACATTTGCGACACCAGTCCTCGACATCGTCCCGACAGTGGACCCAGTAAAACCGTTCTCGTATCTTCAGTAGAGTCCGTTTTACTCCCAGATGACCTCCTGAACAACCATTATGGTACAGCTGTAGAACATCCGGTACTTGAGATTTAGGGACAACCATTTGCAAATGACAGCTGTCTCCCCGAGCATTTTCCCATTTACGGCACAGGACTCTATCCTGAATCACCAGGCTGTCCCATTGGGCCCAATAGCTTTTTGTGATCGAACTCATCGCTGAGACGTCACTCCACCTGGGCTTAGGAGCTCTGGCCTTCATCCACTCCAGAATCGGCTTTATGTCCGAATCTTCCTGTTGTGCACGTTGTAGGCTTTCCTTCCACTCGTTGCTGAGGTCTGTCTTGAGCATCCTCACAGGTACGACTTCTTTACTTTCTTGCCTAGTACAATGCTTGCAGTCTTCAGGACAAGGTCTTCTTGACAATGCATCTGCGTTGCCATGTGATTTCCCGCTGCGATGTTCGACCTCAAAGTCGTATTCTTGTAGTAGCTCAATCCATCTCGCAACTTGTCCTTCTGGATTTTTGAACTGCAATAGCCATTTCAGTGCAGCATGGTCAGTTCGTACGTGGAATTTCCGCCCCAGAAGATATTTGCTAAAATGCTGCAATGACTTTACCACAGCAAGCAATTCCCGTCTCGTGACACAATAATTCTTTTCCGGCTTTGACAACGACTTGCTGAAGTACGCTATCACAACCTCTTGATCACCGTTCCGTTGAGACAACACACCGCCAAGTCCTATGTCACTTGCGTCTGTGTCAATTATAAATTCCTTGCCCGGATCAGGGTACCCCAAAATAGGTGTTTTGCACAGACGGTCCTTTAGCTCCTGGAATGCGATGTCGCAACTTTCATCCCAGCAGAACTGTCTCTTCTCTTCGGTGAGTTTATGTAGGGGTTTGGCTATGTCTGCAAAGTTCTTGACAAATCGCCGATAATAGGAGCACAAACCCAAAAATGCTCTGACCTGCGTCTTGTCTTTTGGAACTGGCCAATCCTTGACAGCGGCGATTTTCTCTGGATCCGTGCGGATACCTTCTTCAGACACTACATATCCCAAAAAGCTAACCTGTCGTTTGAATAGTGAACACTTCTTCGGACTTAACTTGAGGTTGGCACTCTGGATCTTCATGAGCACGCGTTCCAGGTTTTGAAGATGTTCTTCAAACGTGCGGCCTACGATGATGATGTCATCCAAGTAGACCAAACAGGCATCGCCAATTAGTCCAGTAAGTACAAGTTCCATCAACCTTTCAAAAGTTGCCGGAGCATTGCACAATCCAAACGGCATAACTTTAAATTGCCACAGACCCTTTCCTGTCGAGAATGCAGTTTTCTCCTTGTCCTTAGGGTCAATTTCGACTTGCCAGTAGCCACTTTTCAGGTCCAGCGTGCTAAACCACTTTACTCCAGTAAGCATGTCCAGCGTGTCATCAATTCTTGGCAAGGGATAGCTGTCCTTCTTTGTAACGTCGTTCAGACGACGATAGTCAACACAAAACCGCATGCTGCCGTCCTTCTTTCTTACCAACACTACAGGTGAACACCATGGACTAGATGAAGGTTCAATGACACCATCCTTCACCATTCCCTCAATCATGGTTTCCACTTCCTTTTCACGTGCTACCGGCAATCTCCTTGGCCGCTGACGGATAGGCAATTCTTCTCCTGTGTTTATTTTGTGTTGAACTAAGCCAGTCTTCCCGATGTCAGCATCGTTTGACGAGAAAACATTGGCGTACTTGAGTAACATCTTCTTCGCCTTGACCATTTCATTTTGGGACAGAGCGCTGCGGCAGTCGTCTAAAAGTGTGGTCACTTTCGTTTGTGCATCCTTGCTGAGGGTCCCAGTCGATAGATATTGGCATCGACGCAACCAATCCACTTCCTCGCAAGTACCGACTAGTGTGCCTTTTTCTATAATCTGTTCCTGATCACAAAGGTTCAGCACACGTACCCCTGAGATGTCGGTGGCTCTGACCAAAGTTCGTGCCACTTTCCATGGAAGGTCATTGTCTACCCTTTCCACGAGTACACAACGATGAGTCTGCCCAGGATTCCGAGGAAGACTAACCGGCACAATAGTTTCCGATCTCGGCGGAAGAACAATCTTCCTATGGCTGTACACATTCCCTGGTAACGCCCCTTCCACGAAAAGTTCCTCTTGTCCACATTTCAAAACGCCTTGCTTGACGTCAATCTCGCAACAATTCTTCCTCATAAAGTCAAGGCCCAGGATGCAATCGTCCATTATATCGGCCACGATGACATTATGCAGGTAGATTCTGTTGCCTAGCTTCAACTCCATCTTCTTCTCTCCATGGACGGGTATGCGCTGACCGGTGGCTGTTACCAAATTAATGCGTTCTCGGTTGTATGCGGAGTCCCCAAGGGACCGACTTGTAAGTTGGGAACTGACGACCGTGCGAGAAGCTCCAGTGTCTATGGTCAGCTTACACGGCGTTCCGTTGACCTCGCCCTTGATGATTAGGCTGTTCCCGTCATGGGTTTGTGTGATCGAAACCCTTGGGGCTCTTTGAACATCAGCCAGCACCCGCCCCGCAGTCCTGGCTATTACTCGTTTCCCTGCTGCTGATGCTGGGCGGTGCTGTTAGCCGCACTACCCTCTGTAGATCGGCCGTCTTCTCTTTCTGCAGTTCGCTTAGGGCAACTGGATCGAAGGTGGCCCTTTTCCCCACAGCCGTAGCACCTAGGGCTGTATCCTTTATTTCGGTCGCGAACTGTAGCCGCTGCAACCTCCCTGACGCGATGAGAACGATGATCCTGCCGCACAGCTTCCACCTCCAGTGCATGGGCCAAGGCGTCCTTAAGCGTCCCGTGGTGACCGAGCCTCACAGCAGCTCTAACTTCAAGGTCGCGGATGCCGTCGATGAATGCCTGCACCAGGTTTCCACCAATAAGCGCAGGTACAGACTGGTAAGCTTTACGAACCAGCTTCTCCACTTCAAGGGCCCACTGCTGCAGGTTTTCATTACTGCGTTGCACGCGATCCTTGAGCTGCGCACGAAACACGTGTTCCAGGTGAGCGTCGCCATACCGTTACCGATATATACGTTTTTATAACAAGTTGCCAAAGTCGGTTACAGAACTTAGCGATGGAAAATTCAAAACCTTCATCAAACGTGTCCTTATCAAAAAAGCATATTATAAGATTAAAGACTATGTTGAAGACAAGGTAGTTTGGCAATAATTCCTTCTGCACATGTGGCTTCCCTGGCTACTCATTAACGGCTTAACTATTTAAATGTCTATTAACTGCTCTCAAATTACGATGTTCATTTTTTATTTACTTTACTTTATTTACTTTTTTGACATAATCTCTTTATTACTTGACATTATATACAGAAAATTCAAATTACTTCCATCTCTTTATTAGTGGTTGTAATGGTAATCATATCACTAGGTTTTATTAGGTTTTTATTTTTTATTTATCCTTTTGATAGATTCTTGTTTTGTAAATGTGAGGACTTTGTAGGCCTTGTAGACTTTAGATCTGTAGACCATTTTTTATTTTATCAAGTACCTGATACTTGTTGACAGGCCTACGCTATCCTCCCATACCTACTGTAATTTGAAAATATTGTAAAAGCCAATTATTTTTAAAAAGAGTAACCGTGGAGTTTCTTGCCGGTTCTTCTCCATAGGAAACGACCAATTGGAACCGTGCACCTAGCTTCTGACGTTTCATAAGTGCCCATGTAGGCTTATGTGAAATAAAATATTTTGATTTTGATTTTGATTTTGATTTTGATACCGAGCCTCCAATGCCTCAAGGAGCTGCTCGTAATTCACTTCCTTACCGAGAGCTTCCAGAACAGTTAAGGCCTGGTCGCGCAGGCCTAGGGTGAGGGCAGTCATGGCCTGACTTTTATTCCACCCGTTCGCCTTCATGACGGCCTCAAACTGGATTTTGTAGGCCGACCAGGAAGAAGTTCCGTCGAACGGTGGCACTTTGAATCCACGTAGCGAAGGTGTTGTAGCTACGGGAGCTGCGATTCCATCCCCAAGTTTGAGGTAATCCAGCGTTTTCTTCACGTCAGCCATCACGGTTACCTTCACGTCAGCCATCACGTTGTCAACCCGATTATTTACTTGGTCGATTCGGGTTTCAGCTTCCGACAGGCGGTTGTCATGTTGAGCAACCTTATCCTTCACCTCCTTCATGTCTTTCCCGAAGGTAGCGTGAAGGTCCTTCATAAGGAGCATTTGCTCTTCCTGGCGGCGCGCCTGCTCCTCCTTATCACGCTGGAGCTGTTCTTCCAGCCGACGAGCCTGTTCCTCCTGTCGGCGGGACTGTTCCTCCTGTCGACGAGCCTGTTCCTCCTTATCCCGCTGGAGCTGTTCTTCCAACCGACGAGCCTGTTCCTCCTGTCGGCGAGCTTGTTCCTCCTGTCGGCGGGCCTGTTCCTCCTGTCGGCGTGCCTGCTCCTGCAGCATCATCATCAGAGCAGCCAAATCTGGTGCTGATGATGCTGCAGCAGCTGTGGACGGGCCGGCCTCCGTGGTAGGTAGCTGGCCTTCCGACCTCTGTGGCGTAGCTCCACCAAATCGCCTCTGGTCCGTCTCCTGCTGCCGTTGACTCCGGGTACGGATACCCTCCGTGTCATCTTTGGGTAAAACCGGCATAATCCTTGCTTCTGACACCAATTGTTACGAGCTTCGGGTTCGTGACAATAAAAACTGCCGATTTAATAACCAAAAATAACTCTTTAATTAAAAACACTCATTACAGCTCAAACACACTAATTAAAAGAACACAATTTCACTACTGATCACTCTTAATTCGCACTTGAAGATCGCTTGATGTTTTCGCTTGTCTCGCTGTATCCAAACTGAGTCGGTCGTCGCGCATCCCGGCCTTATATAGTGCCGCAGATAGTTCGAGAACCTTCCATTGTAGAAACATCTAGAATGTTCGATTACATACCGGCCCCGACCGACTAGGTATCGAAAGTTCGAGAAAGTTCTACAAAGTTCTAGTATCGAATTTTCTAGAACGATCGTGACTCGACTAGTTCTGCTACTCGATACTAGATGGCGCTAGTGGTAACTAATGTCACCTTGTACCTGCGCGTAACATTAACATATATTCTATGTTTTCTTTTTGCGCGGCTCCTTAGGGTTCTAGAGTGTTGTTACATAGACTACAGCCTTCCTTAAAAAATATTATTGTATTTGATAAAAAGTTTTTTTTAAATCCGACCGGTTCTAGAGATTACCGCGTCCAAACAATAAAAAAAACAAACAAACTCTTCTGCTTGTTAGTACAGATTATTTTAGTTCTGAAGTTCTATGGGACCTAGAAAAATACGGTCTACTTACTTCGTATCGAATGATAGCCAAGTTATGTTATTATAAGGACCGCTATCTACTCCTTAATTTATGACTAATACCTCTCCGCCTAAGATCTAGTTTTTTGACTAAACGATTTATTTTCTGTTGATCTTTAACTGCCATTAATAAATTTTCTATTTAATAACGAAAGCCGTGCCACCTCTGCTGCATAATTTTATGAGAATCTGGTTCTTTATCTTTTTCAGCCTATTAATGTGAACTGGCTGGAAATAGGCTATTAATATTAGCATTTGCTGGAAAGTCGAAAAAGCGAGTGCTTCACACCTCCGAGCTCCGGTCGTAGGGAGCGATAGAATTGTTTAGTTAATTTAGCCTTTGACGATGACTTTAAAATCTCTTACAAACATTTAACAGGTTCAGCAGAGCCAACGGCCCTTTGACAAATATCAAGAAATGAAGAACATGGTCAATCACAATATTCACAATATACGAGCAACCTCACACCTCGCGCTATCTCTTCACTTATTTATCACTTAACAGACAACGCTACGGTATGCTGCTAACATTAACTAAACATTTTACTTCACCCACAAAAACCTGAACCCCTGACCCGCAGCTTTAAATCTGCGTCTGCGCACCGTGGGCGTCACAACACAGTCATGTTCTGTCTAAACTATTAGTGCAACAATTAATTGGTAGCGTATCACGCGCAGAGGTCGAGGGCACCGTATATACTACTCGGTACGTTTAAGATGGCCGATGGATTTAACGATAAAATCATAATCCGTGGATAAAATGGAGATATAAAAGTGATTCTAGTGTTGTGTGTGGTTGTGTAGGTCTCTGACTCGAACCCAGGTGGAAGCCAGCAGGCGACGGGTGCGGGGGCACCCTCGCCTGTATTGCACAGGCTTCCACCAGTGCCGGACGGGAATGGCCAGGTGTTCCCGGCCATTCCCGGCCCCCCTCAGACGGGGGGACATGCGGGACCCGCCAGCTAGGCGGGCATGCGCCGGGGGGGTTGTGGATGCAAAGGCTGAGCCGGATTCCCATGACCACCCCATCAAGGCGATGAGGGAACACCGCTGAGTTTTAGTGGGTATACTGCCACCCTGGCAGGGAGTCCCACATACTCCGTCTCTTCCCCCGACGAGCGGAGATGCGTAACGTCATTTCTCAGCGAAAAAAAAAAAAAAAACTCTCTGACTCGAACAGTCTCTGGTGAAAAATAATTTACCTCAACGGGCCTGACCTTGGACCTTGTGTTGTCATCTTTAATATTCTGGTCGTAAAATCTTAATGGTAGAATGTGGCAGGTGGTAGATATGCGTGATCACGGAATTTGGGCTAACAAACTTGAAATATTTCAGCGATTTTATATTTATTACACTTTGGGTTGGAAACGAATCATCGATTGGGTTTGAATCGTCTATTATTAATTGCATGATAGCAATGATAGACGATTCAAACCTAATAACTTAACATAAAAACTTCCTCTGAGGTGTCGTTTTACTATTGATAATAAAGAATATGAAATCCAGATGATGATTATTAAATTATCATCTGAATTTCCTCAGAGGAAGTTCTCTTCTCTTATCATAACAACATCTAATGTCCTTTTTTAAATCACCATCTATGGAATTGCTAAAGGATTAAGTTAATATTATTGCAAAAACTGCCATTTCGTATATCTACGAGTTTTTGTCCCCCTAAATAAAAATAGAATCACAAACGTCATCAAGGATTAGTTTATTATCAAAAGTCCATCAGTCTCTTCTAGATCAATTTATTAAAAAAAAATATCGTTACTTACTAAATTACATTCCTTTTTCTAGTGATATTTATCTGGACATACAAATAGGTACAAGTTCAAAAATAATTAATAGACCAATCTTTTGAGCCGCATGTAAACTCACATGAATATAGTCACCCAACAGTTATAATAAACCTCGTATCGATATAGATGAGCCCATATATGAGTGTATCTACATAAATAACGATATCGACTAATTTAAATAAAACAAAGTACAGTCAACTGCCCATAATAGTGACGATTTGACATGGACAGCGCCTTCACTGCTAGTAAAAAAAAGCGGTGTCAATGTTAAATTGTTGTATGTGCGTGCGGTTCACTATACGCATGTGTGTGCACGCGCAGGGGGCATCGATGGTCGAATTTATGGAAGCAGTTGACACGCGCAGTAGATGGCTACGTATTGAAATGTGCGTCGTTTATCATCGGGAAATTAGTTAAACGTTCAGTACGTGGGCGAGACCCGCGAGACACACGGCCGGCGGCGGCGGGAATGTTGGGAATGAAGGAAAGATCAATGTTGCAACGAAGTCAGTTACACACTTGCACAAAATACTTGTATATACTTTCGAATGTCTGCAACTTGTCGCTTTATATATATCCTACATACTATACTCCGTTATAACAGTAGGTACTAGCTTTTGCCTTGACTTCGCCCGCGTGGATGTTGGAAATGATACCACGGGAATGTACTACCGGGATAAAACAGACTACTAGATTATAAACTGTCTGTGTGCCACATCCAAATCCGTTCAGCCATTTCTGTGTGATTGAGTAACAAACATCCAAACGCCTAAACATACAAACTTTCATATTTATTATATTATATTATTTTTATGATTTTACATATCTCGGGACCGATCCTTTGCAAGGCGTACGAGGGGCCGAAGCCAACTCGCAGAGGCCCCTTAGGAAAATTTAATGAAATGCGGCACCAACCGACGATTATCCCTGTATGCACTATCCAAGTGCACCCAAGGATAACCCCCGGTTGGTGTAGGACTATTGCAGGATATGGAAAAATAAAAAGGTATTGGACTATGGGCTTGGGTGGCTAAAGTGGACTGATTACCAAGAGCTATGCTATGGCCCCTGCCTGATCAATGTTTTATAAATACACGGATAAAATGGCAGTGAGTGACTTGCACAGTCAATAATGGGCCCCCGGAAACAGTCGCTAGCACATATTGACGTAGCGACAAGGGTGCCCCCTTGTCGCTACGTCAATATGTGCTGAGGTGCATGTCCTGAGGTGCTTGAGGAGTGGAGAGCCATTCCACGGCTTTCAGAACAATCCCAGAACCCGGGAGATTGTCAAGATCCTTACCAGCACTTACTGGAATACCTACTTCCTTCCTCCGAGTAAGTTTGGTCTTGCGACTCTCCACTCAAGCCAGCTCTGTTCCTCGTCAGTGTTCACTCCAGCCGGCCGACAAAGGCAAGTCAGAGGCGAGGAACAAGACTTCTCCCGGGAGTTAGGTTTCGCGGGATCGCTACTGCCCAACAGCTCGCCACATGCTGCCCTGCGGGTTTATGGACCTGTCTTGGTCTGACTCCTCACCCTAAACCTGTTTCGGTAAAGTAAACTCTTCTGGCACGACGTCAACGTCAAGATACGGCGGTGAGGCTTTTCTTATTATATTATAGGTAGGTATGACTGTAAAGTCTAGTTAATTCTCTTAAAACTAAAATCCAAAAACCTCTCAACACATGGAAAATACTTAAAAAGCCCAATAAACGATGATCCTGCTTTAAATCATGACAAAAAAAATATACCTACTCGTAGTATCAAATTGAATTGACACGGATATTAAATATTTTCATTTCAACGACTTAATGGATGGCTTTTTATAAAAAAGACTAAATGATTTATGCAAAATCGCAAATAAAATGGTACAACCGAGACCAAAAACTGAAGTAGTACAGAAATAAACTAAATGAGTGAAACTAAAATGTCTCTGTTTTTAACGGGATTTTTTTTGTTTTCATTTAAGTACTTTATATTTTATATCAGAAAACATAAAGTAAGTAGTTGTGGAAATAATAATAGATATTAGTTGTAAAATGAAGCTTCGATAAAGCTTATTCATACATATTTCAGTAACTCATTATGAAAAAGTAGACCTTTCTATAAAATTATATATAAATCAATGGCCGTGCATTAGTCTCGCAAAAACTCTATAATGGCTCAACCGATTGTGATGAAACTTTGGTAAGTTGTTGAGTGCGCGCCGGAAAGTTTTTAACAAAATAAAAAAATTAAAAAGGCATTGCAACGCATTATTATATTAGCTAGTAGGCAATAAAAATTACTCAGTGTAAGCTAAAAACAATGAATCAATCAACTCTATCAATAAGCATCTAAGGAATGCTTGATAAAATGTATTGTAAGCCTCTAAAATGTATCCCGATCATACCCGATATAAAACGCTGCCGGTTTGATCGATCGCGACATCTCACGCGATGTAACGCCGCGCGCCGCCGCCGCCGCGCCGCGCACTACTTCACTTGTGTTTGCAAATATTATTACATTCCGGCCGCGACTGTACCCCAGGTCCTAATCGATGCTCCCCTATACATCTCTCTCTACGTTATCCTCTTATTTATACACACGCACACTTATTTATACACACGCACACTTATTTCTTATCCCCGACATATTTATTAAGCCAATTACATATTGAAAGGGTCTGTGCTCTCTGCTCGGTCCAAATATTCGGATTATGCAGATCAGCCCGGTGGCCTGTGACCTGTGGGGAATATTATCTGTGGTAGCATGTGACGCCGCTTGCTTCGCTTTTAAATGGAAGCCATTTTTAATTTATGATGTACTTACTGTTAGATTCTTTTAGTTGCGTAATGTGGATACTCTCGGAAGAATTGAGAGGTAACACGATCACGTCTTTGTTAAATTAAGTTTGGTAATTAAGAATCTATGCACCGCTTTTTAAAAAAAACTTGAAGTTTCCTCGTATACCTACACATGCATTCATTAGTTCACACATACTGGTAAATAATTAATTACATTTTAATTTCATCAACCGATGAAAACTTGTATCTATATCTTTTAACTGGTAGTTTCTGAGATACTGAACTGGTTGTATGGTTTATATTATGTGTAAATACTGAAACAATTTACACCTCTGTGAAATCTTACAATTATTGCTACTTGCAAGCAACATTAAAAGTACTAAAGGTGCATGTGGCTAAAGGTTGCATTACACCATCACTACACAAGGAACAACATGTATACAGTTTTGACACTCGTCTCAGCTGGTATAGGTGCGCGTACATCAAAGTGATCCATGTAGGGACATGTTCATAGCATGCTGTAGGTCTGTACGTGACGGCGACATACGGCGATACACATACATAGAAGGAGAGTGCTCGGTGCGTTTCACTTAGCAAATAGTAGATTCTTAAACCGGCCTGATACTCCTGATAGCAGTACACCTATACCATATAGATGACCACATAAACAGTCCCTGGGGCAAACTATTCAAAAATTCTTAAGTAGCACGTACCGAAATATTATATTTTTATCTACTTAATGGTTTTGTTATGAATGTATTGATGAGAATGTCCCAAACTAATTATTTGCAATTAATTATATGCCTATCTATATTCAAGCAATAAAGTTCGACATATTTACATAATGAACTAGCTCAAGATTAATGTAGTTTTTATTTAATAAATAAATCCACACAATTTACTATAACTCGTGACTCAATCCAAAAATATACTCCAATCTGCATAACTAGTTCGTTCGTCGACAAAAAGAATCGTTTTCTAATCAAAATCGTATTCATGGTAAAGTTTTGTTGAGCAACAGTAGATCAACATTGTTGATGAGCCACGGCAAAGTTGCTGGAAACAAAGTTCATATCAAATGTCTTGTCCACATGCCCAATGTTGCCCGAGGAAGTAGTGTTGTTGAGTTCTCTGTATATTTAATATATTCCACACTACTGACAAGTTTGCACAATGGTTACAAACATGTCCACACACGTCAACAATTGTTGATAAACAGCGCAGTTAGTGTAAGTTTTTTCGACTCACGTTCCCGTTAGAATTTTGTATGGAAAATTAGATTTCTCCTAGTGACCACCAGGTAGCGCTATAACTTTTTCCCGTATAAAATTCTAACGCGCTCGCAATCGAACGTGAGTGCACACTAACGCCACAGATGTTGTCGCTCGTCGAGCGAGAACATCTGTGAACATCATGCCGTGATGCAACTCTGCAACACGCAGTGTTGCCAGCAACATGTTGACAGCAACTCAGCAGCATGTGGATTATCATCATACCGTGATGCAACTCTGCAACACGTAGTTTTGCCAGCCACTCAGCAGCATGTTGATTAAACTTTGTGTATAAACAAATGTTTACCTACAATACGGGGCTTTATTCTTTAGGAAGACCAGCTGCTTGTAAAGGTTATTTCATAAAATATGTGTTTTTTGGCGAAATCGTTATCGCTTATTTTTAGGTCGTTTTTAGGGTTCCGTACCTCAAAAGGAAAAACGGAACCTTTATAAGATCACTTCGTTGTCCGTCTGTCCATCGGTAAAGACCCTCAAGTCAACGCAAGCAAAGATACGGGCGTTTATGTCCCGGAATCAAACCCTATCGGGTACTTCCCGTTGACCTAGAGTCATGAAATTTGGCAAGAAGCAATGTCATCAGCACAAGTAAAGGATAAAATCCGAAAACCATAAATTTGTATTAATATTACAAAAAAAATTTTTTTCCCGTGATAAACCATTTACAATCAAATTTGTACGGACCCCTCGATACGCGAGTCCGACTCGCACTTGTTTTTCTTGAAAGATTCCTCAAAAAGATTTTCAGAATTGTATTTTATACTATGTCTCCACTGACCCTACCCGCGCCGCACCCGCCTCATCCGCCACCCCCTATGTTTCTTTCACACTGCTGTTCAACATTACGTAAAAGAATGTCAAAACAAGACTTCTCCATCGGTACAGCCGGTACATCGAGCGACGGGGGATAGCCTCGGATCCTAGCCCATAGCCCACACCGCTGCACCGGCCGAGTTGTGCAACGCAGTAATAGTGGCAGCTAATGCGATTGGAAAGTAAACACTTTGTTACTGGTTACTGGTGTCTGGTGCCGCATGCCGATGTGCGCGAAAGCATTGTAGCTTTAAATAGTCTTTGTTAGAGAAAAGTTGCCCTACATGGCAGGGAAAGGAAGGAGAAGATGCAATAGTGGTGACACAATGCTGTCGATAACACAGAAAATTTGCAACACAGTGCCTGTTTCCTGTAAGTAAGTATTTCCAATAAAAACACAACTCTCACAAATTTAAATCAGTATTATATTAATCGTTAGTCTTAAAGCCTAATAAGAGGCTTTACAAAATCACAATGTATTAGTAACGTGACCGTCTCCCGATCACACACGTTTCTGCTCTATCTGCACTATCAGCAGTAATAGTGGAGAGCACGCGACCTGCGCTTGCGCCGGGTGGCCGCGGAGTTAAGGTGGGTTGTCACTGAGGTGTAACACATGGACAGGCTATGAGAAACACAGAGGACAAGGCAACAATATGGTGGACAAGAATATACTGGGGAGAAAGAAAAAAGAATCTAACGGTACACAATCACCTCATTCGCGACAACAATCAATTGGCAAATTACTAGGTAACTCGAAATAACATCGACATTGTTCATATAACTTATACCTGCTCGAAATAAGTAATGATATCGTTCAGTATAGCTACTTACTGTAAGTCACGCACACAGAACATCGTTACTCGTTAGAGACTTCAGATGGTTAATAAATAGTGCTTATCGGTTATATCTTGATTACATTATCAAGAATTAAGATATGGATGAGATTCGTGCGATTACCATAAGATAAATATTTGTTTTCTTTATGAGGAGATTATCTTAATAAAATATGAGGCTCAATTGTCTGTATTTTTTGTTTTAGATGCCATTTATCTGCGGAGATTAACCTGCAGGTCACTAATATTAAACTTTACAGTAATATTAAATTAACAAGTTACTACTTGTTTTATTTGCCCAATTTATTACGTTTGTTCGACCTTTGATCCCATTTTTTAATTCGGAGACAAGATATCTGTTCTTTTGTCCGTAAGCAATATTCAAAAGCACTTAATTATAACATTATTATTAATGAAATGTAAAGCATCAGGAACTCTAAGCGACAGAGCTTTCAACTGAAGTTTTCAGTATATCTACATTTAATCCTATGATAACTACACATTTTTTACTTTCATTACAATGTTAGGTATGTGTATACCTAAGGTTGGAGTGTCCTGAGTGCCCGTTCACTTGCACCTTTGATGACCTAAAGAATGTCGCTGATGCCGCAATCAACGTGGCCACCTACTGGGCTCAAACAATATAAGAGTCAAGTTCCATAGACACGAAAGGCAGCAGCAGCCTTAGGGCGCGTTCACACGAGCGTGCGCGCGTCGCGTACGCATCGCTCCCTCAAAAGAGAAGCATATAATTCCAATGTTTTTCTAAAGAGGGAGCGATGCAAACGCAACGCGGGCGCGTATAAATCGCGCTCGTGTGTACGCGCCCTTAGGCTTCAGCTTAGACAGGTGCGTCACTATACATTCGTACTATCTGACCTCCACAATTGAATTCACCGATTTCGTAACGAAACTAAAGTAACTATGAAACGTTAACCAGATAAAGAACGCGTGCGTCGTGTGTCGTATATTGTGCCTCCAACTCAATCCATTATGTAAATATGGCCGAAAACAAAGTAATTTATATCTCTTACATTATCAACGGCGACTGTTTCCAGCTGATTACACAGTCCTACTCAATAGGCGCTCATTATGCTCGGGTTCCACGGTGGATCAATTAAGATTGCGCATGGGCATCTTACGCGGTGGCTTGCGGCCGCGCTTGTACACCACAGAAATAGAAAATAGAGAAGGCTAATTTAAAAAAAAATGACTTGGAACTTATACACAAGTATTGTACAGTCATGAGCGTAAATACTTTACACTCCGTATGATACAGAAGCTATTTTTCCAGCTTTTTGATCTGTAACAAATGTATAAGAAAATATTGATTTATAGCAAGGTAAAACACCTGCAGATATACCAGAAGCCAACAAGACCAACATTTTCAGGTCACTTACGATGGCGACAGGCTGGCCTCCTGGTTCATGAGGCTTGTACATAACTGGCAGAATGTGGGCGTACTATTGCACCCCTTTGTTCCCCTTCTGGGATTTCAAGTGAGATGTTATGCACGACGTTACTTCTTTAGCGTATTATCTGCGCGAGCTATCGTTGTATAAAGTGTACCTTTTCACCTCACTTGTCTAGTGTATGTTGGTGGACGCTATTAATACACAAGTTATGTGGATGGGAGCCGTCCCCTATCCCCTGCCCCTGCCCCCTGTCCCCTGTCCCCTTTCCCCCGCCGCATTTAGATTGAGATTTTAGTTTTATTGACCAGCTTAAGAGCGCCGTCCACTGCAGTGTAACAGTCTATTCATTTGGTCTCTGTAAGGGACATGTTTAGATGGAAACAGTTCTTGCGACTGTTTCGAGTTCGTGATAACTTTACATTACGGATGCCAAAATGAAAAGCTGTTTGTCAGTATTTTGCAAGAAGTTGGGAATGTTGTATTCCTAACGCAAATTCCAATTGCGACTTAGCTACTGAAAGGGGAAACGACACACAACGCAGTCATTTTATGAAGGTTCCATTTAGACAATTTCAGAATAGATAACACTGGAAATAAAACTCGCAAAGTATAAATAGGTTTGTCCATCGACGTCAAACAAAGTATAAATAGGTTCGTCCATCGACGTCAAACAAAGTATAAATAGGTTGGTTTATCGACGTCAAACAAAGTATAAATAGGTTGGTCTATCGACGTCAAACAAAGTATAAATAGGTTGGTCTATCGACGTCAAACAAAGTATAAATAGGTAGGTCTATCGACGTCAAACAAAGTATAAATAGGTTGGTCTATCGACGTCAAACAAAGTATAAATAGGTTCGTCCATCGACGTCAAACAAAGTATAAATAGGTTGGTCTATCGACGATCAAACTGTTTGTTGTACCATTATTGCAACTCTCTGTCATTGGTACGTTGCAGATGTAACCGCAAGTTAGTGGAATCAATCGAGTGTGTTTGGATCAATTGAGCGGCGCTTGATCGACCACAAACAACGCGCTGATTTGTGCTCAAACAAATCTGAATCTGTTACTTTATGTACAATGTATGGACCGATGTGATCTGTTACTTTGTATACATGAACCGATGTGATCTCTCGATTACTTTGAAATTGCGGTCGGTATCTTTCTGGTCTAAATTTGGAACCAGCTTTGAGCTTTGATAGGAAAACCAAAAATAAATGTTTTGCACTAGATAATTGACCAGCTCAATATACCGATGTGTGTTGTTAAACTACAATGCTGTATAAAACCCAATAAAACCACTAGGTTATTGGATAAACTTCCGTGAACAAGACGAAATGCGCAGGCGCATCGATCAGCGACGCCGCCGGTGATTGCCGAGTCGTGTTCACCGCGCTGTCATAACAACCGCTCACAGGTCACATAGATCTCGTATTTGATCAGTACCGACGGGAACGTATGGCACAATCACTACAGAAAAATATTCTACATTTTGTGGTAGGTAGACCGTATGACGTAAAAAGATTACAGTAGAGGTTTCGAACATGTTGCGGTAAGTAATGAAATGATTTTTATTTTTGTAAGTAGGTTTGTACAAACACTTTTACACGTCAATCATGTTTTTTTAAAACTAGATGAAGTCGGCGTTTCCTATCTGACTACTCTGAGAAGAAAGGCCGAAACAAACTCAGAGGTCACAGTCTCTTTTAAAGTCCAGACATAATCTTGGTCAGGTTATATGAAGACCATGTAGATCGATGTCTGAGGTGGTCTTTTGAGGAAAGAACCACACAGATTGAGAGGACCTGTCCAGTCAGTGCACGCATTTGTCAAAAATCGTGCAGCTCAACTCCAGACTTAAGGAGCTCAACGATTCGACGAACAATACCAAAGAAAGGACATTTGGGTAGGCCACATAAATAACTCAAACTGCCAGACCATGAAAAAAAAACAGAACAGAGAGAATAATAGAAAAATATATATATATATGTAAAAAGACCCACATCGTCTTCACATTCACAATGAAAAAATAATATAATACTTTACAAAGTAAGCAAATGTCATTGTTTAAAAAAAAAATCATCAATGTCAATGTGTATATAAAAAAGAAAAAAATCATTCAAAATGCAGAAATTGGAAGCAGCTCAATCCCAAGCCTTTTTGTCCTCAATATAATCTTTAACGGTATAAAAGGCTTTCTGGCACAACTTACGTTTAATGAAAGATTTGAATTTATTAAGGCTTAGATCTTGTACGTGGCTTGGTAGTTTATTGTAAAAGCGTATACATTGGCATCTGAACGAGCCACCTATTTTCTTGAGCCTGGTTGTAGGTACAACATATTTGTGTTTGTTTCTAGTATTTATATTATGGATATCACTGTATTTTTTAAACAATTTTATATTTTTATGGGCATATAAAAGATTTTCATAAATGTACTGAGAAGGCACAGTCATTACATTAATCTCTTTAAATTTGTCTCTGAGAGAGTGTCTCGGACTTAATTTATAAATTGATCGAACAGCTCGCTTCTGCAAAACAAAGATAGTCTGAATATCGGCGGCATTTCCCCACAATAGAATACCGTACGACATTACACTATGAAAATAGCTAAAGTACACTAAACGAGCAGTCTCTATATCAGTTAAATTACGAATTTTTCTAACAGCGTATGCTGCAGAACTTAGCTTTTTTGACAATTTATCTATATGTGGACCCCACTGAAGCTTAGCATCCAAAGTTATGCCCAGGAATACTGTGTTGTCTTCAGGATTCAATTCCTCGCCCTTTATCAACACATTAGTTTTCACCTGCCTTACGTGGGGTAGCGTAAACTTAATGCATTTGGTTTTCTTCTCGTTTAGAAGCAAATTATTAACATTGAACCAGTGGACTACTTTCGAGATCGCGCTATTTACATCGTCAGTAACCAACTGCTGACGTTTAAGTTTAAACAAAAGAGAAGTGTCATCTGCAAACAACACTATATCATGATGATCCTTTATGAGGTACGGCAAGTCATTAATATAAATGAGAAGCATAGCATATAGAAGTAGCATAATATTAGATCCTACCAATACGCATTAATTTCTTCAAGAATACCAGCTCTGCATTGCTTGATAGGGGAATAGCCACGACGTCTTAGCTGATATATCATTACTACTTTGAGCACGGCTTTTGTGATTCTACCCACGATTTCTCGAAGTCTAGGGGAAATGTTGATAGAATAAAAACTTGAGGATACTAAAAACCTCTTGTAAGAACTTAATGTCCACCTCACCGTATTCACCGATAGCGACCCAGACTAATTTTTATTCCTTTTGTGAGCTCTCTGATGTCCAAATTTAGTCTTGAAAACCCGCTCACACCGTGTTCAGAAGAGCTGATCCCATCTGAGTGATAGCGGAACGCTCACACCGTGTTCAGAAGAGCTGATCCCACCTGAGTGATAGCGGAACGCTCACACCGTGTTCAGAAGAGCTGATCCCACCTGAGTGATAGCGGAATGCTCACACCGTGTTCAGAAGAGCTGATCCCACCTGAGTGATAGCGGAACGCTCACACCGTGTTCAGAAGAGCTGATCCCACCTGAGTGATAGCGGAACGCTCACACCGTGTTCAGAAGAGCTGATCCCACCTGAGTGATAGCGGAACGCTCACACCGTGTTCAGAAGAGCTGATCCCACCTGAGTGATAGCGGAACGCTCACACCGTGTTCAGAAGAGCTGATCCCACCTGAGTGATAGCGGAACGCTCACACCGTGTTCAGAAGAGCTGATCCCACCTGAGTGATAGCGGAACGCTCACACCGTGTTCAGAAGAGCTGATCCCACCTGAGTGATAGCGGAAGCCTATGCGAACAGTTGGGTGGATATACGTTTTATTGGTTTGGTAGACCAGCACTCCAGCAGGAGAGCGAGCGGCTAGCGCTGTTGGCTTCACAAAATTGTTAGAACTAAGTGTAGATAATTATGATTGCTGTGCATTTTTCCTTGATTGAACTCTGAAAAGCGGTCGAGTATGTTTTCGAGCACACAAAGAATAAAACTGCCAAATATTTGATACCTTTCTAACACATGGTCAGTTATTACAACACAAGAAACTATGGTCCATACTCTATTGATACCACATTGTTACATCATAACACATAAATCGAACCCGGGACCACCGCGACGCTCTCGCGTTACTCCTGATAGCTTTACCATCTAACCATTGAGCACATGGTGCTAAGTTATGTGTGTTTACTCGAGTTGATACGAAAATCTATCGGATCGGATCTCGGAAGTATCGATTATCGGCCGGCATCGAGTTGAATCGATGCGGGGGTTCCGATTAACTTAGAATTGAGTCGTTATTTATGGTCATTTAGTTAATGGTTAGATAATCGGGCGTGGCTATGTCTATGGTATTCTTGTGTTTGGATTGGAATGGAGTTGGAAATTACCGTTGGGTACGTTGTTTATTAATTCAAGTGTCTTTGATGAAAAGCTTGATTTTAAACTTAAATTACTTAATCGAAGTTTATCACAGACTTGCTACTTACAGGAAGTTTATATAGTAAACAAAGATCTAAGAAATCATGAGTTCATGACACACTCATAACTTTAATATCGATTTAACCAAAGATTTTCGAACTGCACAAATGAGTAACCCATAACAGTCACCTCCCGGACTTGAACCCATGACTACAACTATTAAACTATTGTGGCTAGATACGCATCTCAATTGCAAGCATTATGCTGAGCATTATTCTCGAAATGTATCGACTGTTGGCTCAAAAGAATCGTAGATGCTTCACAGATAGGGCTCAGTTAATGAGGCGCGCTCCAAACAACGGACAATGGTAACAAAGAAACATTTAACTTAACCGGCCGATGGTTATCGACAGTGGACGGAGGTCACGGAGTCCATAGTAGATGAAGTGATCGTACGCACATTATCCTCACATTGCTACCCTTTTTCATGAGCTAAATGCTCTGGAATTCCGCCGTCTATCTAACAAGTCATTTTTCAAATTGTTTGAATCATAACATTCAATAAACGTTCACATCCGAACATGAGCACCAACATGGCAAAAGAGACGCTTGCCAAACAGAAGATCACACTAACTTTACAGAAGGCGAAGCTGCCAAACAGAAGATCACAATAACTTTACAGAAGGCGATGCTGCCAAACAGAAGATCACACTAACTTTACAGAAAGCGAAGCTGCCAAACAGAAGATCACAATAACTTTACAGAAGGCGATGCTGCCAAACAGAAGATCACAATAACTTTACAGAAGGCGATGCTGCCAAACAGAAGATCACACTAACTTTACAGAAAGCGAAGCTGCCAAACAGAAGATCGCAATAACTTTACAGAAGGCAATGCTGCCAAACAGAAGATCACAATAACTTTACAGAAGGCGATGCTGCCAAACAGGAGATCACAATAACTTTACAGAAGGCGATGCTTCCACACCCAAAGAACACGTCGGGCCTTCCGTCCTTTCCATTTGCTTACAACTCCATTCTGCTTTGTACTCTGTGTTGTTAGCGTCTCATGGCCAGTCGCGACTCTGGCCATTTGATCACCGATACATAGTTACACAGGCTATTGACAACAATGGTCAATCACAGCGCGACCTGCGAACTGTGGGCAGGGAGGGTAGTGAGTGATACGCGGAGCGGGTAGCGGGATATGGCAGATAGATCATCATCTTGTTATGTGTACTAGACAAAAGTACATAAATACAAAGTTAAAAATACTCTTCATACTTAGTTGTATATTCAGTGTGAAATTATGTCCAGCAAAAGCATCACATTACGAGTAAGTATGTTAATTTGAAACGTACCGTGGTGCGTTTCAGACAACGAAATTCAAATTTTCTTACGTTTTTTGCAATATACAGGTCAGTGACAGGTTGTATATTGAACAAAATATGATTCGCGACTGTAACAAGTATGTAAGTATACAGAACTAAATGAATGCAACCCTCTAAGAACGTAAGGAACTTTGAATTTCGCGGGCTTCCCTGGCGCTTCCCCCTTAAAGAAGTATAATGTTAGTTTGGTCATCAACTACTTAGTAAAAACGTGACTAGATTCCAGTAACATGTAGCAGGCGTGTGGTCTCTCCACATAGGTTCCGCTGTCCGTGGCACTCAGCGCACACCAACATGCAGTTACGATAACATCGCCAAAATATTTCCAAAGTGTTCTGTACTCCAATATTACCAATCACACTGTAGCCTTACATAACGTGCTCTACACATTCTTCGGAGTGTATATTTTATGTAACGTAGCAAATATGGCATGACGCATACTCTTGTCTGATACAAAACGATAGGTCAGAGTGAAACCCCCATGTTTTCACACGAAGAGTCGACCCGTTGAACTGATGTCATGAGGACGACTAAATTTATTCGTCATAGTGTCATTTTTATTTCGATATGTGTGTTTTCATTTTGTTTTTTTTTTATCGGCACCTTGTTTTTATATTATAATCATGTGGGTAGTTTGGTTATTATCTAATATTTTACTTTTGTGTGTTGTGCTGTCTTTTTGTGTGCGCCAAATAAATGGTTTATCTATCTATCTATTTAAGAGGCATCATCGGAAAAGAAACTAAAGTAGCTCATTTAGTAGTTAGTAGTTCTAACTTCCAAGCTAGGATGCAGTATAAACCCTATCACACGCTAGCTATAGCGACCGGTACCTACTCCAAAAAAGAGACTTTTTTATTTCAACACAGAATCAAACCAGCAACCTATAAGCAGTCCCACATTCCAGCCCCGCTCGCCGCGCTCGCCGCGCTCGCCGCGCACGGCCCAAATACTCGTCTAAGAGGCATCGCTGTCTGTTTGTCGTCTGTCCCAATATTTGTGTAGGGCCATAAAAACAGCGTGTAAACGCCATAAGCGGGACAATGACGGGCTTCACGGGAAGAGGGAGTGTCAACAATTAATATTCGATTACAGCTCGTTTCTCGACAGGCTTTCTTAAGTGCGGTCCTGCGCAAGCGTGGATGGGAGACTATTTGGAAATTTTGAATGATCTCGAACGAGTTTTGTCAAAGTTTGTTTGTGGGGTGCGTTTGTTTGTTGTCATCAAAATTGCTGCTCACACGCAGGATATTTTGTTATTGAGACGAATTTAATAATAATAATAGGAGTCCAAATGTGTGCCCATTTGTGAATATGCTGTTCAAACCTCTTAGATCACCAATTATACCAATAGAAGATACAAGTGACTAGTAAAATACATTGCACAATCAGCGTTATTATTGCATTCAGTAATATACAGCAACAGATCTGTTTCTAATAAACCCATTAGCGTAATTCATTGGCGTCGTATACCCGACTGTATATCGACTGCGGCACTAAACGATGGTCTAATCCTCGGCATCATTTAACTTGTCAAACCTTGTAAAACCATCAAGCGCCGCCGATCGATTGATCTCTGCTACGATCTAGTTGCACGGGCGCAATGAACGTAGGGTTGTCAGAACTGTGAAACAAAGATCCCGGGAAGGTCGGAAGAGCTTTCAAAAGTATACGATGTGCCTAGAGTATGTTGTACACACAGAGAGTGACTTTTGTACCGAAAATCAAATACGTGCTACTTTCATGCAGCGCTTCAGCGTTGGCAGGTACTTAATTTTCTTAGCTACCCTGAATGTTAGTTTTCACCTTGATGTCACGCATTTGTCATTTGTTTGTTTCAGACCTGATGGCACCAAAAAACACCTGACAATTCTATATGAATGCCCAAACGTAAGATAATTCTATATGAATGCCCAAACTTAAGATAATTCTATATGAATGCCCAAACTTAAGAAAATTTGCAACAGCTATTTCTGTTTCCAGGAATTCGCTCTTTAATAAAATAATGATTCTTTAAGAATATACCAGCCGGCAGCCCTATGACAGTTGCACTCAATTAGATGGTGCGATCAATAAAGCTAGTTATAAATCCTGACTCCGCCCGGGGCGCAGGGCTCCAGTCCCGGTCACATGGCGCTCCAGAGCCGCCAGGGACCCCTGGGGCTGCGGGCAATGAGGGACCCCATCCGTCAACACCGCGGCACTCCGAGCTAAGGAGGAAGTCACGAAGCAATAAGAAGATACATTAAACATATGTAATTAAATTACATTGCTATAAGTAGGCAGGTAATAGTATAGGTTCATGAAAAGTTTACAAATAAGTAACATTTACCAATATTCTGACGCCTGGATTAATTGTACTTTACTAAAGCAATTGCAAACCCCACTAACCAAGACGTTTTTACATGACATCTGCTCGACTTTTAAACATGACATCAGTTTTTCCTAATAAGGTAAACGAAAATTATTAAACACATGCTACGTTCTTTACATTTCACTTGAAAGCATGTAAAACGTGAGGTGTCCATAGCTACACGACTTAACGACTTATTGATACCACAAGCGTGTGAACTCGACTAATATATCTCATTCGCCTTTACAATGAGTTCAATTACAGCTACAGTTTTGCGCTATAACTCGGCTAATGTCGCAATTTACTACGTTTACTTTTGCGAATTTATTCTCAATTAAATAGCGCATTAGCTGACACGATTAGCAGTAAGTTTCCGCACTTGCAGGATCATAAAGTGGCCAATAGGCGGCAGGCACGACATTGTCAACTGTTACGTGTTTGGAAGGAAACTGTCGAGTTGAAGGGGAGTTGCCACTATTTTATGGAGAATAAATGTGTGAAGTTGAAAATAAAGATCAATCCAATTAAATGCTTCACAGTTGACTCGGTTGGTCGATTTTCTTCTAACATTGCGTTGTTTTCCTGGTTGTTTGTCCATGTCCTTGTCCAGGTTCCTCACATGTAAAGGGCAGACCCGATATATAATGATGAAAATAGCGTAGGTATATCGTATCTTTATCGAAAAAAAACATCGAAAACTGTAAAATATTTATTAGCTGTAAGGAGCGTCAACTTCAAAACAAATCACCACAACCAGTAAAGTATACTTTATTTTTATCAAATATCCCCCGCTTTCCACGAGCTGTACTAATATGCATTTAACATAATGAGCTGATCCATAAATAAACCAACACAGAACATCTGAGAAGTATTTCGTGACTGCAGCCATCCAATTAGGGCCACTCGATGCACGTTACTAATCGCCGCTATAATTCGCGCGCGCACTCGCGCACGTCCGCCCTCTTCAGCGCGCATGCGCACATTGGCCGCCATATTTCTTTCTGCAAAAGGACGCGGCTACGTTTGTGTTCGTGTATTGAACTATTATGGCTTTGTTCACCTTATTGGAGGGTATTTACATCATTATTATCGGTAAGCCATCGTTTTTGTGGGTAGTTAGAATGTTTCTGTACGGAAGGCTGTTTTTGTAGTGAGGAGCGACACGATGTTCTTGAATTGTGTTGAATAATGTATTGACATGAAGACGAATTGCTATATCACTTAATTCTGTATCCTTTTGAAGTGGTATTATTGTTCGCGCCCTTTTAACACACGAGTATGTCACGTGGGGCGGGTATGACGACATCCCGGGCGCATGTTTCATTGAACTGCTATTGCTGAACATCTTTGTACTGAATGATACCCACCAAAGTAGGAATTCGATCTCAGGACAAAAGTACACCGAATGTAAGGACTCCCATAGACAGGCGCGTGGCGACGGATTATGGTAGAAAAAAATCCACTGAGTTTTCATAGAAATTGCTCTATTAGTATCGCGTCGCGCTGTTGCGTCGCACCTGTATGCGGAAGCTTTTAAGAGATTTTCCGGTCATTCATGTGCCAAAGGTAAAAAAAAACAACCATAGATCTGCAGGCTTCTTCTAAGTTCTTGAACATCATATCTTCTTCAGACCGTGTCTATTTTTAAGCTATGAACAATTTATCGACATACCTATCAAAATACATACTTAGCTATTGCATAAAATCCTTCGCATTTCCACTACCTCGTGAGAAACGCACACACATTTATTTGTATCGCCTATTATACAGAGAGACCATTTGCATTGAAAACCTCTGAAGATTCCTAACAGTCCTTACTTAGTAAAGTTTTAAGTGTTATTTGTAATTATTAAACTATTATCAGAACCATTTGAATATTCAAAACTACTGAATATCTACTTTTAATCATTATTTTTCAAGTGTTTAATTATTAATTTATCTGAATTATTAAGTGTAGTCAAATGCATTATTATCAGGTTTTATTACTGAAATCAGTGTAAAGTAGTGCCGTGAGTGCGGACTGGAGTTAAGTGGCGAAATAATAATAAACATTGAGATAAGCGGAGCCTGCGCGGGCGCAATTAAACGCGGTGACACGGTGCGTCTGACTGCCGTGCGATCAAACTGTAGTAAGTGTTGAATAATTTTAATTTGAGGGAAAGTAATAACATTGTGATAAGAAACAGGTGATTTTTGTTTTAGTTTTAAGCATTTAAAGTTTTTATCTTACATACAACGGGACAAGTTATAACAAAGATAATAAAATTAGTCTAATGCCCGTTTTCACTAATACTAGGCGACACTTAAATGAATGCCTAAATGAAAGCGCGTTGTTGGATTTTTATTAAGGCTCGGCTCAGCGCTTAAAGTTTAAAATTCAACAGCGAGCTTTTATTTAGGGTTTTATTTATAAAACAGGCAGGAGGGGTCCGTGGTTAAATAATAACAGCCGCACAGGTCGATCGATCAGGTTAAGCTACGCTTGCCGCGGTTGGTCTGTGGATGCGTGACCATGATTACATACCGATACCCCTCCGTGCTTCGGAAAGCACGTTAAGCCGTTGGTCCATGTGTTGATCCGGTGGTTCATGGATCTTTGACAGTCGTTACGGGTAGTCAGAAGCTCGAAAGTTTGACAACCAGTCTTACCAAGGGATATCGTAGGTATTACGCAACGATTGAATATAGAAAATATGGACATAAATATAGATAATAAAATTGTTGAAATAGTGAATACTACTAAATTCCTTGGATTAATAATTTACAAAATACTTGACTGGAAATCACAAATCCTGAGAACCTTTGCAAAAAAGTTAGTAGGTCTGCATTTGCATTGCACTCTCTAGCTGCAGTGGTGAATGTAGATACCTTGATTGCGGCCCATCATGGCTTAACTGCGTCTCACCTAAGATACGGTATCATATTTTAAGGAAATTCTACCGACAATAACAAGGCATTCACACCGAAATGTGCAACTTGCTCACGCTTTAAAAAGCCCAATAACCACAAGACGGGAGATGCTGAGTGCCCTCATGCTAGCAAAATAACGGAATACAGGTACATCAACTCTATCGACTACGAGGGCGCCTAGAGCGTCATACTTAAGGCCAGACTTCCAGGTTTACTGCCTGCTGCTGACGCAACAAAACACTGCAATGACCTACAAACCCTCGATTCTGTTGATGTTTAAGCACCGGTCGCCCGCAGAAAAAATTGAATAAACCTCGCCTTGCCTCGAACGTGATTTAATTTTGTGCAACATTGACTTTAACCCACTTACCAATTTCTGTTGACGCAAAATCATATCATGTGTTTAGCTAAGTTTTAAAGTGCAAGAAACTATTTTTACGCTGACTCAATAATTCGTATACAATAAGAATTTTTATTATTTTGATCTTTAAGGTAAATAGTATTTAAGTAAACTAGGTATAAAGTTAATTAGTAAAATTTTTGTCATTATTTCAAGACCTCTAATGTTAAATATTGTTAAGAATTTTATAGTCCTACAATTATCATTAAGTATGCTCATGCCGCCTGTGATACAGGTGTATCAGTACAGGCATCTAACATTATTATACCTTTGTAAATAATTTCTAAGACTTTATATAATAATTTTAGCAATGAACTGAATAAAACATTTATTTTATTTATTTTTTTTATTTAAGGCCCAAAAGAGATGCATTAGATCGGTGTTTGGGCTAAAAACGGTTGATACATGTAAACCATATTTTAAAAGGTACAAGATATTAACTCTTCTGTGTCTATATATCCTAGAATCCGCAATGTTTGTTAAAACCAACCCGAATCTGTTCTTACGTCTAAAGGACTTCGTATCGCGTAACAGACGGGATATGACCATTCTGCCCGTCTACCCAGCAAAAACGGCACTCATGCGCAAAAGTATAATTTGCATGGCGCCTACTATAATTAACATATTGCCCAAACGTTGGAAGAAGCTAAATTATAATAGTAATGCATTTAAGCGCCAATTAAAAATGTTTCTATCGCAAAAAGCATAATAAATTATAGTGCCTCCGAATTTCTAGCCGAAAATGTTTTTGATTGAATAATTTTGACTTTTTCCTGACACCAATATTAATTTATATGACCACGGCTGTAATTTTTGACAAAATTCCCGTAATTTTTGACATTAATCTTGTAATTTTGACATCTATCTTTGTAAATTTGACATAAATCTTTTAATGATAGACATGTAGTAACTTTGACATTATTCTTATATTTGATTGACATTAAAGTTTTTGCCTTAAATTTAATTTTGACATTATAACATAAAAGTAATTTCTAATTTGTAATAGTTTCTAAATTAAAACTTGGTAATTGCATTTTTCTGTTTTTAGTATTGTTAATTCTTTTCATTGTTAGGGAAATATTTGTACGCCGATACTTACGGCTAAACATGATTGGACTCAAACTATATAATATTGCATGCTCTTGTATGTATACAATGTTTAACAAATAAATAAATCTTATCTTATCAGTAAATGGGTTGTGGAGGTCAGATAGGCAGTCGCTCCATGTAAAATACTGGTATTCAGCTGCATTCGGTTAGATTGGAAGCCGACCCCAACATAGTTAGGAAAAGGCTAGGCAGATGATGATTTAGATACCAGGTGTAAGTCTATAATACCTGAACAATAAGTGTACAAAAAGGCAAAAGGAAGCCTTCGCAGTGGGACATAATATGTGATAATATTAGATACCTAGATATAGCACCTTCTTGGCACATTAAGTAGCTCATTCTGCAACCTGAAGACCAATTACAGTCATTTAAAACGTTAAAAATCTAGTCGCAGTCTCATCTCGCCGGCAAACAAATGTCAAAAACTTGACAACAACAAAAATTTAGGGAAATCAGATGTATTTTTGACAGATGACAGACTGAGATCAGACCGTCAACGTTCTTAAAATTACGAGAATCACCCTCTGATACTTCGCAATACGATAGCACATGCTGGTATCCATGCTGATGCTGGTAACAACCAGACCCAATCAGCATCTGCTATCGTATTGCAAACATCTTCAGATGATAACAAATACCTACATCAATCTACTTAAATATAACGTCTGCCCCGTCAATAAATCAGTACCGAGCCGATAAGTACTTGCAGATCAAGTACCTAATCAATAGTGTTCCAACATGCGCGGGCGCATATCTGTGCGCCAATCGCATCGCCGCCGTGACGCGCTCGTTAAGATAGCCCACCGGCCACTAATGGCCAACTTTATGGGCCACATTCGGCCCATCTTAATGAATACAGCATCTCAATTTAAACTGGAGATGTTCTTTTTGTATTAAGATATGCCCAGTAAGTGCTTTTAGTTTGGGTAAGATTTATTGCAGGCTGCTGATTGAATGGAAGAGGGCGGTTTTTTCTTTGTTTTCACGAGGGAATATTAAACGTAGGTATGTCTTTTTTTTCATATTTCGTTTTGTTGATTCTCCATCTTAACATCACATTTATCTCAAGAGGACAAGTCGAGATATTCTCTTCTCTTTGAGAATACAAAAGCAGGACACAACGACAACTAAAGAACTGCAGTTGTTACGAGAAACCAGAGAGCATGAAGAGAGAAAGAAGCTACGTTTATTTGCGGCAAACATGACGCATCAAAAGAACACAAAAAAATAACAAGTTGGTAGAAAACAAGCGTTACATCCACGCAAAACGGCCATCGCTCAGCATAATGCTAAGGCCCTATACGAGACAGAGCCCCAGCGATGGTTCTTAGCGACAGCCGGTGTTGACGTCATGACGTCACTAGTGCAGCTTAAACGAGTAGATATAAAAAGTAACAACAATCAAAATAAGAAATAAAATAAATATACATTGCAAAATGAAGGTATAAAAATGAAATATAATGAAGTGGTAACATTCCGGGCAGCGACTCACGCGCCGCCGGGTATAATCTAAGCATGAAAGTCGACCGATCTGGAAGATTTCAGAACCTGAAACAAAAGCAAACCCAATGGTTGCAGAAGAAGTTAGTTTCTGCACGTAAAGGGCAGATTAGACTGGAAACCGCCCAACCCAAACAAAGATGGAAGAATGCGAGGCATAGGTACGTACCTTGAGTACATTACATGCCTACCTACATAACAAGATGATGGGACATTCAAATTATCTTAATCAAAAACCTAATCAAATTAAGCTACCTACCGAAACTCCTGCTTAGCCCCGCCCCCGTCACGAGCGCGACTCACGCGCAGTCGTGTCGCGCGTCGCCCGCATGCTAAGTGACGGTTATTGTGCTTATCGTACATAGCGTCGTACTTACCGTACATAATATTATACTTATCTGTGAGTGATCAACTGTTCTGTCGACTTATTTTCTTTTCTGGAGTTTGTTGAGGGAGCAGCCGTATAGTGTGTTAGAAAGTTTTATGTGAGTGCGGTAATGAGTAGTTTTGTTAGCTATTCTTAAATATCTAACGAATAATGTGCTAACTTAACGCTAACTGGCAGTAAAACTCCAAGAATTTAACGACCTCGCGTGCATATACTCGTACCCTACGTTTCAAAATTTTCGAAAAGTTAGCTATTGGGTCTTTATTTCCAAATCATGATAATCTAAGGGAAGGTTATATAAAGGCAAAGTCCTTCTATGAATAGCTTACACAGAATCAACCCTAGCATCCCACGGTTTTTTTATTTGAAGGGAAACACACTTTAAGTCCGCGCCCTCATTTCTTACCAACATTACGGGCAGTTAGTATGCGAGTGGCGCGCGCGCATCTCACCACAGATCAGCTGTGCGCGCATTGCACTCACGTACTTAATTGTTCTCTAACTGTACTGCACAAGTCATGCCTCTCTACAGAGTGAAGAGTCGGAGACGGATGGAAGGGATCCATCAAAATTAAACAGAGAATGTCTGAGTGATGGCGGAGATTAATTTATCTACAATCAATAAAATTCAACAACCGTGCTATTTCACCCGATGAGTACTCGTAGATGGTAGACTTTGCTGCCCCCGGAGCATGCTCATGCGGTATCATGTTATTGTCACAGAAGATGCATTACGTTGGAAATCTAAAAGGTTTTAGTCGGCTAGAGTTCGACAATCCAACCCGTAGAACAAAAAATGGGGTGTGGCTGTGTCATGGACACGGCTGTGTGTTGTACAGTCAACAAAAGAGATAAGTATGCAGGATCGTCGGATTGTTGAAGTATAGTAAAAGACCGATGCATGTTCTCGAATGAAATTTCATTTTATTAATAGAAAACCAACAGCTCATTTATCAAATTAAATTTCAGTCGACAACTAACATCCATCGGTTTCTTACTACGAACAACGTTTCTGAATACATTTACGTAACGGGGTTGATCCACTCGGCCGCATTCATTCTTTTACGTTACCGGCCCTGCTTGACTCGGTCATATGGTTTTTTATTGGTACCATTCGATTTCTCTCGAGAAGCCCTTTCCAACCTTAAACGAGCACTGTATTTAGATTTGGCTTTTTACGCGTATAGGCCGACATTATATATTTTTGATATTATTTTTCCTTTTATTTTATAACACATTATATTCACTGTCACTATTTTACACAATTTTTTTGTATAATTATAATCGATAGATTTTGACGAGAGCTGACGATTGAAACTTAAACGAACGTCGTAGCTTTTTCGAGTCAAAAGTTATACTAAGTCAAAGAGTAAAGTAACTATATATAGGAAATTATGTGGAAATCTCGATACGCAGCAAAATTAACTAAAACATGGCGGCGCTTCCCCCTCCACCGCTTGCGTTGCGTCACAGTCCTCACTTGGCGTTATGAATTTTTTTATCCTTTAGCTATCCAATGCTGTAATTGAATTTAGGATGGTGATGATAGATATGAAGCTGCAACACCAAACTGTATCCCCCGATTTTGTTATCATTGGTTTTGACTTGCTTCCCACTATGGAAGAATTTTAAAAACGTATTCACGTCAATAACAATTATAAGGTTGTAGAGGAAGGGCTAATTAATGCCACGATGAACGTGTTCAAATATTTTAAGAATCATCTACAATTTTTTTCCGAGAGAAAAAGCCCTACAGTAGAATACTGTATATACCTGCCTGTATATACCTGCTTGTATATACATGCCATCTTAAAGCTCCTGCTTATTTAACAGTACCTATCCGTCTTCATAGATAACTCATATTTAATTGTCATAGAGTTCGGCGCACCATCTGTTTAATGGTAATTATCTGACATTGATGACTTCCGGTTCAAATAATAATGACTGCACAAGTCATGAATCTCCGAGATTAATACTTCCTTTCAGCACAACAGACTAACTACTCTGCGGCGGTGTGCGTGATTTACAATATTCGCGTTATTACCGGATGTGCTAATTATATGGTGAGATCATGAGTCAGATGCCTTTTGCTTTGCGTTACCTTTGACTTCTAGAAAAATTATTCACCAGGAACTTTGTAATGTCACATAACATAACTGTTTTTTTTTTGTTTCCGGGGTGGAAAATCCTCATGAATGTCCGTCGCCCTGGGGCGGGCGACGGGGTCTGTCAGACTCTGACTGGCTAAAATCCACCCCGGTGTTCCCTCTCACACCTACGCCGGGGGTCGCGGGGAGCTACAGAAGTTAGGGTAGGTTATGTTATTTATGTACATAACAAACACAACACAAGTTAGCAGAACAAGAAGAAGAAGAAGAGAGAAAAAGAGAAGAAAGAAAAGAAAGAAGAAAAGAGAAGAAGAGAATAGAAGTTAGTTAACAGAAGCTACAGGAAAATTTATTCGATTATTATCTTCCCCTTATTTGTGGGTGTGTCACGTTTGATATAGAAACAAAAGTTCTAACGATCATAAGACCTAATTTCGTTTAATATAATTTTTATTTAATATAACGGTCAACGGTCATAATGAATTATTGATATAACTTCTTTTTACCTAATTTCATATGGTATAATGAACAGTTTATATAATGCACATTTGAAATAATATTCACATAATATAATATTCAGTTGCTATAATATTCAAAATCTCTATGTAACGTTTAATATAATTTAGAAATATCTACTTTTATTTTTGCAAAAATGTTTGTTTTCTTCTTTTACTTGTTATGTTGTGGCTATATCGTTGAATTTGTTATATTACACACACAACACATACACATAGGATACAAGACACACACACACACACACACACGACATAGGATGCAAGAGCGAGCGAAGGGCACCCCGAGGTTCGGTTGTGTTAGGTTACTTTAAACCCTTTACACAGAAATAGGGGCCCCGCGAAGCGGGGCTCCGTCGACATAGGATGCAAGAGCGAGCGAAGGGCACCCCGAGGTTCGGTTGTGTTAGGTTACTTTAAACCCTTTACACAGAAATAGAACACACACACATAGAACACAAGAGCGATTCTTTACATATAATGCTGGAGCGAGCGAAGGGCAGAAAATTAGTTAATATGAATGTTAGGTCAAATGAACGTTATATAAAAGGAGCATTATACAATATCAAAATTATATGAAATGAACGTTATACTAAATGAAATTAGAGAAAAAGAAAATTAGTTAATATTAATGTTAGGTCAAATGAACGTTATATAAAAGGAGCATTATACAATATGAAAATTATATGAAATGAACGTTATACTAAATGAAATTAGGGAAAAAGAAAATTATATCAAATATAACATTCGATCATATGACATTAGGTTAAATGTTTTTATAGCATATGAAAATTATATCATATGAGAGTTATGTCAAACGAAATTAGACCATCTGTTGTTATACCAAACATTACACCCCCCTTATTTGTAGCAATTGTCGTAAGTACTTACCATCGGAGTGTCAGTACTTACTACCACAGTATGGGTTAGACGAGAAAAAAATCATCCCCACTTTACGTGTAGGAGGTACCCATACAGTTAAACAAACACACTTTGTCGGTGAGATTATTATGTACCTATGCCAAATAACAGTTTTCTAGTATTAAGAATCTCTGACCTTAGCCGCGGACAGACAGAACGACGGGCGGACATGGCGAAACTATAAGGGTTCCTTGTTGACTACGGAACCCTAAAAAACATCTATGTGAACAATAATTACCCGCATTTGTAAAGTGATAAATTATTTGATTTGTAATTATTTACCATCGGGTGGCAGGTACTAAACTTGGACCTTGAGAAAGGCCGACAGAGCTCGTATAGACGCCTTCGAGATGTGGTGTTGGAGGAAGTTGCTTTAGATTCCATGGACTGCATTCCGCACCAACGAGTCTATCCTACGCGAGCTCGGAATAAAGACCAGACTCTCTACGACCTGTCTCCGCAGAGTGTTGGAATTTTTCGGCCACATTGCGAGAAAAGACGGCAATAACCTTGAACAACTAATGGTTACTGGCAAGGTGGACGGTAAACGACCAAGAGGACGCAGCCCTTTGCGATGGTCCGATCAGATAAGCTCTTCGCTTGACACGAAATTTCATAATGCGTTGCACCTGGCTAAGGATAGACAGAGATGGCGAAACATAGTTAGGAAGAAGATGTTTTCAAGGGAGGATCACGACCCTCAGTAATGAGGAGTAAGACTTGAGGAGGAGGAGGCAGGTACTTACCATCGGGTGGCAGGTACTTACCATCGGGGTGTAACTACTTAACACCGAATCGTATCATTCGTCGCATGATTCATAGTATAATTTTGTAGCACTATTACTAGTCTAATTCGTCACACCATTCGCATTATCATTCGTAGCATCAAACATACTTCGTAGCGTCATTCGTAGCACTATTACTAGTATAATCCTTAGCATCATTCGCATTATCAGTTGTAGCATTATTAGTAGTTCGTAGCGTCATTCGTAGTATAAGTTCGTATCACCATTAGTAGTATAATCCGTCGCCACATTTGCATAATAATTCGTAGCATCATTTGTACTTCATAGCAATAATTCGTAGCATCATTTGTACTTCATAGCAATAATTCGTAGCATCATTTGTACTTCATAGCAATAATTCGTAGCATCATTTGTACTTCATAGCAATAATCGTAGCACAGAACAAAAGACATCAACGAACCACTTTGCTACGCGTGGCAGTTAATTTCTATTTCGTATAGTAGCTTTCAAAAAAATGGAATTATAAATAATTTCGATGGATCTAAAGGATGGATAAGAAAAGGTCACGCCCGGCCCATAAATAGATATAGTTTAACGATAGAATTGTCAGTAGTGTAGGTCGTTGTGTCAGCCACGTTTCAGCAAAAGATAAGAATACATTGGTATTGCGCAACTAATAGAGAATGTAAGCGGGTCGCTTTCTATTACCCATTTTTTTAAAAGAAATACATTTTGATTGGAACCCTGCACAGCTTCCATCATCGCTTACGCTTATCATCAAGATGAGTATAGTCCAATACTATGTCATTGAATACCATTTTCCTGATCTAGCATTCGATAACGCCGCAAGTGCGGAGCGACTTCATTATACGATAGGACGGCAAACCGAATTCATTCATTTTTTTTTTCATATATATTTGCAGCATTAGCATTTTAACGTAGTTTTAATAATATCGGTTACTTAGCAATGAACTGTCAAGTTAAGGTCTGAAAGAGTTTTATTTAGAAAAGCAGCAGAAGAAGTGTTCTTCTACTACAACTTTTGATGATATTAAGCCAAGAAAATAGAGCTGTGTGTCGCCAGCGTCAGCCATTGTCATAAAGCCTGCGCTCACATTGCACAACGTGCGCACAAAGCTTCACCTGAACATTACGACGTAACTTAATAACTTGTTTGGCTGAACATTACGACGTAACTTAATAACTTGTTTGGCTGAATTAATCAGCGCAGCCGCAACCGTTTCCTCTAGAAATAATAACACGATCCGCACATCGAGTGCAATGCTTACACAACAATAAAAACGCTCCGCACCGCACCGCACCGCACCGCACCGCACCGCCGCGCGCCGCCGTCCGTCGTCATCCGCTGCGCAATTTTAATCGCTCGCTCACAAAAAGCTGCGCGCGCAACATCCTCTCATGTTACAACAAAAAAACAAACAGCGTTACAATGAGCCACTCTGGTTGCGCCACGTCGTGCAATTGAAACGGGAACAGAGCCCGCGACCCCGCGGTCACGTTTCAGTCCATTGTTTACGTTCTCCAGCATTGTTTAAGGAGTTGACCATCAAATCGCTAATAAAGCTCGGTGAATGCGCGTGCGCCTTTCTAACTGTGTACACCAATGGGAGCGCAGTGCGGCCACGCCCCCCGCGCCCCGCCCCGCCGCTGGGCTAGCCTCCCCGTGACCTCGGCCTGGCTGCGCAGGCGCAGGCGTCCCTCCTCGCTGCACTATCGCTGGTTTATTAGCGAAACGATGCGGGGTCACACGATCGATCCCTGTCTGATGTCTAGTCTTGAAATCGGTTCGAGTTAACACCTATTCTTAGTGGAAGGGATAACGGTAACTAGGATCTAAACTATCACAAGAAACGCGAAATAGTGTGAATAATAGTATCAGTCTCCTGCAGGTCTACAGGGCAACGAGCTCGCTTCATACCGATGGAAGAAATATCGAGCATTATAAGGTGGCTTACTGCGCTTTCTCGATTACAGATTAAGTCTGGGTGTCCGCACGAGTCACAAAGTGCTCGTCGTACATCAGTGGAACAAACAGCCTGTTAGATGTGTGATCGAAGCCGTGACCTGAAGCCTGCGCGCGCGCCACGCCCCGCCGGGCACTCAACTCATCAAATTACTTTTTTCTTCAAGACTGCTCCGAATGACGGATCCGAGCTATTATTAAGATCACTCACGCTACTATGCATAGCCTTAAATCATAGTGATGTACCTACTGTGTGTACCACTTAAACCTGGCTAGCTTTGCAAAAAGTATGAGGAAGAACTTGTAATTACAGTTTTTGATGTAGACCACTGATCAAATGCTATCTGTTACAGGTCATTTTGAATAGAATGTTCATTGAACTTGCAGATTATATTGCGTATAAACTAGTCTATGGTTATCTTAAGTTTGGTTTACTATGTCTTGGCTGCAGATTGGTAAGTTTTGGGTTTTATTGCCTAGTCGTAAAATGTGGTAGGATAATTTAGTACCTACATCTAACGCTTCCAGGACGTAAACGCTTTGCAACCTGGCTGACATCGTCCCATTTTCGTGTAGCAGCAGATACGAGCCAACTCGAGAGAACATCTAGGAGAACATTCTCAGTCTCAGCAGCAACTTAGATATGGCTTCGTGCTTAATTGATCGATATCTTATGAGTTTCACCACTTAGTGCAGGCGTCTGTATCAAACGCAGCTAAATCTAAAACAATCTAACCTAATACAGATGTCTAATGAATATTATGTAGCTTATAATCATTCTTGCAACTAAAATGATAGTGAATCTCCTACGCCCTTCATCTCAACGCAAATGAGCTGCAACAGACTAACCTTATCGCCTGATCTATGGCGGAGATACCCGCGCTAAATTGTCGTGAGGGCTTCAGCTCATTGCTTCATGCTGTTCTAAGAGCACGCAGCTCTTACGTCCAAGTTGCTGCGAGATTATGTAGGTATATGAAAAAGAAAAAACAAATAAAGTTCGCGCAGAAACCTATGAATAATGTATTAGTTAGGTACTTCCATGTCATCAAACTTCACTTAATAGCGAAAGGCTCCTGCCTAGATGACATATTTCGAAAATGCCAGATCTACCATTTGATTATAACCAATATTTAATGAATTTAGAACATACGCAAATATTACCAAATATTACCAAAATTTAATGCATTTAGAACATACGCAAATATAAATAAATAAAAATCATTAGCGACTAATTGCATCCCATAGAGTAGATAGCATCAAACGAGCTAACCTTACGAACAAATACAGTTACAACAATACTAATATTTATGAGCTGTTGGAGCAATAAATTGCTTCATTGTGTTCGCGAACATGTTGCGATACAGCCTCCTTGTTGCGCGTTATCGCCGCATCTAGCGAGCGCCAATCACGGACGAGCGGCTTAAGAAGAGTGCTCACGAGTGGAGAGTGGCATGCCACTGTTGCTGGACACATTACAAACTGTTGTTAGATACCAATTATCAAAATATGTCTTAGTTTTGCACGCCCGGGGCTTTAGTTTCATTTAAAGCCCATGTTGTAGATATCCGGAGGGAGGAGGTCAGGAAGCATCATACTTCTCTTAAAACTACCTCACTACTACCTACCTACTAGTCTAAGGTGCCTAATTATCTTAAGACTCTGATAGAAAATGGCGATAGGCTCACCACCATACAACTTAACACGGTGATTTTAATCTTTTTTAGTGGTATCAAATTATCAATATGCGCATGCTGTCGTGTGCAAGAGCAGTATTTCTTTGAGGCAATTCCAAGGCGTCACTTCTCATCATCTGCACTGCCCCTAACTCCATCTGAGCGTGGCGTGATGCGGACGTGTGAACCCGCACTTATCGCTCATCGCGCGCGTGTACCAATCAGAACAGCGGAGTATCGCGGATCGCGCCGTAACTCGCGCCGGACAAACGACGCGCCAGCACGCCACCGACCTGCGCCCGCGCCGCCAAACGGACACCACGGACACGGAGATGAGAGGACGATACTTCGGTTTCAATAGATGATACCTATTGCTTTACATGGCAATGCATTATTTTCTGGTTTTCAGCTACATCCGGTAATAGAGATAACGCTTATAAATAAACACCCATCAAAAGTCTCTAAGGATCAAATACATTTATAACTATAAAAAATATCCAATTAATATTTACCAAATTTAGTCTTCCAGACTAGCTTTTTACTTAAATTTCTAAGTTTAAGTTAACAACTTATCCCTATATTTTATAAAAATTAAGAAAAAATTAAATTTTTGCAAATTGTGGGAAATTAACATAAGTGAATGTAGTCAATTAAATGGCAAAAGAACGCAAAAATTAGGATTATTTAATTTTTTATTGTAATTATAGATAAAAAAAATAATAATCTGTCTTTCCACCGTGTTGACACGAATCACACAATCACAAAGATTTGGCATGCTTAAAATCAGTTCATCAAAATCACCTTGAGGAATGGCCGCCCACGTTCTTTCTAACAAGTTAGTCAAAAAGTTGTTGTGGGGTACCTATGCACGGATCTTCTTTGGAGCATATATCCCATGCGTGCTCAATTGGGTTGAGGTCTGGCGATTGAGCAGGCCACTGCAGAACGTTAATGCGAGCATCAGCAAGAGTGCGTGTTACGACTCTAGCCGTGTGTGGACGTACATTTGATTGTCATGCATTAGTCGAAAAGAAACATTCAACCGGCTTCGCAAAGGGATGATCACATGTATCTGAAATTAGATTAGAAAGTTATTTCCATAAAAAATTATAATAAATTGCCAAATGTCATTAGAGAAGTAAACAAAACAAATATATTTATCAATAAATTGAAACAATTTCTGGAATCCAAGTCATACTACCTACTCAGTAAAGGAGTTTTTAGATGACAAATCGCAAAATGAAATTATTTTCTCTCATATACTTACACCAAACATTATGAAATATAATATAACTAGCTTTTGCCCGCGACTTCGTCCGCGTGAAATTTCATCTTCCCCGCGTTCACCCTCTTAGGGGTTGAATTTCGAAAAATCCTTCCTTATTCCTTGTCTACATTATAAAAGGAACCTCTGTGCAAAATTTCAGCTTTCTAGGTCCAAGGGTTTGGGCTGGGCGTTGATGAGTCAGTCAATCAGTCAGTCAGGACTTTTCTTTTTATTTATATATATATATTTTCCTCTAAAAATTTCGAAAATATAATCTAATTATCATTTATTTAGATAAATAAGGATTCGGGTCAATTTTCAAGTTTATTAACCAAAAAACAAATGATTAGGATTTTTCATATAAACTGTATTCCCGCTTTTCACCCCCACAGGGGTGGAATTTCCAAAAATCGTTTGGGATATGTTCATTACTTGACTCAAAGATTATTTATACCAATTTTCGAGTTAATCAAGCCACGCAGTAAAATCCTCGCCTGTATAATTAACTACCCCTTTTCACCCCGTTAAGGGTAGATTTTCGAAAAACCCTGATACACGTCATTCTTTATTTTTGATCTTAAGTATAAATACTGAGTTTCGAGTTAATCGGACCGCGCGTTAAAATTCTTCCATACAAATTTTGACACCCCCCAATCCCCCTTTAGGGGGTAGTTTAGAAAAACAAAAAATGCCAAACTTCATAATTTACTTACATAAGTATTCGTGCAAAGTTTCAAGTTTATTAACTGAAGGAATAAGATTTTTCATACAAACGAAATCCCCCCTTTTCACCCCCTTAAAGGTTGAATTTCCAAAAACCCCTTCTTAGTGCTCCCCTACATTATAAAAGGAAGCCGTGTGCAAAATTCCACATTCCTAGACCCAGTAGTTTCGGCTGTGCGTTGATATGTCAGTCAGTCAGTCAGTCAGTTTCTCCTTTTATATATATAGATATGGAGAGCAGTGGTGGCCAAGTGGTAACGGCCGCGACTTACGAGTTGTAGGTCGTAGGTTCGAACCCAGACAGGCGCTTTACTTTGTGTAAATTATTTCATCACCACTGCTCTCAAAACGGTGAAGGAAAACATCGTGAGGAAACCGGCATGTCCCAAAACCAAAAATTCGAAGACATGTGACATCTTCCAACACGCACTGGGCCCGCGTGGTGGATTACGGCCCACTCCCTCTCACCGAGAGGAGACCTGTGCCCCAGCAGTGGGAACATTATAGGCTGATTATGTATGTATGTATGTATAATATAGAAAATCAAATACATATATGAAAATATGAATACATAAATAATAACATAGTTTAATAAGAATTTCATAATAATTTCCTACGTTATTATTACGTAATACTTACATAAAATACTGGTATTCAGCTGCATCTGGTTAGACTGGAAGCCGACCCCAAGATAGTTGGGAAAAGGCTAGGCAGATGATGACTAACATAAAATAACTAATATACTATACCTACCTATATACACAAACCTCAATCAATCAATCAACTCAGCCTATCACAGTCCACTGCTGGACATAGGCCTCTCCCAGACTGCGCCACAGCACCCTGTCCTCCGCCTTCCGCATCCAGTCTACCCCAGCCACCTTCTTTAGGTCGTCCGTCCATCTAGCTGGGGGGCGTCCCACACTACGCTTGCCGATACGCGGTCTCCACTCCAGGACTCGTTTGCTCCACCGGCCATCGGTCCTTCGACAGACATGGCCAGCTCACTGCCACTTCAGAATCAGAATCAGAATCAGAATCAGAATGCTTTATTTGTAAACATAGGTCAAATTACAATAGTGTGCGAGATGTTACAGGTAGGTAGATCCTCTATGTTTTGCCCAGAGGCGTACAAATATATTAAATTGACATTGTCGAATTTTTTATATATAATCATGAAGTGGTAGACTTGTGTAAAATTATCTAAACTTTCACATTAGTAATAAAATCAATATTAATAGCATGCATAACAATACAAATTGAAAATAGAATTAATTTCGATAAATGTCAAATATATTAAGTTAAATGTCATAATAATGCTAATGTCAAATAAAATTCAAAATCGTCAAGCAAATATACATTTTAAGATTGACCCAATGTTAATTATCTGGAGGAGAAAGTATAGATCTGTCATCGAAATAGTCCTTTATTGAGTAATAGCATTTATCTATTAGGATTTTCATAAGTACTCTCTTGAATTTGTCGAGATTTAGTGACTTCATCGTTTCGGGCAGCTTGTTATATATTTTTGTGGCCATACAGAACGTACTTTTATTCATTAGGGCTGTTCTGCCATGTGTTATTTCGAGCTCTAACTTATTTTTGTCCCGTAGCTGTCTATAATAGCTTTTGGAAGCTACTTTGTATTGCGAGATGTGTGTTTTCACAAATATGTTAGTTTCGTAGATATACAACGATGGTAAAGTAAGAATATTCAGGCTTTTAAAGTACGGTTGGCAGCTGTCGGTGCTATTTAGGCCACACATAGATCGTATACACTTTTTTTGAGCTCTAAATACAAATTCTCTGTCGACTGAGTTACCCCAATACATTATGCCATACCTAAGTGTTGAGGCAACATAGCCGTGATATGCCATTAGTAACGAGTCATGGCTGACAGTCTTTGATAGTTTGTAAAGTACATAAGCGAATTTACAATTTTTTTTACAAATTTCGTCTGTCTGGGATCGCCAGGTCAAATTTTTATCTATTATGATCCCAAGGAATTTGGTGACATCAGTTGAGTCAATTTGAGTCCCTAAATAATTAATGTCAGGGATTTTATTCGGAACTCTCTGGTGGAAATGCATAATTTTAGTTTTTTCTAGATTTATAATGAGATTATTTTTGTCAAACCATGATATAATTGTATTTTTTCAGTTTGCTTACTCTGCAAGCTATGTCGGTAACTCCGGTTCTTTTCCGGACAATTTCATTCCTGATTTTATCCTTCAAATTCAAGGTCGCTCAGCGCGCTATGGAGCGAGCTATGCTCGGAGTCGAGCATAGCTCGCTCCATAGCGCGCTGAGCGACCTTGAATTTGTGGACCATCCCGACCGTCAGTGTCCACGTTTCAGCACCGTATGTCATGAAGGGCAGGACGCACTGGTTGAAGACCTTAGTCTTCAAACACTGCGGGATAGGCGACGAGAAGACTTGACGAAGTTTTCCAAATGCTGCCCAACCCAACTGGATCCTCCTGTCGGCCTCTTTCTCAAACTTGTGTCTACCGAGCTGGATGACTTGGCCTAGGTAGACATAATCCTTCACAACTTCGAGAAGCGACCCTTCGATGTGGATTGGACTCGGCAAGACGTGGGAATTGTACATAACTTTTGTCTTGTCCAAATTCATGGGGAGGCCATTTAGGCTGTGTAACATTTGGTCTAGCTGTACCAGCGTCTCTGCCATTATGACGATGTCATCGGCAAACCGAAGATAAGAGATATACTCGCCGTTCACGTTGATACCCTGTCCAGTCCAGTCTAGCGTCTTGAAGATGTCTTCCAAAGCGTTGGTAAACAATTTAGGGGATATTACATCCCCCTGTCTCACCCCCCTGAGCAGTTGGATAGGGCTGGTTTTCTGATCCTGGATCTGGACAATCATCGTTGCAGCGTCATACAAATATCTCAACACTTCGATGTAGCGCCAGTCAATTCGACATCGTTGCAGAGAGGCCAGAACTGCCCATATTTCGATGGAGTCGAAGGCTTTCTCGTAGTCCACAAATGCCATACACAGCGGCTGATTGTACTCCTCGGTCTTCTGTACAATTTGTCGAACAGTATGAATGTGGTCTACGGCACCACAAACACAAACCTAATAATATATAAATATACATAATTATACACCCAATGAAGCACATCTAATTTATAATAATATTGAATTGCTCTCCTAATGTTCCTGTGCCCGACAGGGTCCATATTATTCATTTACTTTGTAATACCATCTATGTAATACATATGGAATGCAATGAAGAATTGAGTATTCAAACAATCCTCTAAGCATAAATCTGAGCATTGAGGTTGCCCCTGATCCAAATACCGGCCCAAATCACTATTGTTCCCCCTCCATATGAATGAACTTCCTGACAAAATTTCAAACGTTCTTGACGTCCAGAGGTCTTCAAAACTCGAGTACGTCTTGTATCCGGCCTCATACCGAAATGAGATTCATCAGAAAAGCAAAAAACACAACGCCAGTCTTCTTCCTCCCAATTTCTTTGTTCGCGAGCGAGATTGCGGGGTGCTATAGGTGGAACTCTCAGCGGCCTTTGGGAACGCATACACACTTCACGTAAACGATTTCGGATGGTTTGGTCGCTTATCAGTAAGCCTGAAGAGTAGTGGAGCCTAGCAGTCAACAGGCGTTCATGGTACGATTCCGTCGAGCAGTATTTTGGATGTACCGGTCCTGTCAGCGAGTGGTGATGCGAGATCGTCCTCCATGTCGCGCGGCCACGCTGCCCGTGATACGATAGCGTGTCCAGAGGGCGGCTTATGACGCTCTGTGTAGTCCCAAGAGCGACAGCCACAGTACATTGCCTGGAACCAGCTTCCAACATTCCGACGGCTCTCATCATCTCTTCTCGTGTCAAATGATGTCGTCGCTCCATATTGATGCAATTTTTTTCAGGTCCGATGCAGATATTGTAATGGTTTTGTAAAAAGGCTCTCACTTTTATAGGAATCCTGATTGACAGTTGATTTTCTATTTTTAATCAAAATTTATAAAAAAATATTTATTCAAATAGTGAATTTAATTAAAAAGAATCAGTAACGATCCAAAAATGTTAAAATAATAATCCTCAATTGCGGCGACACTCTAAAACGTAACATGCTCGGCAAAGAAGCGGGGTAAGCGTGGTGTGAGCCGAAGAAAAAAGTCTGTAGGAAAATTCGCGACCGGACTGAAGTCACGAGTGCTGCTGAGCTGTTCCATCTCGCACAGGACCAGTCTGTTGCAGGTACATCCGTTGAGAGTGAGATTCTGGAAGGAAATGGACTCCGAAGTTGATAACAACGGTGATTAGTTTACCTTTTTTGATAGAAGGTGCGACACAATGACAATAACTTAACCAAACCAGTACATTCAGTATAGTGAAGTAATACCACAGTTTAATATTATAATCCCGTGCAGCATAATCGTAAAGGGAGTAAAAATATTGTAGATATAAAAGTAATTTATCCACGTATCACGGCGCTGTCCATCGATTTATCCCTATTAATCAGCATAAACATAGAGGCTGGTGCCACACCACAACGTATTACAGAAGGAGAACTCCGAACATAACGACAATAAGAAGGAATGCGAAGATATAAGCAACAGTGAGCACTGCTTCCTCAAGTGATGGTTAAACAGAACAGCTTGAATAACTGCAGTCGTAGGTTGCTTGGAGTTTGCTAGTATTGTTACTTCACAGGACAATACGCAGGAATGTAATATTTTTGATGTACCAGAGTACCAGACCTACCAACATTAGGAACTACGCAGACAGTGGCAAAATAAGTTAAGATAATAATTATTGCACCAATTTTTTTTATATAAACGTCACATAAGATTCCTTTCTATGATAATCATCAGAGGCTGGTGATTGTGCTGGTCCTTCTGCCCCCATCCTATGAGATGTTCTGGGTCGTGCACCGGCCGCGGTGCGCGCGCGCAGACCACGTCACGCGCCGCCATTGCGCCGATAATTTATGAAAGACGCCAGTTTTTCATTGTGCGCGCTGCCAGTTGCTAGCGAAGCCGTGAGTTGTCTGTAGAGGGACTAGCTGTTGTGGGCATAGTAGGATAGACACATGGAATGATCTTTGGAATTTGGCAGAGTTCAGCTCTTTAAAATACTCTTATGTTATTATAAGACAAGTTTTCTTTGTTGATAATTAATAAGAAGGCTGTCATTTCCGACATGTTTGTAGTTTGTAGATTCTTTAGAGATTATGGCTTCGTTTTTTTCCGCTCTTGCTGAGCTCTTGCTAAAACTTATTCAAAATGTTTTTTAAAACCTCTAATCAAATCAAAGGGCCCATACACTCACCGAGTTACTCTGCTTCGGAACTGTAATGTTCATACATACAAGGACAAAGTAGTCTGCAGCATATCCCACGTCACAACATAGCCTAAATGAGTAGCCACCCTACTGCTGGGACGTGCAGCCGGCAGAGGTCGCTCGGCTGCAATCTATCTGTCACGCTGCGCCCGCGCCCAGACATGCTCCCACCGCTCCCACCGCTCTCTGACGAGTAGCTAGACAACTACTTACAGGTCCTTACTCCTGATCGCTCTTGTACGAGCTCTTGTAAGGTTTTGTGTTTGCGGAAAAATCAGCAATATTGTGCGCAAGAGTTTAGATCGTCTCGTTGTATGGGAGTCGCAGTACGGCTGCAGATCTTGAGAATAGAAGTGTAAAGGTATCGTTTATGGTGGAATTTCTGATGGATATCCTTATCTTATAGATAATGATATCCTCCGCCTTTGGAAGACATCTCCGAAAGAGGGCTGATGGACTAGAAACAATCACAAAAACAATCTAATTCAGGCTATGGCTATGCATAGAGTTGAGTCTTTCATAGATGTAAAGGGGTTTATTGAAAACAATCTAATTCAGGCTATGGCTATGCATAGAGTTGAGTCTTTCATAGATGTAAAGGGGTTTATTGAAAACAATCTAATTCAGGCTATGGCTATGCATAGAGTTGAGTCTTTCATAGATGTAAAGGCTATGGCTATGCATAGAGTTGAGTCTTTCATAGATGTAAAGGGGTTTATTTATAACAGTTGCTTAAGGGGCTTACAGGACCTAAACACAAGAAACGCAACTTTTAGAAACAATAAAAGTATATGATCGGCTACAGTAAACAAAATCAGAAAAATATATGATATTCTTCAGGATATAGGTATGCTAGGTAGATAGTGAAAACATAATACAACTAATTTGATACGATAGAAAAAAATCATGAAGATAACACTAAAAACTTTCTTTTTACAATAAAAACCATACTAATATACATACAATCATTCTGATTTTTTGTCAGATTATTATATAAGCAATATACTAATATTATTATTATTTATTATTGATCAAGTAACATAGACTCAATTACAATACAATTTTAGGCATACAATGTCAGAAGCAATAATTACACTTAAAAACAAAAATAAATAAAATTAATAGAAAATAGAAGAATTAAATTAAATTAGATAAATAACAAAAATTAAATTAAATTAGATAATAACAAAAATTAAATTAAATAATAACAAAAATTAAAAAACAATAAACTAGTGTAACTAGTGTGTGTGTGTGTGTGTGTAGTGTGTGGGGGTGTGTGTGTGTGTGTGTATTATTAATATAGGTACTAGTGTTTTAATTTTTTAGTCCAAACAATATATTTTTTGTAATTAAATAATTACTTCGTATTTTGCAATAAATTACCAGCGTTGTGTCATCGCGCTTCTCTTTCTTTTATATGCAGTCCGACAGTGACCGCACTTTAGCTGTAAGCCCCATAAAGTTAAGTAATGATTAGCGACTGTTTAACCATACATTTTCGACTAAGCAACGCTTATAAATAAACCCCAATATGTTCGGTAAGTGACTGATGTTGGTACAAAAATCGCCATAACGAATCACCGTTGAAATTTGTAAGTAGGTATGAGATGAGATCAAAATGTCTTGTACCTAACTAGTTAAATAAATCTCCTGCCAAGAACTATAAAGCTTTTAAAAGCAGTTTATCTTAATGAACTTTTGCACTTTTATTACCAAGAATTTATTTTAAAATTCAGTATATGAAGATACCCTAGCAAATCAGTAATTACAAAATTAATAGCTATACGACGAACAATACCACGGACTGCCACACCCACTGTTACATATAGTAAGTATACATGATTCATGCGCCAACTAGTTAAACTGAAGTAAAGTATACATGATTCATGCGCCAACTAGTTAAACTGAAGTAAAGTATACATGATTCATGCGCCAACTAGTTAAACTGAAGTAAAGTATATGTCGGCGCATCATCGCCGTCGTTGTCGGAGTTACACATATTATTGACTTATATGTCACTCAAATACACAGCAATACACAGCAATAGGAAATAACAGGAAAATGTTTAAAAGAGTACAAAGAAAATACCTCACTTCAATTCAGGATGTTTATTCCACGAGCAGCGAACTAAGAATGTCCTTCCATTTTTTTTTTTTTTTTTTTTTTTTTTTTTTGATATGACCACTCGCAGATGCAACTCTAGACGGTTGCCTTTCTGCTTAACCGGACTATCCTGTGGTGGCCAAAAATTACTTTAAGGCCCCCAGCCAGGGCTTACAAACTAGGATGTTTTATTAAATGAACCGACACTAAGGGCACCCCCTGTGGGGTTCGGGCCTCGGCTTAGTGCGTCATTGGGGGGAGGACAGCAATGGTCAGGCTGGGTCTGATTATTATTTGGGGAATTTAAAGCTACTTGCTCAGCTACGCGGGCTGGCTCGTCGAGCAAGGGTCGGGCTGTGATGTTACAGGGATGTCGCGGAGGGCCTCGGCGGCGGGGCCGGATTCGCGGTTTGTATTTGTTTTTATTACGTCTGGTACTGGTTTCCCTACAACTCTCTTGGAGTATGGTGATGGGGTCGTCGGGTGTGAAAGCGCATTACATCAGTTTTTATACACAAAATTACCGCCAAAACTTGGCGCCAAACTTAACCGCGAAACTTTGCCGCTAAATAGAATTTATATAAATCAAGCGGAAGTCAAACTAATACTAGATTGTCATTTTAAATAATTCAAGCGGATATGTCAAAATAAATCCTTAATACTACCCACATAGAAACAATAAAAAGTTAACCGGAAACTACAATATTTAAAATAAATGAGAAGGAAGTATCAAAATAGAAACTTTATACAGATTCATCCGGAAACCACAATATTTAAAATAAATAAGAAGGAAGTATCAAAATAGAAACTTTATACAAATTCAACCGGAGACCACAATATTTTAAATAAATAAGAAGGAAGTATCAAAATAGAAACTTTATACAAATTCAACCGGAAACCACAATATTTTAAATAAATCAAAATAAAAACTAAACAGATTTGACCGGAAATACAAGTATTAATTCAATAAATAACACGCAAGTCAGATCAAGTACAAAATAATCAAAACAAGCTTAAAATTAAAATTAAATAATGGTTTGCCGCCCATATATAGGGTGACTGGTAATTAGTGACCGATACTTAAACACGTGATTTTACTCATCATTATGAACAACTTTTACTATGGGACCAAACCTGAAATCGTGAAAAAAAAAACAGCTGTTCCCTACATTTTGACGAGTTAGACGAACATAAATGTAAGGAACAGCTGATTTTTTTTTCGCGATTTCAGGTTTGGTCCCATAGTAAAAGTTGTTCATAATGATGAGTAAAATCACGTGTTTAAGTATCGGTCACTAATTACCAGTCACCCTATATACATGATTCATGCGCCAACTAGTTAAACTGAAGTAAAGTATACATGATTCATGCGCCAACTAGTTAAACTGAAGTAACGTATACATGATTCATGCGCCAACTATTTAAAAAGCATTGCGCTCGATAATTAGTAGTTTCCTTTTGTTTTATGGCTTGCGCATCAAGTGTTCGAGACACGCAGCGGGGCAAGGCACTGCAAGTAGAGACCGTAGGGAGTAGCCCTGATGCTGTCTTGTTCTCTTTTTTGCAAGCAATCTGACTACAATATGAATTATGTGTTATGAGTGCACCTGCAGTTTCCACTGGGTTTGATTTAATTTCATATTGAATGACTTGTTCGAATAATTTTATGGCTTTTCTGCATGCTTGCATCTCCTGGTTTAAGCAATATATTATTCAGGTTTCATGCATCTGGCAGAACAAAAACTATATGGCCAGTTCTACAGACAAGAGAATAAAATTGAATTATTTTCGGCCCATCGTTTTTTTAAATGTAAATAATGTTAAAGTTAACTATTAAGTATAATAAAATATGATGGAGTATTCTGAGTAACTAGTCAATATATTCACTGACCCTTTCAATTCTTGAAAGGGTCAGTGAATATATTGACTAATTTAGAAATCATAGGCATTTTTCAATTTGCAGAAGACAGGGAAATGAGAGTAGATACAGGGAAGTGACTATAAAAGATTGTTTGATCTTAAAATCGACTTGACAGTAACCATTATAGTAAATACGATATTTATGAAATAAACAGAACAATTTAAATATTATGCATAAATAAATCTAAATGTGTTATACCAATCAGGTAAGTGATAATTTAGACAAGATAATGCTGTCGTTATAGAGAAATAATAATTACGCAGAATATTAAGTTGTGTTTATTAAACGAAATTTTAAGACAACATAAATCTTCTAAAGACAAAGCATAATCAACATTTTTCCGACTACTACAAAAAGTAACAACCACTTTATTCTGGATGTCACAGAAATTATAATTATGCAATCAAACAGTATTCGTTTAGTTTATCTTGCAGCATTTTAATAATACCAGCTTGCTGCACTTGACTTGGTGGAACTCAGAGCCAAGAGGCCTATAGGCGACCAGACGTTGGTGGCTACGCTTCACAGCCGCTCATCGTCTTCTACAGACTGTACTTCGGTGAGTGTGCGCAGGAGCTCTACGACCTGATCCTATAGGCGACCAGACGTTGGTGGCTACGCTTCACAGCCGCTCATCGTCTTCTACAGACTGTACTTCGGTGAGTGTGCGCAGGAGCTCTACGACCTGATCCTATAGGCGACCAGACGTTGGTGGCTACGCTTCACAGCCGCTCATCGTCTTCTACAGACTGTACTTCGGTGAGTGTGCGCAGGAGCTCTACGACCTGATCCTATAGGCGACCAGACGTTGGTGGCTACGCTTCACAGCCGCTCATCGTCTTCTACAGACTGTACTTCGGTGAGTGTGCGCAGGAGCTCTACGACCTGATCCTATAGGCGACCAGACGTTGGTGGCTACGCTTCACAGCCTGGCTCATCGGCTTCTACAGACTGTACTTCGGTGAGTGTGCGCAGGAGCTCCACGACCTGATCCTATAGGCAACCAGACGTTGGTGGCTACGCTTCACAGCCGCTCATCGTCTTCTACAGACTGTACTTCGGTGAGTGTGCGCAGGAGCTCTACGACCTGATCCTATAGGCGACCAGACGTTGGTGGCTACGCTTCACAGCCGCTCATCGTCTTCTACAGACTGTACTTCGGTGAGTGCGCGCAGGAGCTCTACGACCTGATCCTATAGGCGACCAGACGTTGGTGGCTACGCTTCACAGCCTGGCTCATCGGCTTCTACAGACTGTACTTCGGTGAGTGTGCGCAGGAGCTCCACGACCTGATCCTATAGGCAACCAGACGTTGGTGGCTACGCTTCACAGCCTGGCTCATCGTCTTCTACAGACTGTACTTCGGTGAGTGTGCGCAGGAGCTCCACGACCTGATCCCACCATCGCCCTTTTACCACCGGACAACCAGACATACTGCAGAGTAACCATCCACACTTGGTTGATATCCCGACGAGTCGTACTCAGCGCTATTCTCCTCCACGTTTATTATGCGCACAGCCAAAGTGTGGTACTCTCTGCCGGCCATCTGTGTTCCCTCCCACATTTAACCCGTCTGCCTTCAAATCAAGAGTGAACAGGCATCTTCTGGGCACGCTCGTTCCATCATAGACCTCATCCATCGCTTTCCATCACGCGTGATCGGGGTCAAGGGCGGGCCCATTTAGCAATAAAAAAAAAATCTTCCGTTCCTAGACTTTTAAATTTTTAATTCGTCTACGTCATTGTAAAATGGATCTCTGCCTAGCCACACCCAATCTAGACGACTGTGTGGGTGACGTTGGTGAGCCACGAATCGACATCTCACCACAGAGGCTTGATGGTGCATTAGCTCTCATAAAATCTACAGAAGCATTTTTTCCAGCACATTTCTTTTTATAGTGTTTACTGGATCTCTCCCACCATGCTTTTCTACATTGTCGTTTTTCTCGATCCGACATTTCAATGATAGTCTTTCTTATACCTGTAACTCTCTCTTTTAAATATTTTTGTTTGTTATTTTTGTTTGCGTGGCCAACTTTTCCGGTTCTTTTTTACTTCCAGCATGTTTTCTCTCATTTTCTCTTTTTTTCTCAATACTTCTTCTCCAGTCTGCGATTTCCCTTTTGGTTTACCCATATCGGTTCTGTAAAGAACTTCTAAATGATTTCGGATCTTAGATTATTGCCAAATATAAGTAAAAATAGAATTATCTACATTAAAATAATGAAAAAACAGTAAATCTAAGGGGGATTTTCGAAATTGTGCTTCTGGCTGACAGTCTCCACCTAACCAAAGAAGAAGAACTGAAGAAGAAATGTGGTGTTTACCTATACAAAGAAAAAAAAAAAATACAAGTATGTTTATCAGTTGTCTAGTACTCATAACACAAGCTCTGCTTAGCTTGAGACTAGACGGCGTTGTGTGATAGTTGTGGAATATTATTATTATTATTATAATATCTTTTTTACATTGTGTAAGCACTGTGAGCGCGTTCACGAGTGTTCCGAATTGTTGCCAGCTCTCAGCTGTCATAATCGTAATATCTAAATCGAAACGCATGTGAGATGATGTGAGCGCTGTGATGTGAGCGATTATAGCTAATTCGGAAAGCGCCCAAAGAGACTTCATGCCAAAAGAAAAAAATCCGCGGGCTATATTTCAATTTTTTTTTTAAATAGTCTGTATTGTCCTTGGTCGCAAAATGAACTCGCAGGGGACCACAGACAATTTAAGGTGAATGAGTGGTAGACCGCGAAATTCTTAGGTTTTTTGCAATTTTCAGGTCGGTGTCAGGTTGTATCTTGATCAAAATATGATTTGCGGCTATAACAGGTACCTCTTTACAGGATTATAATCATTAGAAACATTAATACATCTTTCTAAGTTAGATTTGTTCCTTATGAAAAAATCTCTTATGGAAAAGTTCATATGGAACAAATCTAACTTAAGGATTAAATTAAATTCAAAATTCAACGTGTGGTATCTAGATGATGGAACGCTAGGAGGTGATGTAGACACCGTTTTGAAAGACCTAGAACTTCTCAAACAGGAATTTAAATCTATTGGCTTGGACCTTAACCCCTCAAAATGCGAAATTTACCTTTCTGACATTACCGACAGACAATTGACCCTAGAGAAATTTAATGTAATAGCCCCGAAAATAAAATTTTTAGAAAAAAGTTCACTGCACCTCCTAGGTTCCCCAATTTTGGAAGATAGTTTTTCGCCTTTCATCGAAGAAAAAATCAAAAATTTCAACGACATTTCGGACAGACTTTCCAAAATTAATTTACATTCGGCATTCACCCTGATTAGATACTGTTGTTTTGGCCCAAATTTTATGTATTTTCTACGCTCTTCCCCTTTATGGAAGCAGCCACACCTCTTGGACAAAATTGACCAAATTATTCGCAGCACACTGACATCCATTCTTAATGTGGTTTTGGACGACCGAGCGTGGCTGCAAGCCACACTACCCATCCGCTTTGGTGGCCTCGGCGTCCGCAAAATTACCAGCATTAGCTTACCGGCGTTCCTGTCCTCTGTCCACAGCACCGAAAAGTTGACCGGGAAGATTTTAGCCCCCTCCCTGGTTGACTCGGAAGTGCCGTGTTTGGCCGACGCGGTGAACGCCTGGAAAATGGCTTGCCCGGATACAGATTGGCCCGCGAACCCATCTACCCAGAGGCAGTGGGATGAGCCGCTCTGCAGGTTGGTACGGAATAATCTTATTAATACGTCCACCAATACTGCTGAGCGTGCCCGCCTACTGGCTGTGGGTGAGTGGGAGTCGGGTCTCTGGCTTCAGGCGCTACCGTCACCCAACATAGGCACTTTGCTGGGTGATTCCACTTTCCGGCTCGCTACTTGTCTGCGTCTGGGCGCCCCTTGCGTGGCTCCGCATCGCTGCCAATGCGGTGAAAGTGTCGACTGCCTCGGACACCATGGCTTATCCTGCAGTAAAAGCGCAGGCCGGATAGCACGGCATGCTAGCATCAATGACATCATCCGTCGTGCTCTTGTCACCGCCGGGGTGCCAGCTGTTTTAGAACCCAATGGCTTGGCACGCGACGATGGGAAGAGACCAGACGGAATGACCATAATGCCTTGGAAGGTTGGTAGGCCTTTGGTGTGGGATGCAACGTGTGTCGACACCCTTGCGCCATCCCATCTTCCAAGCACGGTGAGCTGTGCTGGGGCAGCTGCTGCAGGTGCGGAAAACCTCAAACGGCGCAAATACTCCAATCTCTTTGGAACGTATATGTTTGAGCCGTTTGGGGTTGAAACTCTAGGGCCATGGGGCCCGAGTGCCCACGTGGTATTTCGAGACATCGCCAAGCGGTTGGTCGACTCTTCACGTGACCAGAGGGCTGGCCTATTTTTTGGCCAAAGAATCAGCATTGCCATACAACGTGGCAATGCTGCCAGTCTTTTGGGCACGTTTCCTGTTGACAGCGATGCGGATGAATTTTTTGATGCCCTTTGATTCTTTCCTTTCCTTTTTATATACTTGTACATATTCTTATTATTATTTTAATACTGTACATAAAGTAATGTTCTAATAAATAAAAATTCCTATATCCTTTTTCGATAGTTTATAATCTAGGATTAAATTCGAATGACTATAATTCTGTAAATACATATACATTATAGGTAGTCGCGAATCATATTTGATCAAGATACAACCTGATATATAATAAGGTGAATACCTTAAATTGACCGGGGTCCCTTCCGAAACCAAACGGAAAAGAACCTGACTGGCGTTCTATTATTGCGGATTCTCACTGAACGAATGTATATTTCTCTATGCCAATAGTACTTTCTAATTCCATAAATAAAACTACAATTTGACGTACAACACTACGATCAGTCTAAACATTAGCTAGTTTGTGTTTATTATATTTTTTCTATAGGCAGTTTAGCGGTTTTGTCTGTGCCATAGATTAATATATTTTTCAACACACTTGCTCGTAAAGTGGCTCTTATTGAACCGCTTTTAGGTCCATAATGGAGTGTATTACGAACGCGTGCTTTTTCTTTACTTTAATCCACATGTTCTGTAATACCACAGATAACTATTTACTAGTCGAGTAGTCGGAGACGCGCGCTTTTTTAATCTCATCAAACCCTGCGTTCCGAATTGGGAAATAATCGATGTGTTCCGAATTGGGAAATAACCGAATTAGCGTGAGCGCGATAACGATAACGATGTCCCGTGAATCGTCATAGATGACGTCATGACATTCGCCATCTTGCGATAATGCCGACCATGCCCTAGAATAATATCACCGTGAGCGCTGTCAAAAATGACAGTGTGTGTATGAGGTTGTGTCAGTGTGTGTTTTGTTTTGAGTTGCATCATCTTTAAATTAAACTAACGTGGCATTTTTGAAATTGTGCTTCTGGCTGACAGTCGCCACCTAACCAAAGAATAAGAACTGAAGAAGAAATGTGGTGTTTATACAAAGAAATACTGTAATAATATCTTTTTTACATTGTGTAAGCACTGTCATGTGAGCGCGTTCACGAGTGTTCCGAATTGTTGCCAGCTCTCAGCAGTCATAATAGTAATATCTAAATCGGAACGCATGTGAGATGATGCATGGACGTAATATTACGTCCATGGAGATGATGTGAGCGCTGTGATGTGAGCGATTATAGCTAATTCGGAAAGCGCCCAAAGAGACTTCATGCCGAAAGAAAAAATCCGCGGGCTATATTTCAATTTCAACCTTGGTCGCAAAATGAACTCGCAGGGGACCACAGACAATTTAAGGTGAATGCGCAGTGGTAGACCGCGAAATTCTTAGGTTTTTTGCAATTTTCAGGTTTGTGTTTATTACATTTTTTCTATAGGCTGTTTAGCGGTTTTGCCTGTGCCATAGATTAATATATTTAAAATGAGTCAATGTTGCGCGCGCATCGCTAGTGCTGGCTAGCACGGCGCGCGGGAAAACAAAACCAGCGCGCCATTTTCCATACAAGTTAATATTTAACAATACAAGTCTGATTTTTTTCCTCGCAAGTGTGTTGAAAAACGTCGTATGAAACGCGTGTGCATTAATCAATATACACTCGGCTTTCTTATCGCTCTCGCCTGCGGCTCGCGCGATAATATCGCCTCGTGCATAATGATCAACTTAGCACACATGTATCATAATGTACTATTCTGGAAGCCATGTACTTAAGATTATTATCTTACTAGCTGCGCCCGCGGTTTCACCCGCGTAAATGTCGATCCCGTAGGAATATCGGGATAAAAAGTAGCCTGATGTTAATCCAGGGTGTCAGCTACCTCCATACAAAATTTTATCAAAATTGGTCCAGCCGATTGAGCGTGAAGAAGTAACAAACATATAAACACACCCTCACACACACCCCCACAAACTGTCGCCTTTATAATATTTATTATTCTACGACCTGAGCCAACCATAAATCCTCAATTTGTAGAACTAACCAGAGACTGTGGCTAAGTAATAACAGCCCCACGGGTCGATTGATTAGGTTAAGCTATGCTTGCTTCCGTGGATGGGTGACCATCTTTATCAAGACCACTCCGTGCCTCGGAAAGCACGTTAAACCGTTGGTCCCGGCTGTCATTCGTGAATCTTTGACAGTCATTACGGGTAGTCAGAAGCCCAAAAGTCTGACAACCAGTCTTACCTAGGGGTACCTATCGTATTACCTAGTAATTGGGTTGTGGAGGTCAGATAGGCAGTCGCTCCATGTAAAATACTGGTATTCGGCTGCATGCGGTTAGACTGGAAGCCGACCCCAATATAGTTGGGAAAAGGCTAGGCAGATGATGATGTAGAACTAACCATATACCTATAGGTTATCAAAATATTTCCTCCCGAGATAGTCGTGAAATCATTATCATCACGATACAAGTAATGACATGTAAAACTGTCAAGCATTTAACATCTTCACAAAATTAACAATTTTATTTTCAAATTATCAACAATGACCAAATATCTAACCCGATCACCTAATTCCGGCCCACATTAGGTCCACCCGATCCCATCATGTCCGATTCAAGTCATCGCATTGATGTTAACCGATCGAGTGTGAACGCTACGTGGGCGCAGACGCGTCGTAACATCGTTACGTGGCCCATATTGTAAACGACCACTATTATATTAACATATGAAGCCCACGAGTATTGACTCATTTTATTTGTAGGATGATCCTTACTGATAATATGCACGACATGTAGAAGTGAGTTTGTCTGTTTGTTTCATCTCTGAGACTCCGAGACTGAACCCTGTAATGGTTTCTCAAAAAACGCGAATGAGGGAGTGAGAGATATAGTAAGTAGATTAGCCCGAAAATACAAGACAAGCTTTACCAAAAGCCAGCAAAATAATGGTACCTAATATGAAAGAAACAGACAGTTACCATTCCCCCCCAGATAACCGCAAAAATAAACAAAATCCAATTTGATAGTGATAGTTGAATTAAATGTTTATGGTAATATTTTTGTACGGAAAGAACGCCAATATCACCGAAGCTATAGGTTTAAGTATAAGAAATCCCACATAAACGAATCTTAGACGAACCCTCGAGTCCCAAGCTAGTAATAACTTTTCGATACGAAGTCGTAACGAGCAGTATAATCTATGTAGGATATCGACGCGGCCATAACGTGGACAATAGCCGTTATACCGAAATGTAGCAGGGATCGCCACTCCAATGACGGGAAAGTTTACATCCTATTCATAACGATATGGAATATGATGGCCATGGGGTCCATATGATGTTGGTCTGTATGTTGTAATGGTGGCAAGAGGAGGTACGATATCTCAGTTATTATAAGGTCATGTAATATTATATTTTCTACATTCTGGCTTAAGCTTTTGATGGAGGCCGAGCTGCTCATGAGATATCCTACCACCGCAGCTATCTGCTCTACTAATTAGCACAGCATTGCTGTTTCAGTTTGGATAATAGAGGTAGGTATTGGTAAAATTACAGGCTCGTAAGACATCAAGTTATTGTTTAATGTTGCCAAATGGACGATCGAATGGTGTCCAAGTGCATGGACGTAATATATAGAAGTCCAAGTGTCATCATGTGACGTCTTTAGAAAGATAAAGACGTCACATGATGACACTTGGATTAATGTGAGGTTCCTCCATGGACGTAATATATATATAGAAGTATATTACGTCCATGGGTTCCTCCTAAATATCTAAGTGGCCTTTGTTAAACTCAAACTCAAAGCATTTATTTCAATTAAACCATTTAAAGGCACTTTTGAATTGTCAAGAAGTCGGTCAGTCAGAAAATATGAAACTACCTAGTTGCCCATTCCAAAGCGTAGGTACCTATGGAGAAGAACGGGCAAAAAACTCCATGGACACTCTTTTAAATTATAGTTTTACAAAAATATTAGTTAGGTACATCATTAATGTTGAATTTATAATTTTACTAGCTGCGCCCCGCGGTTTTACCCGCGTAAATGTCGATCTCGTGGGAATATCGGGATAAAAAGTAGCCTATATGTTAATCCAGGGTGTCAGCTTTCACCATACAAAATTCATCAAAATTGGTCCAGCCGTTTGAGCGTGAAGAAGTAACAAACATATAAACACACACACACACCCCCACACACACACACACACACACACATACAAAACACATCTCTAAACACATCTTAGTCCATGGCAACCAGCTTCTGAATACATAGTAGTAAAATTTTTGTCATTATTCAAGACTTTTAATGTTAAATATTGATAAGAATTTTATAGGCCTCCAATTATCATTAAGTATGCTCATGCCGCCTGTGATACAGGTTTATCCTAGTACAGGCATCTAACATTATTATACCTTTGTAATTTTTTTTTTTTAAGACTTTGTGTAGGTACTTAATCATTTTACCAATGTTAATACTGAATAAAACATTTATTATTTATTATTATTATTATTTACAGTTTAATTAAATACGTAGCTGCCTCGGTCCGTTCCAATAAATAAATGCACTCTACCTCCTTGTTATTGCAAGTACCTACCCCTGGTAATGGGCCATGTGGTGGTGGTTCCGTGTCCTCTGACCGTTGCTATCTAAATGCAGCTTTGAACGGCGCGAGAGCACGACGCGCCCACTACGTTAATTAGACTGCGCCGCGCCGCCGGCGCAACCGACGGTTAGACAGAAGCACTAGCTTATGTTAAGTATTCTTACGGTGCTTAGATTTGTTTTAAATTCATTGGGAATTATAATATGGAGAATAAAAAAGTCGCAACAATGAAATCCCTTCGTTTTGTTTTTTTTGCTAGCCTATGCTGTCCCACTGCTGGGCAAAGGCCTCCCCCAAATCCTTCCAGGAACTCTTTTCCCGCGCCACCTCGAACCAGCCCTCGCGGTACGCGTCCAGGTCAACTCGCCATCTCTTTCTGGGCCGGCCTCGGCAGCGCCGTCCATCTTCAGGCACCCATTGTGTGGAGATTTTTGCCCAGCGGTCATTGTGCATACGGCTAATGTGAGCATCCCTTCGTTATGAGCTTAATATTATACAGTCCACAGCTAAATAAGGTTTTACAAAGGTACCAAGTCGTAAGTGCAGTAAGTGTTGTTTATGTGATCAAAAGACCAAAAGAGGATGCTACGGATCCAACTGCCCCTGAACTGTACAATAAGATAGATGCTACGGATCCAACTGCCCCTGTACTGTACAATAAGATAGATGCTACGGATCCAACTGCCCCTGAACTGTACAATAACATAGATGCTACGGATCCAACTGCCCCTGCACTGTACAATAAGATAGATGCTACGGATCCAACTGCCCCTGAACTGTACAATAAGATAGATGCTACGGATCCAACTGCCCCTGTACTGTACAATAAGATAGAGAATTCGCTCTATACGGCCCAGTGTTATGTGAAAAGTTATTATCACTAAGGTTTCTTGGACGCTAACAGCCATCCATGTAAGCAATCAATAGTTTCGATTAAATTAATTGAGATCCGGCTAACTAATAGGTGCCTGTCCTGTCCCTCCTTGATGCTTCCTTATCACGTCACTCTTCTATCGACTGCGTACGATAAGAGACCTCCCGCGTCACCGCAGCCATCTTTACCGTCGCATCGATCCCGTCTAATTAAAATGTAAATGAGCTTCAGTGAGCGTCTCTGTCGGTCGTCACGTCGCTCCCGGTCTCCTGGTGCCATCACCCGCCCATACTTATTTATTAGTTATCAACCACAATTAAAATGTCCAAGATTCGATCCGATGACTTTCAACTTTTCTATAAAGTATCAAATTAGATTAGATAATTTGAAATGAGGTTTTATCGTTGTAGATTGAGTATGTGCGCTGGGTGCCAGATTTTAATGATAATAATAAAATTGAGATGATTTTCGATGAGATGGTTTTTGATAGAGTTTGAATGTATTAGAATTTAGTGATAATGATTATTGAGGTATTTTGATGTTGAAAGTCACGTATATCGTGTAAGTAACGTCTATTTTATGATTTACCCATTAAATTAATATCAGATTAATTCTAAATAATGTCGAAACGAAGAAAAAGATCATGATTTTGTTATTCCTACTTGGTACAGACTGGAAGACGAACCTAAAGGCTCACAATACTGTTAGACCAAACTTCCAAGGCTAGACTGATGATGAATGTCTCAAGAACTATTCAATCATGAGTTTCAACTTCTAACCCGACAAAACCTTTCCCGTGTATGAAATTGAACTATCTTCAAACCAGACCACACAGGCTGATAACCGTCAAACTAATAACCAATAAAAGCCATTAGGTGGGACATGCAGGTTCCGTACAAGACGCCACTTAACCTGCGCCCGCGCAGCCTAATTAGCGCGGCGTGTAGTGAAGCGTCGCGGAAATGCCCGATGTGTGCCGAGCGTTGCCGAGTGCGACACGACGCGGGCGCACGACAGGACGGCAAGCCAGGGGATTAATGGACGACATTACAATGATGTAGAGGTCCAGCGACTGAAACAGGTCCCAATAATTGTTTCGGATTTTGTAATTGGATTTTAAAGGAAGAACGAACTGTTCCTTTGGTAATTGTTGGGACTGTGACTTGGTGAACAAAATCTTTGCACAACATTAGCATTTTCTTTGTAACTTAGGTACCTTCTTATTAAGATGAGGCTAGTTATCCTTACACAGTATAAAACAAAGTCTGTACCTACGCGCATAACTTCCGAATGACTGCACCAAATTGTTTTTTTTTTGTGTTCGGTATTGCCAGGACAAGGTTTGTATGCAGAAATTTCGGAAATTCGAAAAAAAAATTGCACCCGTGCGAATCTGGGGCGGGCCGCTAGTGAATAATAAACACTGTATTTAGCTAAAGGGTAGCATTCATCGACTTGTGTGGCTGACCGTGCCTTCCAACAGGCGGTGGAAGTATGGTCAACACATTGTATTCTAGCATTTAGAAAGAAAACAAGAAAGAAAATACGTTTATTTGCGTTAAACATGACGCAGAAAAAGAACAAAAACACAAAAAAAAAACAAGTTGGAGTAGGTAAACTATGTGTCACACCCACGCAAAACGGACATCGTTCAGCATAAATGCTAAGACCCCATGCGAAACAGAGCCCCAGCGCTGGTTTTCAGCGACAGCCGGCGTTGACGAGTTCTTATAGCTAAGAGTTAATAATCTTTAAAATTCTGTTCTAATAAGATTTCGCCAGTTGCGACTACAGCCTAGGTGCTCCTCTGCCCAGCCCTTCAGGCAACACAGGCGTGATGTTACAGTATGCATCATTATACCAATTGCGTGATGTTATAGTATGTGTCATTATATCAGTTGCGTGATTATGTATCATTATATCAGTTGCGTGTTACTACAGCCTGATGTTATGGTATGTATCATTATATCAGTTGCGTAATTATGTAAGTATCATTATATCAGTTGCGTGTTACTACAGCCTAGGTGCTCCTCTGCCCAGCCCTTCGAGCAACACAGGCGTGATGTTATGGTATGTATCATTATATCAGTTGCGTGTTACTACAGCCTAGGTGCTCCTCTGCCCAGCCCTTCGGGCAACACAGGCGTGATGTTATGGTATGTATCATTATATTAGTTGCGTGTTACTACAGCCTATGTGCTCCTCTGCCCAGTCCTTCGGGCAACACAGGCGTGATGTTACGGTATGTATCATTATATCAGTTGCGTGTTACTGCAGCCTAGGTGCTACTCTGCCCAGCCCTTCGGGCAACACAGGCGTGATGTTATGGTATGTGTCATTATAACAGTTGCGTGTTACTGCAGCCTAGGTGCTACTCTGCCCAGCCCTGCGGGCTATACAGGCGTGATGTTATGTTATGTTATAACTACAGTGTTATGCGACATGTATGCGAATTTTGTCGCTGACTGTACATAATTACTTCTATAAATCCATCTGAAAAAGTGGGGAACCATATGGAAGTTAGGTACCTATAACAAACGTTGATAAGATTTCAGTTGATTAAGATTTACAGAACCTACTCTACAGAAGACTTCCACAATATTTTAAGAGTTTTTACACATTTATAACAGCCGCTAGGTGTGTGTTGTTATTATCAAATGCCATCATCTCAATAACTTAAGCAAACGAGTCTACTTATTCAGTGCTAAGGTGCAGCAACACGCGCACGACACGAGCGTCCTCCGCAACATAACGCTGCTAATAGTTGATACATACATAATTTATTCAGGACTTCATAAACTTGGCTAACGAGAGCTAACGGCACTTACGGCACGGACTAATGAGCGGAGTGTTCCATGCGTGCCGCGCCGTGCCGTGCCGTCGCGACGTGCCGCACAGCGCCGTGCTGCGGTCACGACAACCGTTGTTTCACGTACTACCAATAATGACTGTACCAATCAAGTAGGTAGTGTTGTCACTTACATAATGGGAAATCGGAAAATCTGCGTAAAATTATTTAATAGTGATCTTTAACAAAATACGTTCAATGTCTAAGTTCTCGAGAGTCGAAATTATAGTATGATGGGCCCAATCAAAACAGTAGAATAGAATAGACTACCTATCGTACTCCTTATTATGTACCTGAATTTCATCTGATGGATTCACTATCTAGCCATTGCAGGGTATTCGTTTATAGTTGACGATAGAAGTGTCAGTAATCCTGAAAGTCCGCGACAGTTGTCCGGGACACATTTTAATTTTTAATTTTGCTGACCCGCCGTGCCGTGTGATATAATGAGAGCGTGACGATGGAGCTGATGCCATCAATGCATCGACACATTTGTGCCAGCGTCGCATGTCACACGCGAACAAACACCGCGACTGACACAGGCACAGGGCACGGGGCAACGGCCGCACCTACTGCTTGCACCATCTCAGACACATTGCCAAAAACTCATTAAAAACATGACAAAAAATGCCCATTACTATCCCCATAACACATAAATCTTCGAAATCCAATTAATAAAACGGTAGCCGCCTCCCGAATGAACCGATTCGATACGATTGTTCATAAAATATTCTAACGGTAGCCGTAATCGATTACAATAATTGTTAATCGATAAACTATTCGCTTCATACGTATCGCTAATCAATCCGATTTCACGCCGCGACGCACGGTTAAATACTATAATCGTTGTACCTAATGGATAAAAAAATAATTCGCGAGGGGATCTCTATAATTGCAAGAGGGATAAATATTAGATACAAATTAGAAGCCGACAACAGAAAACCACCCTTACAGCAAACGACAAAAGGTCGATTTTAAATGTGAATAATCAATTTATTTTGCAAAAAACTGTAATAAATAATTGAATGGGATAGTTTAATCCCATTTTATGACAATAGGCATCCACTTGCGCAGCTGACGTCGTAAAACCTGCGCTTGATGCGGTATTGTTACATGAGTTGTGACCCTCGCGGAGGGTCGCAGGACAATAGCCGAGTTTTTTGTGGTTAGATTAATGATGTTAGGACAAGTGGGCAATCAGGAGTCTGCGCACGTTTGTCACAAATGTTTGTTGAGCTTGGAGAGCTTACCCCTGATGAAACTGAAGATGTCCCATGTCGCTGCGGTACCTACCGCCGGTACGATGTCAGCTCGCTATGACCTGAAACGGCTCTTGAATAACTAATGAGCTAAGATTTTCTCTCTCCGATTTGAAACTGCTTGCCATTAGATAGGTACCTAGGTAGTTTACATACACAAATATGTACCTATATACAAAATAGAAAGAAGAAAACACGATGATGACACGAAACTCATAATTTTTACCTACTTAATCGAATCTTAATAGGTAGGTACTTACCATTTACGATTGTAGATGCAAAGGATTGTTTTATTGATTCAATAAAACCAACGCAAGTTGAAATAACAGAATCGTTCAAAGAACTATCGTCAAACAAATTATGTAGTTTCCAAAGATGGCGGTTCAGCATAGTATTATTTGTCCGTACAAGGCAGCTTTTTTCAGTCGTGATGGCGGATAGCGCGACCGGTCGCACACCTCGCCGCGCCGCTGCATCGCTTCATTAGTAGCGCTACTTAATGGCCTAGGGCAGCAAATGGCGCTGTAAAGTAGGTATGCCTGTTAGCTGCTAGATTGTAGTGCAGTTAGGAGGATACTTTGTCGTTGTGAGGCGCATTTTTTGTTTTTGTTCAGGTGAGCTAAGATTTAGTCGGTCTAGATCTATAATGGCAGGTTTACGAATTTTGAATCACCCTTTATCAACTCTTTAACTGGAATATTATATGGCACCTACCTCATAACCAGGTAGCTTACCTAATAGAACATCTACAATGTTATATGGCACCTCATTACCAGGTAGCTTACCTAATAGAACATCTATAATGTTATATGGCACCTCATAACCAGGTAGCTTACCTAATAGAACATCTACAATGTTATATGGCACCAGATAACTAGGTAGCTTACCTAATAGAACATCTACAATGTTATATGGCACCAGATAACTAGGTAGCTTACCTAATAGAACATCTACAATATTATATGGCACCTCATAACCAGGTAGCTTACCTAATAGAACATCTACAATGTTATATGGCACCAGATAACCAGGTAGCTTACCTAATAGAACATCTACAATGTCATATGGCACCTCATAACCAGGTAGCTTACCTAATAGAACATCTACAATGTTATATGGCATGGCACCTACCTAATAACCAGGTAGCTTACCTAATAGAACATCTACAATGTTATATGGCATGGCACCTACCTAATAGAACATCTACAATGTTATATGGCATGGCACCTACCTAATAACCAGGTAGCTTACCTAATAGAACATCTACAATGTTATATGGCACCTCATAACCAGGTAGCTTACCTAATAGAACATCTACAATATTATATGGCACCTACCTCATAACCAGGTAGCTTACCTAATAGAACATCTACAATGTTATATGGCACCTACCTTATAACCAGGTAGCTTACCTAATAGAACATCTACAATGTTATATGGCACCTACCTCATAACCAGGTAGCTTACCTAATAGAACATCTACAATATTATATGGCACCTACCTCATAACCAGGTAGCTTACCTAATAGAACATCTACAATGTTATATGGCACCTACCTCATAACCAGGTAGCTTACCTAATAGAACATCTACAATGTTATATGGCACCTACCTTATAACCAGGTAGCTTACCTAATAGAACATCTACAATATTATAATTATGGCACCTACCTCATAACCAGGTAGCTTACCTAATAGAACAACCATACAACGTGGCAATGCTGGCAGCCTTTTAGGCACTGTTCCTGACAGCGATGCGCACGAATTTTTTGATGTCGTATGATTATTTTGCTTATTTTTTCATAAAAATGTACATATTATTATTATTATTTTAAATATTAAATTATGTAAATAATATCCCATTTAAAAAAAAAAGAACACTAATTTTAAAAAAAACAGGTAAACCGTGGCACATGTATGTGAGTTCGGCCCCAAATGATTTGATCACATGTTTTGTATTGCCAGATCGAGCAGACGGGCGACAAGGGAGGCGCGCCGTGCTCATTGTCATCAACACAAAGACAGCACGACAAACGTGCCATATGATAACACGATTACACTATTGAAATCTATGGGGGTTGGAAACACAACAAAAAATTCTCGTTAGATAACCCATTGGGAGCAACTGTCGGCGTTAATTAAAAATGCAATAAGTAATAATATTTATGTCAAAGAAAAGAAGACACATTCGACAATAGTAGGTACCTACCCAATGCAATAGGCCACACATTCGACAATAGTACCCAATGCAATAGGTCACACATTCGACAATAGTACCTACCCAATGCAATAGGCCACACATTCGACAATAGTACCCAATGCAATAGGCCACACATTCGACAATAGTACCCAATGCAATAGGCCACATATTCGACAATAGTACCCAATGCAATAGGCCACACATTCGACAATAGTACCCAATGCAATAGGCCACACATTCGACAATAGTACCCAATGCAATAGGCCACACATTCGACAATAGTACCCAATGCAATAGGCCACACATTCGACAATAGTACCCAATGCAATAGGCCACACATTCGACAATAGTACCCAATGCAATAGGCCACACATTCGACAACAGTACCCAATGCAATAGGCCACACATTCGACAATAGTACCCAATGCAATAGGCCACACATTCGACAATAGTACCCAATGCAATAGGCCACACATTCGACAATAGTACCCAATGCAATAGGCCACACATTCGACAATAGTACCCAATGCAATAGGCCACACATTCGACAATAGTACCCAATGCAATAGGCCACACATTCGACAATAGTACCTACCCAATGCCTTTCTCTATTTCTAATTCCTTTATGCCTTTCTCTATTCGCCAGAACACTGCACCAGCCCAAACATTCTCGATAATTGCTCACACCTGCTCACGGCTATCATCTCCGTGTCAATGTCGAATCCTTACAAGAACTGAGAAAGTAAAATATCTTGGTGTGCTGATAGATGCAGGGTTACGGTGGGATAAGCAGCTTAGTGCCTTGACCTCCAGGACTATCAGAATGATTCCCATTAGAGAGTCGGCTGACCCTGACACTCTTAAAATGATCTTCTATGCTCTGTGTCAGTCTGTAATAGGGTATTGTATCACGGTATGGGGTGGCGCAACTAAAACCGGTTTTGTCAGAGTTGAAAGAGCACAGAGAGCTGTATTAAAGGTAATGCTGCGTAGGCCTTACCGCTATCCTACAACACAATTGTACTCGGAATGTAAGGTCCTTACTGTCCGTCAGCTATATGTGCTCCGATCGGTACTAAAAAGACACGCTTGCGTCCCTCCCTCTGATCCCAAAAAACGTACCAACATTCCCCCAGGCACACAGCATAAAACATCGTTCGCCAGACACCAGTACAACACACTCAGCGCCTATATTTACAAAAAAGCTCACAAAGACCTCAACATACGTGACCTTAACAGATTTCAAGTTAAGTCAAAGGTGACTGAATGGCTACTTCAACAAGACTATTTACAAACCGAGTCTTTACTTACATACATTGCTTAACAATAACTATGTCTCGCTGCACACTCATAATTACACTCACCCATACTCTCCACATACACATGGGTGTGCAGTTACAGTTACATACATTCACACACACTCTCCTACATTTTTGAGTTGCATTCCCTTCTTCTCCTGTTTACTTAAAATACATGTTTAAGAAAAAATACATACTAATATAAGTAAGATACATAATAATATATACAAAGTAAGATATTGAATAAACACAACATGGCAAACTGACACACTTCACAAGTTTTGTGTATTTTATAAGATTCCTTATAGCTGATCACTGTCTCTTAAGATACAGGTCACCCTAGTTTAAGAGGCAGGGCTCAACCAATTCATGTACAGACCTTGTGGTTACAGCACAGTTATGTAGTATCTGTTTTTACTCTTATGCCTACTAGTTGTAATCAAATTGTACTATAACAACTACATTTTATGTATTTTCTCGTCTGTAACTTATTTTTGTGTATTAAATAAATTATTATTATTATTATGCAATAGGCCACACATTCGACAATAGTACCCAATGCAATAGGCCACACATTCGACAATAGTACCCAATGCAATAGGCCACACATTCGACAATAGTACCCAATGCAATAGGCCACACATTCGACAATAGTACCCAATGCAATAGGCCACACATTCGACAATAGTACCCAATGCAATAGGCCACACATTCGACAATAGTACCCAATGCAATAGGCCACACATTCGACAATAGTACCCAATGCAATAGGCCACACATTCGACAATAGTACCCAATGCAATAGGCCACACATTCGACAATAGTACCCAATGCAATAGGCCACACATTCGACAATAGTACCCAATGCAATAGGCCACACATTCGACAATAGTACCCAATGCAATAGGCCACACATTCGACAATAGTACCCAATGCAATAGGCCACACATTCGACAATAGTACCTACCCAATGCAATAGGCCACACATTCGACAATAGTACCCAATGCAATAGGCCACACATTCGACAATAGTACCCAATGCAATAGACCACACATTCGACAATAGTACCCAATGCAATAGACCACACATTCGACAATAGTACCCAATGCAATAGGCCACACATTCGACAATGGTACCCAATGCAATAGGCCACACATTCGGTGGTAACACGTCAACACTCGACCTTGTGGTAGTCAAGCGTAGTACCAGTTTCGTAGTACGGAGTTTCAATTTAATTCATACTAATATTATAAATGCGAAAGTGTGTCTGTCTGTCTGTTACCTCTTCACGCTTAAACCGCTGAACCGATGGTATAGAGAAGTTTGAGTCCCGGGAAAGTTTTTATTCCAATATTCCCACGGGATCGAAACTTACGCGGGTGAAACCGCGGGGCGCTGCTAGTAGAATATGGGGCACCTTCTGGTTTTGTTACTTTAGTTTATGTACCTACCTACTAACTTGGTGATGTCACATGTCTTCGAATTGTTTGGTTCTAGGACCTGCCGGTTTCCTCACGATGTTTTTCTTCACCGTTTTGAGAACAATGGTGATGTAATTATATATCTACACGAGCAAGGCAAAACATTTTACATTTACAATAATTTTCATCATTGTTTTGTTGGCAAGATTGGCAAAATCTCCCGAGTAAAATGGATGTGTGACATCCGGACGGACAGATGGACCTGTGAGAGATGAATAGACAGATGGACCTGTGAGAGATGACTAGACAGATGGACCTGTGAGAGATGACTAGACAGATGGACCTGTGAGAGATGACTAGACAGATGGACCTGTGAGAGATGACTAGACAGATGGACCTGTGAGAGATGACTAGACAGATGGACCTGTGAGAGATGACTAGACAGATGGACCTGTGAGAGATGACTAGACAGATGGACCTGTGAGAGATGACTAGACAGATGGACCTGTGAGAGATGACTAGACAGATGGACCTGTGAGAGATGACTAGACAGATGGACCTGTGAGAGATGACTAGACAGATGGACCTGTGAGAGATGAATAGACAGATGGACCTGTGAGAGATGACTAGACAGATGGACCTGTGAGAGATGACTAGACAGATGGACCTGTGAGAGATGACTAGACAGATGGACCTGTGAGAGATGACTAGACAGATGGACCTGTGAGAGATGACTAGACAGATGGACCTGTGAGAGATGACTAGACAGATGGACCTGTGAGAGATGACTAGACAGATGGACCTGTGAGAGATGACTAGACAGATGGACCTGTGAGAGATGACTAGACAGATGGACCTGTGAGAGATGACTAGACAGATGGACCTGTGAGAGATGACTAGACAGATGGACCTGTGAGAGATGACTAGACAGATGGACCTGTGAGAGATGACTAGACAGATGGACCTGTGAGAGATGACTAGACAGATGGACCTGTGAGAGATGACTAGACAGATGGACCTGTGAGAGATGACTAGACAGATGGACCTGTGAGAGATGACTAGACAGATGGACCTGTGAGAGATGACTAGACAGATGGACCTGTGAGAGATGACTAGACAGATGGACCTGTGAGAGATGACTAGACAGATGGACCTGTGAGAGATGACTAGACAGATGGACCTGTGAGAGATGACTAGACAGATGGACCTGTGAGAGATGACTAGACAGATGGACCTGTGAGAGATGACTAGACAGATGGACCTGTGAGAGATGACTAGACAGATGGACCTGTGAGAGATGACTAGACAGATGGACCTGTGAGAGATGACTAGACAGATGGACCTGTGAGAGATGACTAGACAGATGGACCTGTGAGAGATGACTAGACAGATGGACCTGTGAGAGATGACTAGACAGATGGACCTGTGAGAGATGACTAGACAGATGGACCTGTGAGAGATGACTAGACAGATGGACCTGTGAGAGATGACTAGACAGATGGACCTGTGAGAGATGACTAGACAGATGGACCTGTGAGAGATGACTAGACAGATGGACCTGTGAGAGATGACTAGACAGATGGACCTGTGAGAGATGACTAGACAGATGGACCTGTGAGAGATGACTAGACAGATGGACCTGTGAGAGATGACTAGACAGATGGACCTGTGAGAGATGACTAGACAGATGGACCTGTGAGAGATGACTAGACAGATGGACCTGTGAGAGATGACTAGACAGATGGACCTGTGAGAGATGACTAGACAGATGGACCTGTGAGAGATGACTAGACAGATGGACCTGTGAGAGATGACTAGACAGATGGACCTGTGAGAGATGACTAGACAGATGGACCTGTGAGAGATGACTAGACAGATGGACCTGTGAGAGATGACTAGACAGATGGACCTGTGAGAGATGACTAGACAGATGGACCTGTGAGAGATGACTAGACAGATGGACCTGTGAGAGATGACTAGACAGATGGACCTGTGAGAGATGACTAGACAGATGGACCTGTGAGAGATGACTAGACAGATGGACCTGTGAGAGATGACTAGACAGATGGACCTGTGAGAGATGACTAGACAGATGGACCTGTGAGAGATGACTAGACAGATGGACCTGTGAGAGATGACTAGACAGATGGACCTGTGAGAGATGACTAGACAGATGGACCTGTGAGAGATGACTAGACAGATGGACCTGTGAGAGATGACTAGACAGATGGACCTGTGAGAGATGACTAGACAGATGGACCTGTGAGAGATGACTAGACAGATGGACCTGTGAGAGATGACTAGACAGATGGACCTGTGAGAGATGACTAGACAGATGGACCTGTGAGAGATGACTAGACAGATGGACCTGTGAGAGATGACTAGACAGATGGACCTGTGAGAGATGACTAGACAGATGGACCTGTGAGAGATGACTAGACAGATGGACCTGTGAGAGATGACTAGACAGATGGACCTGTGAGAGATGACTAGACAGATGGACCTGTGAGAGATGACTAGACAGATGGACCTGTGAGAGATGACTAGACAGATGGACCTGTGAGAGATGACTAGACAGATGGACCTGTGAGAGATGAATAGACAGATGTGACTAAATTACAAGGGCTCCGTTTTTGTCATTTTTCCACGGAACCTAGATTTATCGAGTTTACTGGCGTTGGCACAAAACTGATGTCTGGATTCTGGATTGATTCACAATAAGTAGTATTACCTAGGTATTTGAAATAGCCGCCATCCTAAAATACAAAATAACCACGTTTCGGTATCACCACCCCCGAAAACCATGACAATGACACCTACTCTATGATGACACCTATGGCAAAATGACACCTATGGCAAAATGACACCTATGACAAAATGACACCTATGACAAAATGACACCTATGACTAAATGACACCTATGACAAAATGACACCTATGACTAAATGACACCTGACAAAAAATTCACAAATTGTGAAACGCGTCTAATACACACATCAACACCGTCTAGGGATATTTTGTATAAAGTTCTTAAACTCAAAAAATACTGTGCCGATTTAAATTCTTTTGAAGAAAGCTTATTTTATAAACCTTTTTGAACGATTCTAAATTTGAATTTGAAAAAATAAATTAAAAACAAAAGATTTACGCGGCATAATGGTAGTGTGAGTTGTGACTGTCTGTCACTTATACCTATTTAACCTCTCTCACTGCTCGACTAGATTTTGACATAAGACATACCAGTTGATTCGACGGGGTGTTGCGAATTACGTCATGATATTCAGGAATTAACTTCAACTTTCAGCATCCGAATTTATTAAGAAAAATGTGTTACCGTGCCTATTTTGTACAATAAGTTTGTGGCAAATATCTTTAACTTTATGCTGTGGTCGGTCAAACCGCGTAATTTTACTGCGAAAGTTGTATAAAATAGATATTATTACACCTATCCAAAAGGTAGGCACCTTAAATTCGCTGAAAATATGTACACACAGCTCCTTTAAGTAGTTACCCCACCAAAAGACATGTGCGTTCAAATCCGTGATAGGCCCAAGTTGGTTTTTGTATTTTGCAAAAACATTTTATTTTAAATAATGTATTGTTTTAGTGAATAAAGAAGTTTAAGTAAGTATTTTTTTTTTAAATTCTGTTTTTATTATTGTTTTTTTCAATAAAACAATACTTTTGCGACGACAAGCAACAATAATAGGGTTAACATTTACGACAACTTATTCATCGTCTAAATAGACTGGAGGTTTCAAGACCGCTTACCGTGCATAAGATTGGAAGTTCAAATCCTATACAGGCACGAAATGTGCTTTTTGTTCATTATATTATTTTGATATATTTTTCTATTTTGTTTTAAGTAGTAATTATTTATAAAGAATTAAAAAATCAAGAAAAATAAAATACTTTATTAATCATTTAATAATATTTATTATTGCTATTATTTAACAAAACTATGATCTTATTTTACAACAAACAACAACTATTTTAGTTCTCATAAAATCAGAAATCATTTAAAAAAATAATTGATAAAATTAGTAGTCGTTTACTCTTCGCCGTTTTAAGTGAACGTATACAAAGTTATAACTTGAAGGTATGGATTAATTTTATAAAGACAACGTAAGTAAGTAAAATTAATGGATACCCTCAAATTATAACATCTTTCGATTAGACAGGGACCTAAAGATATAATGACTCAGCCGATAGTAGATAACAATTTCATCGCAATTCATATGGGCTCGCTGGCTAGTTCGTCAAACTGCCGGTATGAGTATGACGACGTTCGGTGATGCGATGGTTCGAATCCGAGTCAACACAATGGACTCTTTTTGAAGTATTCTTTAGATTATTCGTAAGGAATTCAATGTTGTAGCAGTGTAACATTTTAAAACTTGAGGGGTTAGGACATAGTGACGCTTTCTGTACATAAACCACCTAATCTCTTGATGAAAATATGCAAAAGGGAAAAATAAAGACATTGTCATTCTCCCTGCATTCTTACTTTTACCATTTTTCATACATAAACTACATTATAAAACATGATCAAATCTTGATAAAAATTACTAAAAAATGTGATGCGACGTGACACTTCTTAGTGCTGACCATCTACCCAATTTTCTTATTTCGATTCAAAAATGTCATAAAGCCTAATCGATAATCGGTGTATAAAAAAATAAAAAAATTGTAGAAACTGAATAAAAACTCTGGTATATTTTTCATGAAGTAATAATTTTTTTAAATATAATCATTTTAATAAGTACATACACGTACAGTGTGGATAGGGGTGTAACTTTTTATGGTTCCCTACGTCCGAATGAAAAAACGGAACCCTTATAGGATCACTCGTGTGTCTGTCTATAGGTCTGTCACAAAACCGATTTGTTTCGAATCTACTGAACTGATTAAGTTGAAATTTGGTACACATATACATTTCTTTGACTCAAACACGGACGTGTAACATAAATTAATTAATTTTGAAAGGGGTCACATTTTGGAGTGACATTAAAAAATAAAAAAAAAGCCTTGCTTACGTAGGTACCGTGTAGTATATCAAATGAAAGGGCTTGTGTGACTCGTGAGGGTCACATATTATATATTATTATAATAACAAAAAAAAAAGTTACTAATTACATATTTTATTAAGAAAATAGAAACAATATCTCTGAAACCACAGCCTAAATACAAAATATAGTTCTGTGATTATAGATTCCAGGAGATCCTATCAGAAGTCTGCAAGGTAAATGCGTAACACAGTATCAGTAGCAATGGGTTTCATTTTGACAGTTTAACAACTTTCATTGGTTATTTACGTTGTTGAACAGACACACTTTTCGTACATAAGGAGCAATGGATTAGCAATAAGCTTCAAAATGATTCAAATTGAGAGTAATAGTGTGTTACGTAATTAGGGTGCCGCCGCCGTCTTAAAATAACATAGCAAATCTCTAAATATACTGCACTGCGTACCTACATTTGGTCATAGTCAAAACATGTTCGGGATGTTATATTCAACTAGCTTCTGCCGGCGACTTCTTCCGCGTGAAATTTCACCCTCCCCCCATTCACCCTTTTAGGGGTGGAATTTCGAAAAACCCTTAGTGGATGCCTATTCTTCACAAAGAACACCCTCCAAACATCTATCTAGGACCAGCGGCTTAGGCGTTGATATTATATCAGTCAGTCAGGACTCTGATTTTTATAAAAATAGATTTAAAATCGGTATTAGGGTTCCGTATCAAAATGGTAAAACGGAACCCTTATGGTGAGACTCAATCTGTCTGTCTGTCACACCTGGATATCTCAAGAATTACTAATCCTATCAACTTGAAATTTGGAACAGTTTAGATGACGTTTACCCAACTATTTTGCAAATAAGAAAGAAATACAAGTACTTATATTTTTTGCAACAGGGACTGAAGGGGGGTCTGAAAAATTCGAAGTGTAAAATACTAGGGCATGTGTGGTATCATATGAAAGAGCGCAGATTGCACATTCTCAAACATTTTTTCTTTTTTTTTAGACCTCATAGTTTTCGACTTTTGATGAAAAATGTAAAAAAAATGCCGTTCCCCGCCCTTATCTCCGAAGTTTGCAAAGAGAAAAATCTGAAATTATTCTATGTGATAGAAGTTTATGTAAAGATTACAGGAAAAATAAAACAAAGTCTCTATATAGCACACTTTTTCAGAAATCATCAACAAAAGTTACATAAGTTCCACTATCGGTCAAGAGATCGCGCTGACATAAAACTGCAATATTCTATACAGCAGTGCAGTGTTAAAATTCTCTGACGAATATAGGCCACGCCGATGAAAAATTAAAAACATGATGGTACGGAACCCTTTTTTTTTTAAGGTTATGCTTAAAACACTTGTTATAAAAATAAGATTTATGGCATTTTCAATCTCAAATAGCGGCCAAGGGGGTTAATTGCGGACTTTGGCTGTAATAGTAAGAAATGGTCAAGATGTTATTCCCCATAAGAAAACAGTACTTTTCTTTTCTGCCAGGCACTTTAATTTTTGGGTACGTTATGAACTTATGAATGATGAGTCTAAGAAATTCAAACTTATTTTTGCAGTCGATTAAATTAATGTTTGGTGCATGCGTAAATATTCAACCCAACTACGGAACCTTTTACTGTGCGTGGTCTGACCTAAACATGGCCAGTTTTTTTAAATTTCGTTGGGAAACTACCATAAAAAAAACCGGGCAAGAGCGAGTCGGACTCGCGCACCGAAGGTTCCGTACGATCACATGTTTTTAAATTTTCATCGGCGAGGCCTATATTCGTCAGAGAATTTTAACATTGTACACTGCAGTGTAGAATATTGCAGTTTTATGTTAGCGCCATCTCTTGACCGATAGTGAAACTAATGTAACTTTTATTGATGATTTCTGAAAAAGTGTGCTATTTAGAGACTTTGTTTTATTTTTCCTGTAATCTTTACATGAACTTCTATCATCATTTCAGCCGAAAGACGTCCACTGCTGGACATAGGCCTCCCCCAAGCACCCTATCTTCTATCACATATAATTATTTCAGATTTTTCTCTTTTCAAACTTCGGAGATTTCTCATCAAAAGTCGAAAACTTTGCTGTCAAAAAAAAAAAGAAAAAATGTTTGAGAATGTGCAAACTGCGCTCTTTTAAATGATACCCCACATGCCCTAGTAGCCCCACTTCGAATTTTTCAGACCCCCTTTCAGTCCCTGTTGCAAAAAAATTACATATATTTTTATTTCTTTCTTATTTGCAAAATAGTTGGACAAATGTCATCTAAAACTACTCCAAATTTCAAGTTGATAGCATTAGTAGTTCTTGGGATATCCAGCTGTGACAGACAGACAGACTGAGTCACACCATAAGGGTTCCGTTTTTACCATTTTGGTACGGAACCCTAAAAAACAATTTCTATTACTCAAGTAAACTAATAGAAACAAAAACTACCAAGCTCATACAACTAATAAAACATATTGAAATGTAAAGTGATTGTGGAATACCCAATTTATACCATTAATTTATCATCATTCCCAAACTTTTGCTAAGCCTACCTAAAAAATTTATACCGGGCATTCTGTAGCAAACTATTAGAAAGTATCAAAAATAAATAGTAAGTAGGTACAATAAATAAAAATAATTTTGAACGGCGAGCGCATTCCGAAGATAAATTCAAATATAGAAACAATTCGGCGCGAAATTCAATAAATGACTATGGTCAAACGTCCGCAGTTATTGACTCAGTTTTAATAATTATGATGTCCAAAAAACTATTAAAATAACATTAGAAAAGCATAAATCATTATTGTAAACAATGCTTCCTGTACCTGTTCGGGCGCCAAAAAAAAAAAAAAAAAAAAAAAAAAAAAAAAAAAAAAAAAAAAAAAAAAAACGAGTACATTTACATACATATGCCTTACATACATCTAATTACAAACTATTAGCAACACGTTGATTTGCTCATTCTAATCGAGCAGGCGTTTGGCTCGAACATGCCCCCAGACGTTGGAAGCAGCAGAACCGCTTTCAACCAGACGCAGAATCAACGGGCAGTGGGCAAATCCTATTAAAGGCTCTTCTGACGACTCCAGCGGATGTTTTGACGTCTGCCACACGAACAATTCCATCTGACCCTGGATGGACGGCGACGACTCTTCCCAATCTCCATTTAAGTGGAGGAAGGTGGTCCTCCTTTATGATGACCAAAGAACCCAACTTTAGCGTGTCTTTGCAGGTATGCCACTTGGTCCTCTGCTGCAGCTCGGACACAAACTCTTTACTCCAACGAGCCCAAAAATGCTGGCGTAGCTGCTCGATCCGTTGGAAACGAGACAATGAAGCAGTGGAGTGGTTCTGTAGATCGTGCTGCGGAAGTGACGTCAGCGGCCGGCCAACAAGAAAATGACCCGGAGTCAGTGGTGTGCAGTCCGCTGGATCGGATGACAACGGCGTCAGTGGACGTGAATTCAATATCGCCTCAATCTGGACTAATGTGGTGTTAAGCTCTTCAAATGTTAATTTACAATTTCCCAACACTCGCCTGAGATGATATTTTGTTGACTTAACACCCGCCTCCCAGAGTCCGCCAAAATGAGGAGTGTACGCGGGTATAAAATGAAATTTAATTCCGTCATTAGCCAATTGTTCGCCCAAGGAATTGCAATTAGATTTAAGGAACTTCGAAAGTTCGTTGCACGCACCGACGAAAGAGGTACCGTTGTCGGAGTAGATGTCACTAGGTTTTCCCCGTCGCGAGATAAATCTAGATAAAGCTAGTAAATACTTATTGCTGGTTAAATCACTCACCAGCTCTAAGTGAACAGCCTTGGTGGTGAAGCACACAAAGATGGCTATGTACACTTTTACCAGCCTACATCCCCGACCTTGCCTACTAGCGGCCATGATGGGACCAGCATAGTCCACACCAGTGCTGTCAAAAGGATAACCACCTGGAAGGAGACGCTGCTGTGGCAAATTACCCATCACAGGAGTAACTGTTCTACCCGACATGCGACAACAACGCACGCAATTACGATAACAACTCTTTGCTAGGCTTCGTCCGCCTATTGGCCAGTATGAATCCCTAATCGAAGCCAGCAATAACTGAGGGCCTGCATGCATCAACTTTACATGTTCAAATTCGAATAGTAACTTCGTAAATTTGTGAGTGGACTGTAAAAGAATAGGGTGCTTTTTATCAAAGGAAAAAGGAGAATTTGCTAAGCGTCCTCCGACACGCATGATTTTATTATGATCTAAAAATACGTTAAATTTTATAAGGGCGCTTTTATAAGGCAACTTCTGATTATTTAGGAGTAATTCATACTCGGGAAAAGACTCAATTTGGCTTCTAATTATAATAATATTTAATGCGTCCTGCAACTCGACTTGTGATAGAAAACTAACAGAAGGAATTTTTCTACACAATTTTATAAACCTTAAAACTGTTGCTACACTACGGATCAGCCTTAAATAACTAGAAAAACGATTAAAATCTATGAATGTGTGACATTGACTGTGGTCACTAACACTAGCGCTCAATAAAACTTGAGGCCGAGTTTCAGGCAGCTCGTCTGACTCTAATGATTTATGTTGAGACGGCCAGTGAGATTGGACTTGCTTCAAAAAACTGGGACCACTCCACCACAAGTCCAAAGTTTGCAGAACACTAATATCCACGCCACGAGATATTAGGTCTGCAGGGTTCTTCGCGGTTGGGATGTGTCGCCAAGTACAGTGCCCCGCCTTATCTAAAACTTCAGCAACGCGATTACGCACAAAAGGCTGAAGCTTAGAAGGTAACATCTGCAACCATCCCAGCACGACGGTGGAGTCAGTCCAGCAATAAACATGACTAAACTTTAGTCGCAGTGAACTCACAACCTTCTCGCACAAACGAGCTCCGACTACGGCGCCACACAATTCCAGTCTTGGAATGGTGGTCGGCTTAATTGGTGCCACTCGACTTTTAGCGGCTAACAGACGAACCATGTACTCACCCTGGTCATTGGTACTACGTACATAGACGCACGCACCATACGCACGCTCAGATGCGTCTGTGAACACATGTAGTTCCAGTATAGTATGCGCATCACATATAACGAGTCGTGGAACACGATAATTGTTGATAAGCGGCAATGCTTTGACAATAGCATTCCAAATAGCATTAAGTGCCGGGGTTAATGGCTCATCCCACGAGAGCTTGTCTAACCACATCCGTTGTAAAAACATTTTCATTGTGATTACACAAGGAGATAAAAGTCCTAGGGGGTCAAAAATACGTGCTATTGCAGAAAGCACATCACGCTTTGTAACAGAATCCTTAGAAGGTAACGTTAAACTTGAAAACCCAAATTCGTCGGAACTAGAAAACCAGTCAAGCCCTAATAACTTGTTGGGTTCATTAGATCCCATATCTAAATCTAATGACGACTGAGAAGCTCCGGAAACTAAGTTAGGGACGTTAGACCTCCACTTTCTAAGCGGCATGCAGGCAGATGCTAGTGCGTTGGTGACCTCTGTGCGAATAAACATAACTTCATTTAAATCATCAGCTCCTGTCAAGAGGTCATCAACGTAAAAGTCATGCTTGATGACGTCAGCAATCCTATCTCTGCAAACTGAGGATGACTCACCCACAGAACACGAAGTGATCTTATTGTGATTGGTTTGATAGTCCAGCCCTATTTGCTTGAGACAACGTGTAGCAAGAAATGGTGCACTAGCCGTACCATACGTGACGGTATTCAATTTATAAACCTTGACAGGATCGCATGCATTGTCACGCCACAGAACCTGTTGCAAGTACCTATCAGATGGGTGGACGTATATACATCTATACATCTTCGCAACATCAGCTGACAAGACGAACTTGTGTTGTCGAAACCGAAGAAGTATAGCTACAAGATCGTCCTGCACTGTAGGACCTACCATCTGCACGTCATTGAAAGATACTCCTGAAGAAGTAGCACAACTTGCATTAAAAACTACACGGAGCTTGGTAGTTGTGCTACATTCGCGCAGTACCCCGTGGTGTGGTATGAAGTATCCACTGGGACTGTCATTATCCTTTTTTTCGGTCATATGTCCTAAAGTCTCATATTCAGACATGAAGTCACGATATAACTTACCGAACTCAGGCTTGAACTTCAGTCTGCGTTCTAGAGAATATAGACACTTAGAAGCCCTTTGGAAAGATTCTCCTAATATAGCAGGATTTTGCTTAACAGGAATACGAACACAAAAATGTCCGGTCTCTAAACGTGTCGTATTCTTAACAAAATGCTCCTCACACAACTTCTCCTCGGGTAAATAATGTGAGGATGGTGAATTATTCTCTTCTAGATTCCAGAATTTTTCTAAATCGGTGCGAATCCTATTTAATTCACCGTCACTAGGGGAATCAGTTTGAGTTAAATTGCATGAAATATAATTCGAACTTAATTTACCATTATTATAGGTAACAGGGCCAGAAACAATCCAGCCTAACAACGTTTCACACAACACTGGCTTACCTACTCCTAGTCGAATTCTCTGTGAGCCAACCAAGTCCCAGAAGAGATCCGCTCCTATTAAGACATCTACTTCTGAAGGCTTGTAAAAGGTGGGGTCAGCTAAACATATATTATCTGGAATATTCAGATCTGAAATGTCGACTTTACGACTGGGCACAACAGTCGTCAATGATGGCAAAACAAAACAATAAAACTTAGCAGCATAACTATTGTCTAATGACGTCATTTTTACATGACATGTTTTGCCTACACGAGAACTTACGTTATTAATGCCATAGACCGAACCATTTATCTGACTAGTATTTAAGTTAAGCCGTGTACATAATCGTTCCGTTATAAAACACGATGTACTACCACTATCAAGCATGGCTCGCACTATGTGCTCACGATCATTGTGATCACATAACTTGATAAGAGCGGTGGACAATAACACAGCGCGTTGTTTACGCTCACCACTTAACGAGCAATCCGCAGACAAAGTTAAATTATTTGCACTCGCATCAGTAGTGCTAGCCACGGCGTCAGTGGGTAAGGACGTTGATACGGAATGGGACGAGCTACCGTGTGATTTGTTGTCATTATTGCCAGAATTCGCCGTACCTTTAATCTCCGACGAATGAATCAAAGTGTTGTGGCGGCGCTTACATATCTTGCATCCTGGCTTTTTGCATCGGTTAGCAAAGTGACCTGCACGAAAACAGTTATAGCATACTTTATAGTTAGGTATTAATTTGAGTCGGGCGTCTATACTAAGTGCAAGGAATTGTGAACAATTACTTAAAACGTGATCAGCTTTACAGTGCGGGCACAACTTATTTAATTCAGTGCTGGAATCCTGTGATGCAACCATAGATTTAATCTTATTAGAATGTGAACTAGGCTTAGCGGGAGTGGGATTACTGCTATTTCGTGCTGTTTCTAACGTTTCTAGTAAATCAGCGCGAAAGCGAATGAATTGAATAAATGCAGCAAATGTTATAGTGCTGTCTTTGTCTATACGACCTTTGTGCTCCTCCCACTCACGATAAGTTAACTGATCTAGTTTCCTAGTTACAATGAATATTAATAAAGTGTCCCAATACTTGATGGGCTCATCTAACGATTCCAACGCACGGAGATTTTTATTAAGTTGGTCAATCAATCCTTTCAACGCAACAGAGGACTCCTTTGCAATAGCATTCAAGTTAAATAAGGATGACACATGATTTTGTACTAACAACCTTTTGTTATCGAAACGATCACAAATGAGCTTCCAAGCTGTATCATAATTGCTTGCGGAAAACTCAATCGCCTGGATTACAACAGCAGCAGATCCTTCCAGGGACGCTCGCAAATAATGGAATTTGTTTACCTGATCGATTTCATCGTTACAGTGAATGAGGCTAGTAAAAGTGTCACGAAACTCCAACCAATTGCTAAAACTCCCATTGAATTTAGGTAACTGTATCGTGGGCAACTTAACAGGCTTACGTTGACTGATACGGGTACATTTTTCACTACTCATCGACTCATTATCATTGTTATACTTACATAACAACTCCTGTGACCTAGACAGTGCTTTGTAGTATTGTGACTCAAATTCAGTACGCTCAGAGACTTGAGCTTTAGCATCTTCTACCAGACATTCTAATTGCAACTGTACCTCATCGTATTGCTCATACAACGACTCGATTTTTCCTGTTCGTAACTGCAATTCCTTGACCTCACAACTAGTTAACTCCTTGTCACTGGACGCATCAAGGTAATTGATGAATGCAGTTAAGCGTCCTTTGAAGCTTCCTCGTTTTTTAACAAGTTCCCTTTCTTCGGACATACTGGGAATCGAATGTAGTCAACCTGAAATTTATATAATAATAACTTAGGTATATTTTAGACAATACTTAACTTAATTTATGGTACCTACCTACGTATTACTACTATGATAAACAATTTGAGCAAGGATGAAATAGTGACTATTACCTGTTGTAACTATGTGAATACAAAATGAGATTTTTAAGTTTCGACTTTTATTTAAGCTACATAAATCCTCAAAACTTGAACACTTAATTACCTAACGTTGAACTTTAACGCAATACTCTAACAAATAATTAATTAAATGGACTAATACGGGTTAATTAACTGAATAAAGACTAATTAAAACTTGTAAAATCTATCTAACACCAACATTATGCACCTAAGAATAGTTAACTAAAATACTGCTATACAATTATAAATGTAGCAAATATCTACTGAACTTTTAACTAAAAGAACGTATAATCGTATTTGCAAATAAGTATAATCAAATAAATGATATGAACTTACTAGAAACTATTCACAATGCAAATAGGTAAATATTTTAATTTTAACAATTTAGGTATTCAGGTAAATGAAACACTAACCTTTTAAATCCTTAATTATGGTTAAATACTACCTGAACGAGTGTTGGGTGATGATATTTTAACTATAATATTCTTAACACCGTAAATTAGCTTGACGTCCTTTGTTCACAGTCACATTGCCGGCGTATAACCTCTTCGGTAAAACTCCACGATAATAATATCAAATCCACTGATTTTTAGCAAATCTTCTTGTGATTACCAATCCGGCTCGGTAATGGACCAAAATGTTCGGGAATTTTAGGTGATTGTATCAAAGAAACTCCAAATTGCTGATAAATAGTCAAACATGTATTGCGTTGCAGACGAACAAAGATGGAAGAAAAAAAAACGAGTACATTTACATACATATGCCTTACATACATCTAATTACAAACTATTAGCAACACGTTGATTTGCTCATTCTAATCGAGCAGGCGTTTGGCTCGAACAGTATTTAATGCTTAAAATAATTTTATTTCAGTTTCCGAGTATCGATTTCCGAAATTCGACATATTAATTACCCGAATCAATCGAAATTAAAAAAAAAATCGTTAGCATAATCGCTTTCGCACATCATTACTGTAAAAAAAAACAATAATGGACTGCGATTTTGAACACAAATTGAGTAGCGGTAATGAATAATACGTGTTAATGGACCTGTGCTTCAATATTACGTTAACATTTGGGTATTTTCGTGTTGTTTATAATATTTTCTTTAATATTTGTCACATTTTAAATCTTACCTACATGTGTGTGCGTGAAATTTGTGAAAAGTTAAATGTAAACACGCAGGATTGGCGCGAAACTTCGACATTAGATATTAAAAAACTTCATTACCGCTACTTATTTAACTTGAACAATGGATGAATTCGTCAAATAATTAAATGATGTATTATTCACTGCCCCTGTGGTGGAGTTTGGATGTTCGAAATCCCCAATTTTTATGTTTTTTAGCCTTGACCACCACTGTCAACAAAATGGCGAATATCGCATTTACAGACTTGAATTTAATAAAGGTAAATTAATATGCTTGCGCGCTAAATATGAAATATTTAATGGAAGAGTTTTTTATCCAACTCTCTTAGTTAACGCACATTCATAAGATTGGATGGGTAGCATAACAAATATTTACATAATCAATGTAGGGTGTCGTATGTCGTAATTCCTGGGTCCAATGGGACCCAGTTCCGAGCCGGCGGCGGTTCGTGTGTTCGGGTCCATTCGGGGGCACTTCCGAACTATACGGTTAATAACAAAATATTAGATATATTTAGTTTAAAACCGGCACTTGGCGCCGTCACTTGGAGATACATAAATTCTCTATTTTATGGACAACAGACTGGCACATATGCCAGCCATCAGTCGAAACCAATATTTTACGTCACTAAAGATGCAGTATTTTAATGTACGAATTCTAAGAACGACCCAAACCCAAAACGGACCCTTGAAACAATTGAGCAATTGTATATAAAAAAGGGCGATAAACAGATGTTGCGAAAGTATGGGAATTTGGGCTGTGAGCATGGTGGGATAGAATGTGAGAAATTATAAGGAAGACGAAGAGGCAGTCGGGGTCGACCCGCTTTAGGAGACGGACTTGCGAGACCAGGCTAGTTAAGTTAGGAGATGTAGGGAAGACTAAGAGGCCATGTCCGAGTGGGCTGTCGCAAGATAGCGAGTATTAGGTTTTAAGTTTAATATAGTTGGGTTGAAGCCCAGATTAGATTAGACTAATCTAGTAAAAGTGATGAGTGTATGTGTTTGCTGGAGTGACTGGGTGAGTCCTTCATTATAACAATTTATCCTAGGCTGATAGAGTTATTAGCGCTTTGGGTCTGTCTATAGACCTTCAAAAGAGTTGATCCACGACTCTACTAATAAGTAATTCTTAATTTGTGATTCTATACTCTATTAACTAGTAAATTCTAGTACTATAATTCCTGAACATGGTAGGTATTCACTGGCTCTGGCCAATAACAGTGCTTTAAGAGAGATTATTCAAAACTCTATTAAATAATGATTCGTGAGTTTCGAATCTCAACTCTATTATCTAGTAATTCTTGAATGTTGTATTCTTTATCTCAGACCAATAATTCGGTCAGACTGACATGAACACGTGTCTTGCAGATATGCTTGTTGTGCAAAGGGTGAACTTCCAGGGGTTTGGGTGACCATATCTATCTCATATCCAGTCCAAGGACTGATAGGGACCATGTCTCCTTATGAGCATGATGCCGACGCAATGCCGCTGGAACTAGCCGCTCCGTAGTCAGACAAGGACGGTCGCTCGGTTGCCGCAGGAAAAGCCGCTTCGTCACGTTTATCAGTTCGAGAGAACTGCTAGGGACCATGTCTCCAAAAGAGCATGATGCCGACGCAATGCCGCTGAAAAGCCGCTTACGTCACTATATGGAAGTGTTGCTCTGAGTACTTTAGGTGTAGATGTGAGGCATCGTGTGAGTAATGACTGATCAAATACCTGCTACACTAGTGTATGGGTTACTCACAATTTGATAATAATAATATACCTTGGATCACTCTATTATTACTAACTTTCTAAAACCACATTCAATGTATGTTCATAACCATGAATTCCTAAGTCTTATTTAGCATTTCTTTCAATCCTTTCCCTGGTCTATTGATGAGACAAGGCATTGGACTTCTTTATATTTGGAATTCACTACAATCGAGTCGGTGGGAGAGTGTCCAGTCTGGAGACGAGCTCTACAGAGCCGCACGGTGGCGGGGTGCGGCTCTTCCCCCTTAGGGGAGAACCGACCTAAACACTAATAGATAACATAATTAGGAAAAACGAAAATTTTATCAGCCTAGGGTAATCTAGGAACAGTCACATGAGCGAAGTCCGAAGGTTTCATTTACCTACAGTAGTTTTTGGCTATTTTTTTGTGTCAATTTTAAGTTTTACAACAGGTTATCGGTTAATTTCGAATTAATGTTATTGTGTGCATCATGCAGCGGCGCCATTTAACGAGAGAGGAAATGTTAAGGGCAGTAGGCATGCTCCAAGCTGGGGCTACTCAACGGAGTATTGCTGAGGAGATTGGATCAAGACAAAACGTGATATCAAGGTTATGGTCACGTTATCGTGCTACTGGTGAAGTGACTGAAAGACACCCAGGCGGGAAGCGCATAACCACTCAACGACAAGACCGATTTTTGCAAGTTGCCGCGAGAAGACAACCAAATGTTACGGCCATTCAGTTGGTTCAGAGGCTCCAGTCAGAGCACCAGTTGCTTGTGAGTGACCAAACTGTGAGGAGAAGGCTGCATGAAGCTAACCTTCATGCTCGCAGACCGCTTCGTACTCCAGCACTACGTCGAGGAAATCGTGGACGACGACTAGAGTGGGCTCGTGAAAATTTGCTCTGGGAAGATAACCAGTGGTCTGTAGTCTGTAGGTAGTGCTGTTTACCGATGAGTCCCGGTTCGGATTCCATCCCGATACACGTAGAGTACGTGTTTGGCGAGTTCCTGGTCACGAGTGCCATCCATACCACGGCGGCACAATTATGGTTGGGCGGGAATTCATGTTGGTGGAAGAACAGACCTCGTTTGGATCAGAAACCCCATGACGGCTGAAAAATACCGTAACGAGGTGCTAGTACCAATAATCTACCCCCATCGACTACAAATGGGCCAAGAATTCACGCTCATGCACGATAACGCCCGTCCACACACAGCGAGAGTGGTGACGAGCTGGTTGCAGGAGCAGTCTTAGGCTGGCCCGCTCAATCGCCTGACCTAAACCCCATAGAACACGCGTGGGACATGCTCCAAAGAAGGGCTTTGAGGAATTTCCCTGCAAACATTGCGACGGAAGAGCAACTTTTTTTGCATCTTAGCCGGACCTGGGACAATATACCGCACCAAGAATTGGATAACTTAATCCAAAGCATGAAAAACCGTTGCAGGACCGTTATTAACGTCATGGGTGGTTTTACCGACTACTGATTTTTCACATAACTGCTATAAAACAGATTAATTTTTCCTTACTTTTCACTTTTTCTTGAGAAACACATTCATTGTTAGTTTTACCATTATTTCAAGTTTTTTCTTTATTTGAATAAACATTTGTTTACGCAAGAAAAATAGTTTTCTTTTATTCTGGAGTGTAGTCTGATAAATGGACTTTATAAAAATATATACATGTTGTATGTTATTTTTAAGAAATTTTGAGTAAATTGAGTAAATCCAAAATATCCCTAGACAGTGTTGATGTGTAGATTTTGATTTTAGGTAAATAAAACCGGCCAAGTGCCTGTCGGGCCACGCACAGTGTAGGGGTCCGTAGTAGCCCGTTATCACAATATAGTACGATTCTGTTGTTCTTTATTCTCTGAATATAATGAATTATATATAGTGGTAAAGGATATTAGGAGGTAATGGTTATAGTAACAATATAAGACAAGGGTGTCCAGAGTAAAACAAAACTTTTCACACCACCTGCTCGAAAATGTCAAATTATATATCAAGCAACCTTAACCTAAAGTGAGTCATTAGTGGCCGGGGGCACAGCCGGTCAATAATGTTGTACTGGATTTCATTATGACCCGCTGGTCAATAATGTGATTTGAATTTGGAATCTCACATGCTCAGCTAAATTGGCAGTATAGTACTAACAAACACCCTTTGGTGCCAGAAAGAGGAAAGCTATTCTCGATACCCTTACTACGCGTGGATGATATTCTCGATTTCCTACAAAATCATAACGACTCGACTGCTTCTTCATATCGTTGCCATGTTTTCGAAGACATAATATTGTAAGAATAATTAGATAACTACGAACCATTTTTTAAAAGGAATGGAATAACATTAAAACTGGCATTATTAATAACAAATACCGTACCGCGCCGTAATACCGTAATAGTAATTGGCTGTAACATTAGTTAATTTATTTTAAGTAAACTGCGCAAAGATTGCTGTGATTTTGTGAATAAATAAATAAATAATAAAACCTATCTATACTACAGTCGATTTATCACATTTTATCAAAAATACTCTATTTTCACGAGCGTCTCCAATGACGTTCTAAATTCAAAATGCATACAGCCAATCATCCAAAACCATTCTACCAGCCCTGTATAAATCTTAGTTTACACAAACGCCACTTCCATGAGAGTGATATCAATAGACACACACGACAAAACCGTAGAAGAGACTTTTTTTTTGAAAATCGAATTGTTCGTGTCTTGGCTACTTATTGGTAGACGCAATGAAGGCGCGAATTTTTGGCATTTAAACTTTAAATTTATCAACAAAGTATTATAAAATGTCGAGTGATGAAAGTGATTGTACTCCTGAATTCATTACAACCGAAGCTAATAATATTTCCAATGATTTACTGCCGGAAAAGTCAAAGGAAACTTATTTAAAAGCCTACGACAATTTCCAAAAATGGAAAAGTACGAAAGGCGTCAAGTCCATTTCGGAACCAGTTCTATTTTGTTTTTCGTACTATGGCTATTATTTTCTCACAGTAGGTGTAAAAAGTAGAGTATCCTCCTCTGGGCTAAAGGTGTCTTTGCCTTGGGCTAGCTTGAATCCCTCGCTGCATTCAGGATTCTTGTATTAACTCCCTCGCTTCGCTCGTGAGTTAAATCCCGAATCCTTCATTGCGCTCGAGATTCAACATGACGCCCGTGACATTAGACACCACTTTAGCCCCTCGGTGCATAATCTACTATTAACACATAACGTAACCACGGAGGTCATACCTTGCAAGAAAATCTTAACACCGCGATCTACAAAAGTGACGTCAACGCCATCTGTTAACGAATAACGATACTAAAACAACAAAATATTAATTTTCGAAGATAATTATTTAAACAGATTAATGTCTTTTATTTTAGCGCTACCGATCCTAAATTTTTAGACGGTAATATGCAAAATTGCTGCTAAATGATGCAAAATTTTCATAAATATTCATCTACTTATACTTATCGAGTTCCAGGTGGCTCCTCAATTCAAACATTTAGATTGAGGAGCCACTTTTGCATTAAAATAACTAGTGATATATTTTGCTGCTAAATCTAGAATTCGTGCTGCAAAATAAGCTACATTGCTGCTAAATAATGGTGAGATCAGATTTTAAAAATCTGATGTGGCTCCTCAATCCTTACGGACATACAGATTAGACATTAACTAATAAGAACCACTTTCTTCCTTGCTTGCGTCGAATCTTCCAACGCTCGTAGCAAACTTCGCTGCTGCTTGCAGCGCTACTTTGTGGCCTTGTAGATACTAGACATACATTGGTTTTGGACGCTCGACGCTGACGCTTGCAGCGCAAGGCGAATTCGCTTGGAGCGTCGCATTTCGTGGCCGAAAGGCCGGAAGGCTACAAAGTAGCGCTGCAAGCAGCAGCTAAATTTGCTACGAGCGAATTTGTGGGAGGAAAGTCGTGTTAGTTACTCTATTTATAACTCAAGAACGGCTGAACCGAATTGGTGTGGTGGTACCACACCAATTTAGTGTAACTAACACGACTTTCCTTTATATATATTTACTTAGGTATTTTTGACAGCGACATTTTCACGTGTAATATCGACGCGTGCTCACTCTGTACTCAAAAAGCATGTAACCTTTTTCTGTACTGAACTGATTCATCCCCCCCCCACCAATTTTTTGGGGTGGTTAAACGGAATAACCCCAAGCTGGGTACCAAAGTCATGCTATGGGTAAGGAGCACGAAAAAATAAAACATCACATTATAATCTATTTTCATGATTTAATAGACATGTAGGATTACATATACATATTTTATTTCATCATAAAACTATATTTATGCAATAATTTACTCAGCTAATGTGTTCTAAGTGAAGGTGAACAGACAACAAATAGGTATTACGGCTCGTACCGTCAGGCCGATGCTTTGGGGACCAGCTGAGTCTCATAACCAAAATAATATTTTCAATACCAATGGATTTTTATCCGATTCATGCATTAAATTCACAAATCGTAAGAAATTTCATTGTTTACTTAGTAAGTCTTGATTTATTGCACACTGTAAAGGCGGTAACTGTTAGCGTTTTATTTTATTGAATAATATAACAATGTGGGTCCCCACGGCCCCCACGGCCCCGGCCGCGTCAGTACAGCCACCATCCGACAGATCTCATATGTTCGTGTTAGCTACACAAAATGAACACAAACTATAACGTACGCCTGTCGCAATGTCGTCTACACTGTGTTAAACAATTCATAGTACATTCGAAACAATCAGATCACAATTTAGAAGTTATAAACACCAAGTTCTTATAATTAAGGGTCAAAGCACCCATCAGGACGTTTCAATATTCGATTCAAGTTCATTTTTACTCCACCGTGTATTAAACAAACAGTATAATAAAATGGGCATGGTAGTGCCCGTGCGGCCCGAGCGCGGCCCGTGCGGCGCCCGAGCGCGGCCCGTGCGGCGCCCAAGTGCGGCCCGAGCGCGGCCCGTGCGGCGCCCGAGCGCGGCCCGTGCGGCGCCCAAGTGCGGCCCGAGCGCGGCCCGTACGGCGCCCGAGCGCGGCCCGTGCGGCGCCCGAGCGCGGCCCGTGCGGCGCCCAAGTGCGGCCCGAGCGCGGCCCGTACGGCGCCCGAGCGCGGCCCGTGCGGCGCCCGAGCGCGGCCCTTGCGGCGCCCGAGTGCGGCCCGAGCGAGGCCCGTGCGGCGCCCGAGCGGCGCCAACCGCCGACGTTCAAACAATAACAAGCGATCTGTTTCAACAACCACGAGTGGTTGCTGTCACCAGTTTATAGTAGGTACGAAGCAACAAAATAATACTGATGCCACTTTGGAATTTTATCACGAAGCATATAAAATAATGACGTAAAGTAAAATATCTAAACATAATTGATAAAACTATCAAAAACCTTTTTAACAAGAGATTCAGAAACCATCAACTTCAAGTGGAGACGACATTGCAACACAATTATACAAAAACATGATTATATTTACCAAACTGTTACCTACACTCTGTTTATACTGGCAAGACAATACATATGTTTTCCAACTAATAGACAACAAAATAAGGGCTTTCAGCCGATTTGTACAAATATTAAACCACTCTTTGGCTATATAACACCTCTGGGAAGCGTAAAATATATTTTATTTTATTTATAAGCATTCCAAAATTAGTAAAAAATAACTTATGGTAGGTACTTACGCCGACCACCATTTGCAATCTCTACGAACTAATTATGGAGCGAGTTCATAAAATGTAATGTCGGCCAAATTAACATGTCAAGTATGATACTTAAAAATATTGTGCACAAGAAATTGTAAGATTGAAAGCGAAACCCGTAAATAGTGAACGTAACTTAACTTACTGTAAATAAGTGTTTTGAAATATTTATATTACTGGTTCATATTGGCCGCCATTACATTTTGAAGCTTCCACGATTTACAGCGTATTTTTAATGTAAACTTTTTAGCTATAAAGATTGCAAATAAACGGCGCAGAGATAAAATAATGCGCTATGTTTGACACAGTACATATTGGTACTAAGTAGATCACGGACTGAGTGCAACCGGCGTCGGCGCCCAGCCGCGCGACTGCGGGCGTACAATACGACCGATGTAACTTGGCGCGCGTGAACATAGGCACTAAGAACTTTCGCGCATGTTCTCTCATTCGCACTCGCCTCATGTCACCATTGTTTTCCAAAAAAATCTTACTGCGCAGCCTTCTGCGCAAAGTTCAGGCCCGCCAAGTTACGTCGGTCGTATTGTACTGTGCGCGCGCAGCACTGGACACTGGACAGTGGACAGGTCGGGCGCAGTAACATGCCGACAGCGATAATATAAAATATATAGATAAAAATAATAATACAGCGTGATATGTCAAGTTACAGCTAGCGTTAATATGGCTTATGTTACAAAATGGCATTAATCAGTGTAACACTATTACTTTTCGTTTCTGTTACTGGACAAACGAGCGACATTTTCTGCAAACGCGCGACTGAGTCGGGCAATACGACTTTAATATATTGTATCTTAATAAGCGTTTCTGTCTCGTATTTGGTCTATAGCTAAACATATTATGTGTTTATATTTTATTCTATTCTAGTGTAAGGCATTGCGTTGATGTTTCGGGTACTATTTACATGCTTCAATATTTGTGTCAGCAAAGGAGAAAGGGTAGTCGCTAGTCGGTAAATCAGGAATTTAGGCCAATCAAGAACATCTGTAGGAACAGGAAGAATGGTTCGATGGTTTTTGAACGAATGAGGCAGATGAGACATCTGAGTAGATAGAAACAGTCCTTATTGCCTAACTCAGGTGCAGCGGTGGGACACGCGCCGCCGCCCGCGTGACGTCACGCACTAAGCTGTGACAACAAGCTATTTATAACAGGTGGAGTGTGAATCCTCACAATGCCCGGCCAGCCCACAGAACACCAGATAAAGTAGATATTTCACATTATAATAAGGTCATCGAGGTTCTTCACAGATCTTTCCTTAAATTAGTTCGAGTAATCCTGAGACGGGCCGGTCACTGTTAACAATAGTCACCAGTTTAACACGAGGGATACTTTGGCACAGTCGGTGACAGACAGACAAAATTAAGTAAGCGTTATATTTTCATTTATCTTAGTTAAGGAGGTAATTCTTTCGATAAGGTATTAATTTAAGATTTAGAATCAATGTTGGAAGGCAAACTAGACAGACGTGACAAGCAGTAACTGAACCTCTGTAATCAATGTTGGAAGGCAAACTAGACAGACGTGACAAGCAGTAACTGAACCTCTGTAATCAATGTTGGAAGGCAAACTAGACAGACGTGACAAGCAGTAACTGAACCTCTGTAATCAATGTTGGAAGGCAAACTAGACAGACGTGACAAGCAGTAACTGAACCTCTGTAATCAATGTTGGAAGGCAAACTAGACAGACGTGACAAGCAGTAACTGAACCTCTGTAATCAATGTTGGAAGGCAAACTAGACAGACGTGACAAGCAGTAACTGAACCTCTGTATTCATTTAGTTTAGCTTTCATTTACAAATTGCGTTTAAATTCATTTACTGCTCATCCTTTACAATTCAGCTAAAATGAAGAAGAAGAAGAAGAAGCTAAAATGCAAATCTCAAAGGTTTGCTGTCACCAAGTCTAGTAATCTATGGTTCCTAGGATAAAAATAATGTTCTCATAAAATGATATAGTTATCTATGTGGTATGTGATCAACTCTATATAAATAGCTTTATTTAGTGCTGGCTCATCATGTTTGTACATAACACTTAGCGACGGCATGCAGCAGTACGCTCCGACTACACTTTAAATTGTACTACGATTAATTATCAGCTATTATGTTATAATCAATAAATTTATATCTTCTTCAAACAATATTACATTTGACGAATCTCCCAATAAAATAACGTAATAGTGTAAAAATTCAAAAAAATAAAATATAAGTTTCAAAAATGTTTTGATAATTTTTTTCATAGTTTTGTTGCAATAAGGTCGGAAATGAGAACACGTGTGCGTCCGGAAATAAACATACTATATCAATAGCAACGTAATCACAGCTAAGTTAGTAAGGCCGCGTACACACGACGCGACTGCAACGTGTCGACGGCGACCACACGCGGCCTAGAGCTCGCAGGAGACAGACCATCATTGCGATTCTTTACTATGTGCTGTAACAATCTTTAGTAAACCATTAATTAGTTTCAACAAATTAAACTGGACTACGATACATAAATAGTCAGTATCTCATTCGGTTCTCACGGTGGTCATAAAGTTCAGGGCCGTCTCCGGCAGCTCTCCAGTGAACGGTAAGTACAACTACCGAGACGAGGCTTGTGGCGCTTGCGACACTACGCGACACACGGCGACTTGTCGCGTGTCTGTCGAGGGCCTTATTTATTTACACGTTTTCCCTGCACGAGTTAACAACGGCACATGCACACCTATTATGGCCACGGACGGTAATAATGTAACGGTGCACACGACTGGAGGCGGTTAGGTCCCGTGGCAACAGTATATACATCACGCCCAGGTACGGGCCCAGGTTTGTACTGCATTATATACATCACGCCCAGATACGGGCCCAGGTTTGTACTGCATTATATACATCACGCCCAGATACGGGCCCAGGTTTGTACTGCATTATATACATCACGCCCAGATACGGGCCCAGGTTTGTACTGCATTATGTTACAATCACAGAAAATTATCTTTTAGTCCGCGCCCTCGCCGACACGCGCCAAGCGCCGCCCACGCACACACGCACACTCCCTCACACGCACATCCACACACAGCGTACGAATAAAAAACCACAATGTGAACAACACACAACTATGAAATATTTACGAATAAATTAATAACATGACCGTGCCGAGACGCCGGCACACGTAACATACCTCTATTATACTATTATACTCTATTTAATTTATTTTATATTAGTATGATCCACATCAAAAATTAAATCTTCACGTACATTTAACTTATCTAGTTAGCAAACGGCCAATGCCGGCGACTCAGGTTCCAAGCACCGTGCTATGAGACTGCGCAGCGGGACATCGCTCTGCAACACACTCACACTTACACTACCGAGCCTCATACTGCTGCAGTATACAAACTCACATTGCACTTACAATAAGCGGAGTTGCAGAGTTATGCGACACTGATAACATTCGATAACATTCAACTTATCATTTAACGGTTTGTGTTTTGTGGTGAAGAGTTATTGATTGGGTATTACGTGTTATTTCTTTTATCAAATTAATATACATAATTATTATTCATGTGATAACAAAAGAATATATTTCTTTAACATCTTTAAATAAATCAGTATTTCAACAGATCTGTCTCATAGACTCGCGATCACCCGATCAATAGCTTCCCACCGCCCTAAAAATAAAATGGCCACGAAATGAATAAACACCTTAACAAGGTAAACTAAGCTTTAGTACGTAGATAATAAGATGCAACACTGTCACTCCGTTGCCGGCGAGACATCACTCCACGCACCCAACGAAAAACATATAAAACACAATAGTTATATAGCAATAATAACGGGAACACGTACAGAGATTTATAATTTAATATATTTATATTATTTTTTATAATATTATACACTAACAACTACTTCCGCTCGCTGCGGGCGCGTGAGTGTACCGCACAACACTGCTCAGTAAACTTAACCCAACGTTAATTTAAACTATTAAACTTAAACCTTTGGTATTACATCGATAACTAACAACTAATTAAATAATACTTCGTTCAGAATACTGTCGCGATGCGAGAACGAGACGTGCCTGGCACATGCTCAGCTTACGTCGCCACCATCGAGAGCAGTCAGTGACTACTAACTCACAGAGCTGTTCCATACTGTCATCGTTATTACAATTATTTATTTATTATAATAGTGACGTAAGTTGAATATGATTCTAGCTGAAATGTGAAGTCAAATATTAAAAAATCTCTTCATTAAAATGGTGGTGTCTGCGACAATAATATTGATTTATAAATACTTGCCTACTTGATTACCAAAGTAAACAAGACGATGACTATAAACACACAATCATAAAAAATAACGTATAATGTACTCAAAGTACGACAAAAATATACTTAAAATATTTCAATATAAAATATCTAACAAAATATTATGTAAAGAGAATCTCAACTAAATGGTAAATGCTTGTGTTACATTTGTACACAAATAAATACATTTTAAATTTAAACTTTTAACCGAATAGTTATAAAATATAATGGTAACACTTTGGTTTGTTCGCGACTATTTCAGGCGGGAACAGACTTGTAACACATTACGAGGCGAGCGACTTATAGGTATAATATGTTTTAATGACATCACATGACCGCTAAAGCCGTATTCAAGGTAAACAAAAGTTGTGCAGCAGTATTGCAGCAGCATGCCGACCGACGACGATATAACATATGTTGCTGAAACATTGTAGTGCTACTCTGGTTTCAATGAACTCGGGGCTTAAGCGTGTTCGCGTTGCGTTATAAAGTCCTGTCGGGTGTTACCAGTCTGTTGCCCCTTATAATGTACGTGACAGATGTAACACAAGGTCAAAGATCAAGAAATACTGTTGTAACACAAACGTGTTGATGAGTATTGGAGGAAGGCTTCGCGCAACAACACGCGGGACTAGAAGTAACGATGTACTCGGGTACGCATCAGTAGCGCGGGATGTCGACCGAGGGGCGGCCGGCCCGGGGCGAGGGTTGGCGGGGAGACGAACACGAGGATGCCAGTTAAACAAAACTGAAGAAACGTAACGTTATCAGGCGTTACTTTGGGTTAATACATGACAATCAAATGTTAAGCAATTTCTATATTTAGTTTTAATTCCGCCAAAAATCGGTGGAAGTAAAACTAAATATAGAAAATAAATTGTAACGCCTCGCACCGTTACGTTTCTCATTGTTTTCTGAAAGTTTTGTTTAGCATAAATACGAAACATTGCAACGTTGCAGCGACAATGTATTCAATATTGCCAGCAACATGTACCCTGAGCCCTCGACACATGTAGCTGAACAACGCTGTGATACTTTACTATGTGCATTAATACGGGTGTTTAGGCCAATACCGTATCACATCCGCAGTGACGTCAGTGTGTCCCGCTCGGCGCGCTGGCGGCTCTGTGCGTGTCACTGTGACCTCAATGAGGGCGTTTAAAAAACTTTATGAGCACTGGTTTGAATCAGGGCTTCTGATCCAAACCCCTGCTCATAAAGTGTTTTGTGTGAGGTAGCAGAGGTATATCCGCCCGGACAAGTGTTGTGTGAGGTAGCAGAGGTATATCCGCCCGGACAAGTGTTGATCGCCTAATAACTTACAATCGGAAGTTACCTGAGCTGCGCCGATGTGTGTGATGTCTGTGGCTCGAACCCTGCCCTGGGGAACAATATTTAGATCTTATATCATACCGCTTCCGAGTTAGTCTAGCAAGCGGTACAACAGCGTGCCCCTCGGTCAGTTCTCTGCGTGAGTCGAATCAGAACCACGCAGGTCTGATCACCTCACTAATAACTTTAGGGTATCGGTATTTTCTATAAATGTAAATAAAATTTTATTTATAATGGTAAATATACTCTGCGAGTAATCTCATACGTTTAACTTGACGAGCAAGCTTAATACCGGTAAATATCGCGGTAGCTCGCGTCTCACACATCGCGGACTTTCTCAAAAAGAAATTCTGCTAATCGAAATAAATATTATGCGCGAATGACTAAACAACCAAATCTCTTCAAAACAACATCCATAACGCCTAACAGGGGTAGACTGTACGAACACAACACCCAATCATTACAAAAACACCAAGTTTAAATTCAAAGCACCGATTAATAGGTACGTCGTAAGTTTAATAAAAGAATGAACGTTGCAGCGACACTTTCGTACATTCGCACGCACACAGACACACGCACACACTCACGAAGTACACGCAATTATAACACTCTACTACGCGTATGGGGTTTACATCGTCCTCCGACGCGAGCACGGCGACACTGTGTCGCTCTGTGTCGCTCTGTGTCGCTCTGTGTCGACACAGTGTGCCACACGACACACAATGTCGCCCCGCGCGCGCCACATACTATGTATTGTTCAATATTTACAACAATCGATAATTGCTCTATAACTTCAATATAGGATTCAATGGAAAATATACTCATCGAATCAACAAAGACCTTGTTTTTTTATTTATTCATAATACTCGTATATTAGTTGTGATGTGAAGAGATTTATTACGTCAGGCGGGCGCGCGCGACCGACGACGCACAACGACGAGGCGGCGAGTGATCGCGACACTCCGCCTCGCGCGCGGCGCGGGACCCGCCCGGCGGGACCCACCCGGCGTGACGCGCCCGGCGGGACCCACCCGGCGGGACCCACCCGGCGGGACCCGCCCGGCGGGACCCACCCGGCGTGACGCGCCCGGCGGGACCCACCCGGCGTGACGCGCCCGGCGGGACCCACCCGGCGTGACGCGCCCGGCGGGACCCACCCGGCGTGACGCGCCCGGCGGGACCCACCCGGCGGGACCCACCCGGCGGGACCCGCCCGGCGGGACCCACCCGGCGTGACGCGCCCGGCGGGACCCACCCGGCGTGACGCGCCCGGCGGGACCCACCCGGCGTGACGCGCCCGGCGGGACCCACCCGGCGTGACGCGCCCGGCGGGACCCACCCGGCGTGACGCGCCCGGCGGGACCCACCCGGCGGGACCCACCCGGCGTGACGCGCCCGGCGGGACCCACCCGGCGTGACGCGCCCGGCGGGACCCACCCGGCGTGACGCGCCCGGCGGGACCCACCCGGCGGGACCCACCCGGCGTGACGCGCCCGGCGTGACGCGCCCGGCGGGACCCACCCGGCGGGACCCGCCCGGCGGGACCCACCCGGCGTGACGCGCCCGGCGGGACCCACCCGGCGGGACCCACCCGGCGTGACGCGCCCGGCGGGACCCACCCGGCGGGACCCACCCGGCGTGACGCGCCCGGCGGGACCCACACGGCGGGACCCGCCCGGCGGGACGCGCCCGGCGGGACGCGCCTGGCGGGACCCGCCCGGCGGGACCCACCCGGCGTGACGCGCCCGGCGGGACCCACACGGCGGGACCCGCCCGGCGGGACGCGCCCGGCGGGACGCGCCTGGCGGGACCCACCCGGCGGGACGCGCCTGGCGGGACCCACCCGGCGTTTCCCGCCGGGCGGGACACAGCTCCCAGGGCAGCCATTATGTACAAAAAGGGAGAGCGGCGCCACGAGTGCGGCCACACTCGCCGGGAGGTGTGACGTCACCCTCGCCGCGCGGTGTGACGTCACCCTCGCCGCGCGGTGTGACGTCACCCTCGCCGCGCGGTGTGACTTCACCCTCGCCGCGCGGTGTGACGTCACCCTCGCCGCGCGGTGTGACGTCACCCTCGCCGCGCGGTGTGACTTCACCCTCGCCGCGCGGTGTGACGTCACCCTCGCCGCGCGGTGTGACGTCACCCTCGCCGCGCGGAGTGACGTCACCCTCGCCGCTCGGTCGGCGCGCCGCCTGCGCCACCTACATAACAACTCGTGTAGCGCCGTCGTAAGCGACTGTCGAATGAACTAGTGGACAGAAACATCATAAGAAAACCGTGTTTCAAGTCAACTTTGGCAACGTCTGTACAATGTTACGAGGTATTTAAAGCTGTTGTTTCACGAGACCCACAGGTTTACGTTCAATATCGTGAATTCAATGACTTGTTCGAACAAGTCTTACATGCGTACGAGCTAGCGTTGATATTAAATGGAAACTTTGGTTTCGCTCGCAAAACAAGACAAGTGCATTTATTGAGGTATATTCAATTTTAGAACCTGACATCTGGCAGTGTACCGCGCGGAAATAATTTTATCCGAAGCAATAAGAAATATCGATCGAAGACATGTGTTACCTCGTATACAGGTATTATTGTAGTCACAGATCTGATACAAAGGTTTGATATTACCATACATATTGTATTCATAGTATATTTCGCAGATGTTATAGCGCGGTACTTGCTCTATCATCATCCACATTACTTCGGTACTTCGAGATTGTTCCTTCAACTAATCTCAGAAGCTGGCAACATAGCGTAGTGTTGCTATTCCCGCGGCACACCGCCCGCGTCCGGCGCCGCGCTTGTGAACCTGTGAGCCAAGTGATGTTTGTACGGACATGACGCAATTCGGACGAAGTTTCGAATCCAGCACATATCGGAAGTGCTCGCCCTCTCAGCAGGAGTGCTGTATCAGCTAAAATGGTCGAACTTCTTCACTTAAAAGTATCATTATTTACGCGGAAAGAACTCGTCAAAATTCACATTTGCCAAATTGCGTCCTTGTAAACTGTCGCAGTGAGAGACTCGAGCGCTCCTAAACTAACATACACTAAAAGACAGACAATGTACATTCAAAAAACGTACAAAATAAAAACGTAATAAAAATAATACTTCGTCCGACGTTGATACTAAAGACGTCGCGCGCTACTACTAGAATTAAAATAAGAACAGCGTCTGCGCTTAACTTAAATAAGAACAGCGTCTGCGCTTAACTTAAATAAGAACAGCGTCTGCGCTTAACTTACGCATCGTCATGACTAGACAGAGATGTTGGCATTACACTTAACATAATTATGTAAAAAATGAGAGTGGCGGCGTCGGCCCGTCGCGCGCTGTGTACCGTGTGTACCGAGTGTACCGAGTGTACCGAGCACTGCACGTGTACGGTACGTGCACTGCACGTGTACCGCAGCACCGCGCACACAGCTCAGGCTTGCGGCGGCTTGTCGACGGGCGGCGCCGGGTTGAAGTCCTTGTTTACGAACGAGAAGCCGCGGAACTCCTCCTGCAAGGGTAGATTTAAGCGTCAGTACTGGTCAGTTGCTATCATAACGGAAGGCCACTCAATACCCGTCATTAAAAACGTTCAAAATAAGTTCGTGTTAGTCGTAAGAAGATACGCTCGCAACCAACTTTTCCGACACTGCCATGACATAGAGTTGATATTAGTTTTTTAGAAATGGTATTTTGTTTGTAGATCTTTGTCAATCGTTACGGATAGTGAGATCGTTTTATATGGAGGCCAGATGTGCAGTCGCTCTATGTACAATACTGGTATTCAACTGCATCTGGCTAGACTGGAAGCGACCCCGACAGTTGCACAAAGGCAGGCAGATGATTGCGAGTCATAGAGCATGGCGCAGTCGTCACCTGGTTGATGGCTCGCACGACGTCGTTGGGCACGGGCGTCAGCACGGGCTCCTCCTTCGTGAACTCCGCGTCGAAGTTGGCAGCCTCGCGCTTGCTCTTCTTTAACACAAGGAACGCCATGTCAATCATAACACGGTACATATTACAGTTAACTAAAACTGGGGAAATTAGAAGTATATGAAATTTTTTTCGTTTATTATTTCGATAAGTATTCATTTTGAAGACAGAACTTGGAAATCACTTCATACAAAGTAAATACCAACACGAACTTTATAATAAGAGTAAAAGGACCCAACACAAAGCTCAGTCATTATATTCTTCTTGTCATAAGACGCGGAACACTCACGACTTTGGGCCGGAAGGGCGGGCGCAGACGGCGCTGCATGAGCGCGTCCCAGTCCACGTCGCGGAAGATGATGTAGTATTATAGTGTATAGACATAGTAATGTCGCGAGTAAGACGCGGAACACTCACGACTTTGGGCCGGAAGGGCGGGCGCAGACGGCGCTGCATGAGCGCGTCCCAGTCCACGTCGCGGAAGATGATGTAGTATTATAGTGTATAGACATAGTAATGTCGCGAGTAAGACGCGGAACACTCACGACTTTGGGCCGGAAGGGCGGGCGCAGACGGCGCTGCATGAGCGCGTCCCAGTCCACGTCGCGGAAGATGATGTAGTATTATAGTGTATAGACATAGTAATGTCGCGAGTAAGACGCGGAACACTCACGACTTTGGGCCGGAAGGGCGGGCGCAGACGGCGCTGCATGAGCGCGTCCCAGTCCACGTCGCGGAAGATGATGTAGTATTATAGTGTATAGACATAGTAATGTCGCGAGTAAGACGCGGAACACTCACGACTTTGGGCCGGAAGGGCGGGCGCAGACGGCGCTGCATGAGCGCGTCCCAGTCCACGTCGCGGAAGATGATGTAGTATTATAGTGTATAGACATAGTAATGTCGCGAGTAAGACGCGGAACACTCACGACTTTGGGCCGGAAGGGCGGGCGCAGACGGCGCTGCATGAGCGCGTCCCAGTCCACGTCGCGGAAGATGATGTAGTATTATAGTGTATAGACATAGTAATGTCGCGAGTAAGACGCGGAACACTCACGACTTTGGGCCGGAAGGGCGGGCGCAGACGGCGCTGCATGAGCGCGTCCCAGTCCACGTCGCGGAAGATGATGTAGTATTATAGTGTATAGACATAGTAATGTCGCGAGTAAGACGCGGAACACTCACGACTTTGGGCCGGAAGGGCGGGCGCAGACGGCGCTGCATGAGCGCGTCCCAGTCCACGTCGCGGAAGATGATGTAGTATTATAGTGTATAGACATAGTAATGTCGCGAGTAAGACGCGGAACACTCACGACTTTGGGCCGGAAGGGCGGGCGCAGACGGCGCTGCATGAGCGCGTCCCAGTCCACGTCGCGGAAGATGATGTAGTATTATAGTGTATAGACATAGTAATGTCGCGAGTAAGACGCGGAACACTCACGACTTTGGGCCGGAAGGGCGGGCGCAGACGGCGCTGCATGAGCGCGTCCCAGTCCACGTCGCGGAAGATGATGTAGTATTATAGTGTATAGACATAGTAATGTCGCGAGTAAGACGCGGAACACTCACGACTTTGGGCCGGAAGGGCGGGCGCAGACGGCGCTGCATGAGCGCGTCCCAGTCCACGTCGCGGAAGATGATGTAGTATTATAGTGTATAGACATAGTAATGTCGCGAGTAAGACGCGGAACACTCACGACTTTGGGCCGGAAGGGCGGGCGCAGACGGCGCTGCATGAGCGCGTCCCAGTCCACGTCGCGGAAGATGATGTAGTATTATAGTGTATAGACATAGTAATGTCGCGAGTAAGACGCGGAACACTCACGACTTTGGGCCGGAAGGGCGGGCGCAGACGGCGCTGCATGAGCGCGTCCCAGTCCACGTCGCGGAAGATGATGTAGTATTATAGTGTATAGACATAGTAATGTCGCGAGTAAGACGCGGAACACTCACGACTTTGGGCCGGAAGGGCGGGCGCAGACGGCGCTGCATGAGCGCGTCCCAGTCCACGTCGCGGAAGATGATGTAGTATTATAGTGTATAGACATAGTAATGTCGCGAGTAAGACGCGGAACACTCACGACTTTGGGCCGGAAGGGCGGGCGCAGACGGCGCTGCATGAGCGCGTCCCAGTCCACGTCGCGGAAGATGATGTAGTATTATAGTGTATAGACATAGTAATGTCGCGAGTAAGACGCGGAACACTCACGACTTTGGGCCGGAAGGGCGGGCGCAGACGGCGCTGCATGAGCGCGTCCCAGTCCACGTCGCGGAAGATGATGTAGTATTATAGTGTATAGACATAGTAATGTCGCGAGTAAGACGCGGAACACTCACGACTTTGGGCCGGAAGGGCGGGCGCAGACGGCGCTGCATGAGCGCGTCCCAGTCCACGTCGCGGAAGATGATGTAGTATTATAGTGTATAGACATAGTAATGTCGCGAGTAAGACGCGGAACACTCACGACTTTGGGCCGGAAGGGCGGGCGCAGACGGCGCTGCATGAGCGCGTCCCAGTCCACGTCGCGGAAGATGATGTAGTATTATAGTGTATAGACATAGTAATGTCGCGAGTAAGACGCGGAACACTCACGACTTTGGGCCGGAAGGGCGGGCGCAGACGGCGCTGCATGAGCGCGTCCCAGTCCACGTCGCGGAAGATGATGTAGTATTATAGTGTATAGACATAGTAATGTCGCGAGTAAGACGCGGAACACTCACGACTTTGGGCCGGAAGGGCGGGCGCAGACGGCGCTGCATGAGCGCGTCCCAGTCCACGTCGCGGAAGATGATGTAGTATTATAGTGTATAGACATAGTAATGTCGCGAGTAAGACGCGGAACACTCACGACTTTGGGCCGGAAGGGCGGGCGCAGACGGCGCTGCATGAGCGCGTCCCAGTCCACGTCGCGGAAGATGATGTAGTATTATAGTGTATAGACATAGTAATGTCGCGAGTAAGACGCGGAACACTCACGACTTTGGGCCGGAAGGGCGGGCGCAGACGGCGCTGCATGAGCGCGTCCCAGTCCACGTCGCGGAAGATGATGTAGTATTATAGTGTATAGACATAGTAATGTCGCGAGTAAGACGCGGAACACTCACGACTTTGGGCCGGAAGGGCGGGCGCAGACGGCGCTGCATGAGCGCGTCCCAGTCCACGTCGCGGAAGATGATGTAGTATTATAGTGTATAGACATAGTAATGTCGCGAGTAAGACGCGGAACACTCACGACTTTGGGCCGGAAGGGCGGGCGCAGACGGCGCTGCATGAGCGCGTCCCAGTCCACGTCGCGGAAGATGATGTAGTATTATAGTGTATAGACATAGTAATGTCGCGAGTAAGACGCGGAACACTCACGACTTTGGGCCGGAAGGGCGGGCGCAGACGGCGCTGCATGAGCGCGTCCCAGTCCACGTCGCGGAAGATGATGTAGTATTATAGTGTATAGACATAGTAATGTCGCGAGTAAGACGCGGAACACTCACGACTTTGGGCCGGAAGGGCGGGCGCAGACGGCGCTGCATGAGCGCGTCCCAGTCCACGTCGCGGAAGATGATGTAGTATTATAGTGTATAGACATAGTAATGTCGCGAGTAAGACGCGGAACACTCACGACTTTGGGCCGGAAGGGCGGGCGCAGACGGCGCTGCATGAGCGCGTCCCAGTCCACGTCGCGGAAGATGATGTAGTATTATAGTGTATAGACATAGTAATGTCGCGAGTAAGACGCGGAACACTCACGACTTTGGGCCGGAAGGGCGGGCGCAGACGGCGCTGCATGAGCGCGTCCCAGTCCACGTCGCGGAAGATGATGTAGTATTATAGTGTATAGACATAGTAATGTCGCGAGTAAGACGCGGAACACTCACGACTTTGGGCCGGAAGGGCGGGCGCAGACGGCGCTGCATGAGCGCGTCCCAGTCCACGTCGCGGAAGATGATGTAGTATTATAGTGTATAGACATAGTAATGTCGCGAGTAAGACGCGGAACACTCACGACTTTGGGCCGGAAGGGCGGGCGCAGACGGCGCTGCATGAGCGCGTCCCAGTCCACGTCGCGGAAGATGATGTAGTATTATAGTGTATAGACATAGTAATGTCGCGAGTAAGACGCGGAACACTCACGACTTTGGGCCGGAAGGGCGGGCGCAGACGGCGCTGCATGAGCGCGTCCCAGTCCACGTCGCGGAAGATGATGTAGTATTATAGTGTATAGACATAGTAATGTCGCGAGTAAGACGCGGAACACTCACGACTTTGGGCCGGAAGGGCGGGCGCAGACGGCGCTGCATGAGCGCGTCCCAGTCCACGTCGCGGAAGATGATGTAGTATTATAGTGTATAGACATAGTAATGTCGCGAGTAAGACGCGGAACACTCACGACTTTGGGCCGGAAGGGCGGGCGCAGACGGCGCTGCATGAGCGCGTCCCAGTCCACGTCGCGGAAGATGATGTAGTATTATAGTGTATAGACATAGTAATGTCGCGAGTAAGACGCGGAACACTCACGACTTTGGGCCGGAAGGGCGGGCGCAGACGGCGCTGCATGAGCGCGTCCCAGTCCACGTCGCGGAAGATGATGTAGTATTATAGTGTATAGACATAGTAATGTCGCGAGTAAGACGCGGAACACTCACGACTTTGGGCCGGAAGGGCGGGCGCAGACGGCGCTGCATGAGCGCGTCCCAGTCCACGTCGCGGAAGATGATGTAGTATTATAGTGTATAGACATAGTAATGTCGCGAGTAAGACGCGGAACACTCACGACTTTGGGCCGGAAGGGCGGGCGCAGACGGCGCTGCATGAGCGCGTCCCAGTCCACGTCGCGGAAGATGATGTAGTATTATAGTGTATAGACATAGTAATGTCGCGAGTAAGACGCGGAACACTCACGACTTTGGGCCGGAAGGGCGGGCGCAGACGGCGCTGCATGAGCGCGTCCCAGTCCACGTCGCGGAAGATGATGTAGTATTATAGTGTATAGACATAGTAATGTCGCGAGTAAGACGCGGAACACTCACGACTTTGGGCCGGAAGGGCGGGCGCAGACGGCGCTGCATGAGCGCGTCCCAGTCCACGTCGCGGAAGATGATGTAGTATTATAGTGTATAGACATAGTAATGTCGCGAGTAAGACGCGGAACACTCACGACTTTGGGCCGGAAGGGCGGGCGCAGACGGCGCTGCATGAGCGCGTCCCAGTCCACGTCGCGGAAGATGATGTAGTATTATAGTGTATAGACATAGTAATGTCGCGAGTAAGACGCGGAACACTCACGACTTTGGGCCGGAAGGGCGGGCGCAGACGGCGCTGCATGAGCGCGTCCCAGTCCACGTCGCGGAAGAACACATGCGCGCGGATGCCGCCCGCGCCGCCGAGCACGCCGAGCCGCCGCACCGGGTTCTTGGTCATGAAGCCTGCAACGGGACACAGTATAGGTTAGTAGTAGCTTTCATATTTTACACCAGTGTTGACCAAGGAGCGTTTGTTCAAATCCGGTGATAGAAAAGAACCCAACAATTATAGGCCAGTTCTCAGTAAGGTGTTTGAAAAGTTGATGCTCAATCAAATGTTACGTAACTTTAATCAAAAATCCATATTTTATGAACACCAGTACGGTTTCACGAAAGGGCGTTGTACTACTGACGCCGGTGTTAGATATAAAGAACATTTTTAAAGCCTGGAAAGAAGCACAATATGCCATTGAAATCTTTTGCGACCTCTCTAAGGCGATCGATTGCGTAAACCATGAGACACTTGTGCCGAAACTGGAGCACTATGTAATTAGAAAAACAGCACTTGATTTGCTAAGATCATACCTGAAAGATAGAAAGTTAAAAGTTCAAGTAAACGGCATAAACTCATTAGGGACTGAAATGACAATGGGCGTTCCTCAAGGCTCGATATTGGGTCTATTCCTCATTAATGATTTTAGTAAACGAAAAGTTAAATGGCAAACGAGTTAATAACGTTGTTGCGTTAACTGGTATTGGTCAAACACGTGTATTCAGCACAGAACAAATCATATGTAGCGTTGCAATTAGCGAGCAACAACTTGAGATTTTATTACGTTTCTACCCGACATTTACTTGCAAAGTAATATTATGATAGGACAAAGGCAGCTATATCAACATTTTCGGTTGGCGATTTCGTGTTATTAGAAAACGAAGAGCGAAATCAGATTATAAGACTAAGTCAGATCGCAAGTTCAGAGGTCCGTTTATGGTAGTTGATGTTTTGGATGGTGATACCCATACATACGTTAAAAGCATTAAATTCTAACCGTACTTCTAAATACGCTCACGATAAAAGATGCCAGTAGGTCATGTACCAGTCGAAGTAAATAGTGATCACAGTGGTGATGAGCAAGCCTACATTATGGGAGGCACGCGAGTAGGGGTTCTCTATCGGCCGTAGTACAAAGTAGTCACAGGGTGATACATATGGATCCATGCGCTGGATGTGTGAGTGTAACGCGATTGCTGGTTGCCCGGAGAACCGTGGCCTTACGAGTGGTTTACTCGTGTGTGATTTTCTCGGTGTCCAAGGCTCTCACGTGTAAAAGATGGTTGTTAATGTGGATAACGATGGTACATGGCTCTGGTTGATGATTTTCGCTTTCATTAGATAATCAAATTTTGTTTACATGGCTCTGGTCATTGGACGTTTTTGCTAAAATTAATCAAAGTTTGTTTAGTTAATTTAGAGGTAAAACCATACCTACCTCTAAATTAACTAAAAACAATAAGAAGAGGATTAAAGTTTTCTGACTTCAAAAGTTAGAAGCCGTAATTGGTCAGAATTGGCCGAGTGAAACATGCACTGCTGTTGAATTTTGGTTACAGCTTAACACACAGGAACGTGTGCAAGCAGGATGGCAGGCTCGATGGCAGTCTTTTTTTTTTTGGGTGGGAAATCATCAAATGACCCCACCCGCTCTGGGTGGAGCGGGAGTGTCAGACTCTTACTGACTAAAACGCACCCGTGTTCCTTCCTTAGCCCTTTATGTTCCGGGGTAGCGGTAACCCTTTCGGACAATCCCGCTGCCCCGGCAGGCTTCGGCCCTAACGGGCCCCTTCTCTGTTACTGACATCTCTTTGAGGCTGGAACACGTACGCGCCGTCCGGCACGGGCCTGGTCCTGATCGGACGGTGAGCTACCCATTACTCTCCGCCCGCAGGCCCGCGCCTACGGTGGCCGGGAGTCATCACGCTCCTGACGCCCGGAGCGTCTCCCGCGGCGGCTGGGACGGGAGGCTCTCTCCCTGAGCCGTCCCGCCACCTCCTTCGTTAGCATGACTGCTTCGCAGAAGGAGGTGACTGCCTCCCACTCCCTTTCGCCCCGGACCATGGCTTGCACCAGTGCTCCGCCCAAGCGGGGCAGACCTCCACCGTGTGCTCACCCGTGTCCTCTGAGCGATCCTGGCAATGGTGACACCCGGCCGTTTCCTCCCGCCTGATGATGTGCAGGAACCTCCCGAAACATCCGTGTCCGGTAAGGAACTGCGTCAAGCGGAAGGTGAGGGTGCCGTGGCGCCTCTCTAGCCACTCCTCAAAGAGGGGTCTTATCGCCGCTGTCGCGGCGTGCCCTGCGCTGGGTTGAGCTAGCCCACCGGGGCCCCGTATAGGGCCATGGACCGCGCGCCCACCGGGGCCCCGTATAGGGCCATGGACCGCGCGCCCACCGGGGCCCCGTATAGGGCCATGGACCGCGCGCCCACCGGGGCCCCGTATAGGGCCATGGACCGCGCGCCCACCGGGGCCCCGTATAGGGCCATGGACCGCGCGCCCACCGGGGCCCCGTATAGGGCCATGGACCGCGCGCCCACCGGGGCCCCGTATAGGCCCATGGACCGCGCGCCCACCGGGGCCCCGTATAGGCCCATGGACCGCGCGCCCACCGGGGCCCCGTATAGGGCCATGGACCGCGCGCCCACCGGGGCCCCGTATAGGGCCATGGACCGCGCGCCCACCGGGGCCCCGTATAGGGCCATGGACCGCGCGCCCACCGGGGCCCCGTATAGGGCCATGGACCGCGCGCCCACCGGGGCCCCGTATAGGGCCATGGACCGCGCGCCCACCGGGGCCCCGTATAGGGCCATGGACCGCGCGCCCACCGGGGCCCCGTATAGGGCCATGGACCGCGCGCCCACCGGGGCCCCGTATAGGGCCATGGACCGCGCGCCCACCGGGGCCCCGTATAGACCTTGGACCGCGCGCCTACCGGGGCCCCGTATAGGGCCATGGACCGCGCGCCTACCGGGGCCCCGTATAGGGTTATGGACCGCGCGCCCACCGGGGCCCCGTATAGGGCCATGGACCGCGCGCCCACCGGGGCCCCGTATAGGGCCATGGACCGCGCGCCCACCGGGGCCCCGTATAGGGCCATGGACCGCGCGCCTACCGGGGCCCCGTATAGGGCCATGGACCGCGCGCCCACCGGGGCCCCGTATAGGGCCATGGACCGCGCGCCTACCGGGGCCCCGTATAGGGCCATGGACCGCGCGCCCACCGGGGCCCCGTATAGGGCCATGGACCGCGCGCCGACCGGGGCCCCGTATAGGGCCATGGACCGCGCGCCCACCGGGGCCCCGTATAGGGCCATGGACCGCGCGCCTACCGGGGCCCCGTATAGGGCCATGGACCGCGCGCCCACCGGGGCCCCGTATAGGGCCATGGACCGCACGACCCCCGCGTAAATCGATGGCAGTCTCAGGAAGCATCTGTTTTCGATGCGGCAACACCAGATATTTTGCTTCGAGATGTCCACGAAGCAATGATGGAGGCGCCAGTATGGCGCGGTCCCACGCGGTTCCGGGCCAGCGCCTGCAGCAGCGGCGAGTAGCGAGTGATACGGTTCAAGTTTGCGATGTCAGCAATCCGAGCAGTGTACTGATGAATACTGGGTGAGTCATATCCATTTTACGATTCTGGCGTCGAATGCTCTATCATCAAAGATTGTGTTGTATCGAAAATGTATTGGCAAGCAGAGATTACATTTTAATCAAATTATTATCATCATCATTTCAGCCGAAAGATCCATCCAACGGGTCGCATCCAACGGGTTCCTGCGGCCTTCACAAGGTCGTCGGTCCACCTTGTGGGAGGCCTTCCAACGCTACGTCTTCCGGTACGCGGTCGCCACTCCAGAACCTTTCGGACCCATCGGCCATCTGCGAGCAATGTGCCCTGCCCACTGCCACTTAAGTTAAATTATTATGTAATTCAATTATTAATTAGATTCATAAATAACTAGTTACGCCCATCACTGTTGGCAAGCGTGCAAATAATATTGTCAACATAACGGGGATCGGTTATGGTAGTGTGCAAAATACCCTTCAAGTTTTATCTATGCTTTTGATTAACAATCTGCGTTAAGAGATCTCGTTTTGTGTAGACCGGAGAGGGGCCCGTGGCTAAATAATAACAGCTGCACAGGTCAATCGATCACGTTAAGCTACGCTTGCCGCTGTTGGTCTGTGGATGGGTGACCATCTTCACATACCGAGACCCCTCCGTGCCTCGGAAAGCACGTTAAGCCGTTGGTTCCGGCTGTCATTCGTGGATCTTTGACAGTCGTTACGGGTAGTTAGAAGCCCGAAAGTCTGACAACCAGTCTTACCAAGGGGTATCTTATTACTCAGAAACTGGGTTGTGGAGGTCAGATGCCAGTCGCTCCATGTAAAAATATTGATATTCAGCTGCATCCGGTTAGACTGGAAGCCGACCCCTACATAGTTGAGTTTAAAAGCGATTCTTGTCAAGTAAATTTCGATAAAGGGTATACTGACGTTCGGGCAGACTTCGTTCCCAGTTAATTGATCTTTTGTCAGAATAATTAACTTAGTTTTCTAGTGGTGTTTCTAGAACCTGTGTTACAACAGTAGAGTTGTATATTTGACTATTAGATCGTAGTATTACTGTTAATCGTCGGCCTTATTGGCTTAGTTAAGTGACGACTGATGATGTGACTGATATTAACTTAGATAAGATAATAGTGCCCGCGACACAGGATATTGAAAAAAAAATGCAATTACGATAACAACCGATTTAGATTATAATGAGTTTCATGAGTTGAGTATGCATTGCTTATGAAATCTGATTTGTTACAATTATTGTGATTTCCTTTGGTTCAACTTATTCATCGAACCTTTTCTAATGATTAATGTTGTATGGGGTGCTATTTGTACAAAACCTTGATAACAAGGCATGTAAATTATGACTAGAGAAATTAAACAATTTTTCACAGCACACGTTGTATGCACCATTTTAATTATTTATTATGCATAAATTAAAACAATAACAAAATCAACACCGAAAAGTCGAAATCGTCAACCCTGAAAGTCGTGTCCCGAACTACTAACACGGTGGCAGTAGGCAGTTCGGGCTCGCGCCTCCCGCGTCGCGCCCCTCACACCCCGCACGCTTGCCCTGTCTAGACGTCTTCGTCGGACGACTGTATGATGTAGTGCCTCTACCGAGTGTTGCGACAGTCTACAGTCGACAGTCGAGCTCGGACAGTCTTAGCCTTCGATCAATAATAGTACTAGATGAATGATTAGGAACAAAAATAAGTCGCTAAAGTGGCCACGTTTGCACACACATAAACATTGTATTTCTTACTACGAACTATAGAAAAAAGTTTAATAATATTAACAACTTCAGATTATTATAAACCTTAACACACTCACATAAAGTTTAATTACGTTTGCAAATGATTAATATTTAAGTCCTTCTGTCATCGAAGCAATAAATTTAAAATGTCACTTGAAAATAAAAAGTCATTTTTATAATAAGTACAAAAATATTTATTCTAAAATGAAACTTAACTTCTAAGCAATAAGGTTAAAAACATTTTGTTGACAATTTCGTACTTACTCGAATTTGGAACTAGACGTAGTTCTTGGAATTACATTCCAATGCTTCAATGTTTGTTGGAATAGTTGGCGCGTTATCGCAAACATTGGCCAAACAATCATAATATTTGCTAATTGATTTATATTTACTATTTGTGTTACTATTTAATGAAAAACATTTAATGATAAAAACTTACCGAAAAAAAGATATTCCTTTTAAAATCTTGGTGTTACGGTGGTTATTTACACAACTTTTGAACGTGCACTGAGGCATTTTTACGTCTAAACATTGGCTATGATTGGACCATACTAATTTGAAATAAGAGCACAAAAGTATTCGTGCTTGTATTTTTCGGGCCGTTTTTGAAGCGCTTATCGGGCATCTAGTACTATTATTGATCGAAGGTCTTAGCAAACGCTCAATGCCAACGCACGTGTTGTTTCCGACGCATGTATGAGTTTCGGTTGTTAATCGCTAGTTTATTAAAGTTACTTTTAATTCAAACAATCTTTTCGAGTACCCACTGCAGTACCCAACCTATCTAAACTATGTCGGATCGTGAAGAAGACCCGATGTATCGCATCTCGGCCACCCAGTGATCCGACATATTTATCTTTTGAAATTAGAAACTAGTATTTGCTAATTTGCAGAAATTTCGGGCGGCATTCATTTTCTATTTGAAAGACGTAGATTTAAAATGACTCAGTTTGAAGAAAATTATCGACACACATCGACATGGAACATTCACAACTTTATTTATTTGAATTTTAGTTCCTGAGAACCTCGAGCGGGGGGCGCTTTGAATCGGCACAAAAAACAACTATAGTATAGTTAGTTCAGCGTACTTGCTTATTAGAGGTCAGTGGGCGACTAGAATCAATTCTATTGTTATTAATATATCCGATTATCCGATAATAACTCCGATTCGTCCCTCAATGTTTTTTATTTATTTTAACCTTGATTTAACATATTTTAACTTCGAAGACTGATATGAAAAAAGGGAGTGAATGATAACTAGAAGTTCGACAGGGTCAAATAGAAGAAAACAACGTGTTGCACCCCCAAAATAATATTAGACGAGGGCAAGAAATAATATTAGACGAGGGCAAGAAATAATATTAGACGAGGGCAAGAAATAATATTAGACGAGGGCAAGAAATAATATTAGACGAGGGCAAGAAATAATATTAGACGAGGGCAAGAAATAATATTAGACGAGGGCAAGAAATAATATTAGACGAGGGCAAGAAATAATATTAGACGAGGGCAAGAAATAATATTAGACGAGGGCAAGAATTAATATTAGACGAGGGCAAGAAATCGATAGTGATTGTACTGACGAGACGCCAGCACATCAAGCTACCCGAAACTGTCAAATTTTCCCAATCAACTTTGAACCTTATGCTTTAGCAATAAAGTTGAAAATCTATTAAAGAAATTTGACTGATTGTAGTAGCTTGATGTGCTGGCGTCTGTACAATCTCGCCTCACTAATGGATTAAGATAACAGTGTAACAAACATACCAACATACCAACCTTCAAAATAGGTGGGAATAAACATATACGGATGTCTATTCCCATCTATTTTCAAGGTTGACAAATTACTATAGTATTATGAAATAAACAAACACAAACAAATGATTCACCTTTGAGTATAGACACGGCCTCCTTGGAGAGCCACACGGGATACAGTACGTCGTCGTGCAGGATGGACTCGAACAGGTCGTCCTCGTTGTCGGCCTCGAAGGGAGGCTGGCCAGCCAACATCTCGTACAGGAGGACACCTAAAGCCCACCAGTCCACTGAAGGGCCATACTCCAGCTCTTGGAGGATCTAAAAAGTAAACATTATTTTTACGATCAACCGCAGGACAATACTAACATTTAAACTCAAAAATCTGAAAAAAAAAGTGCTTTTTATTTTAAGGTGTGACCACCTTAAAATAAAAAGCATTTTTTTTTTCTCATCTAACTCAGCACTATGTCACCGGTGCGATGTGCGTTAGAAATGGATAGTGAACAGGACGACCCTTATTATATTTATTTTTATCTAAAGTTATTTGATCAGCGTCACATTCACACATTCACATTGTTATGTTAGTCATAGAAGCTATCGTGATATGGCGGTTCTACAAAGACAAGGTTTGTATTGAAGCAATCTGTACAAATGCTATCTAAATCAATTTAAAGAAACCTATTTCATTCCAACGAGTTCAACATTGCGAATGTGCTACATACCTCCGGCGCGATGTAGTCGGGCGTCCCGCAGAAGGTGGTAGTAGTGGTACCCTCTGAAACACACGCGTTATCACTCTCTGCACTATCACACTCTTATCTCTCATCTGCGGGTAGTGACAGTCACAGGGCAACCCTGCGCGTCCCGGTCACCGAAGCAACCGAGAAGTGCGCAGCCCCCTCCAAGCGGTTTTTACATCATAGGGCAGTTGTTTAGGGACACCCACATCTTACACATCTGTGTAAGATGTGGGCGTCCCTGGTCTGTTGAGAACATCTGTTCTCAACAGACCAGGAGACCTAATTAGCTTCTGGAGAGAGGTGGGCTGGTCGGGATAGCCGCCATGGCCCACGCACAATGCTCCAAGACTAAGTGCGGAAACCAAACCCATAACACAGAACATAGATTACTATTTTTTGTCTCTTATGGAAAAGGAACTAACTGCTGATACTTTTCACTAAATTTTATACAAAATACTAGCTATTTCCCGCGGCTTCGCCTGTGTGGATGTCGAGATAAACTAACCCAGCCCATGGTCTATCTGTGTGCAAAATCCGTTCAGCCGTGCAGGCGTGAAAAGGTATTCGCATTTATAATATTAGTATGGATGTATGGATTAGCAAATGTTTCACAGCCGATTATGAGCTAAAACACGGTTTTATTTGGGTTGAATTCTTAAGTACTTTCTAAGTATATATTAGACATTACTAACATCGTTGAAGGAAACCATCGTGACTTATAGTAGTTAATATAAGTCCGAAATCGTCAACTCGCCTTGAGCAGGCGTGGTGATCAGTTTTCGTGTTTTCTCGTTATGAGAAGCGACCTTTGCCCTGGAGTGCTGCAGTGGGAGCACCATAGGCCGAGTTATTGTTTAGTTTACAGTTATGTATGTGCGGGGGACTACTGACCGAGGATGCCCTCCTTGCACATGCCGAAGTCGGCCAGCTTGCAGTGTCCGTCGCTGTCGAGCAGGATGTTGTCCAGCTTGAGGTCGCGGTAGATGACGCCGTGCGAATGTAAGAACTGCAGGGCTAGCGTCACTTCCGCCGCGTAGAACCTACAGACAAACCATTACACAGTTACGGATTTTTCGGTAACAGACAAGATCTCAGATAACTCCTAATGGGAGTATTGGTTGTGTGCAACTTACATTGCAAGTCAAAAATGTCACTTCTCGCATGATAACGTCTCATTTAACAAGAGACTGTGACCTCGTGGGTTTGTTTGGGTGTTTCTTCTCAGAGTAGTAGGAAACATCTCATCTATTTATTAACCTTTTGAACGCCATTGTCACATATACGTGACAAGCAAGCGCGTGCCCAGTGTAGGGCGTAGTCAACTACAATTTTGTAATCTGGTTACTAATTACGATTAAAAGTAGTTAACTACATGTAGTTATGATTACATGTAGTTATGATTACATGTAACTTAACTACAATAATCAAACTACATTAAGTATGTAGTTGTTAATTTGATTGCTGCAATCTAGTAATTATAATTACTGATTATTTATGTTTTATGAACTTATATTTTGCAATTAAATAAACATGTACCTAATGTATAGTAATATATGTTTTGGAATATGGCTGCATAAAAAAAAAACAGTTTATTGCACATACCTGTTTATTTTCATGAATAATCAAATGCAAGGATTAAAGTCGCAGATATTATGTACCTATGCTTATCAGATCTTAATTACTTTTTATTGACATGTAATAAAAAAACTGGCCAAGTGCGAGTCGGACTCGCACACGAAGGGTTCCGTACCACAAGGCAAAAACGCCGAAAAAAACACGTTTTACAACAAACGTGTTTTTTTGTGGGAGCCCCCCTTAAATATTTATTTTATTTTAATTTTATTATTTATTATTAAAGTAAAAATACAACTGAGTATTTTGTGAATATTTCAAGTGCCTACCTGTTGCCATTATTGATATCGAGCAATAAAGGGCAAAAAAATCGAATTATTCCGATCTGTCACCCCGCTTTGTCCCCTTAGGGGGACAGATCGGAAAAAAAAGTTTGATCTGTCCCCCTGTTAGCAATGAGGGGACAGTTCGAACTTTATTCACTCCTTAACGGTTTCATCTGTCCCCCTATCACTGATAGGGGGGCAGATAAAACTTTTTATTCCTGTTTGTCCCCCATAGAATTTAATATATTAATTCTTAAAAGTAATGCCACACATACTGCAACATTACATTAAATTAAAGACTAGTGGTTTAGGTTTAGAATCATCTGTATTTAAATAAGTTACAAATATTTCTTTTGTTTTTCTATTAATCAGCCACAGTCCCATAAATCACAGTACGTATAGTAGATACAATTACAATCAGTCTTCTGATTTGACATAATTCAACTTAATTACAATAAAAAATATACTAATAATAAGAATATTTTGTTTTGTTATTGATTGATAGAATCAGTCACAATCCGATAAATCACAGTAGGTATTGTACATATTACAATCAGTCTTCTGATTTGACATAATTCAACTTAATTACAATAAAACATATACTAAAATCTTTAAGTTGTTATCCGCAAAATAAGTTTTGATATTAACTATAGTACTGACCACGGAATAGAAAATTTCTATTCCGTGGTACTGACGACATACAGAGCACAGACAGAAATTTTATTTTGTTTGACAACTCTTACAGGAATGAAAACGTCAAAACTTGAATTTATTTACTTCATTCCTGAATAATACAGAATTAATTACCTTAAATAGAAGCTGCAATTTTATCTAAACACGTAAAATTTTCTTATTAGGAACACACTCATCTAAAAGTCACTTATTGTTAGTAAAAATTAACATTTGTATTAAGAAGTCAAATCAGAGGACTGATTGTTATTATACTTATTATACCTGGAATACCTACTACGTGATTTATGGGACTGTTACTGATCGATACAGAAACAAAAGAAATATTTATAATTTATTTAAAATACAGGTCGTTATAAATCCAAACCACTAATCTTTTATTTAATTCTTGAAAGTAAGCTGTATATGTGTAGCATTACTTTTAAGAATTATTATATTAAATTCTATGGGGGACAAACAGGAATAAAAAGTTTTATCTGTCCCCCTATCAGTGATATATCAGTGATAGGGGGACAGATGAAACCGTTAAGGAGTGAATAAAGTTCGAACTGTCCCCTCATTGCTAACAGGGGGACAGATCAAACTTTTTTTTCCGATCTGTCCCCCTAAGGGGACAAAGCGGGGTGACAGATCGGAATAATTCAAAAAATCGCGTTTGTTGTATGGAAGCCCCCCTTAAATATTTATTTTATTTTTAGTATTTGTTGTTATAGCGGCAACAGAAATACATAATTTGTGAAAATTTCAACTGTCTAGCTACCGCGGTTCTTGAGATACAGCCTGGTGACAGACAGACGGACGGACAGACAGCGAAGTCTTAGTAATAGGGTTTCGTTTTTACCCTTTGGGTACGGAACCCTAAAAATAAAATCATTCGGCAACCATCAATTTAATTCAAATTATTTGCGAATCAAATAATAATTGTACCGACATGCAGCGAGCGAAAGCGAGAGCGTGCTATAGTGCGCTCTTGCTCTAACACACGCGACTACAACGCGATGCTCTAACTACCTACCAAACGACAAGTCGAAACACGCGCGATAGTCGTTCATGTACTTACATGAACGACTATAGCGCGTGTTTGCTTTTTAATGACGCAACATCATTTTAAATCTGTAGTTATAAAAAGTAATCAAGTAATCGTGATTGCAACTACAATTAGTAGTTAGTAGTAAAATTTTTTAACTACATTTTTCGATTTTTTTATGTAGTTTGTAGTTATGATTACTAATTACTTTATGTAGTCGTAGTTAGTAATCAGTAGTTAGATTACATTTTGCCCAATACTAGTGCCCTGTACGCCAGTCGTGTGTCGCCTATCCTATTACGAGCGACCCAAATATGTGACAAAAAATGCTTAAACAATTAAATCATTACTTTTGTGTGTGTTTATTTGTATACCTTAAATATTAAAAAATTGTGGCTTGGCGTGGAGGGCACGCGCGTGCGTTTATGCTCTGGCGTTCAAAATGTTAAATGTGTTTTCTCAAACAATTTACAGAAATAAAATATTTTTTATCATTTCTTTTTTTCTTGTGATAATAATTTTTAGTCCTTTAGTTGTCAAATAGCAAAAAAAAACTAAAATTGATGACTACATTCGATGTAGTCCATCCCAACGAAAGGGGGAAACAGACGTTCGACCACTGTACAGGAACATTCGTTCCATCGTGCATCGGCCGGACCGATAGGACAAGGCGAGTCACCTGGCTCTGGGCTCGTCGAACTTCCTGGCGCGCTGTATCTGGAACATGAGGTCGCCGCCGTCCACGTACTCCATGACGAAGAACAGGCGGTCGCGCGTCTGGAAGGCGGAGTGCAGCGCCGTGAGGAAGGGATGGCGCGCCGCCAGCGCCAGCACGCGGCGCTCCGTGAGCGTGCACTCCACGTCGTCGTCCTGGATGATGGCGTCCTTCTTCAGCACCTTCACGGCGTACACCTGCGGCCGGCACACCACACGCTACACGCTACTGCGAGTTGCTAATGAAACATTCATAGACGCCCGTAATGTGGGAATGAGATCTTTTCTGCAAACGTCATCTTCGGTAATCATCGATCACGTAAAAACTTACATTTTGCATTTAAAGTCTCTTTGTGACTAAAAGACAAACAACAATTAAGATAAGAAATTCAAATACAAGTCGTATTTCCACTTCGCCGGTTCCTTATTATCAATTCCAGCTGTTGTCAAAACCAACTTGTTTTTTTTTTTTAAACAATATTTATCAATTCCCACCATAGCTAACTATTGAAAAAAATCTTTTGGCTGAATAATATATTATATACAATAACGACATATACCTCGTCAGTGCCCTTCTTCTCTGCCAGCATGACCTTCCCAAAGGAACCCTTGCCCAGCACCTTGATGAAGTGGAAGTCGTCCAGCGACACTTTGTCGTGACCGCCCGCGCCGTCGTCGCCTGCGCAACACAACAACACTTTAGATAGATATCATATAAGAGGCTTATACCACAAGTGAGTCTATCAGCAGCTGCGACAGGCTTCAAAGATGAATAGAAGTTGACCGTTATTAAAATTCCAAAGCATTTTTTGGACTATACAGAGTGAATTTTTCAAGTGGGCGTGATGGTCAAATCCGAAACTATGAAGAATAGCGAAAAGTGAGTCTCAGGCTCGATTTTGATGAAAACCAAAACTGCATCATTGGATTTTTGAAAAATCAATATTTCTAGCCAGAAATCGAAACCGTTGATTTTTTTTGAACCGAAACAAAACGCTGTATTATGACACCATTCAATAGTGTCTGGGAAGTATAATATCCTTTTTGCTCTACTTACTTTTAACAGGTTCTTTCGAATTTTAGTTTCGTTTACACGAGGTGAGTTTCTCAACCGGCGAGAGGCGAGAATGTAATGCTTGATCGGCTGACGATTCTCGCTTACAAGACTCGTAAGCGAATTACGAGTCTTGTAAGCGAAAATTGTCAGACGATCAACACACTTATTAAAAGAATGATCACGATGAGTGTATGTTTGTAAGGATAAAGAATAACAGGTAAGACCTCCACGGTTCAAATCCCACACTTGTACAATGTCGCAGCTGCTAAAATCATCACGCATGACGTATAAGACCAAGAAAAGGAGTAAACAAGTATGATAGGATAGAAATTCACAATGTTGAGCAAGCTTTCCGTAGAACCAAGTAAGTAAGCAGGCCACCAGGGAAAAGTTTTGAAATGTCCTCTCCATTATAAGTACCAAAGTAGATAGATTACAAAACCTGTGCTATAAGTGTTGCTATCGCAAATAGTCAATGTTTTAGGCTTCGAGTGTAAGAAGTTGTTAAAAGCCCTCACTCATGCAGTTTATACCCAGTTTAGGAACCAATATTTTAAGGCTGTGTCTACACGAAGGCTGTAACTCCAATTCATTTACACTTTAAAACCATAAATCTGGCTGAAAAATGTGGGGAAATCGGAGTTTTCCCGGAGTATAGTCCCAGCATTACGCATTATATTAATGTGCATAGAATATAGCTGTTTCACCAGCAACAGATTTTCAGTTCAGCTAAATAGATTTTAAAATAATAAATAATACTTATATTACAGTTAACAGTGCCATCCAAATTAGTCTGCAGTTTCACGTCAAAAGCGAACTCTATCAAAACGAATTAGGAGTGATTCCCAGTTTATACAAGGTGTTGTTTCAATACATTGACAACTCGAACCATGTGTACAACATTACTCTACCGACATGTTATAAAAGGGGTTGTTCAAACGGTTCGAGTCAGAGAGTCAGTAATTTATGTAATTATTTGTTACTATGTAAAGACGCCCAAAAATAAGAAGTGAAGGAGCTTCTACGATTTTAAACCTAGATTATGATTCCCATACCACCGCCGCGTGTTTCCCGCATCAACTTACCACAGTGCAAACTTATACCTAAGGCTAGAAGTCTCTTATAAAACACTATCGGTAAATAGCGGCACAGCATAATAATTACACTTTAATGAGCGTTTCAAGGAGACCGTGTCAGCACATTTTCATAGCAAGCACCATGCTATGGAAATGTTTCAAGGAGACCGTGTCAGCACATTTTCATAGCAAGCACCATGCTATGGAAATGTTTCAAGGAGACCGTGTCAGCACATTTTCATAGCAAGCACCATGCTATGGAAATGTTTCAAGGAGACCGTGTCAGCACATTTTCATAGCAAGCACCATGCTATGGAAATGTTTCAAGGAGACCGTGTCAGCACATTTTCATAGCAAGCACCATGCTATGGAAATGTTTCAAGGAGACCGTGTCAGCACATTTTCATAGCAAGCACCATGCTATGGAAATGTTTCAAGGAGACCGTGTCAGCACATTTTCATAGCAAGCACCATGCTATGGAAATGTTTCAAGGAGACCGTGTCAGCACATTTTCATAGCAAGCACCATGCTATGGAAATGGACGCTGTGGACGGCCGATAACGTTTATAGGGGACTCAAGCCTAACCACAACATACAAAGCGACACACACGTATAGCTTGACTACAGCGATCAAAGTGCCAGCACCGAGCGACAGCGACACAAAACCCGCCCCCAGGGGGTGACATTGAACAAAACTCGCCACCTTGTGGGTCGGTGTCGTAACACGTGAATATCTCCTCCAGGTCGTCCCAGTGCGAGCGCCATCCCGCCGGCAGTTGCACGCCTATAGGAGGGAAACGTGGGGGGAAACAAAACAATATGGTAAAACAAAATAATGAAATTATGCACTACGGAATGCTTTGTGTATACGACATAATTAGACAACTGTGTGGAGGCCGGGCTGTCCCACCGCCCGCTAAGCACTATATTCGCACCAGAAATATTTGCGAGTAACGCCACCGGTGTCGCCGAAATAAAAATACAAGATTATTATTCATCCCGTGTAAATGTCACAACTGCCAGTTGTCTAATTACTATGGTTGGCTAGAATGTGTGTTTATTCTATTTGTGAATGTTTGTGTAGGTAATAGGTAATACGGACTGGTGTCCGCAACTCCACGTCAATGCGCGTATTTTGAGTACGGGAACGTAAAATAAAAATGGGGAAAAAATAATGAATGATTTAATTTTCTTTTCTATTCATTCACTGATTCCATACCGTTATTTCATGCTGTTCAAAAATAATTTAAACAACAAACAAAAATAAACCAAAGCTTTATTTGAACAAAAGATAAATACATGAATAACATACAAGGTATAAGATAAGCAATACTGGTAAAGTAACAATCACTCGAAGCGGCCACAGTGCCCACAGTGCCCACAGTAGCGTACGAAGGACTACTGCTAAATAACGAATGCAGTGGGTTGACTATACAACTCGGCAATTGTCTTAACAAGCCTCGTTTACTTTAAATTGATAGTGTAATGTTATGTAGTATTACGCCACTGCTATTCTAAATTAATCGTGACTAAACGAGGCATAGTACTGAAATAACTCCAATGAGTAAGCTTTTGGTCGAGTGCAATAAAACATTACACAAACACCCTTGAGTGCAATATTAGTATTGAAATTTTTACAATTGGTTCAACAATTTTGAACGTTTTTTCAAGAATCAGCGTCCATTCTAACTAGAGGCATGTAATATCATCAGTGTAACATTCTAACTAGAGGCATGTAATATCATCAGTGTAACATTCTAACTAGAGGCATGTAATATCATCAGTGTAACATTCTAACTAGAGGCATGTAATATCATCAGTGTAACATTCTAACTAGAGGCATGTAATATCATCAGTGTAACATTCTAACTAGAGGCATGTAATATCATCAGTGTAACATTCTAACTAGAGGCATGTAATATCATCAGTGTAACATTCTAACTAGAGGCATGTAATATCATCAGTGTAACATTCTAACTAGAGGCATGTAATATCATCAGTGTAACATTCTAACTAGAGGCATGTAATATCATCAGTGTAACATTCTAACTAGAGGCATGTAATATCATCAGTGTAACATTCTAACTAGAGGCATGTAATATCATCAGTGTAACAAATTGGTCGAAGTATAGTCAACACGCTGCATAGAAACTAACACTCACAAAATGCTACGATATCACACAGCTAAGAGATAAATAAACGACTTACATCTACATTAATACATTGTACTGGGAATAAATCAAAATGCTACTCTATTTTAGTTATAAAATATAACTAGCAAGCATTGTATATTAACCCCTTACTAATAAACGTTGTATAGCGTCTGTATAGTTACAGAACGCTTTGTCTTCTTCTTTCGAAAGTCAAATTACTGACGACTGAAAGAGAGAAATCGGTGTATAACTATTTATCTGATATAATACGTTGATTAGTAAGGAGGGCAGATCTATAATGACTGTGTCGGCAGTTTCAATACGGCAGTATGTTTTACAACTTCGGCAATATTGGGTGAGGTTATTGCATAGCTGGGTTTGTAAACTAGAAAAGCAAATCGCGATATTATTTTGTCCTAACTGACAGACTTGAACACGTGATGTGCGTTAGATTTTAAGTTTTCTCGTTTCTTATAAATCCGATCCATGCTACGAGAATAAGATTTACTACTTTTTCTAATAATATTAGATAACATACAACAAAATTCAAGGCACTTACTTGCGTTGAAGATTCTGCATTTGGTCACTCTCACGTGTAGAACCTTCAGAGGTTCATAAACGCATTCGGAATGCAAAAGAAATACTATGGAGTGAAAGGTTACCAACCTTTTTTGATCCCCCAAAGAGAGGTGCTTAAAGTTTAATAACCCTAAAAACTTTTCCTCTCTCTCTGTCTGCCAGTGTCTTCCAAGCGGATGAAACATTCGTGTTTTTTAGGAGTAAGACTTGGTGTCGACGGGACCATTTTACTAAGCCTACACCACTTATCTGTCATAATATTTTAACCGTAATAGGACCCACGGAACCCTTAGTTTCATAGTCTCACCAGCTGCCCCACGGGCCCCACCCAACATGGCCACTACTAGCTGCTAATCGTCGTCAATGTATCGTATGCACGAGTTACCTTTGTCGTCGTGTTTGTCGCCGTCCTTGTTGTCCGACTCGCCCGACGCCAGCTCGGGCACGCCTTCCATGAGGGCCGCGTTTAGGTACTGTGGGGAAGGAAATACATGTATTGCCGTTAGTGCCGTTTCTGTGGCGCATTATCGTTTTGCCATTGCAAGGGGAAGTCCACTTTGCTTGCTGGCCTCGGTTCGTTTAGCTGATTAGCATCATTATTGTCATCTTTATTGTCAGCTAATGGAAGATTGTTACTTCGATGTCTAATAAACATACTTTTATGAAATTGCTGTTGGATCATATTGTTGTGATTTATTGTTTTTTTTCTATTTTCATTCATCTTGTTCCCACGAGTTAGGACGAATTAAAAAGTCACTTGCGGGGTGACGCCTATTCCCTCAAGAAGGCTCGATACAACAACGTTAGCCGGGTCCGTTGAGGGTGGTGTTTGTGACTAGTTTCCCACTAGCCGCTCATGCAATGTTTATGAGTATCCTTTTGGCACGTTTCCCACCGTAGGATAGGGGTTGCTTGAGAGAATGTTTATAGAGGAATAGTTCCGAGGTGAAGTTCTTCCTCGCGGTCCAGGCGATTAAGCCAAGGCCACCATTCCTACTATACGATGCGATAGCAGGGTCATGGCTTGTGAAGATCATTTCCTACCTTCACTTGGCAGGATGTTCAGTCCTGTTGGTATACAGGTTAATTGACCACCGCCTGCTAGTGATCAAAGAAAACGTGTGCGCTCGGGGACCCCGCCAGGTACGAAGTTCCTCACGCGATACTCGCACACACTCGTATATAATTGAACGAGACAGCGAGGGGGAGACTCACATGGAGGGCATATAGCTTTTTCAGCGGGACGATATCTTCCAGACAACTCCTACCGCAAGCGCGTTAAGGAACGTCGTTCCAAAAATAGGTTCTTATCAGAGAACCCGAAGTTACTTTCAAGTTTTATCTCCATAACCAGGCAGTATAAGTAATTATTTTGCTTCACTTTATAGGAATGCGGTACAGTACCTTGGAGGGTCTGGGCCGAGGGTTCTTGTCGGGCGAGATGCCCATCTCGTTGAGGATCTCCGCCATCATCTTGGTGTTGATGCCGCAGTTGTTCGCCACGTTCTTGTGACACCGCTTGTGGACGTTCATCGAACATACTGTAATACAAACATTTTTAGTGAGTTGTGAAGATGTGCAATTCAATTTTGAGTTTGCCTTTTCTTCTTCCTATGCAGGAATATCAAAAACATGTTATATTTTCCAGAAATATGGTAATAAACTTGAAGGTTTTGAAATTGACGAAATATTTTTTTCCACTGCTTTACTAAATCACAAACTATGTTCAGGGCTAATTTTTTATCATTCTCTCTTGTATCTCCTGTTGTTAAGCAGTCTACTAAACCACCTCTTTTAATTTGACGTCTTCTTCTTTTCGAGTCGATGGTACATTGTCAAGTGAGTGGAGCCCAATCGCGGCATCCAGTCGCGTTTTTAGGTCCTCAGAAGTGCAGGTGTAAGGACACTTTGCCGCGTCCCAATGTTACTTAAATCAATAATAAATATGTAAATCAAAGGATATCTAACCTTCACACTGCAGGCCTTGCTTGATGAGTCCGTAGAGCAGCGAGCCGCAGTGGTCGCAGAACGTGAACCGCTTGTACGAGTGCACCACGAAGCGGTGCGGCACGTTGACGTTGAAGCGCTGCCCGCCCGACACGCCCACCGCGCTTTGTTGCTACACACACGGACATGTAAACATCAGAAATACATCATCACCACGGGACATACATCATCATCATCAAGTACTACTGGACATAGGCCTCCCTCAAGCATCTTCACAATGACCAGTCCTGTGCTACCCGCCCTTCCTCACGATGTTTTCCTTCACTGTTAACAGTGTAGTAGCTATGAAAGAAATTGCATAACGTATCCTATCGTATATATATGAAGCCACTCATTATACCATCGAGAACAAATGGTTATGCATCGTGATTGGATTGCCAGACGAAACACAAACGAATGCATGCTTTACTTCATTACAAACAAAGTAGTTACAAAAATTATAAGTAACTTACGACTGAGGCTGATATCTAAGGCGAAAGTACAAGCGTTGTTTACTTTCAGTGATAATACTTAATATTTAATTATATTATTATTATTTATTTAAACCACAATAATTATAACACCTTTACAGAATCATCCAAGGCGATGTTATAAGTCACAATGTCTATTCGTTTACAAAAATAAAATCACCTGCCATGTAAGCAAAATTGCAACAACGATATAACGCTGCTGGAACCCCGCTCACATGGCTTGAATCAATCATTGAAAAAGATCTATTATAATATATGAGCAAATACACTTGCATTCGACGGCAAGTTGGATTTCTAGCTACCTCCGATTGTTTGTAATATGACTTTCTATATTCTTAGGTCTCTTCTAAAAATTAGTTCACCCAAATATGGGATGAATGGGATTTTTCGAGGACGCTTTTACTTACACATTTTCTCGTCAACAGCCAGATATCCCAAGTAAACTAACTACAGCCAGCTCTAAGACTACTCCACAGTTAATAAACAAAGATTATACTTACTCTTACCTCTTCCTTCATGCCGGGGCACTTGGTAACGACGGACGAGTGGCAGCGCTTGTGGACCACGCACGTGCACACTGCGACAATCGCACATGCGTCAGTTTAAACTGCGTTAACAATTTATGTGATTTCGGAAAAACAATCTTAATGTCAGTCCCAAAAGGTTTAGTTTGCGGTATAACTTTTTTGACAGTACAGTGTTTTGTGTGTAATGTAATATTCATAATAATTATGTGTCGGTGTATTGTGGTGGTTCTTACCTTGGCATTGGTACCCTTGTTTGCCCAGACCCCTGTGGAAAGAAAAGAAAAAAAACACTATAGAAATGCATTAGACAATAGCTGATCAAGGTTTACGAAGTGGAAATAGCTTAAAAAAACTGGCCAAGTGCGAGTCGGACTCGCACACGAAGGGTTCCGTACCACAAGGCAAAAACGCCGAAAAAAACAACTTTGTTGTATGGCTCCCATTAAATATTTATTTTATTGTTTTTAGTATTTGTTGTTATAGCGGCAACAGAAATACTTACATAATTTGTGAAAATTTCAACTGTCTAGCTATCACGGTTCTTGAGATACAGCCTGGTGACAGACAGACGGACAGACGGACAGACAGCGTAGTCTTAGTAATAGGGTCCCGTTTTTACCCTTTGGGTACGGAACCCTAAAAAGACGCTGAATAAGAACGTAATTCATACAACATTATACAAAAGTTTTTAAATCGATTGTCGCACGAACTTGGTGATGTAGGCTTTCTGATATTTCCAATTTTCACAATTATTTTAATGGTCCCACCACCACTATTCTTAAGGATTAAAAATGTATTGGGCAATATCTAGGTTCTATGGATTTAACTGACATACCAGATGAACTCCCGACAGTGGCTGCAGAAGGTGGGTTGCCGGAGGAAGGTGGCCATGAACTTGTGTCCGTTGACTTGGTGGACGCGGCGCCGCATGGCCCCGCGACGCCGCGCGAAGCCCGTGCCCTCCTTGAACTCGCGTCCGCCAGAGCCGGAGCCCGAGCCGCCGCCCCGGGGCGCCTCCACACCCGCTACCAAACACACAGTTAACATCGTCACAGGCTTGAATTATACTGATCGAGGGATTTGTCGGAACGGACGCTCTATCGCGAAATCACATGAACTTGTTTGCAAGCGTCGTGCGACAGCTCATTCGTTGCGAACAGCAATATCGTACAGTGACCAAGGCGTATGGTCGCGCGAACTATTATAATCCCCGCTTAAGTTGTTGTCATCGGTGTCTTAAGGCAATACACGCTGACCTATTGCGACGGTAGTTTCGATACAAACACGACAAACGCGAGATGCGAAAGCACGCTTGTTCTGAAAGCTGACCAAGCGTCTGATAAGTAAAACTACACACATTCGAGCTTACTCGCGACATCATGTGGCAAAACATTCCGTATCTTGAACTAGCAGACTGCATAACAAACCGAATAGTCCCGATTGTAATATGTACTTGCATAATCTTATTATAATAAAATAAACAGCCAGTCACAGTGACTTGTCACCCGAAATTAGCATGGAAGAGTTGTGATGAAATAATCACAAAATCATAAATTCATGATGCAGGTCTGCTTCACTATTGGCATTCATCTAATTCTAATATGTACAACCTGATAACTAACACAGGTCCATCAGCACGAAATTCTTGGGAATAGAAAAAAATTTGTTGTTTGCCTGTATGTCGGTATTGTATAAACGGACCAAGGGATCCTGCCAAGGCCAAGGGTAGCAGACAATCTGCCAAAAAGATGTATATTCAACAATCTGTCTGCTAAATGTGGTGATTTATGTCTGTGACTGTTTTAAGTATGGGCATTTGAATACCCATTTAGCACAATACCACAGAATAACTAATAGTACCAACGACAATACTGCAAAATATGCAAAACAATTTGATATTACTAAAGTTGTACTTACTAAAATAAAATATGTAACTGACCTTGAGAATTCCATTTCAGATCTATTTTGAGATGCAGTTTCCCCTGAGGTTCTAGGTCCACCTGGAAACATCAAATGTTTTAAACAAACTATTTTGTAATTAATTATTTATTTACATCATCAACAGCATAATACATATTATTATTACAAGTGCATAAGAGTTCACAAAATTAACATGTTTAACCACAGTCTAGCATGTTACCCATGTTAGTAAAATATAAACATATTGCTTCTTCCCTATTCATGCTAAACATACTAATGGGATAGTTTCCCATTATAAAATCAGTATAATTATTTTAACTGTCTAAATAGCTAGTTTAATGACCCATTTAATTAAAATGGAGTAAGTAGGTACTGAATTCATTTAATAATTTACAGTACTAGCAGGAAATTGTACCATTTATCCTGATATTCATATGCAGATTGAAACATATCAACAAAGACAAAGTCAGACTTGACACATCTGAAACAAAGTCAAAATCAAAGATCTTTATTGTGAGACAGTGGTTACAAAGTTGTTGGTATTGAGTTTTGGTGTGCGTTTGCACTGCTCCACCATGTTAGGCATACAATAGTTTGAAAACAATTTTTTATAACCTAAGTTTATGTGATTTTATTAAATTATATTGATTATATTAATTCAAATAGATATTTTAATAGAGCTAAGTATATTGTGCATCAAAACATAAAAATAAATAATAATAATAAAAAAAAAACAACACTTGAAAAAACAGTTTGGCTCATCACGAATCTGTCGGACATAAAGTCATGTACTGTATAGTATGGTCTAATTGCCAAGAAGTCTTTTAATGTTTTTTCTAAAAATATTAATGTTTTCAATTTCTCTTATTTGCTTAGGTAGCTTATTATAAATTCGTGAAGACATTCCAAAGAAACTTTTAGAAAGTAGGGCTGTTTTTGAAGGCATATTTGTTATTTTGTCGACAGGAGTGCAGGTTACCAAACTTTTCCCTATTCGTTTTTACAAAAGTAGCGACCTCATAGATGTAGAGGGCAGGAAAGGTTAAAATCTTAAGCCTCTTAAAATATGGCATACAGCTATCTGGGGCACGTATGCCACAAACAGCTCTAAGACACTTCTTTTGCGCCCTAAAAGCGAGTTCCCTGTCTGTAGCATTCCCCCAATAGATTAGTCCATATCTAAGCGTAGACGTTACATAGGCATGATAAGCGGTTAGTACTGCTGCTTGATTTACTATCTTAGATAGTCTGTTTAAAGCGTAGGAAAATTTATTTAGTTTTTTACACACCATATCTATTTGCGTTTTCCATGACATATTTTTGTCAATCCATAGTCCTAAGAATTTGATAGTATCTGTTTCCTCTATTCTTTTCATTTCATAATTTACATTTAATGTCAAAGGGGTTTTTCTTTGGAAATAACTAACTATTTTTGTTCTATCTAAATTAATTATGGGATTATTACATGTTAACCAATTTATAATGTCATTTAAAGTATCGTTTATGTCATTTTCAAATGTGTTGATGTCAGTCGGAGAAAATACAGCAGTGCTATCATCAGCAAAAAGGACTAACGGAATTTTCAAGGCTCTTGGTAAATCGTTTATGTAGATAAGGAAAAGCAAAGGACCCAAAACACTTCCCTGCGGCACGCCATATGTAACATCACTCGGGTTTGCCAAATACTGCACTTCAGTTTTCGTCTCAAAAGAAATCTTATTTATTTAACAATGTCAGTGAATCATCATATCACATCTCGAAACCAGTTAAAAATAGCTTAACTAATCATATATCGTACCCACACAAATCACAATTACATAAATACTACCTACCGCTACAACTGTAATGAACAAGGAAATCTGAATGAACAATTATTTCTTGAAATCACAAATAAATGTAAAAATGCACCTCTTCCTTAAACTTCACATATTTAGGGTCTGGACATGAAAACCTTCTTCTAAAATTATTCATCACGTACACAGACTCAACAGTAAACGGCACATACTAAATGTCTGCAGTGTCACTAAAATGGCTTATCAAAGAAAACAAATATTATGTCAATTGTTGATAACAAGCTGTAAGACAAATATGGAGTCTTGTAATCTTATCTGTGGATTATGGAAGATACACATGCACTGATCTAGGGATCATGTTAATCAGTCTTGCAGTGAACTTTTATCAAAGTGGTAGTTTTAGTGTTTTTGTGAAATAAAGTTTTATTACTGGGATATCAATTTCTTCAGCATTTTATTACTGTTTTTGTGGCAGTTTTAACTTATTTCTTTAAAAAATATTGACATTTGAATACAGTAATTCTATCAAGCTAAAGTACAAGGATGTTAATCAGTTGTTACTTCAAGAATCCATCATCAACACAGTGTTGTAAGTACAAACAGCACTCACCCAAAAGTCTGTAGCGTCCTTGTCTCGGTGCATGAGGTCTTCAAATGGTATTGTGCAGTTGGCCACAAAGTCATCTGGAGGTATCGCAGCATCGTGGAACACCGTGATCCCCAAACTGTAGCATTACACCCAATGAACAACTATTGCACATAGATTATGTTGTAGGTATTATTGTTTTATACATGTATAGGGTTTGATTCTCATGTGAGTCATAATATGATGTCATTTTCAGAAGTTTCACATTCCAATAAGAATTATTTTGGTCATGTTTGACAAGTTCAGCTGTTCAGAATGAGACTTGATGAATTACTCTTGGAAATAACACTGAGTATTTATATTTATTTACAACACAATTTGATTGATTTCAGGGACATATAGACCACAATAACACAAATTTTAAAAGAAATCACTTAACCCAATTGAATAATTGACACTCAAATAGGAATAACATGTCAAACAAATAATCAATGGAATGATAACATACCTGCCAACATTATGGACTTCGTGAATGAAGGTCTCATTCCACACAGGATCGAATGTCTTGGGCTTGGTGCTGGAACGGTCTAGATGGTGCTCGTCGGCGTCTATCGACACGTACGGATCTATCGGCTGGTCGTCTGCAACCATACCCCGTATTTACATATTAACACCAACACCCATCTCGGTAAACACGCTACACCTACTTTATACATAAAATTACAACTAAATTATGCTCCTGTGACGAAAATCTTTGCACAATCATCCGCAATGATATGTTGGGGAGGCACCCGAGCCGTTAGATGAGGCTCACCTGGCTTGCCGAAGGTCATATTATGCCGTTTCTGAAAGTCGGTCGGCCTAAGACCCGTCGCCTCGCAAACCCGTACTCGCACCGTGCCACTGAACATGGTGCTGCCGGCCAACGAGCAGTATCACCGAGACCGCACCGCCACACGATCACTTCCACACTATAAACCCACTTAAAATCATTGAAGGTGCTTCATAATAGAAACAGAAATTAAATAAAAGGCTTGACAGCGACAAAATCGGCCATGGATGGATATTTTTCTCTATGGTTACTAATGGATTCCAATTTCGATTTCCTGAAGAATGTTATGGGATTTGGCTATGGTATTTACAGACAAAACAAAAGGATGGACCCCGATTTCGACTCCTCAGAATCTATTGTAGTAATCTTCTCTTCTCTAACAAGAATGATCTTCAAAGTCACTTATTATTCCTTTGGACTGACTTTTAATAGTTTAGAAGAAAACTATCCAACATTTCAGCAATTAGCATGATTTTTTGCATGATTTTGTTGTTTGTGCATATTAGTAAACATCATTTTGCTAGTGAAAAATGTTCGTATATTACTATTTTCTGTAGACGTTCCTTCTTTACTTTATTTATTACTTTTTATTATTACTAAACTTTAATTTATTTGATCCGCAGGATCCATGTTAGGCTGTCCTTGGGGGCGTAGCCACAGAACATATATTACTTTACTCTATGCTATTACTCCTAGGGCGTAGCCCATAGACTAATATGTAGCCTAGCAAAAACGAAAAAGACAGTGACAGATTGACAGTGTCGTCAATAAAATTGTCAAAAGTACGCAGTAAACCATTCCTTGGTGTACGCCATGGACGTAATATATAGAAGTAACTCTGTATATTACGTCCATGGTGTACGCACACAGACCAGTGTTGCCAACAGTTAAACTAGCTCTCCACCAGATTCAACTTCGAAAACCTCCAAAGAACCACCAACAAAAATCGGTCCTACTCCAATTTGTAAAAATAGCTAGAATTTCTACTAAACAAATTTTTTGTTTTTATGAAAGAAAAAAGTAAATAAAGTAGTTAGATTTTTTTTTTTTTTTTAATATAATGAAAAATGTTTAAAATATAATATTTAAAATCTACATCAACATACAATATTATTAGTAATTCAGCAAGTCAAGATGAGGAACCTGAAAATGATTCAATAACAACAACAACTAAAAAAATAAAAGTGATAATATTATATTCTAAAATACGTCTTCTTCAGATGAATTTTTGTCTGCACCTGTATCGTCGGTTTCACATTTATATGATTCTTTGGTACCGATTTATTTTAGAACTTTTATTGGAATTAACATTTATACAGTAAAAAGTAAATAGGTACGGACTCCAGCACATCAAGTTACTACAATCTGTCAGATTTCTTTATTAGATTTTCGACTTTATTGCTAAAGCATAAGGTTCAAGGTTGATTGGGAAAATCTGACAGTTTCGGGTAGGTTGACCTGCTGGCGTCTGTACCTACTCCTGAAAATTAAATGAAGTAAAAATAATATATTTCGTAACGTTTTAGTGGCTTAGTGGTTGAGTGATTGCATTTTCAGTAATTGAAACTGAATTCTACTAAAACACTAGAAAAACCACCAGCCACTCAATATTTCGCCACTAAAGTACGATCTACACGGTTTAAAACGGTGGTTTCAAACCTAAGTTTAAAATAGTGTAGACAGTGGTTTTAAACCAATTTCGTATGACCTTTAAACGTCCTTGATAGAAAGGCCTGCGTTGCAAACCAGTGGCATAACAAAATGTTGGTTTTAAACCGTGTAGCAGGCATCTCGCAACAAAAACAACTTCAAGGTCACCTTGGTTTGTAGACTGGTTTCAAACCGTGTAGATCGTGTTTGAAAGGGGGGTCGAAACCACCAGTTTTAGTGGAAAATCCACTAAGTTGGTAACACTGATACAGACTAAAAAATCTTCGGTCCATAGATAAGGATAAGTACTGTCGGAGTAGTTCGGTCGGAGAGCTTTTGTTGTTGTTGAAAACTTGAAATAAAATAATGAACATAAACAGTTTGCAGTAAATTGTAAACATACACATACAATGGGATTCCTAACAATATTGAAGAAGTTGCGGCAGAAGGAAAAAGAGATGAGAATACTCATGTTGTATCCTTTTTAAAACAGATTTTTATATCTTAACCCTATTGTACCACATTCGCTTTCTTTGATTTCCTTAGCACAGCTTTCTTAGAGGTTTGGACAACGCCGGTAAGACGACGATATTGAAGCGTTTCAATGGCGAGCCCATCGACACCATATCCCCGACGCTGGGCTTCAACATAAAGACGCTGGAGCACCGTGGGTATAAGCTCAACATTTGGGACGTCGGAGGACAGAAGTCTTTAAGGTAAACTTGTAGATCGTGACTATTCATCAGTCGTCGAAGCAGTACCGATTTTTCATTTTCATCTATAATATTCTATGAAGTATTGTAAAGATTGTTTTAAACATCAGCTGATTGCAATTCTACAGAAATGCTGCCATCTGGAGAAAAAAAATTAATACATCCCTACTCACCCCGTTTGGTGGTACTTATCCACTTAATACCACATCCCCTAAGACGACCCACTGACCTATTGTTAAAATGTGAAAGTAAAATCCGCCCCTAAGACGACCCACTGACCGTGTATGCTCCTTTTAATTTCCTTTTCTTTGGGAAAGACAGTTTAGTTATTGGGCAAAAATATTGAACAGCTGGAAAGCTATTAAAATTTGTACAAAATTATTATTATTATTTGGTTAGACACACTAGCAGCTTATTAGCTGATGCGTGTGTATTGTATAGCTTGGAGATATTTAGTCTGTCCAGTCCAAAAAAATGCTAAAGGTTTTGTAATAATCTATAGTAATAAGGCTGTAGTTAGGGACTTAGGGCTGCCAGGTCTTAAAACCGAAAAACCTGGACGGACCAGTGAGTTTGGCCAGACATTTGTGTGAAAAAGCCGGACACCCTTAATTTTTTAGTCGCGCGGAAAGGCCGCAACATTTTAAGGGTTAGTTTATCACGACAATTTAAAAAAAAAGTAAAACAAGGCTTTTTGTCATTTACCATAAAATCTTCTTAGATTTTAATGAAGCCACAATCAAATTGAATGAATCAGTCTTCTTTATTATTAACTAATCATTCAATATTAATTACATTAATTAGTAGTTTAGCAGTAAGTAACTACTATTGCAATTTACAATGGAAAAAAAATTAAAACAATGTTTATTAACCATAAAATCTTTTTACATTTATATATAACAAATTTAAAAAGCCTAACAAAAGCCGGACAGGCCGATTTAATTCTAGTCGTCCCTTCCAAAAGGTAGTTTTGTATGGAAAAGAATGGGCAAGAAACTCCTACTCCTCTGTTACTTTTAAAATATTTTACAAGATTTTGTATACATTCATTATATAATTATAATTATGTGAAGACGATGCACCTAGAATAAAATTACTCTACCACACAAGGTGAAAAGAATTAAAAATAAAGCAATGACAGGTACCTAAATCAGTTATGTGATAGATACATGGTGCTCACATATTTATAAATTATGTAAAAGTAGATGATTTTCCTAAAATTTTAACAAGTGTGTGAATTACAGTATAGTCACAGAATGTAAAAATCAATGTGATAAAAATTAAAAAATATACAATTAAATTAGCAACCAGTTTGATTTTTGTCTAGTCTCTAGATTGTCCTATGGAGCAGGACCATTATGTTTCCAAACATTCCTATCTTGAATATAATCCTTCAATTTGCAATATCCTTGTTTATACAGTGTGGCGATTAGGTTATCACATTATTTGAAACCACATATTCTCATCATCATTCTCTGCCTAGCCTTTTCCCAACTATGTTGGGGTCGGCTTCCATAATCATTACGTATTAATAATAATAATAATAATTTATTTAATAAAAACGTTTACAAAAGGTGTACATTAATCCAAGAGTAGAAAATTTTCCATACAATTATAGTGGCTAAAAATAAACTAAAACTAAAATATATTTTTTTTTAAACAGGTGCAAGTAGTGATGGTACGGAAAGAGTGTTAGGTAGCGACCCGCCCGAACTAGGTTTATTCAAACCTGTGTTTCAGGTCATCACTTTACATTTCAATTAAATTGGAGCATTAATTTTTAAATAAAACTGATATAAAAAATAATTAGTTAACAATTCTGAGAAAAAGCACATTGGTACATTATTACCTAATACTAAGTCTATGTAAACATACAAAAGTAAATACTTACAAGGGAATCATATACATATTATAATATAATCATATACATATTATACATCACATAATTATTTTAAACATACACAATTAAAATAATTAATAACAATTAACATTCTAGCCATGGGACCTTTTTTCGTTTGAGTATTTAACAAAATTAAACTTAATTTGTGATTATTTTGTAACATAGTAACAATACCAACTAACTTTTAAGTGATGTAACCTTATAGTTTTTGTTGAATAGTTAATACCATCGGTCCGCGCATGTCTAGTGATTTATTATCAAGGGTGGTTTGTGTCATTCAAATTTTCAAGCTATTGATTTTGTTTGAAAGATTCAGTTTTCAATTTTTTGTAAAATTTTGTATTTTATTATTTTAACAGACTGGTTAGTGGTTACAACTTGTAATAACCGCTGTACTGTTTATTGTGATAGGTAACCTAATTGTCACCCAGTACCTATAGTATACTTTTATTAGGTAGTTTTAAATTTTCTTTCATTTAATTGCAATATTATGACACAAGTTATTTTGTTGTAACATTTAACACAGCACCCCATAATATGTATGTAAGTACTTTAGATAATCTGAAAAATTATTGATCAAGTTTATCTTTATTTCTAGTAGGTAGGTATAGGTACCTATCAAAATTATAATCTATCACTTATTTTATTAACAAGATGTTGAATTTTTCTTACATCCTTAGCCTTACATAGTAGGTATTTAATAAAACAGAGTCGCCAAAATGTCTGTACGCATAACTTCCGAATCATTCCGAATGACTTCACGGTCTGCACGTGCACGTTTGCAGCTGCAAGCTGCACCAAATTGGATTTTGTTGCGTTCGGTATTGCCAGGACAAGGTTTGTATGTAGAAAATGTCGGAAATTCGAAAAAAAAAATAGCACCCGTGCGGTGCGAAGCTGGGGCGGGCCGCTAGTACAGATGCCAGCGCATCAAGCTACTACAATCTGTACATTTTTTTGAATAGATTTTCAACTTTATCGCTACAGTATAAGATTCAAAGTTGATTGGGAAAGTTTGACAGTTTCGGGTAGCTTGATGTGCTGGCGTCTGTACATAATATTTTCATAAATTTATTGGCAAGTTACCGTCATAATTTTAACCTCCAACAGCTCTCTTTTGCAAAATAAAAATGGATTCAACGTTATCAGCCCGACCGAAATATGACATGCCATAATTATGACATGATGCTGTGGAAGTAGCTAAGATAAACCAAACGCGCGGTTTCTACATCAGTCTGTTTATGTCTTACCTTTTTAGCAGCATAAGCGGCCGAGCTTAGCCGCCCAGCAAGAACTGTTATGTGAGGTCCCCATTGCAATTTTTCGTCCAGTGTGGTTCCTAAGTCTGATGGATAAATTCTAGTTTTTGGCCATTCAATATGATGTCACAATCGCTACTTCCAACATTGGGTAATTTAAATCTAATGCATTTGTTTTTTTTTTTATTATTGTATTTACCGTAAACCAATCTTGGACCTCAAGAATAGAGCTATTCACGTCGTCAAGATTTTGTGATCGTCGTCGGTCTATTTTAAATATCAATGATCTGCAAATAACACCATGTTTCGTTGATTTTGAAATAATTGGGGTGAATCATTATTGTAAAGTAAAAAGAGGAATGGACCCAATATCATTAACCCAAAAAATAAAGAATAACGCGAACTAAAAAGAAAAAAATAAATTTAAGTGACACTGTCATTTTAAAATATATATAAATTTTAAAAGCTTGAGGCACTGATGTACGGTATCCGTTATACAGGTGTACCTACTACACAATAACAGTGCCTCAAGCTTTTAAAATTTATAAATATTTTTAAATGACAGTGTCACTTAAATTTATTTTTTTCTTTTTAGTTCGCGTTATTCTTTATTTTTTGGGTTACGTTCTTATTTAAATAAAAAGCTTGTTTTTAAAAACTTTTTTTATTTTAATTTTTTCTACTTCGTTCTCACATATAATTATAAATTCAACATTAATATTTATATAATTAATATTTGACAGATTCATCTAATAGGAATGAGAAACTTAACTACGAAGTTCTCACCAAGCTCTATTACCTAATAAAACTCAGAAATTTCGGACAAAGAAGCAGCTTATTGTCGTTTACGACAGATTGCTGTGAAGCAGAAAGAACAAAAAAAAAAATTTTTGTAAAAATATAGGTAATTTAATAGTGTCCTTGGAGTTTCTTGCCCGTTCTTCTCCATAGGTACCTACGCTTTGGAATGGGCAACTAGCTTCATATTTTCTGACTGACCGACTTCATGACAATTCAAAAGTGCCTGTAAATTGTTTAATTGAAATAAATGCTTTGAGTACTTTTGAGTTTGAAATTATTGTAAAGGCATGCAGGAGCTAAATGTTATTGTTTGTCCACTATGATCAGATGGCAACTTATTTACAATTTGTGTACCTATGTAATCACTATTACAAAAAGACTTAATAATCTGGCAGTATTCGAGTTATTTTCCTCATGGCTGACATGGCTATCCCAAATGGATTGTTTTTTTTTTCTATCATATCTTGATCAGGCTTTACTTATTCAACTATTGAAACGATTCAGATCCTACTGGAAGAACTACTTCGAGAGCACAGACGGCGTGGCGTGGGTGGTGGACAGTGCAGACGCGCGGCGCCTCTGGGACTGCGCCCGCGAGCTGCACTCCCTGCTGCGGGAGGAGAGGCTGGCCGGAGCCACGCTGTTGGTGCTCGCCAACAAGTCTGATCTACCAGGAGCTCTCACATCACAGGAGATTAGAGAGGTAATTGTAACAAGAATATGAGTCTGTCAATAAAAAGAACCTGAGATTTGAGAAACTTACAATAAAATATGTTAAGTCAATTCACACTTGGCACAATATCTAATAAGATTGCTAGCACCCTCAAATCTTGATTTAATTCAATTCAAATGCAGAGGCTTTTGTGTTTGTATCACATGAAAGCCCTAAATCATACATAGTTTATCATATTGTATGTATGTCCCTAAAAATATATAACATACTAGCTTTTGCCCGCGGCTTCGCACGCGTGGAGGTCGGAAATTATTCACAGAAAATTCAACCCCCCATTTCACCCTCTTAGGTGTGGAAATTCGAAAAACCCTTTCTTAGTGGATACCTATTCTTCACAAAGAATACACCCTCCAAATTTCATGTCTCTAGGACCAGCGGCTTAGGCTGTGCGTTGATATATTAGTCAGTCAGGACTTTGAATTTTATACAGGTCTAAGTATAAATACCAAGTTTCGAGATAATCGGACCGCGTGTTAAAACTCTTTCATACTAATTTTGACACCCCCCAATCCCCCTTTCGGGGGTAGTTTAGAAAAACCAAAAATGCAAAACTTCATAATTTACCTAGATCAGTATCCTTGCCAAGTTTCAAGTTTATTAACCAAATGAATAAGATTTGTCATATACACTGTATTCCGAATTTCGAAAAATCCTTTGGGATGTGCTCATTACTTGACTCAAAGATTATTTATACCAATTTTCGAGTTAATCAAGCCTCGCAGTAAAATCCTCCCCTGTAAAATTAACTACCCCTTTTCACCCCGTTAGGGGTACATTTTCGAAAAACCCTGATACATGTTTTTCTCTATTTTTGATCTTAAGTATAAATACTGAGTTTCGAGATATTCGGACAGCCCGTTAAAATTCTTCCATACAAACTTTGACACCCCCAATCCCCCTTTAGGGGGTAGTTAAGAAAAACAAAAAATGACAAACTTAATAATTTACTTAGATAAGTATTCGTGCCAAGTTTCAAGATTATTAACTCAAGGAATAAGATTTTTCATACAAATGAAATCCCCCCTTTTCACCCCCTTAAAGGTTGAATTTCCAAAAACCCCTTCTTAGTGCTCCCCTACATTATAAAAGGAAGCCGTGTGCAAAATTTCACATTCGTAGACCCAGTAGTTTCGGCTGTGCGTTGATATGTCAGTCAGTCAGTTTCTTCTTTTATATATATAGAAGATCTAACTAATAAAACCACATTGGAAATGTGACCGCCAAACCCGTCATCGCGGCTGTAAGACAGATAGCGATGAGGGGGTTTGGCGATCCACGCCGCAATGTACAGCGATTTGAAGTGGGGGCAATAAGTTCCCAATCGCCACCTGGTGGCCAATCCTCATATTTTGACTAAGGTGTAGAGTTTGTGAAGTTAGGGCGTATAGAGTTAGAAGCTTGGCTCTACATGAGATCTGATAACTTTTTGGCAGTGCAAGCCTTAAGTGGTCTCGTCTTGGCAACATTTTACATGAAAATGTTTTTGGTGGGATCATAAATTTTGATCAAGATACAACCTGACACTGAATAGTATTAGTTTTCCTACTCACTAGACACTAAACTATACATTTCTCTACATCTTCAGGCCTTGGATCTGGACAGCATCAAGACCCATCACTGGCGTATCGTGCGCTGTTCCGCCGTGACAGGGGAGAACCTTCTCGAAGGCATAGACTGGATGCTGGACGACATCGCCTCCAGAATCTTCACGCTCGACTAGCGTCTGCATTACATAGGCTTCTATTTATTGTCTAAAAGAATGGAGAAAGGAAAAGGAATGGAGGTTGCATGCATGAAGTTTGTAAGACACATGGATTGAAGGAAAACGTTTGATCTTGCGAGTGTGTGGTAAATCTAAATAGAACTAGGCTTTTGAAAGCTGGATGTACAGGCCCGAGTTTTGTTATGTTCCCCATTATGAGATTGTCATCACATCTGTAGAGAGTGGTGAAATGTATCAAATACTAAAGAACTATTTTTTTTTAAACATACTACATTTTAACGCAGGTGTTCCAGAATCATGTTCTGAATCGACAGCAACAGGTTGCGCGTCGATGTCCGTGCTTCCCTGTGCAGTGTGCACCCTGTGTTTAATTTACGTAATTTAGAATGTATTCTTTTCTAATGTATTAATTTTTTGCTGAAGTAATTATATTGATGAATATCATTATTCCTAACAATTTCAACTCACTCTATTTAGTATTTTTAATCTTAATTATGTACGGCTTGAAAAGTTTTTGCTAAATTACCTAGAAAGTATTTATCTCATTCCAAACAGCACTCGCTTCGTAATCTAAAGCAAATAAAACTGTGATGTTTTTGTAAATTATTATGTTTATAATAATAAACTTTTTTAACAAACCCATTGTTTATTTCATGCCTATACTTGTTACTGTTGGAACTGTAAAATATCATGTTTTATTATACAATAATAATTAATCACCGTTACATCCTAGGTGAACTCGAGACACGAAGCGATTTAATTCCGAAATAAAACTTCGCGCGAATACCCGCGATTTGATTTATGTTTATCTGAGACCCTGCGGCCGAATCCAATCACTGCATTCCGATTGAAGAATATTTTTTGGAGGTCCTGAAGTTCGTATTACATCGCATCATCTCATTTGCCGCCTAAGACGCAAGACAAGGTGACGCGTTGACTTGAAGAACTTCATATTCCGTGTCAACAAAATAAAGCGATGTTATTTTAACATAGCATAGTCAACCTATAATGTTCCCACTGCTGGGACACAGGCCTCCTCTGTGTCACTGACTCTGGCAGAGCCACCATCAGGGATTTTAATTTTGATAACACAAAAAATTTGTCGCCAAACATCAGAATTTGTCGGTCACTGGTTCAAAAGATAAAAGGGTTTATAGGTGACCGATCTGGAGAGTCTCCCCAGCAGGGCCACATTTATATCTTAAAAACTAGGGCACCTAGCGAAGATGTGTTTTCTCCCATTATTTTGTCGCCAAGTTGCAGATTCAGTCGCTGTGTAATTAAAAAGATATGAAAGAATTCATTACTGTGGTACAACTACAAGCACAAAATACTTTATGTAGTTTCTAGACAGTATCTATGAAGTTTTATGGAGGAATGTTTCTTTCGAATTAAATAAATATAAACTTATTCTATAATTTCAACCCACCAAAGGAAAGCTGTATTCATTACCTATAAACAAATCTACAATAAATATATGTAATTATTTATCAACATACCATTTTTATTATTCTAACCTAAATTAAGATAAAATAAAAACTCAACCCGTCCATACCCACAACACAACACACAATCAACTCAAAATACACACAAACACAACGCACATCAAACGAACTTTTTGGAAATTAATTTTTATAAAATAACATTTTATTTCAATTGACAATACGTTTTCAACATTTAAGTATTTTAAACATTTTACTAAAGGTACGATACTTTTTTTATTATTCTAACGTTAATTAGAGCTTAACATTGTAAACTGGTAAAACAGTTGCATGCGACTGTACATCTTGACAAAATATAGACCATAGAGTAAAGATATAGACCAAGAGCCTATACCTTACTAATTGAACTCATTATATCTCATAAACTGAGAACCGATTAAATCTGTGACTTGGCGTCAAACTATGGGAGAAAACACATCTTCGCTAGGTGCCCTAGTTTTTGAGATACCTATAAATGTGGCCCTGCTGGGGAGACTCCAGATCGGCCACCTATAAACACTTATATCTTTTGAACCAGTGACCGACAAATTCTGATATTTGGCGACAAATTTCGACTATTTAGCGACAATTTTTTTGTTATCAAAATTAAAATCCCTGATGGTGGCCCTGCCAGAGACACGCCTCCTCTCTTCGAGAGGGAGTGGACTAAAGTCTACCACGCGAGCCCAGTGCGGGTCGGTAGATGCCACATTTCTTCGAATTTTTAACATGGTGTTTGTTAATTTACTAAATCGAGGTGCCAAGTCAAGTCAACGCGCCAGGGCAGGCAGCTATGGTTCAAGACATACTAAGGATTTGGACGGGCACTTATATCGTTTCTAATTCTGGATCAGGTAACAGCTTTGGTGTTTTAAGTTTCATATATTTATTATATTCAATATCAATGTATTTGCCTAATTAATTTAAGAGAACATACCATACTAGATTACCATAATCTAACCATAAACACACATTCTAATAGTTCATTCTAGTAGCTTTCAATCAATGTCAACAAAGCAATAATGCTAAATTCGCTGTTTAACTGCCCTTATAGTGCTCTTATAATTTTAAACCATGCGTGGGATACTTGTTTCCATTGGCAGAATGACCAGAGTTTTCAAGTTTGACAATTCAAAATTGTTTATTTCAAGTTTCCATTAGTTTTCATATCATACTACTGTAAACTGGAATCTATTTAGATTTTAGTTTATAATTATGCACATGATTTAGATGCAAAAAATGCAGCACGATTGTTTGTTGACATTTCCAAAAGTCTTACTATAACGACTTGCACACCAACACTCACGATGCCTCACACAACAAAACAGGGTAAGCAGGACAGGCCACAAACATCACGATCGACTCTAGTATAACTTGAGCACAGCTGCCGCGCGGGAGTGTCCCGTTAGGAATGGTTCTCAGTGTCCATGGATGCTTGAGTGTCCTTGAGGGTCGTGTCCAGGGACAGCTGAGTGGTCTCATCCGCCGCAGCCGTCTCCATGTCCATGGTTGTGTTCTGATCTGTGTTGGTCTCTGCTTTGACTTCGTCTTTGATTTCTTCTGTTTCTGTGAGAAATTTCGGAAATAATTATTTCTAAAATATGTGTTTTTTTTTTAATGACTATAGATTCAGGAGAACAACATCTCTTAGAACAAGTGCAAAAATAATTCATCAAATTCATGATTATTATTTCCATTTTTTGTATTTCACTCTCTCTCTTTTGGCTACATATTTATCAAGCTTTTTGGCTGTACCCTTACCCATCTTTTCCTGAGTCTCTGGCTGGTCCACTTTAGGCTCCTCCTCATGCCTGTCATCTCCATCACTATCCTCTTTATCATCAGCGTCTGCTGCAAATTTATCTCTCTTCTTCTTTTCATCTTTATTCATGTCCACAACCCTCTGGTCCTCTCCATCGTGGTGGTCAGGGTCGTTCTCTTTGGTGCCAGGCCCTCGTGGCCGGAGAACTCGCTGCTCTATCCGTCGGAGCTCTTCCTGAAGCTCTTGACGTTTTTTGACCATGCATTCTGAGGACACAAGAAGATAACAGTGAATATTTGTCATCTACAATTCCTACTTCTACGCCTCTAATGCCTGCATTGTCCAATGGCAGGTGAATAGAACATAGAACAAAAAATCTTGTATAGTAGGAGATTTAGTGTTTAGACCCAGAAGTAGAAACATCGTAGCAAAAATTAAAGTATCCATACGGCATACAGCCTCTTAATTAAACAGATTATGTGTAAATGAGTTTTAATTTTACTAAGCCTGTGAACTATACCTTCAGCTGGAAAAAATATTGTTTATTAGAAAAAACTCAAGTTAATTTCGTTATTCAATTACTCACTGCGATATAATGGACCATATTTTGCTGTAAAGCATAAATTAGCATGAGATGGTATACTAAGAGCTTAGTTACTCAAAATACTTTTGGAATGGGCGACTAGAATCAATTCTATTTTGTTGTAATTTTTGATGTTCAAAAGTGCCTTTTATGTGTCTATTTCAAATAAATGCTTTGACTTTGACTTAAAATGGTTTTTTTATCACATCTTTTCAAAAAGAGTTAGTGTATTCTTCGTAAACAGGGTCTAAATAAATAGCTCTCTAATCCCTAGGGACTAAAAGTGATTTGAATTTGTAATGTGGATATTGTTAGTAAAAGTTCCAAATCACCAAAGAGATTAATCACGAACATTGTATGAACAAGTTAGTAACAGGCACTTCCATAATTGTTCAAATATAAACATTAGCCTCTAATTATTTCTATGTATTGCTCCTAATTCTATGTAAATAAATAAACATACTATTCTTATTCATTAGTTGCACTTACTTATTTTTTTATAGAGGGTGATATAAAGTAGTGTCCACCTCGGGAGCAACATTATATTAAGCTCGAGTGACATACTTTGAATCCCTCGCTGGGCTCGGAATTCAAAGAAACACTCGCTTTTAAAATAGTTGTTTGCTCCCTTGGCAAACAATCTACTATTTTATGCCTTTTTTTTGTCATGACTTGACTGAACTACATGTGATTGTGAACAGAGTCCAAAATTAAGATATCAATCAGGTTGATGGGGATGTTAAATTGGGGATACTAATGGTTCGGAAAAATATATGAACTTTTAGAATGATGAATGGATACCCACTTTCATGATACTTTCTACTCGATTCTAATTTCTCTGTGGCCTTCTCAGTCATCTTTTTCGGCAGCCAGTAGATGTGTGGCTTGGACTTGGTCAGGATGAAGTTGGCCAGGCTCTTCTGTGAGGCCTCCCACTTCTCAAACTCCTGGACCCGCGCCATCTTGGCCTCTAGTGCCTTGATTGTGGCCTTCTTGTGTTCCCGTTCTGCAAACAAGGTCTTTCTTTCTTTTTGTTCTCTTTCCTTCTCTTGTCTGGCTTGCTCTTCTATTTTGCGTTCCACTTGCGCTTTCTTATCTTCCTGTAAAAGTTAGGTAAATACTAGTTAGCTCATTTCGAAAAAAACATTTATGCCACAGTGAATATTGATCACAGCCAGATTCACTTTACATATTGATGTGCAAGAGGCAATGTGTTGACTTTGCCTCTGGTTTAAATAAAACCACAAAGTACTAAAATTTAAAAATTATATCGTCACTGTAAAGGAGAAAATACTTATGAGCCATTTGGGCCAAAATGAGTTATATTTCAAGTTGTTGTTGTGTGTGTTGTTCTTAATCCAACTATATATTATTTCTATGTGCTAAAGATTAAATTACTTCAATTTTGATTTCTGTCTGCTATTATATAACTTATTTTGGCCTAAATGGCACTTTAGCATTTTCTTCTTTCCATTGACGATATTATGTTAATTTATGTAACTTTTAGATAATAATCAAATTACCTTAGTCTGTAACACAATTTCTTCCTGTTTGAATTTCTGTAGTGTTCCCAAAAGTGAACCAAATATTCGCCTATTGCGAGTCCTGGCCTGCTCATCATCCCCCTGGGCACGTAATACTGCAGCCCTGGTGGGGAGCTCTCGAGACACTGCTGAAGGCACTTTGGCCCTCTTGTTGCCAGGACCATCATCTTCTCCATCACTGTCATGTACCCGGGCTGACAATCTGGAATATTATGGTAGTGTTTTCTAGAGTTGCCTGTTTTTATGATCAGTAAGCAAAACATTGCTTGCATAATAGGTATTAATTATAAATTCAATTAATATATAACTAATTAAGTCAATTGTATCTTGTAGGCAATATAATTACAAAACAAATTAATTTGTACAGAGATAAGAATGCTAATAACACTGTTTGGCTTTTAAATGAGTATTTACGAAAGAAAGAAGACCAGAATAGATAGAAAAACGGATGTTTAACCTACTTTATCGTTAGCATGCAGTATGAAAAGCCTGTGTTGCTTGGAAACAACTTCATAATGACTTCTGCTTCTCAACTTTATTAATATAATTTTACTTCATTTGCTTCCTTTGAAAAGAGCAGGTCTTACTCAGCCCTAAACAACTTATTAGATTTTCAAGGACAACATCCAAACAAAATATTGAAATAGAAAACATGCACTTTGTGTGAGGCGACTAGAAGATCAACATTCCGATTTTGTACGACTCTCTTAACATTACGTAACTGATATAAACCGCAAGTACGCAACTTTAATTAGTTACCGTAACCCATTAGTCACACAAACCAAACTGTATACCTGCTGAAAACTGTTTTAGTCTCATGTTTTCGTTTCGCAAACTGATCATCATTTTTGTTGAAATTATTTCCACCGTCTGGGAAAGAGTTTCGGCCTCCTGAACGATTGTTTCCCCTGGCGTATTCTCCCGTAGAGTTAAATCTAGAATTAAACACGTTGTCAAGTAAATAATATAAACACAGAATCACAGAATTTACATTCAAGGTGATCGCTAACCTATCATTGAATCTTCCGGTAGTTTGAACTATTTTTTTAATGTTTTCATCTATTTTAAACAAACTACTCTTCTCATTCTCTAGTTGAGCACGTAAAGTACTAAACGATACAGCAACTTCTGTCCCCATAATATTAAAAATAATGGAAAAATACAATATTCATTTAGCACTTGAGGTTTTTTAATCTCAATAAAACAGCACTCCACGGCCGGCACAGATTAAAAATATTTTCGTTTGGTTTCGTCTGATACGCTGATTCCTCTAAGAAAACACAACGTTGAAAATAATTTACAATTTTTTTTTCTTATCTCTTTTTTCTCAAATAACATTGAATCAATTTGGAAGAAATAATTGATCGCAAAACGTTGTATATTTTTGTATTCGATAGTAAACAAAAGTAGTTTTAAATGTTAACAATAGATGGTGCTAGTTTGGTGAAATAGTTTTTGCTACTCGATACTAGATGGCGCTTAACGACAAAAATTGTTTTATTTTTAATAATTTCAAAGAAAATAAAATTAATTTAATTCATAATTAGGACTGTTGAAAGACAAGATAATCTGAAATCGCTTCCCTATCACCGTTTTTCACAGAAACCATTTAATTTTTTCAAACGCACAGTTTCAAGACATTTGTTTGGCACAGACCAAATCATTACCTACCTACTATAGGTACTCTATGGCACAGACCATGAGAAAACTTATAGTCCGTGCCTGATAATAAATCTGTGCTTCCTGTGCGGCAGGCGGCAGGTGTCGAGAGGCGGCATGCGGCAGTTTAATTTCACGCGCGACCGAGCGCGGCCTGCCCGGCGGCGCCTACGCACCCACTACGCACAGTCGCGCGTCGCCGTCGTCACTGCCTGTCACAGTGTCTCCGAAAACCGTTACAAGAAAATGCAGAAATTTCACATCATAACGTAGAACTTACTTCATAGTGAACTGATAATTTACATTTAAGATTTAGGCAAAATTGAGGAGTTTTATTCAACATTTTCTTTAATAATTCTGAATCTTTCTGCCGCATACGTAACTTTGCGGGCCTGAACATAGGCACTAAGAACTTTCGCGTATGTTCTCTCACTCGCACTCGCCTCATGTCAGCATTTGATTCCTAAAAAATCTTACTGCGCAGCCTTCTGCGCAAAGTTCAGGCCCGCCAAGTTACGTCGGTGGTATTGTATACCTAACGAGCCAAAGAAACACACGTGGCCGCTGTACACCACGAAGGAGGTGGCGGACTGGTGGGACGACTTGGCTAACGAGCCAAAGAAGCACACGTGGCCGCTGTACACCACGAAGGAGGTGGCGGACTGGTGGGACGACTTGGCTAACGAGCCAAAGAAGCACACGTGGCCGCTGTACACCACGAAGGAGGTGGCGGACTGGTGGGACGACTTGGCTAACGAGCCAAAGAAGCACACGTGGCCGCTGTACACCACGAAGGAGGTGGCGGCCTGGTGGGACGACTTGGCTAACGAGCCAAAGAAGCACACGTGGCCGCTGTACACCACGAAGGAGGTGGCGGACTGGTGGGACGACTTGGCTAACGAGCCAAAGAAGCACACGTGGCCGCTGTACACCACGAAAGAGGTGGCGGACTGGTGGGACGACTTGGCTAACGAGCCAAAGAAGCACACGTGGCCGCTGTACACCACGAAGGAGGTGGCGGACTGGTGGCACGACTTGGCTTAAATTCTGTCTTCCTTACGAATTGGCAAGAGGTACCTACCAGTGCAGAGTCGTGGCCGATGGAATAAATGGAGAGAGGACTTGATGGCTTAGCGCAGGGACTAGTAGGTACCTATGAGCTACTTACACGAGTTAGCTAACAAACACATAACCCTCCTTTTGGGCTTCGCCACAGTCGGAAGTAAAAAAGCAACTCGTTGCTCGTGCTGAGAGGAAGTGGGCCGTAATCCACCACGTGGGCCCAGTGCGGGTTGGTAGATGTCACATGTCTTCGAATTTTTGGTTCTAGGACATGCCGGTTTCCTGACGGTGTTCTTTTTTACCGTTTTGAGAGCAGTGATGAACTAATTTACACAAAGAAAAGCGCTTGACTGGGTTCGAACCTACGACCTACAACGGCCGGGACCATTTGGCCGCCGCTGCTCATCACAGACTAGGTACCTACCTGCTTACCTACATGTCCACTGAAATAGATTTAATTCTGTTTTCACGAGCCTGTTCGGCTCCGTAAACGTTTCACGCGGTATCGGCACGGTACACCGATGGGAACATTAATGTTTCATCGCATTAGGTAGGTACTCCATGATCTTGTAGCCTAGCACTTAGCAGTTAAGCTCTAAACTAGTAATGGGTACCTTCTTGCAACTTGTTAGACCCTTTGGGAGATTATAAACTGTAAGAAAATTCATCATCCCTAGCTAAATAAATTTTTCAAGTGTAAAAAGGAATGTCGCACAGTAGAGTTATGTTGATGGCCAGACAAAAGATGTGTAGGTTAGTCGCTTGTAGCTCCAACATGGAAAGATGTGTAGGTTAGTCTCTTGTAGCTCCAACATGGAAAGATGTGTAGGTTAGTCGCTTGTAGCTCCAACATGGAAAGATGTGTAGGTTAGTCGCTTGTAGCTCCAACATGGAAAGATGTGTAGGTTAGTCTCTTGTAGCTCCAACATGGAAAGATGTGTAGGTTAGTCGCTTGTAGCTCCAACATGGAAAGATGTGTAGGTTAGTCGCTTGTAGCTCCAACATGGAAAGATGTGTAGGTTAGTCGCTTGTAGCTCCAACATGGAAAGATGTGTAGGTTAGTCTCTTGTAGCTCCAACATGGAAAGATGTGTAGGTTAGTCTCTTGTAGCTCCAACATGGAAAGATGTGTAGGTTAGTCGCTTGTAGCTCCAACATGGAAAGATGTGTAGGTTAGTCGCTTGTAGCTCCAACATGGAAAGATGTGTAGGTTAGTCTCTTGTAGCTCCAACATGGAAAGATGTGTAGGTTAGTCGCTTGTAGCTCCAACATGGAAAGATGTGTAGGTTAGTCGCTTGTAGCTCCAACATGGAAAGATGTGTAGGTTAGTCGCTTGTAGCTCCAACATGGAAAGATGTGTAGGTTAGTCGCTTGTAGCTCCAACATGGAAAGGTAGGTACTGGTGTAAAATAAGAGAGGGTTCCCACCTGTTCCTATATGCCGCCTGTTGCGTTAATTTTTCATCAATAATTTTTTGCTGAATGGGCCCGCTCTTGACCTGGATCACGACTGATGGAAAACGATGGATCAGGTCTATGATGAAACAAGCGTGCCAGAAAGATGCCTAATAATATAACAATATAATATTTTCTATTTAAGTGTTAAAAAAGGACACCGATCACTTTTCCGAAAATTGTTCGAATTTAATTTTACCGAAAACTATTGACCGACGTCTTTTTAACACGCTTTTATTAGGTCGACCTTTAAGTAACTAACTATGTAATGGTAACTAATTTAACCATCTTCCAAGGGTGGTAGCGTAATGAAAATTGGCAGCTGTATGTAGTTACTTTCTGATGACAATACAATAATATGGTACTGTCGAACTGATCAGTAGAGCAGTGGTGGCCCAGTGGTCACGGACACGACTTACGAGTTGTAGGTCGTAGGTTCGAACCCAGACAGGCGCTTTACTTTGTGTAAATTATTTCATCACCACTGCTCTCAAAACGGTGAAGGAAAACATCGTGAGGAAACCGGCATGTCCTAGAACCAAAAATTTGAAGACATGTGACATCCACCAACCCGCACTGAGCCCGCGTGGTGGATTCGGCCCACTCCCTCTCATTGAGAGGAGGCCTGTGTCCCAGCAGTGGGAACATTATAGGCTGATTATGGTATGGTATGGTATGGTCGAACTGATCTGATGATAGAGCCGGAAGATATGATACTATGTAACTTACTATGTAATGGACTCTAAGGTAACTAATTTAACCATCTTCCAAGGGTCGTAGCGTAGTGAAAATTGGCAGCTGTAGGTATGTAGTTCTGATGACAATACAATAATATGGTATCTACTGTCGAACTGATCTGATGATGGAGCCGGAAGATATGATAACTAATTAATTTAACTAATTTAACCATCTTCCAAGGGTCGTAGCGTAATGAAAATTGGCAGCTGTATGTAGTTCTGATGTCAATACAATAATATGGTACTGTCGAACTGATCTGATGATGGAGCCGGAAGATATGAACTGGAACTTCATGATGGAAAATCGTATCATAGCTGTTTTGGATTTCTTAGAAAAGTCTTGTAATGAAGTTCGACCACGATTAGGTTTCAAGGTGTTATGATGAAGCCGGAAGATAGGCACTGGCATTCCATGATAGAATATCGTATCATGGAATGCTGGACTTTGAACACGATCAGGTTTCAAGGTTATAACGTTCTATTTTTTATTTTTACGTGCATTTATAAAAGCGTGTTTTTCTAGTGTTTTTTAAACTATTAATTTATTTGCTCTACGCATTATTTGACATATTTTTAGATCATCGATGTATCATGTGTCATAAGTATTATTTTACCGAACTATGTTTCACCGATTTACAAAATAAGTTTTTGCTATTGGCCGAAGCCTCTTTTGAACTTTTTTCATTTGCCAAATGATTTATTTGCCATATTTTCACCGCGCCGAAACAACATTTTACGGAATATTATTTGGCCACAAATATATAGCCGGTTACTGGGATCTCGCCGTTTGGCAAAATTTCATTATCCAAACAAATTTTAGCAACTAAAGCAATATTTGGAATGAGTTTAGTACCCACATTTTCATTTGGTCAAATTATCATTTGGCAGAATACTACCAGGATAATGTCATTATGGCATTTGGTATTTAATCAAAGGATTTGTTACAGCAAACAATCTTTAGACAATAAACATTTAGTCAAATGATTTGCTATGAACAAAAAAATTATTAGGTACCTACTTACTTTTTTAATTACATTGCATGGTTGCGGTCGGTCGACAGGCGACGTAGGATGCAAGAGCGAGCGAAGGGCACCCCGAGGTTCGGTTTTGTTAGGTTCCTTTAAACCCTTTTCACAGAAATAGCAAAGGAGTCCCGCGAAGCGGGGCTCCGTCGACATTGGATGCAAGAGAGAGCGAATGAGAATACAAATACCTTTACCTAATATCAATTGAAGATCAAGATGCAGATTATAATTAAGAATTTATTGGATTACAATAATTTTATTTAAATTAATATTAATTTGTAAAAATTAATTGAAAGTGGATTTAAATGTAATTTAATTTAATAAAATGATTAAAAATTAAAATACTAGAATCTATTAAATAAATTTGACAGATTGTAGTAGCTTGATGTGCTGGCGGCGTCTGTACGTATTGAACTCGTATATCGCCCGTCGCTTTCAATCTATACTCTATACTATCTATACTAATACTAATACTAATATACTAATACTAATACTAATATACTAATCTATACTAATATTATAAAGCTGCAGAGTTTGTTTGTTTGTTTGTTTGTTTGAACGCGCTAATCTCTGGAACTACTGGTCCGATTTGAATGATTCTTTTAGTGTTGGGTAGTCCATTTATCGAGGAAGGCTATAGGCTATATTTTTTTTGTTCAAAATTAGGGATCCGTAATAAAATTGCTATTTTGTAACACAAGGTGTAAAATCGAAAACCTATTTTTGCGTGCGCTGCAAAAACTATTGACAATAGAACAAAATGATGTACTACGGGTTTGTAGAGTCCATTAAGACCTACAAAAAAGTCCGCGAGAACATATATCTAGCTATCATGGTTTAATCACAATAACCGATTTTGTGTTCAAAATAATTATTAAATCGTCTGAAGAAAAAAAAACTACGTTAAATATGTATCGTAATATTAATCTTTATCGAAATTAAGCATTATGTTATCAAGAGTATTTATGAAGAAGTAAAATACTTTTTGTTTCATCTCAATCGGATATTTCGTTTAAAAGTTATCACGTGTGTAAGATGTTAAGAGTTGGTATATTAAGGAGTTATGGGCCATAGAGTTTTTTATCTATACTATTATTAAAGCTGAAGAGTTTGTTTGTTTGAACGCGATAATCTCTGGAACTACCGGTCAGATTTGAATTCTTTTTGCATTTGATAGCCCAATTCTTGAGGAAGGCTATAGGCTATTTAACATCACGCTATGACCCTTAGGAGCCGAGCAAAAAGAAAAAAACTCAGAGTGAACGGTAAGCGAATACGAAGTGTTGCGACTAAGGCTTTCAGTCTCGATGCATTACCGAGTCCCGGGAAAAAAAGAAACGAGACTCGATGTGGTCTCGAAATTCCCGGGAAAAACGAGATTTTTGAGACTATTTCAAAACTAGGTTTCTTACTTATAGGCTATGCAATTAGGCAGTCAAAACAATATATTTTAATCAAGTACTTTATTAAACAAACGCCAATAAAAAAATAAAAACCTTTTGTTGATTTTTTTTTTCATTTTGTAGTGGGCACGTAAGAAACAAAAGGCGTTTAATGTAGTTTCAGACAGAGAGTACCTAATTTTATTACAAAAGTAACCTAGTAAAGTTCTGCTAGTGGGGGACATTAAATAATTGTAGCAATAATTTAGGTATTTCCCTCTGTCGCCCTCATTTTCAAAGAGAGCTTTTTCTACGTGCAAGGTTGTTTGCAAGTCATGGATGTAATATATATACATGGAAGTAATATTCTGCCCTTTGTCTTCCTGGGGGTTTAACAAATTATTAAGCTCAGATTCCAGTTATTCTTCTGTAGTTAAACTTATGAGCTCCGCAATCGTCGCATCATTTGTCAGATTTGTCAGTTGTGGATTTAACCTTTACACAACAATTACAGCAGAAATTTAGTGCAGTACCCGCTGTTAAAAGAGTAACGTCTCGTCTACACAGGGCTTCTAACGTCACTTTCATAATACCTAGTGAATTTCAGATTGCTTCCAATGTAGCCTAGTATACTCTGATTCAGTGAACTCACTGTTGGTTTAGTAGATTATTTAATACTGTTATTATGTGACTCAAGTCTCAAAAGTCTCGTTATTCCCGAGACCGAAAATGTAAGTCTCGAGTCTCGAAAATACCAAAAAATCGTCGAGACTCTCGAAATTTTCGAGACCGAGATTCCCGGGATGAAAGCCTTAGTTGCGACGCGACGGGGTGGGGGTAGGTACAAGAAATTTCACGCGGACGAAGTCGCGGGCAGAAGCTAGTAATATTATAAAGCTGCAGAGTTTGTTTGTTTGTTTGAACGCGCTAATCTCTGGAACTACTGGTCCGATTTGAATGATTATTTTAGTGTTGGGTAGTCCATTTATCGAGGAAGGCTATAGGCTATATTTTTTTTCTTCAAAATTAGGGATCCGTAATAAAATTGCTATTTTGTAACACAAGGTGTAAAATCGAAAACCTATTTTTGCGTGCGCTGCAAAAACTATTGACAATAGAACAAAATAATGTACTACGGGTTTGTAGAGCCCATTAAGACCTACAAAAAAGTCCGCGAGAACATATGTCTAGCTATCATGGTTTAATCACAATAACCGATTTTGTGTTCAAAATAATTATTAAATCGTCTGAAGAAAAAAAAACTACGTTAAATATGTATCGTAATATTAATCTTTATCGAAATTAAGCATTATGTTATAAAGAGTATTTATGAAGAAGTAAAATACTTTTTGTTTCATCTCAATCGGATATTTCGTTTAAAAGTTATCACGTGTGTAAGATGTTAAGAGTTGGTACCTATTAAGGAGTTATGGGCCATAGAGTTTTTTTTCTATACTAATACTAATAATAAAGCTGAAGAGTTTGTTTGTTTGAACGCGATAATCTCTTTAACTACCGGTCAGAATTGAATTCTTTTTGCATTTGATAGCCCAATTCTTGAGGAAGGCTATAGGCTATTTAACATCACGCTATGACCCTTAGGAGCCGAGCAAAAAGAAAAAAACTCAGAGTGAACGGTAAGCGAATACGAAGTGTTGCGACGCGACGGGGTACAAGAAATTTCACGCGGACGAAGTCGCGGGCAGAAGCTAGTTATATTATAAGTTGAAACAAGTCGAAACACAGTAGAGGTACTGGAAAGTGTTTCTAGAAAGAACTAATTAGAGCTTGAATTTAAAGTAAGTACCTAATTCATTTACATTGAAAGGATATTAGAAATTAATTAATTTGAGGGGAAAATTAATTAGTTAATGTTATAATAAAAAAAAAAATTGAAAATATTTTAAATAATAATAATGAACCCGCAGGGCAGCATGTGGCGAGCTGTTGGGCAGTAGCGACCCCACGGACCCTATCTCCCGGGAGAAGTCTTGTTCCTCACCTCTGGCTTGCCTTTATTGGCCGGCTGGAGTGAACAATGACGAGGAACAGAGCTCCCACCTTATTCTTGCCTATAATGGCCGGCTTGAGTGGAGATTCGCAAGAGCAAACGTGCTCGGAGGAAGGAAGTATTCCAGTAAGATGCTGGTAGGGATCTTGACCGTACTTCCGGGATTGTCCTGATAGCCGTGGAATACCTCTCCACTCCTCATAAGCACCTCAGGACGTGTTGCCCCCTTGTCGCTACGTCACTATGTGCTAGCGGCCGTTTTCGGGGCCCATTATTGAGTGTGCAAGTCACCCCCTGCTATTTTATCTGTGTATATATAAAGCATTGATCAGGCAGGGGTCATAGTTTTACCATAGTTCCTGGAAACCGGTCCACTTTAGCCACCCAAACCAATAGTCCAACTTTTTATTTTTCCATATCCTGCAATAGTCCTACACCAACCGGGGGTTATCCTTGGGTGCACTTGCATAGTGCATACAGGGATAATCGTCGGTTGGTGCCTCATTTCATTGAAAATCTCTAATGGGCCTCTGCGAGTTGGCTTCGGCCCCTCGTACGCCTTCCAAAGGACCGGGACCCCATGGTCCCGAGATATGTTAAAATAATAATGATTTTTATTTCGGACCAAAGAATCCATAGAGTGTTAGTAACATAATGTTAAAACAACTTATTATATAGTGTTAGTACCAATCACCCTCCGTACAAACTGCTTAAGAATTGGAGAGCTGAAACTCTCCGCTACAGTTCTCAGGATGCTGTTGCGACTGTCTCTCACTCTCCTCAGTAGTGATAGTGACGCTGTTTTTTGCGTATAATCGCGTGAAACCCATCGGTACGAGCTTGTGCAAATATCTCCGATGCGCTGCAGTAGCGAGGAAGTCCCAACAACATCCTGAAACCATTATTGTACTGGACGCGCAAGACATCCAGCGACCTTTTGGTGTAATTGACCCATAGATTACCTACTCGTGTACAGACTCTGGCAGTACGCCTTGAAAATTGTTATTTTTACTAGGTCTGTAACTGAAAAATGCTTCACCAATGGGATTTGATACGATTAACTTAACGGTTAACTGTCCATTATGTTATCCTTTTATGATTCTGCCAAAGTGGCCTTTTTAGGCCCCCTGTACACCGAGCAAATCTACGGGCCAGCATGTTGCACCGGACAGCGAGTGCCCTGCGCTCCCTCTCTATATCTACATGGTCCTTAAGGTCGTCGGAAAGAAAGTGACCTAGGTATTTAAATCTACGGGCCAGCATGTTGCACCGGACAGCGAGTGCCCTGCGCTCCCTCTCTATATCTACATGGTCCTTAAGGTCGTCGGAAAGAAAGTGACCTAGGTATTTAAATCTACGGGCCAGCATGTTGCACCGGACAGCGAGTGCCCTGCGCTCCCTCTCTATATCTACATGGTCCTTAAGGTCGTCGGAAAGAAAGTGACCTAGGTATTTAAATCTACGGGCCAGCATGTTGCACCGGACAGCGAGTGCCCTGCGCTCCCTCTCTATATCTACATGGTCCTTAAGGTCGTCGGAAAGAAAGTGACCTAGGTATTTAAATCTACGGGCCAGCATGTTGCACCGGACAGCGAGTGCCCTGCGCTCCCTCTCTATATCTACATGGTCCTTAAGGTCGTCGGAAAGAAAGTGACCTAGGTATTTAAATCTACGGGCCAGCATGTTGCACCGGACAGCGAGTGCCCTGCGCTCCCTCTCTATATCTACATGGTCCTTAAGGTCGTCGGAAAGAAAGTGACCTAGGTATTTAAATCTACGGGCCAGCATGTTGCACCGGACAGCGAGTGCCCTGCGCTCCCTCTCTATATCTACATGGTCCTTAAGGTCGTCGGAAAGAAAGTGACCTAGGTATTTAAATCTACGGGCCAGCATGTTGCACCGGACAGCGAGTGCCCTGCGCTCCCTCTCTATATCTACATGGTCCTTAAGGTCGTCGGAAAGAAAGTGACCTAGGTATTTAAATCTACGGGCCAGCATGTTGCACCGGACAGCGAGTGCCCTGCGCTCCCTCTCTATATCTACATGGTCCTTAAGGTCGTCGGAAAGAAAGTGACCTAGGTATTTAAATCTACGGGCCAGCATGTTGCACCGGACAGCGAGTGCCCTGCGCTCCCTCTCTATATCTACATGGTCCTTAAGGTCGTCGGAAAGAAAGTGACCTAGGTATTTAAATCTACGGGCCAGCATGTTGCACCGGACAGCGAGTGCCCTGCGCTCCCTCTCTATATCTACATGGTCCTTAAGGTCGTCGGAAAGAAAGTGACCTAGGTATTTAAATCTACGGGCCAGCATGTTGCACCGGACAGCGAGTGCCCTGCGCTCCCTCTCTATATCTACATGGTCCTTAAGGTCGTCGGAAAGAAAGTGACCTAGGTATTTAAATCTACGGGCCAGCATGTTGCACCGGACAGCGAGTGCCCTGCGCTCCCTCTCTATATCTACATGGTCCTTAAGGTCGTCGGAAAGAAAGTGACCTAGGTATTTAAATCTACGGGCCAGCATGTTGCACCGGACAGCGAGTGCCCTGCGCTCCCTCTCTATATCTACATGGTCCTTAAGGTCGTCGGAAAGAAAGTGACCTAGGTATTTAAATCTACGGGCCAGCATGTTGCACCGGACAGCGAGTGCCCTGCGCTCCCTCTCTATATCTACATGGTCCTTAAGGTCGTCGGAAAGAAAGTGACCTAGGTATTTAAATCTACGGGCCAGCATGTTGCACCGGACAGCGAGTGCCCTGCGCTCCCTCTCTATATCTACATGGTCCTTAAGGTCGTCGGAAAGAAAGTGACCTAGGTATTTAAATCTACGGGCCAGCATGTTGCACCGGACAGCGAGTGCCCTGCGCTCCCTCTCTATATCTACATGGTCCTTAAGGTCGTCGGAAAGAAAGTGACCTAGGTATTTAAATCTACGGGCCAGCATGTTGCACCGGACAGCGAGTGCCCTGCGCTCCCTCTCTATATCTACATGGTCCTTAAGGTCGTCGGAAAGAAAGTGACCTAGGTATTTAAAAGTGGATACCCTTTTAATTACTGACCCGTTTACAAGTAGCTCGGGTCCCACTTCACGGCATTTGCCGCCGATCTTAAATGGAAGGATAAAGTATTTATAAAGAAAAAATTAAATAATTTAAGTATAATAAATTAGTCCTTAAGGTCGTCGGAAAGAAAGTGACCTAGGTATTTAAATCTACGGGCCAGCATGTTGCACCGGACAGCGAGTGCCCTGCGCTCCCTCTCTATATCTACATGGTCCTTAAGGTCGTCGGAAAGAAAGTGACCTAGGTATTTAAATCTACGGGCCAGCATGTTGCACCGGACAGCGAGTGCCCTGCGCTCCCTCTCTATATCTACATGGTCCTTAAGGTCGTCGGAAAGAAAGTGACCTAGGTATTTAAATCTACGGGCCAGCATGTTGCACCGGACAGCGAGTGCCCTGCGCTCCCTCTCTATATCTACATGGTCCTTAAGGTCGTCGGAAAGAAAGTGACCTAGGTATTTAAATCTACGGGCCAGCATGTTGCACCGGACAGCGAGTGCCCTGCGCTCCCTCTCTATATCTACATGGTCCTTAAGGTCGTCGGAAAGAAAGTGACCTAGGTATTTAAATCTACGGGCCAGCATGTTGCACCGGACAGCGAGTGCCCTGCGCTCCCTCTCTATATCTACATGGTCCTTAAGGTCGTCGGAAAGAAAGTGACCTAGGTATTTAAATCTACGGGCCAGCATGTTGCACCGGACAGCGAGTGCCCTGCGCTCCCTCTCTATATCTACATGGTCCTTAAGGTCGTCGGAAAGAAAGTGACCTAGGTATTTAAAAGTGGATACCCTTTTAATTACTGACCCGTTTACAAGTAGCTCGGGTCCCACTTCACGGCATTTGCCGCCGATCTTAAATGGAAGGATAAAGTATTTATAAAGAAAAAATTAAATAATTTAAGTATAATAAATTAGTAGGTACCTATTGTAAAAGAATTTTGAAATAATTGAAAATAAAAATTAATTAAAAGTAATTTTAATTTAATGTATCTTGGGTATCAGAGTTTATTAAAAAATATTTTAAATTAATCAGGGCCAATTAAAATCATAGGCAAACAGAAATAAGGGGGGGGGGGCAGACGGTACTAAATATTTGCCTTATAAAACCACCTGCGACGATAAGCTCGCATGGGGCCGCCCAAACCCCGCAGCGCCGGAGCCGTGACAGAAACAATGCTTGCTGCATGTTGCATGCTTGTTTGCACGCTGCATACTTGCTTGCATGCTGCACGCTTGTTTGCATGCTGCCATATGCCTGCTTGCATGCTGCATGCCTGCTTGCACGCTGCATGTCTGCTAGCATGCTGCATGCCTGCTTGTCTGCTGCATGCTTGAAGCAAGCATCCTTGTTTGCATGTTTCTTACTGGGACCACTTAAAACCACTTTTGTTCATAATAAATTATAGATGAAATAGTGTGCACAAACTTTCTAGGCGTTTGGTGAAATGAAAATATGGTAATTAAAACAGTGGTGAATGTTCGAAAACATAATACTTCGAACAAAATATGTTATTTCGGCTAAGTGTAACTTCGGTAAAAAGTTTTTCGACCAAATGAAACGTCGGAGTAACGAAAAGTATCGAATTGATAACTGATATGGTAGACGTGACTTCGATGAAGTAAAAAAAAAACGAAACGATCATAGTTGAAAAGTTTTAGGTGAAATGAAATTCGGTCAAATATTTTTTGAACTTATGATAGATAACCGTTAAAAAATTAACCCGACAAACTTTAAGAGGTGCCTTAGACCATCGAACTGAACAACTTTCACTATGGGACCAACTCTGAAATCACGAAAAAACAATCTGTTGTTTCATACGTTTTGGTCAATAAGATATTGAACTTTTGTATTAAACAGCTGACTTTTTTTTTCGAGATTTCATAGTCGGTCCCATAGTGAAAGTTGTTCAATTCGATGGTCTGAAGCACCTCTTAAAGTTTGTCGGGTTAATTTTTGAACACCTTTTAAATAAAATTCAAAGTCCCGACTGACTGATATATCATCGCACAGCCTAAGCTGCTGGTCCTAGAGACATGAAATGGAGGGTGTGTTCTTTGTGCAGAGTAGGTATCTAGTAAGAAAGGGTGTTTTGAAATTCCACCCCTAAGAGGGTGAATGGTCCCCCCATTCACCCTCTTAGGGGGGTGAATTTTCAGGCGGACGAAGTCGCGGGCAGAAGCTAGTAATTTAATATTCTGCATCCCAACTGTCCAAAGAAAGCAAAACACATTTCTTCAGATACCTACATACACAGATACCTACATACATAGATACCTACATACATAGATACCTACCTACATAGCTATTTATAAAATTAAAAGTCATGTAATCATTGTGATATAGGTATACCTTAAGTGTAAGAAATGGAATGTAATCTGCAGACATAATCCAGTTTCTGTTTAGAATTTAATTAATCTTAGAAGAAATCAAATTAAACTGAAATGTAACGTTCTCGAGATAAGCTCGCAGTGCACGTGCTGTTTTATTATATCTTGCTGATTAGGTATAAAAGAATAAGTAATATGTATTAGGGTAGTTCTTCGAAATGTGATTCTTTGACTGATCCATATGGCCAAAATTTAATTTCACTATCAGCTCTGTAACATATGTTCATATGAAAATAGGTAAGTATACCAAATAACATATATTTGAATGAGGGACTCGTTTTTATGAAGTAGTTTTCAAGATATTAATTTTGTGCCCAGATGAATCAGAATGTGTTACATATTAATCAGAAACAGAAATAAAAAGTAATAAATACACCGTTAGTTATGAATGTAAATTCTAAACAATAATTATTAATTCTTAAATAGGACTAAGACATATCAAAAGTATCATATTTAGAACAAGATTATACTCCTGTCATTTTTTTATTATTCAAAAGGTTATAGCTAAGTAAATAATAATAAATAAGATTAAAACTACTGACATGTACACGGTCAAAAATTGGACAAGGAGAATTACGCAACAAAAGCGCTCCTATCGTGCTGGAGAGGGGAAAAACTAATTTATTTTATTATTCATAAGGGGTTTTGACCATACGAATCAGGCACAGATGAATCAGGATTTAGCCTACAATCATGCATAACTCATCGTACATACAGACTTCATTATTTTCATTTTTCTACACGAATCTATAACCCAAAAGCATCACACGAAACACAGATTGAAGTTTTAAAACAATAAAATAAATTTTTTAATACAGTTGCTCAAAAAGTGGTGTATTGCAGGGACGTATAGCGTTCGGGATGTGGGCTACATATATTACTTTACTCTATGGCTGAGCATGTGAGATTCCAAATTCAAATCACATTATTGACCAGCGGGTCATAATGAAATCCAGTACAACATTATTGACCGGCTGTGCCCCCCGGCCACTAATGACTCACTTTAGGTTAAGGTTGCTTGACATATAATTTGACATTTTCGAGCAGGTGGTGTGAAAAAAATATTACATGCCGTTTTTTTAGTTGGTTACAGAAATATACCCACAGACATCGAAAATTTTGTCCCTGAAGAATTACCCATTAACATTTGCTATGCAAAAGATAATCAAGAGCCTTAAAACCAAGGTACTAGCAGCGCCCCGCGGGTTCACCCGCATAAGTGTCGATCCCATGGGAATATCGGGATAAAAAGTAACCTATGTGTTATTTTGATGTATAAGCTATATTACTGTAAAGTTTCATAAAAATCCGTTCAGTAGCTTTTGCGTGAAAGAGTAACAAACAAACATCCATCCATCCATCCTCACAAACCACCCCCACCACAGAACATCCATCCATCCTCACAAACCACCCCCACCACAGAACATCCATCCATCCTCACAAACCACCACCCCCACCACAGAACACACTATCTGAAAATTGGGTGGCGTTTTGTCCAATTATTTTCATACTAGCTTTCGCGCGGAGGTCGAGTTATTCGAGGGCAACATCTTGCCGGGATAAGAAGTAAGTCTTGTACCAATCCTATGTCCTAGTCCAGGTCATGGTCTATCCGTGTGCCTTTCTTATAAATTCTTTCAGCGGCTCGAAAACTAACAGACAGACAAACATTACTTATAAATAGATATCTATACTGTAACGAAGTCAAAACTATACATAGAGTATTTTTGAAAAAAGTAATTATGTCTGGAATTTTAATTCTAACGATGTACCTACATTTAAATTATTATTAATAATATTTTAACCCCCTTACTAATAAACGTATTATATACCAGATGAATAGTTACACACCGATTTCTCTCTTCTACGCTATACTTTCATGGCGCTAAGCAGTCAATCATGACATAAACAGGGTGGAGTTATGTGATGGGGCACTATGGGCAGGCACCTAAACTGTTACAGCTGCACGAGAATGTCATAGGCAAAGTGGTTATAGGTATTATCTATGGTCGTAGGAGACTGTCCCTAACTTTATGAGAATTTTTGATTTGCATTCACAGATTTTGTAAAAATGTACCATTAAGCAAGAAAATGCGCCATTTTCACAAAAACTTTTTTTTATGCCTGGATCCTGTTTCATATAAGGATAAAATAAATGTTCTAAATTATTTGAGGTAATTTTTTTCTCAAAATGACAAAATTATAACTAGGGCATCGAGAACCGGCCAAATCAAATCAAATCAAATCAAAATATTTTATTTCGCCTACATGGGCACTTATGAGACGTCAGAAGCTAGGTGCACGGTTCCAATTGGTCGTTTTCTATGGAGAAGAACCGGCAAGAAACTCCACGGTTACTCTTTTTAAAAATAATTGGCTTTTACAATATTTTCAAATTACAGTAGGTATGGGAGGATAGCGTAGGCCTGTCAACAAGTATCAGGTACTTGATAAAATAAAAAATGGTCTACAGATCTAAAGTCTACAAGGCCTACAAAGTCCTCACATTTACAAAATAAGAATCTATCAAAAGGATAAATAAAAAATAAAAACCTAATAAAACCTAGTGATATGATTACCATTACAACCACTAATAAAGAGATGGCCCTATTTTAGGAACCGGTTCTTTCGGTTCTAAACTCAAGCCGGAACCGAGTACCCGGTTTTTTCGGTTCTTTCGGGTTTTTTCATAAATTCAAGTTGAAAAGGTATACTATCTTTTATATAGAATTCCTACTATCAAAACGAATAAAGGGAAAGGATCTAAATAAAACACACTTTATTGGTAAGCATATTATATATTTTTTAAATTATACTCAAATTACAACATCTTTTTTAAGTATTTTTGCCAACAATCAGTTCTTTAAAATTCAGTATTTTCACCACCAGTTGACCATCAGTTGTTTATAATTCACTACACTACAAAGATCAAAAAGTACTATGAAATAATAAAAATTAAACTTTAAAAAAATTTACAATCTTACAAGCTAGAAATAGGAACTTTCACAAATCCGCTCAAAATAAATCATCAAGCACACAAAAGTCGCAAATAAATGATTGATTTCTTCTTTCCTAGATAAAAGGAACGTAAAAAAATAAGTGCGTCTAAAGTTTTGTCGCTTAACGACGAACGGAGTCTATTGCAGACTATCCCGGCGGAAGAAAATATACGTTCGATTTTGAATGAAAATTATTTTAATTTTTAATTTTCGTAATGTAAACAAACATTAAAAATAAGCAATTATTAAAAAAATCAAAGTCTCTTAAAGTTACGAAACAAGTTTTGTAATCTACCCTGGTCTATCCACTTGAAGAAACAGCCATTAGTTTAACAACGGTCCACAGAGTTTTCTGTACGAGTCGTGTATATGTGGCGCCCGCGGCCCAAAATAATAGTATATTTCATTACAAGTGCGGAAAGGCTGTCATTGCAAAGAGTTCCGACAAATGTCTACCCGAGCCGAGGCGCAGTCGAAGGCGAGGGTTGACAGTCGGAACAAGTTGCAATGACGGTTCCGCAGGTGTACTGAACGACTATTTTTAATACCGTTGCGAAAAAATGAACCAATTTAATAAAATAATAAAATCACAATATTGCTTTTTTCTCTTCTCTCCACGCAATAAATTAGTCGTATGTAGATATGTCCGAAGCATTTTGTGCAATTATACTGAGTTCCGGTGGTGTTAATAAAAAAAAAATAAGGTCGAAATTACTCATTTTGTGCAACAAACAACTAAACTCGCAAAGAAAATTTCTGGAAAATGGCGCCAACCGTAGAATATAAGCAGAGTTTTTTTTTCTTCACCCATTTTGGTAGGCAAAGGAAACTATCCATACAGCTTAGTCTTCAGTATATTTTTTTTATTGATATGAAATGAAAATGAATTTAATGAGATGAAATGAAATGAAACCTAACCTAACTCATTCAATTAAATCTGATATTGAAATAAATTAGTAGCTTCTTTTTAGAAATATACGTATTTGTATGAATCACAAAAACTCTTTAGTAAAAACTTCATGGTTGGTTTTTCTTTTTAATAGACATTATTTTGACAGTTGGGAAAGAGAACGCACGAGTTCGGGAAAGGTAAAAAAAAAGGACTAGTATGTAATAGCCCACATCCCGAACGCTATACGTCCCTGCAATACACCACTTTTTGAGCAACTGTATTAAAAAAAAATGTTTGGGGGCGTGTCAGCCGAGTCCGCCAAATCGGGACGGCTGAGTGGCTATCAGTTAAATAACAGTATTTATTCTGTTTGGATAATAAATTTGGATAATAACTTGATATTTAGCATAAAGAGTAATAAAGAGATAATATTATTTCTAAATTTATTTTAAGAGAGAACCGAAAGAACAGAAACGACCGGTTCTCCGTTTCACAGAACCGATTCTTTCAGGGACCCTCAGAACCGGGAATTCCCGGTTCTTTTGGAACCGGGAAAAACCGGTTCCGATGCCCTAATTATAACGCATATTTTTTGAAATTCGAAGTTTAAACTTTTAGTTAATTTTCAGCTAGTCTTCATTGCAGTGGGTTTATCAATGATTAAAATTAAGTTGGAGTCTCATTTCTTACGGAATGTATGGGGAAAGCTTTTTGCGATTTCTGACTTTTTAGTACCTACTCAAACCTCCGTTGGTCCGTTACAGTTTTTTCAATTTATTCTTCGTTCGTTTCATCCTTATAATATAAGAAACAGGCTCGCTTCACAGGTAGGGGAGCTACCCAAAAAAAATTTTTTTTCCAAAATTTTATTTTATCACTTTGTCGGCCGTAATTGATATTAACTATACGCACTCCTACAAAATTACAGCTTTCTAGTAGATGCTAACGGTCTCTTAGCAAAACCTCGAACAGACAGACGGACGGACATGACGAAACTATAAGGGTTCCTTGTAGGAACTACGGAACCCCAAAAATAGTTTTTTTTTTGTCTTACTGTATATCTGTTTGTTCCGGTTAATCTCTGCACCCGACCGATCTTGACGGTACTTCTTTTAGGTATTTTAGAAAAAGAATTAGTAAAGAGGCACATTATTGTTTTCCGATTTCCACATGAGCAAAATCGCGGGCTCAGCAGTAAGTAGTTTAGGTGAGTATGGATACTAACAGCATACCGAAAGTTTAAAATGCTTCGATTTTTTTTTTTGTGTTTTATAATCATGATGATAATTTTGATGATGATGTTGTGCTTGTTAGGTTGTGAGTTATGTTGTTAATTTTTAAATGTGTTCGGTACTTGTATTATGGATGTTAATTTTTTTATTTTTTTTATCCTATGTAACTATTTCAAATACAATGTAAATTGTTTGTGAATAAAATTGAATAAATTGAATAAATAACCCATAGGATAGGAAAAGTGCAAGTAACAAAGAATTCCGTTTAGTGTTGTTGCGTATTTTCTGATTTTTTCTGGATTAGGTTCTAAGGTTAATTTTATACAGTTACACACTCAAAGTCAAAGCATTTATTTTAATTAAACCAATTACAGGCACTTTTGAATTGTCAAGGAATCGGACAGTCACAAAGATGAAGCTAGTTGCCCATTCCAAACAGTACTACAGGGGGCCTAAAAAGGCCACTTTGGCAGAATCATAATAAACGGATAACATAATGGACAGTTAAATGTTAAGTTAATCGTATCAAATCCCATTGGTGAAGCATTTTTCAGTTATTTTTTTTTTGTCTGTGCTAAAATAACGATCAGTCCAATCCAAATCCAATCTCAATCTCTTTGATTGTACCTACCCAGTGCAGCGAAAAAAAGAAAAACAAGGACTGTCTTCGCCATATTTTAATTCATAATGTTATCCTTTTATGATTCTCCAAAGTGGCCTTTTTAGGTCCCCTGATTTACTGTAACTGTGTGTGAGACCCGTAATAACATACCTACCAGACCACTGACAGGCCGCTAATTATTTCACAAACTTTAACATTATTTAACAGCCCATCATAACAAATCAGTGTACCCTCTTCTACAACAACTAATAGCGGCACACATCCCTCCACAGCCGTTCTCTTCCCGTAGGTACCTACTGATCGCGAGTACATCACGCTCTGTGGTGCGTGCATCCTTCCCTGCGCCGGCGCAGCGCTATTATGAAAAAAGCAATTAGCTGAAATGTACGCCTAGGGCTGACACAATACTGTAATTTGGGAAAAACAGATTGATTAGTTATTGAAATAAAACTAATAATAATAAATTCTTTATTTCAGACCAACCATTCAATCCATAGGTAGGTAGCATTAGTAATAATAATTTAATATTATTTTATGTCTGTTAGCTTATATTATGTTAGTTTATAAAAACGACTAAAATGTGTCCTCCGCCTTTCGCACCCAGTCCGTCGGTCCGTCCCAACCACCTTTTTAAGGTCGTCGGTCAATCTAGCTGGGGGGCGTCCCACACTACACTTGCCGATACGCGGTCTCCACTCCAGGACTCGTCTGCTCCACCGGCCATCGACAAACGACAAACGAGGCCAGCCCACTGCCACTTCAAATTGCTTAGGTACTCTGCAAGCTATGTCGGTAACTCCGTTTTTTTTCCTTCCTAGGATAAAATCTACG